>BQMI01000285.1:955000-1655000 GCA_026005395.1 Asobara japonica
ATGTATATCTTATTGAAAATCCTCTAAAATGGTCAGAATTGTCATGAAACGTGGACAGTGAAAAATCAATTTTTTTGTCAAAGAAACCTCTTGATGCAACCCTTCAGGACCACAAGTGGTTGAAAAAACTCTAATTAACATGGTATTGCTTAACCTGAGCGCCTCACGAGCATTTCTTCCATCTAGGCGAAGATTTGATCCCAAAAAGAGTCCAAAAGACAAGGTGGTTGATTTGATGGCGGATGAATAAATAATCAAGGAGATAATGGACGATACGACAAGTTAACGAGAAGTGAGACAAGCTGGGGATCGACTTGGGGTGACGTCAATTAGTAATAGTCTCAGTCGATTGGCACTCGCCTTGGGGCTAACGGGCTGTGTAGACTAACGTCATTCAACCGTCTAGATTTCTGTGTTTCTCGTGTTCCTGAGCTTGTCAGTAAGATGATTAAGTGCCTCAGCGATATATAGAATATTTGGGATGCTTGCGTACCTCGTGGGAGTTCCTCACTATTTATTTAGGCCGGAATGCTATAAATTTGAAAAATTGCAAAAAAAAAACCAAGATTTCTAACATTTTACAGATTTCAAAAATTTGAAAATCTGAAAAAAAACATTTAAAAAATTTGGAAATTTGAAAAAAAAATTTTTTAAGTTTTTGAAAGACGGAAGAGAAAGGAATGTGAATACGTTTTTTATTTTTTATTTGAATGGTTGTCGGGAAGTTCATGCAGCATCTGAGGTCACCAACATTTCCCTGAGCCACTCATTCAATGTCTGAATCTCCAAAGCTTGCATGAAAGGGGCTTATCTGCGGGTGTAGGAAGTCCGTATTTCCCATGTATACTGAGATTTCTACGGGTGAGATTTCAGCCGCTGAGAGCCAGGACGTGTCCTCTCTAATGGTCCAGCGTTGGATCGGACGTAGCTTTGAAAATCCGGTTACGCAATTTCTGGCGACAGCAGTGGCCAATGTGATACCTCGGGGGGGGGGGGGGGGAGGCGCCTCTTATACCTGTGGATCTACTCGAACCACAGAAAGTTAATCTGATTTATTAAACACATCTCCATCTCTATCTCATTTCCTACAAATTCAATTACACAGCGAGTCCTTCCGGTGACGTGCGGTAGCTTTCTCCAACCAGAAAAGGGTCTTGGAAAGAAGCTAACTTGGTGGGAAATATCGGGACGTTAAATAACAATTAGCGAAAAATTATAGAGAGCAGCCAGTGGCGATTACTGTGGTGTGGAAGCCCTGGTCTTTCGCATACCAGGACCATGGTTCGAATCCCTGTACCGGGACACTCTTCGGAGTACAGCAAGGGGGAATTATTCAGGCTCTCATACCGATTCATCGGTGCTCGGGGATTCCTACAAGAACTGGCTGGACAAAAAAAAAGTCAGGCGTCATGGGACACTTGGTAGATGTGACACATGGAAACACTAATTTTGATCTAAATTGATCCAAAATTTTTGATGGTTTCTCGAGAATTATTGGAAAATTTCAAATACTCAGTTCTTGGAAATGCTTGAAAAGTTTTTTCAAAGTTTTACAAAACTCTGTCAAATTTTCAAATTTTTCAAAATTGTTGCAAATTTTTTTCTAATCTTTTCCATAGTTTATTAAAATGTTTATAATTTTTTTCCAATTTTGTTCAAACTGTTCCCAATTTGTTTGTAAATTTTTCCAATTTTTGTCACATTTTTAGAAAAGTTGTCCAAATTTCTTCAACCTTTTGGCAAAATTTTTTTAATTAAAAAAAAAATCCAAATTTTTTCGAAATTCTTCTGAATTCTTACAAAAATTGTCCAATTTCGTCGTGTTTTTCGCTATAAATTCGCTGTAAATTTTCCAAGATTTTTCCAATTTTTGCGACGTTTTTTCAAAGTTTTTCCAAATGTCAAAATTTTTCAGAAATTGTTTCAAAAATTGTCTAATTTGTTAAAAAATGGTCCAATTGTTGTCAAAATCTTTTGAAACGCTGCAGCGTATCTTGCTATGTATATACAATTTGAGCACATCGGCTTTGCGTCAATAGCAGAGAGGCGTCTATGGCTAAGCAGTGGAGTATATCTATATACATTTGTCATGGAATATGCCTATCCGGGGAGCGAATTTTTCTGATCCCATGCGCCGCATTAGATGTTTCACATCAATGAGTTGTTCCAGGGTTTGTCTTCAGTTACTGGATAGACCAGGGAATAAAATGCCCATGGTTTGAACTATGTGAATGCTGTACAGTTGGCGAAAAAGTCGGTCTCCGTTGACACCGCCGGGAGGGTTCGTAATAAATGTTCCGTGTAAAATTAGTAGAATATCTGGAAAAATTACGTGTAATTTTTGGCGAACATTGCGTTATCAGTCACCTACCGCTGTTGATGAATTTAGGTGAATGTTTCGAGGTGGATGATATGAATACCAGAGTTTTGTAATTTGCGAGTATTTCGATCTCGTGAATTTTCCTCAGCAATGTGTGCAGGCGATATTCCTCTTGCTGTACATGGCAGGGTCCAAACCCTCAAGATTTTGTAGCGTAATATTCCGTGCCGGTTTTCATGAGTTACACTGATGATATAGACCATCACGTGGCGCATTAATCTTGTCCTATAAGGCAGCGTAGTACATAAAGCCCTCCCCCGGGTCTCCACCCTCCTCCCCCCCCCCCCTCCCATCATGTACAGCTCCTGCACACAGTAGACTTGGCTTTTCTGCTTTACCCGGTCTCTGCATAACGAAGAGCGCGACAAGTGAACCGAAGGGAACACCTGGGGCGCTTATCGCTCGCATTCACCGCCGCCTAGTTATTGAAATTTTCCAACTGTGTCAATGGCTAATCGCTTGGTTCACTTGGCTCATTAATTTCACAGCGCGAATGCCATTTTTTCTTTCATGGGTTTTGGCGTGATTTTAAAATTGTGGAAATTTTTTAAATCGTTATTTTTTTTTCCAAATTGCAATTTGTTTTGGGAGTTCTCAGAAAATTGCTGTTGTTATGAGCTCTCCGATTTTTTGGGAAGTTATTGTAATGACTCCTAAGTCGTTTTTTTCGATTCATAACTGGCGTTTTAAGTATACCAAAATGCTTCCCATCCAATTCTGAGTAAATGCCTGTGTATATGTTTGTATGTGTGGAATGGGAATTTTTGACAATTTTTTATGAACGAAGTGAATGATCTCGGTCATCGAGGTCGTAATCGGAGCATTTTCATGGAACTTAGATCGGATTAGGTTTTGGTTTAAATTGACCGACCAGCTTTTTGGTTCTTAACAATTGCATTGCTCACAACGCTCTTTCGCAAAAACGGTGAGAGATACGGCAGAAAGTGTTTAACAGAACTTGCTCTGTAAGTGGAAATACATATTTCATTTTTTATGACTTTTGTCCATAATTATCGTAATTAAGGAGGTATGACGGGTTTAACCCTCGAGCGGTCCAACCCCTATGGGAGTCTTACTCCCACTCAAGTAACGCGCAAAGTTCCCGTCCTCACGCTCACTGTGCGCCTAGTCAAATGTTCATAACTATCTGCTTGATAAATGGAATAGTTTAGAATTCTCAAATATGCGAGTTTTCGTTGTGAACCACACGGGTCACACTGTTTTATCCACACTAGTGTTTTCTCCGAAATCAGTCTTTAAACATTTAATTGGCATGTCGGAAAATATAGAAATGGCAAACAGAAACTACAAATCGGGAAGCTTTTTTTGTTTTTTTACATTTTTTATAAAAATTTGTCGACTTTTGAAATTGTTGAAATCTTCCAAATCCCCATTTTTTCTAACTTACAATTTTCTCGAAAATTGTCAGAAACTTACATTTTGAAATTTCGTAGTCAATCGTTAAAAAAAAATTTTTTTTTTGCAAATTAGTTGAATATTCGGAATGGTTGAAATCGAATTTTTTCTCCAACTTTTTCATTACTGAACTTCTTACATCAAATTGGAGGATCAATAAAACTGTATATTTCATACCTGCATTCATCTCCACCGCTTCGCTACTAAAACTCTCAAATTCCCTATCTAATTACTTGTATGTATGATATTTAATTGACTTCATAAACCGCTGACACACTTCAACTGTCCGCCAAATGAGTCGGCAATAAGTTATATTTCGCATGTACACAGGCAGTCAGGTGAGCCCTGTGGCTCAGGGATTTACGTATTCCCATAAAGTGCAGTCACGGGAGATTCACTCGGGTGTGTCATAAACGCAGAGGGAGCATGATATACCGGATAAGACGCACCGGCCCAGTGGGCTTCTCCCCCCCCCCCCCCCCCACCCACCCGCCACCGTGCATTTACATACGTTACTTTATGGCCCGTATCGCAGCTGTGAAACTTTCATGACCACTACCAAAATCAAGAGCAAACTCGCGTACATTTTCCGCGAATTCAGTCACACAGGTGATTATCAATCAGCGTTGGTTACTTCTCATGTCCTTTTAGCTTTTTTTGCACAAATCAAAATGCCAGTCTGCAAAGATGGTCTTTCGTCTATCGTCCTGCTTCATCGGTGTAATTATTATGATAATTACATCTTATCAATATATCAATTATTAACTTCCCGATCTAGAGAAGTTATTGTAATGATCCCGAAAATGAAAAGTATCAGATCGATGAAATTTTCACGTTTCTCGACGTTTTGCATCATCCTGAAGTGATTTCAGAGAAGTGTCTGTATGTGTGTGTGTTCGTCCGTATGCGGCAAAATTTTTACGTTTTCTCGGAAACGGATCGTGCGATTCGATTAAGTTTTTTTTCAATCGTTGCGTCTCCGTGTAACTTAGAGCTGATTAGATGTTTGATCGAATTCGATTAATCCATCGAGTAGTTCCCCCGTTTTTGCGAAATTCATGTTGAGCAAAAATCGAAAATAGTGATAATGAACGTTCATTCACACAAAAATTTTGTAATCCAGGTACTCAATGTCAGAGTTGAAAGATATAAGCATATTTTATAACTGATTAAATTTTGAGTAAAAGTGGTCCAGTACTCATATTGTTATTAACAATGTCAATTGTTTATGTTCTACTGCATGAACTATTAGAGTTAGCGCAAAATTCATATAAGAAAAGTTAGTTGCCATATAAAAATACGTATTTTATGTAGAATGCCTTTTTTCGATAATTTGCATAATTAAGGAGGTATAGCAGTCTCCACAATTATGTATTTAATAAGTGAACGAATGGACCCAGCGCTATCATGACGGTCCCAATCGAAGCGTTTTCATGCAAAATCGAGCGGATCCCATTTTATAATGGCATTTGTGCAGTATATGCGATGTTATTAGCAATTGCAATTGTTTATACTGTTCCACTGGGTAAAATATTAAAGTTTTTGTTTTGCAGCCGCATCCTTATTGACGTCTCACTGTCACTCAAGTAACACGCATAGGTCTCATCCTCATGCTAACCATGCCTCTACTCGTATTCATAATTATCTGCTTCATAAATGAGTCAGTTTGGAATTCTCAAATAGGCATGTTTTCGTTATGATAATAACAGGGGTCACACTGATTAACCGTAGTATATTGGAGAAGAATACATTTAGTAGCTTGTCCTGAAAAACCAAATCGGGATGTTTTGTTTGTGCCCCGAATGGAGTACACACACGCACACACGACTAGTTTGTAAATTACATCTCCTCCTGGCACATTTTGATATCGTTCAAATGATACCGCGTGATAGAGGCACTCTTCAATATTTTCAGATTTTACACTCTCAACTATACAGCGACTTTTTACACGATCGTGGAAAAGATTCGCATATCACGTTCACTGAATTCCCTGATATATATACAATATTTACATGACTCCCCAATTCATTTACAAATCTTTCATAATGCTTTATTAGCTCAATATACATGGTGCAATTTTGGCGACTAGCAGCTGATGCCGATTGATGTCACGTATTCCCGCTCTCTCTCACTAAACGCATTTCTCACTCTTTCACATTAGATTCCAGCTGCTAGAACCATGCTACGCGCCTCCTTCGCTCGTCTCTCATTCCCCCTGATTTCGTCCCCGACTGCGACCGGCCGCCCCTCACGCCCTGTGGAAATCTGTTACATCGGCCTTTCATTTTACGGCGTACCGCGCCAGAAAAAGTTTCACGTTAGAAAATGGTCGATTGCGCAATGGAAGTTGGAGACCGACAAAGCGCTGCGATAACAGCGCAAACCGAAATACATGGAACGCGCTTTTGTTCATCATGCGGGCAAATACGCCGGGTGGAGAAACGCGCGCTGAACAAGGGTTGAGCTTCAAAAAGGTATAGGGGCAGTAGGTGATGGATTTTCATGAAGATATATGGGGAACTTATATGGAGGAACTCACTCCCTATGCAAAAATGCACACGGGAACTTATCTGAAGGAACTTATCCCCTATGCGAAAATGCACATTTTATGTAGGATGATGGTTTCCTATAGTCTGCACCATTAAGGAGGTGTGACTGGTTGAAAAAATTATTTATGTAATGAATGAACGAATGAAGCTGTCGGGGTCATTAATACCGCAAGTCAAATGTTTCCATGCTGGATCGGGGCGATCAGATTTCGGGTGGAAATGGTGCAGGATATGCATTGTTTGGAATTAGAGATCATTCAAAAACTGTGGGTATAGGGTATTCTATATATTTGACATAGCTTTACGGCGTATACCGATACGTAATTAAAATTTGCTCCAATGCTCGTCTATTTATTGGACTTAGGCAACAAACAAAAATCAAGCATTTCACATTTCTCACTTTCATCGTGCTAGCTTCAGTTGTATAATTGCGTACTACGCGGTTGTTCGCTATTGCCAATAGCAAGCTATGTACATTTTAATGATTCATTATGTTTTCATATTATTATCACTGTATTAATTGACTTTGGCCTCGGGCTGGTTCGCTTCAGACCGATAAAAAGATAATGAAATAGTCGGACGGAAGTGTGTCTGCGCCCGTTGGGAGCTCAAACGAAACTTCCCGATTTATAATTTCTGTTTGCCATTCCTAGATTTTCCGACACGTCAATTGAATGTTCAAAGACTGGTATCAGAGAAAAAAAAGGAATCATGAAATTCGGAATACTGGAATAGGACAAGTGGCGGTGCATGCAAATGTGTCACGTGACGCGCTGACCAATCAGTTTTTTTCGGAAATATGAAAAAACTACAAAACTGATTCCAACCAAAATGTAATCAGGGTTGAAGGTCACAAAGACGCTTCGATGGCACCATATAGCATCTCAATCGCATAATTTGATGGTGAGAACCTGTTGGAGAAAGATTTGTCTTCATGCATACACTGACACACACACACACATACCCATCCACCCACACTCACCCACCTACCTACTCACCCACCTACCCACTCACCCACCCACCCACTCACCCACCCAACCATTCACCCACCTATCCACTCACCCACCTACCGACTCACCCACCTACCGGCTCACCCACCTACCCACTCATCCACCCAACTATTCACCCAACTACCCACCCACTCACACACACACATATACATACATTTTGTTGAACATGGTCTAAAATGGTCAGAAAAGTCATGAAACGTGAAGATATATTGACAAATGCATTTTCTAAAATCAGGGGGATTTCAAACCTAAATTAACAGGTGGAGTTTCTACCCACTTCAATGTGTTGATGCATCACTCAATGCATCTTCACTGTCTCTCATTCCCCTAAACAATCTGGGACCGTATCTGGATCTAGCTCTACAACGATGCGCCGCACCCATTGGCTTGCTATGCACTTTGGCACCAAAAATAATGTCCCCTCATTCCCAATGCTGAGTTAAGGCTTGCATTTTGAGTGAGATGGGACTATGTAGATTGACCCGAGACGAGATGAAGAGATGAGGATGGCCACCGAAGCGAGACTAGTGTGTATTGTATTTGTCATTGCACTGGATTCAACTCAACTCTCTTCAGCTTGTCCACATCGTTTGTTCTACCTCTGCCCCTTACCTCTTCAAACCGCATCTAAACTTAGAATAAACTCGGAATCATTTCCGATGACATTCGCAGACGTGATCGGTCCGCGAACTACGGTACTCCTAAATTTTCCACCCCAAAAACGGTCAATATTACAACGGTGATTTGCACGGTTAATCTGAGTGGGAATTGTGACGGAATAGATTTTTCAACTTCAATAATCCGTCGCTTGACATTTCAGCGAAGTGGTGAACGACCATAGGTGCACGTTGCTCAGGTTTTTTGTTGATATCTCTGAATTTATGGGAGATGGTACAATTTTCAGTATGAGCTTTTTTGTAGCTTAGAGTTTTCTCTACAAAAAAGATTATAGGACTTTTTGGCTAACGTTCACCAGTTTTGAGGTATCTGGAGGTAATCGTTGGGAAGGTGCACTTATCTTGGTTTGCCATTTTGCTGATTTATTGTTAGGACTCAATCACGGACTAGCTTCGTCTTCAAGGATTGTGGGTGGAGGATTCATCAGCTTTTGGAGATGAGATTGTGATATCTGGAGCGGAAATTGGGAGTCCTGGAAAATTTGTTGGCTCTGTTCTGCGTATTTGAACGTTCTAGGGAACATTGTACGGTGGACGGGTGATATCGTTGCGGAAGTTGGAAATTTTCGAAGGCTACGGGAATAGTAGGAATAAAGGAAGGAAAGTTACCTGACAATTGCTGAGCTTCGGGAACCGCGCTTTGGAACTTTCTGGAACACCTTGTAAGTTTGAACGGCTGGTGGATTTTTTGTGGAGAATTTATATCAAATGGGTGGTAATTAACAAGCTTGGTACTGCCCATGAGAATGTGTGGTATTTGAGTAACTCGTTTTTTTTTCGTTTTTTAATATTTGAGTAACTCAGTATAATATGTAGAGGTGGTAATTTTTCTGCTCTTTTTAGCTTACCGAGAGGTCGAGTTTTGCAGAGAGTGAGACATTTCAAACTTTGCAAAATTTTCGAAATTTGTGAAATTTTCAACATTTTTGAAATTTTGAGAAAAAAACTCAAATACTGAGAATTTTCGAAATTTTGAGAATTTTTGAAAATTTTGAGAATTTTTGAAAATTTTGAGAATTTTTGAAAATTTTGAGAATTTTCGAAAATGTTGAAAAATTTTGAAAAATTTTGCAATTTTTGAAATTTTTGAAAATTTTTGAAAATTTTCTAAATTTCTAAGATTTGGAGAGTTTCTTTTTTTTTTTTTTTTTTTTTTTTTATCTTTAACGCCTTCGATCCCTTATGGATATATCGGCGTGTGGTCCATACGCTGCACCGCATTCGCATGATAAGACACAGGAAACCACAGAAAACCTGTGTCGGTACAGGCGGCTACTCTATGAGTAACCTCCCGCTCATCAGACATTCCGAAAAAATTCTCGCCCTATATGGGGGATTTGAACCAGGAACTGAAGCGGCAGCGCTTAGTCCACTCGGCTATTCTGACGTCGGTATTTGAGAGTTTCTGAAAGTTTGAGAATTCTTGAAAATATTGAGAATTTACCTAAATTTTGAGTATTTCCAAAATTTAGAGAATTTTTGAAAAATTTGGAGAATTTTTGAAAAATTTGGGAATGTTCAAAATTTTGAGAATTTACCCGAATTTTGACGATTTCCAAAATTTAGAGAATTTTTGAAAATTCCGGGAGTTTTTTAAAGTTTTGAAAATTTTAAAAATTCCGAGAATTTTCGAAAATTTTGAGAATTCCCAAAATGGTGAGAATTCCCAAAATTTTGACGTTTTTCAAAATTTCGAGAATTTTGAGAATTCAAAGAAATCTAGATTTTCAAATTGGCATTTATTTGTTAATAGGCGAGTGCGCAGTGCTTCGTAAGTTGCACACCAGCAATTGAGGGCTTCAAGCTGGAGCTTGCAAAGCGGCATTTCCTGAGGGGGTGAGTCCATTCTTCCTTATAGACGGCTTCTACCATCTTGAGTATTCTACATCGCGTACTTCTTTTGCACATTTTTTGGGGAAAATGGGCAAACACCCGGCGGCCCACCTCCACCCCTTTATCGCTGCTTTATATCGCGCACTGTGTTTCGCCCCGGGGATTTGTTTTATTCTTTGTGAAATATACACAGTTTGGGTTTTATTGGAGGAATGGAAGTGAAATAGCAATCAGGGATTTCGCCAAATTGTTTTTTTTTTCGCTCTTACAATAAATGCGAAGCTGAGTATATCGATGTTATCAATTTTTTCGGAATGAAATTGGAAAAATTGGAAACATTGATGGAAGGAAATTTAAATAAAACTCTCAATTTTTTTTTTAATTTCCAATTTTTTTTTCAAATTTGTAAATTTTTACAATTTTGAAAATTTTTAATTTCCATTTTTTTTCAATTCTCTGAGATTTTCAATATTTTCAAGTATTTTACATTTTCAAAATTTTTGGAACTTCCAAAATTGTTCAAATTAATCAAAAGCAAAATTTCCAAACTCAAATTTCGAATAAAGTCGTGAAAAAAAATTGGATCCGGTTTTTTTGGGAATGTTTTACAATAGAGCGAGTTCCGATGGTTTAATTAGCTCTGCTTTTGTGTGGGGTAAAATAAAAAGAGTGAAAATGGAAATTCTGAGTGCATCGTGGATGTACATGGTGCGGGCAGATGTAGTTGTTTCCGAACGCGGTTGAGGCAGTTTCGGACGATGGAAATAGAAAGCCTGTATCGATTATCAGCGAAGGAGGGCGGGGTGACGTCTCGACGTTTCGACCTTCCGCAAAATTCAATCCCCGAAATTTTCGACCAGCCGGCGTTTTGCATTATTGAGGAACACGGAAATATCTGCGGCTGTATCAATGGGGGTCACCGGAATTCTCATCTCTACGGTACACCTCATCGAATTCACCTTGCAGATAGAATACGATATTAATATGTTTTAAATTTTTCACAGAATTTGTTGATAATTTCTTGTAGTTTTTCAATTATGAATTAATTTTTTCTTTAATTACAATTTTCCGTTTATAAATTTTGAAAATTGGCGAACCTTTCAAAAATTTTCAAAATTTGAAAATTTTTGAAAATTTGGAAAATTTGGAAAATTTGGATAATTTGGAAAATTTTGAAACATTTTGAAAATTTGCAAATTTTTGAAAATTTGAAAAATTTGAAAAATTTGAAAAATTTGAAAAATTTGAAAAATTTGAAAAATTTGAAAAATTTGAAAAATTTGAAAAATTTGAAAAATTTGAAAAATTTGAAAAATTTGAAAAATTTGAAAAATTTGAAAAATTTGAAAAATTTGAAAAATTTGAAAAATTTGAAAAATTTGAAAAATTTGCAAAATTTGAAAAATTCTGGAATCACCAATTAACAATATCTTCGGAAGATATATTGTTACTTCAAATTTCAGCAAATTTTCAGAATTTTTGAAACAATTTTGAATAAAAAAAAATGCTTCGCAATTTTTTGATTTAGCGGAAATTTTCACAATTCCTTCTGAAACAACGAAAAAAGGAGGACAATTAATAACTGAAGATTTATTCAAGTTTAATTACCCAGTGTATGGTCGCTAGTTCTATTTAAATGAGCTTCCCCCCCCCCCTCCCCCGACCCCCGCCAGCCCCCACCCCCCTCCCAGCCGAAAATGAAAAGAATAATAGATAAAAGGAGACCCTCGGTGGACTGACATCATCATTAGAAATTAATTCCCTGGGTGCACCAGCAGTTTTCATCCATTCCTGTGCTTTTTTTATTTTTTATCTCCATGTTCCGCTCGTTCGCGGGGGCATTTTTTCATTATTTTTTGTCCTTCTTTTTATGGCCGCTCTTAGCATGGCTTTTCATCCAAGGATATCCTGAATGAGTGGGGAGCGTAAAGCAATTCGCTTGGACCGCCAAGCTCGACCCCTCCGCCATTTCCTCAATTTTTTTCCTCCATTTCTTCCCTCTTTCACCGTTTATAGAACCGCCAGGAATCCTTCAAAAAAATATTTTGGCGCTTGCGATAGTCCTGCCAATTTTTTGATTGACAAAAATTCAAAGGGGTGAATTTTTTCAATTATCGAACATTCAGGGAATTTTGGAACGTCAGAGGTATTTGAATAATTTGGAAAATTTTCAAAAATTTGGGAAATTTGGAAAATTTGGAAAATTTGGAAAATTTGGAAAATTTAGAAAATTTGAAAATTTTGGAAAATTTGAAAAATTTGAAAAATTTGAAAAATCTGAAAAATTTGAAAAATTTGAAAACTGAAAAATTTAGAATTTTCTTTTAATGATTAGAAACTTGAGATTCCTTATCTTTTGGTTTATAAAGAGCTCGGGAATCTTTGTAAAAAATATTTTGGAGTTTTCAATTTTGATATTCAGAGAAATGCAAAACCTTGAATTTTGCCTTGAAATAGAAAACTGGAAAAAAAATTGGAATTATGAAAAGTTCAGGAACCTTTGAAAAGTGAAAAATCAGATTTCCAAAAATTTTAAGATTTGCAAAATTTCAAATTTTGGAAAATTGTCAAACTACAAAAATTTTGAGAAGCTCTGAAAGTTTTGAGAGACATTGAAAATTTTTGAAATTATGAAATTTCTGAATAACTGAAAACAAATGAGGCGCCTAAAGCAATTCTCCTAGACTTGCTAGACCTCTCCGTTTCCCCGCAACTTTTCCTCTCCTGTTTCTCCCTTTTTTTTCAATTCACCCCTCTCGCACCCCTTATCTCGACCATTTATAGACTCCGAGAATTCTTCGTGTCCCTGGGTGGAACCCCACTTCTAGCGAAAAAGTTGTGTTTAATTTTTACAAAGTCAATTAACAGCTAGTTGTAAAACTATTAATTATAAAAAGTCTCCATGGACCAGGGAAATAATTATACACCTGCAAAAATGGAAAAATATTCAACCGTCGTATTCTACGCTTCATCTCTTGGAGTCTCAAATTGAGTCTTAAAAGATTTGACATTGAACTGTTAGATCGAACTGTTAGATTGAACTGTTAGATTGAACTGTTAGATTGAACTGTTAGATTGAACTGTTAGATTGAACTGTTAGATTGAACTGTTAGATTGAACTGTTAGATTGAACTGTTAGATTGAACTGTTAGATTGAACTGTTAGATTGAACTGTTAGATTGAACTGATAGATTGGACCGTTAGATTGAAGTGTTAGAACTGTTAGATTTGGAACTCAAAGCTCACTTTGAGACTTGGCGGAGGGGGGGGGGGTAGCTTGGAGAGGTGAAGGTTTAGGTGAAGGATTGGAGGCTTGAAAGGTTGGATTTGGAACTTGGAAGCGGAGATTGAAAAGCGCGCAGGTTAGATTTGGGGCTTGACAGATCGAATTTGAGACTTTACAAGTCTGAATTGGAGACTTGCAAGGTTGAATTTTGGAGCCTGAGACTTGACAAACCTTATTTTGAGAATTCAAGAGTTAGAATTCAGACTTGGAAGGTCTTGATCTGATAGCTGAAAGACCTAATTTAGGACTTGATTTGCTGGATTTTGAACTTTGATTTGAGACTTGAGAAGAGTCTCAAGGTTTGAGACTTGGGAGGATGCATTTGAAAACTCACCGTCAAAATATAAAACATAAAAGGTTAGATTTGAGGCTTGAAAGATTAAATTTCCAACCTTGCACGTCTGAATCGGAGAGTCACAGAGTTAGATTTAGAACTTCACAACTGGAGCCTTGTGTAATCTTATTAGGAGAATTGAAGAGTTCGGATGCAGACTTGGAAGGCCTGACATCTGACATCTAAGAGACTTGATTCAAAATTTGACATGCTGGATTTGGAACCTGACACGTTAGATTTGAGATTTGGAAGACTAAAGTTGACATGTTGCACGCCTGAGTTGGAAAGTCGCAAAGTTGCATCTACGAATTAGAAATTGGCGAATTGACTCAGGCTAGATTTGGGTTATACTTGGAACGTAGGTTAAATTTGGAATTCGGATTACCGTTGGGACTTTCGGTAGATTTGGGACTTTCGGTAGATTTGGAACTTAGATTAGATTTGGAACTTAGATTAGATTTGGAACTTTCGGGAGATTTGGGACTTTCGGTAGATTTGAGACTTAGGTTAGATTTAGAACTTGGGTTAGATTTGGGATTTGGATTAGCGTTGGGACTTTCGGTAGATTTGGGGCTTAGGTTAAATTTGGAACTTAAGTTAGATTTGGGACTTAGGTTAGATTTGGAACTCATGTTAGATTTGGAACTTTCGATACATTTGGGACTTACGGTAGATTTGGAACTTTCGGTAGAGTTGGAACTTATGATAGATTTGGAACGTATATCAGATTTGGGACTTAAGTTAGATTTGGGACTCGAAAAGTTAGATTTGCGACTTGCAAAGTTAGATCGGAAAATTGAGAACTCAGAGTTACACCTTTAAAGTCTTCGTTTGGGACTTCATTTCAGAGAGACTCGATTTGAAAAATGCAAAAATATAACGGATTTTCTTTCCACTGTCCCGAATTTTTCTCAACCATTCATTTGTGTCTATTAGAGCGTCTCGGCGTAACTCACGCCAAGAATGGTATTTGGGGTATTTAGGAGCAGTGGTATCTCCATTCTCACTCGGCAGTTGCACCGCTGCCGACCGAAGTAAAAAAAAAGCACTCACGAGGAATTTTAAAGCCCTCGGCTGGAGGAGGGGGAAAATAAAATAACGAATCAGTGAATAAAATGGAAATAATGGAGACTGACGTAAAGAGTGAAATGAGCGGATTCATGGTGAAGGATAAAGCAGGAAAAAGGAGGAGTAAATGCAGAGTCCGGAGGAAGCGAGCCCTGTTGAATTCCCGAAGAATCCTACAGTCCAATTATCTATCGGTTCCCGAGAGCCAGTCTACCCTGTTCGCCCCCCTTCCCTTTTCCACCCTGTCTATCTCCCTTATTCTTTTTTCGCTCCATCGGCATCTTCCCCATCATACTGACCTCTTAAAATCAATAACTCCAGCTGTACACACCCCTTTCGTCCGCCATGTGCCTATATTAATTGCTTGAAATAATTTGCCTTGGTTGCTTTTTTTTCTCGCTGCTAGTTGGGAAACGGCCGTTGGTTTCTGGAAATTCCCTAAATGTGGGGTCGAACAATTTCACGTGGTTCGAGAATTGGGAGAAAAATTCTGGAATTTTCAAAACATTCTCTATTATGCAATAAGGAAATTGAACAATTACAAACATCCCAGAAAATGAGAGAAAAATACGACAAATTTGGGAATTTTATAATGTCAAAAAGAATTCGAAAATCTACCAGTCAATTAATACTAATTTCCCAGTTACCGGCGCCCGATACGCACACATTGATACTACCCGACCAATTGTTTAAACAACCAATCTAAAAAAGCGTAATCTCTGAAATCCATTTCCCAAATCAATCCCCAACTTTGACTGACCATGTGTCCCATCAAATTCAATTTCATCAGCAATTCCCTCCACCCACCTACCGCCTCACCTCCCACCCCTTCTAAAAACAACCAATATCCAGTGCATTGAGGCCGCCCATTCACGGTAAACTTCATCGTATTCACGATCCGATTTTGATGAATTTTCCTGTATAGCTTTAATAATTAACCGTTCGCAACGCCGGGTGGGTGGGGGGGGGGGGGCGGGGGGAGGGAAATAGTTGACAGGACTGTGGTTAACCGTCGGACAGCTGAGTGGCTGGGGGTGGTGAGGGGGAGGGCTATAAAAGTAGATGGGTAGTTGGCGGCTATGCGGAAGGACGAGATGGGGTGGGAATGAAAAGTGAAATAGAGTGAAGCACAGAAGGAAAAAGTCGAAAAAAAAAGAACGCTTTATTTCAGTATATATGGCCGCCCATGAAAGGGTCCCATTTTGTCGATTTCAGTTTCGGAGATATTGGCAATTTGGTATTGTGGTTAAAAATTATAATAGCTTTTCTATTGCAGGCAAAAAAAAAAACGCACGGGAAATGTTTTATTCCAGTTTATGTGGTCGTCCGTGAAAAAAACTACTATCTTGTTGATCCTGATTTCAAAGCTATTCACAATTTTTTTGTTCTTGAATCTTGAATGTTTTTGAAAAATGAACTTTTTCTGCGTTGTGTAAGAGCTATATGTCAATTTTTCTCATTTTGGACGAACGAAGTGAAAAGGTCCCAGTTTGTCGGTCTACAGGATTTCTCCATGTTCTGCTCTATTTATCGACTGAATAACACACTGCAGACTAAGCATATCTTTTGAGGTGTGTGTGTGTGTGTGTGTATAGGTGTGTGTTTGTGAATGGGTGGCTGTGTGTGTGCGTGTGGGTGGGTGGGTGTGGGTGGACGGATGGGTGTGTGTGTGGGTGGGTCGATGTGTAGGTTTGTGTGTGTGTCTGTGTGGGTGGGCGTGTGTGTGTGTCTGTCTGGGTGGGCGTGTGGGTGGGTGGGCGTGTGGGTGGTTGTGTGTGGGTGGGTGAGTGGGTGTGTGTGTGGGTGGGGGGGGGGCTGGTGGATGGGTGGCTGTTTGTGTGTCGGTGGGTGGCTGTGTGTGTGTGTGTGGATGGGTGGCTGTGTATGGGTGGCTATGTATGTGTGCCACTACCAGTAAAACCATCCTAATTTTAACTTGATATCATGCAATGTTGCACTTGTTTCATATTTTGGTTTTTGATTACGTGAAAGTGAAAGGCACTGAGGGGGTGGTTGGGGTAGGGTAGGGCAATCGCGCGGATGCTGTTGGCGCTGTCTCTGTTCAGTGGCTGACTCTGTGCGATCAATATCCCACGTGATGCCACGCGTCATGTGCACCCGCCCCGCTATCACTTGAGTATCACTTCAATGGGGAAGGGACTCGGTATTCGGAACTATGGAGTCTTCTCGGGGGATATAATCCAGGTATTGATGCTTGACGGCCGACGGGGGAGGGGATTTTGATGAGATTTCAGGGGGTGGGAAAAATGTCGAATATCACGACTGCCAAAAATGTTGAATGTTGAAATTTTTCAAAAGTTCCAAGGTCTTCAACATTCTCAAAACTCATTTTGATTTTTGAAATTGTATAATGTTATTTGGCTCCCTGGAATTTCCGGGGGATTTAATCTTGGTATTGATGATGGGAGGGAGGAAGGGGGAGGGAGGGGGGTGGGGAGATGTGATAGAGTTAATGTTAGGAAGGTTTTATTGAGCTTAGGGAGTTTAGAGAGGAGTTTACGAGGCTTTCCATTGTCCACGGAAAATTGGAAACTTGGATATGGTGACGTGTACCTTCAATACATAATTTTTCAATTCGTGATTCGCAGTTGTTCAATCGTGATTCATGGTTTTGGAAACAGTGATTCATAATTCCAAAATTGTGATTGACGATGGATATAATTTTGAATCACTATTTGAAAATCGTAAATCACTAATTTTGTAAGTGCAAATCACTATTTTTAGAAACGTGGAGAACCCCGAATTACTGATCGTGACTTTTTTGAATTGGTGATTCATGGTCCTAATTTAGTGATTCAAGATGTTGAATTGGTGATTCACGCCTTTGAAACCACAATTTTGAACGCATGATTCACGTTTTGCCAATCACGAATCACAATTTTCCGACTGTGATTCACAGTTTTGAAATCGAAAATCACTATTTAGACATCAGAAGGTAATGACTGGAGGCCTTAATTGCTGACGTACTTCCACTGATATTTCGCTACTTGATGAACCCCTGGAAAATAGTGATTCATTCGTGTGGATGAGAAGATAAATTATTTATACATGCATCTCTTGTTTTTCCAATTGTGTGGGGAAAAGGGAGTAAAAGCCCCATGAAAATTTATACATCGTCTGATGTTGAATGAATATTTAGCCCTCCCCTGGGGCTCATCGATATATCGATCCACCTGCTTTTATCGTTAGAACATTGTTTTTTCAATCCGGCGTGCACAACCGCTCGCCTCTCGTCTTTCATCCCTGGCTTTTTAATCAATTTTTACATCACTCGACGCCCCGGTACAATCCCTTTAATCATCCTCGTAGTTTTGTTTTTTCATCATCAGCTCATTGTGCTAACGAACTACATCATTGTTACGTCACTTAGTGAGGATGTTTTATCAATTAATTATAAAAATCGCAGGCGACTCCACTAGCAGATTTATGAAAATTGCATTTTAATTAGTGTGGTACGGTATTTCTGGATTATTTAACTTTGCGGACAATTCGGGAAAAATCACGGTGTTTTCTCGTTTTTCAAAATGTCAACATTTTTTAAATTTTCTTATATTCTCCAAAAATTTCCAATTTTCCAAAGTTTCCAAATTCCCCAAAAGTTTTCCAAAATTTTCAAATTTTCCAAAATTTTCCAAAACTTTCCAAAATTTTCCAAAATCTTCCAAAATTTTCCAAAATTTTCCAAAATTTTCCAAAATTTTCCAAAATTTTCCAAAATTTTCCGAAAGTTTTTTTCGAAATTTTACGAAATTTTACGAAATTTTACGAAATTTTACGAAATTTTACGAAATTTTACGCAATTTTACAAAATTTTCAAATTTTACAAAATTTTACAGAATTTTCAAATTTTCCACAATTTTTAAATTTTTCAAAAGTTTCAGATTTTTCCAAACCTTCCAGAATTTTCAAAAAAACTGTCTATAATCCAGCGATTTTCGGTCCCGCGAGACCCTGAAAGCTCCATTTCATGAATATCATATCCTGGATTTGATGTATTAACTACTGGTGAACTAGGCCAAAGAAAGACAGTCTCCCCCTCCGAGTTTTGTATCGAGTCCCAGGTGTAATTCAATAGAGTGCTGTTGCACAAAATCCTGTAGGATGAGGGAGAGGAAGTACATACACATGCACAACGTGCTGCAGAACGAAGAGGAGATGAGTTTCATTCGCGAATGTTATTTCATCTCGGATAAGCTCGTACCTCCTCGACAACTTGACGCTCATACACGACTCTTCGTCTTTATTGTACACCCTGGAATACATTCACTGGACCGTACGAGATTCTGCCACGCATTGTGTCGACTCACTGATTTATATTGGAGCTGTACAGAGTTTGTGTTACCGAGAACTGTCATAGGAGAACAATCCCACCATTTTATTGAATTTTGTTGCATTTTCCTTCACAAAACAATCGTTTTGCCGTATTCAGCATCAATATAGCCTCCACCATCCCCCAGAATTTTCAGAAATTTTTTAGAGTTTTTCCCATTTTTCCAAAAAAATTCCACGATTTTCCCCAAATTTCCCTTTTGTGATATCGAAAAATGAACATGGTTCCAAAATTTCCCGGATTTTCCAGAAATTTTCTGACCTTTTCCAGCCAAATTTCTGGTGGAAATCTTCACCGATTTTTAACTTCCCGATAGGGAAGTTATTGTAATCACCCTGAGATCGAACTTTTTCATTTCGACCTATAACTGGTGTATCAAAGGTACCAAAATGATCCCCGAAAAATTCTGACTCAATGTCTGTGTGTGTCTGTGTATGTTTGTATGTATGTGCCCTAAATTTTGGTCAACGATTTCTCACGAATGGATACACCAATCGAAGCCATCGAGGTCTCAATCGATGCGTCTTCATGTAACTCAGCCCTGATTAGTTTTTGATGGATATTGGTTCAGAATGTATATTGTTATTAACAATATCAATTGTTCATAACGCTCTATCTCGTAAATGGTTGGAGTTAGGGAAAAAATTTGTTAACATAAGTTGTTCCTCATACAAAGATCCACATTTAATGTTTACTGACTTTTTCCCATAACGTGCATAATTAAGGTGGTAGAGCCGATCGAAAAAAATAATTCATGTGATGAGTGTATGAATGGAGACTAGATGGCGTCGGCGATCGCAAAAATTGGTCTCCACAGTAAACATGGACCGACTCAGAATATAATACTTGTATATCACTTTTGTGTATCAATGCTGCCAGCAACGTGAAGTCGAGTGAAGCCGGAGATACGGACTTATTGAACTTCTTCAACGTAGTTGTTGTATATTCGTGGTTTTAAAATGCTTCAATGAGACTCAAAGGCTTCAATGAAAAGTAAATAGCCTTCACGTGGAAGAGGAACTTATCTCTTGATTATGAAAACAATCATAAAAGGCAGCGACATATAGAGAAATGAAAACAAAAATCAGTAAATACTCAAGGTAGAAGTCTCGTAAATTTTTGAAACAGACTTAATCTCGAAAACTCAAGTTACCAAATCGGGAAGTTTGCATTGTGTCCTCACTGAGGGCACAAATACATCCCACTCACTAGTTTTCCGATTTTTTTTTTTAATATATAAAGGATTTTGAAACATACTAAACGGTCAATGGACTGCAGCCTCCGCAACGAGGGTTCTATTGATCCTTACTTTCACATTTAATTATTTGAAATTTTAATCTTGGAATTGCATGCGGGGTGCACTACCTTAATAATGTTCCGCGATTTCCCGAATAAGTCAAAATTAATTAATCAGAAATCAATGTAAAAAAAAAAATTACACGGTGCCCGGTAAAAAATCTGAGAAATATAACAAACGCGAGTGCATCGCGTTATTTTCAAATGAAAAATGCAAATTTTCTGCGGGCTGCCGCACTGAGCCCATAAAACACAGCTTTTCCATGCCATTAAATTAATGAATTGCAAATGTTAATCAGAGTTAGAAGGGTAACAGCGTGTTTACTGGGCAGAAAAATCCGGGTGACAATTCAGTAAAGCGTCCTTTACGTTTTTCAAGCTTAACCCGCAGTGGTTAAATTATTAAGTGGAAATGTCTGAGACTGGGGAGACGGATTAAGAGAGTGCTTGGCTCGCGCATGTCATACAGAGAAGACTTCTCACTCGAAAAATGGAAAAAGAAAGAAAAAAAAAATTCACCCATTGTAAGGCACATGGCGAAATAGTGTAGGAAAAAAATTACCATTTTTGCGGGGCGATACTAGAAGTTTTCCTATGTTGGATGAAACTATTATGTCGCAGTATTCCTGTTAGGAATGAAGCCTTTGACTCCCACTTTGTCGGTCGATTGAAATCCAGTCAATCGTAACTTGGTAGCTACACACACACACACACTCACACACACACACACACGCACACACATATATAGCCTTTGACAAACGAAGAGCAAAGGTCCCACTTTGTCGTCGATTGAAATCCGGTCAATCGTAACTTGGTAGCTACACACACACACACACACACATACACACACTCACGCATATATATCTATATATATATATGCGGAGGTATCTGCATGGATTCACAAACATACACACACGCACACGAAAATTTGAAAAACTAGTGGGTGGGATGTATTTGTGCCCTCAGTGAGAACACAATGCAAACTTCCCGATTTGGTAACTCGAGTTTTCGAGATCATGTCTGTTTCAAACATTCACGAGACTTTTCACTTCAGTATTTACTGATGTTTTTTTCATTTCTCTATACGCCGCTGCCTTTTGTGATTTTTTTTATAATCAAGAGATAACTCCCTCTTCCACGTGAAGGCCATTTACTTTCCATTAAAGCCTTTAGGTCTCATTGAAGCATTTTAAAACCATGAATATACAACAGCTACGTTGAAGAAGTTCAATAAGTCCACATCTCTGGCTTCACTCGACTTCACGTTCCATGGCAGCATTGATACACAAAAGTGATATACAAGTATTATATTCTGAGTCGGTCCATGTTTACTGTGGAGACCAATTTTTGCGATCGCCGACGCCATCTAGTCTCCATTCATACACTCATCACATGAATTATTTTTTTCTAACGGCTCTACCACCTTAATTATACACGTTATGGGAAATCGTCAATAAACATTAAATGTGCATCTTTATCTGAGGAACAATTAATGTTAACAAATTTTTTCCCTAACTCCAACCGTTTACGAGATATAGCGTTATGAACAAATGAAATTGTTAATAAGACAATTGTTAATATTCTGAACCAATATCTATCAAAAACTAATCAGGGCGAAGTTACACGAAGACGCGTCGATTGAGACCTCGATGGCTTTGATTGGTGTATCCATTCGTGAGAAATCGTTGACCAAAATTTAGGGCACATACATACAAACATACACACACACACACACAGACATTGACTCAGAATTTTTCGGGGATCATTTTGGTACCCTTAAGACACCAGTTACAGGTCGAAATGAAAATGTTCAATTTCGGGGTGATTACAATAACTTCCTTATCGGGAAGTTAAAAAACGATGGAAAACATTTTTGTATGTGTTTTTATAAATCACCAAATGGAAGTGTCTGAATGTCTCAGCTTTGCGGAAGATATGAAAAAAACGAGGTACTTTGAGGGTAGGATATGTCTGGCCATATTCTTCCTACTCCTCGTGAAGTAGTTTTCAAGGGGCCGAGGGAGATTGTCAAAAAAACGAAAAAAAAACCAGGAGGAAAGCTCACCAGGGAAGCGTGGATTATGCCAGTGGCCTCGTCACTTCCTCCGCGAGTGCGTCCGTTTGATTTGTCCTCGCTTGAAAAATTTGATGGCTGACTCCATTGCAACAAAGACAACATCAAACGGCTTGCTTTTTTTTTTCAATTCTTCAAATTTCTTCCTTTGGAAGTTTGCCTGATTTCACGTCGAATAAATGGAGCGAAGACGGCATTCGGCGGTGATGGAACACCATCGGAACACTGGGGAAGACTTTATTTTGAAATACACGTTTGAAATACAAGTTTGGAAAATACTAAAAATTTGATTAAAAAAATTTTGAATGTGGGCAGGAATGAACAGCAAAAAATAATAATAATGCTAATAATAACGACATATAAAGTGATAAAACTAGCTTTGATAATTCTTAAATCCGAATATAATTAATTAATTTGTTTTGCTTATCCAACTTACTTTGTGAGAATAATAATAGGTCCTTGATTCACTTTTATATGTAAATTTCATCAAGTGGAATACTGAATTTATTCGAGCGGAAATGGCGAATTAAATGTCTACAGGATCCCTCGACGCCGTTCGAAGTGAGTCTATGAAATAAGAGGTTGGGAATTAAGATTTGAATTGAAAAATGTAATGAAATTTCGCAATTCGAAGTGTCGGATTTTTGAATAGCCCAAAGTAGTTACTAGAAATAAAATGATCGTAAGGACAACAATAACAATAATAGCTACAGCAGCATTAACAACAACAACAAAGACAACAACAACAACAGCATCAGCCCCAATAAGAACCTGTTTTTAGTAGCCACAGCAACAGTAACAATAGCAACTCCAACGATAAGGCCCATAACTGCCAAAACAATAATATGTTGGTGTATATAGCAACAATAGTAAGGACATCAACAGAAACAACAGCAATATCAATAGCAACGATAACAACAACAAAAACAACAACAACGACAATAACAGAAATTGAGCACAATATATATCTATATATGACAACAATAGTAAGCGCATCACCAGGAATGACATCACGAATGTCAACACCAAAGGCAACCGCAACAAAAACAATAACAACAATAATAATAAACGTCGACCACAACATATACGTGACAACAACGATACTGAGCGCATCATCAGACATGGCAACAGAAATATCATCAGCAAAAGCAACCGCAACAAAAACAATAACAACAACAATAACAAAAATCGACCTCAATATATATATACATTGTTGTTGCCATATATATATATGTCAACAACAATAGTAAGTGCATCGCCAGAGATGACAACAACAATATCTATAGCAAAGGCAACAGCAACAAAAACAATAACAACAATCGACCACAGTATATATACGACAACAACAATACTAAGCGCATCACCAGATACGACAACAGTAATATCCATAGCAGAGGCAACAGCAACAAAAGCAATAACAACAACAGCAACGAAAAATCGGCCGCAATCTATATATAATAACAACAATACTAAGCACATAAACAGAGACACAAATATCAACAGCAAAGGTAACCGCTTCAACAACAATAGCAAACAACGACTACAATGTAGAGATATGAGAACAACAATAGTAAACGCATCACCAGAAAGGCCAACAGACATATCAATAGCAAAGGCAACCGCAACAAAAACAATAACAACAACAACAACAACAAAAATCGATCACAATGTATATATGACAACAACAATACTAAGCGCATTACCAGACATGACAACAAAAACAATAACAAAAATATACCACAATGTATATATGACAACAACAATACTAAGCGCATCAACAGACATGACAACAACAATATCAATAGCAAAGGCAACACCAACAAATGCAATGACAACAACAACAAAAATCGACCACAATATATCTATATGACAACAACAGTATTAAGCATATCAACAGAAACAACAACACGAATGTCAACAACAAAGGCAACCGCAACAACAATAACAAGAATCGGCCACAATAGGTCTGCAACATGTGTATAATAAACAGAAGCGATTTGTTTCTCCCATTTAAGGTACTTTGAGAAAATCATAACAAGCCGCTGATTCAATTTTATATGTAAATCTCATCAAGTGGAATACTGAGCTCAGTCAAGTGGAGACGCTAGGATGAATGTATATACAGTAGTGGCTGGGATGCTGAGGGGGTTAATGGTCCTGCTCTGTTACATCAGAGGGCTGGGGTGGTGGGAGGATTTATAAACAGGATAATCGGTGGTATCGGCAAAGACGCCTTTGGCATATCGATGAGACACTCAACTCCGTTTTCTTATTCCCGAGAATGAATCTCTCTCGAATTTATATGAGGATGATTGATGCTGTTTGATCTGCCTCGAGGATTCACATCAATGCTGCATTTAAATTTGTGAAACTTTTTGAATTCTTAAAATTTTTAGGTTTCCCGTTTGACGTTCTTTATACTTTGGAGATTTCTGGAAAAATTCCCAAACCTCCCGAACTTTCCAAAATTTTCCATAATCTCCAAAATTTCCAGAATTTCCAAAATTTCCAAAATTTCCAAAATTTTCAAAATTTCCAAAATTCCGAAAATTTTCAAAATTCCTGAAATTCCCAAATGTTCTAAAATTTCCAATATTTCCAAAATTTTCAAAATTTCTATAATTTTCAAAATTTCCAAAATCTCCAAAATTTCCAAAATTTTCAAAATTTTCAAAATTTTCAAAATTTTCAAAATTTTCAAAATTTTCAAAATTTTCAAAATTTTCAAAATTTTCAAAATTTTCAAAATTTTCAAAATTTTCAAAATTCTTAAAATTTTTAAAATTTTCAAAATTTTCAAAATTTTCAAAATTTTCAAAATTTTCAAAATTTTCAAAATTTTCAAAATTTTCAAAATTTTCAAAATTTTCAAAATTTTCAAAATATTCAGCAATTTCAAACTTCTCAAAAATTTCGAAATTTCCAAAATTTTCAAAATTTCCAAAAGTTCCAAGATTTGTAAAATTTTCAGAGTTTCCAAAATCTCCAAAATTTTCAAAAATCTCCAAATTTTCAAAGATTCCATAATTCCCCGCTTCTGTTAGATTAGGCTGATGGCTAGGGTAGTGGAGGGATTTATAAATAGGATAATCGGTCTTGTCGGCAAAGACGTCTTTGCCATATCGATGAGACACTCAGTTTTCTTAGACCCGAGACCGAATCCCTCTCGAACTTACAGAAGATGATTGATGTTGTTTGATGTGCCTCAAGGTGCCATCACCGCCGCGTTTAATTTTCTCGTTTAAAGGATTCTTTGATCCTCGCTAAATAGGAGCAAAAAAATATTTACAACTTTCAAACTTCAATTTTTCGGTGATGAAAAATTTTCAACATTTCCGACATTCCAAAAAAATTTAAACTTTCCAAAAAACCCAAAATATATTCTCAGAATTCAAAAATTTGAAATGTCAAAGTCCCTGCCACTAAAAAAAGCCCTGTTCATGAATTTTAATTGGCCACTGCCTAAATGCAGTCCCGATTAATTTTTTTTCCGTAACAAACTTGCTTTTTGATGCGACCGAGGTGAAAGTTCAAAGCCGGATAGAGTGAGTCCCAGGTTTTGAATAAATTGTGTTACAAACGCGGTAGTGAGCCCATGCAGATGCTTTTCGTTTTTTCTTTTATATTTGCGTAGGTTTGAGCAGTTTTTATCCGCTACTCGACGCCACCCCCCCCCCCGCCCCGCCCCGCCCCATCCACTTCAAGGCCGTGTGCGACGGATGCCCGTAGAAATTAAGGATATTTAATTAAAATTAATGAAACGCTGACGTCAGGTTCCAGTAGTTGAAGTGGGCGGTGGGTGGCGGCGGGTGGCGGCGGGAGGGAAGGGGGTTATTGGAGTGGTTGGGGAGGCCAACTAACAGTGCACTCTCCCCGATTTGGGGGAGTTGGATAATGATTTAATGGGCTTTAGCGAATATTTTAGGCATATTTCAATCGCGGATATTTGATTGAAGCGCGGAGAGCACAATTTTTCAGAGCCCCAATATATCACTAGTTTGCACTGTTAGTTAGTCTATTTAATCATGATACTTGCGGACTTTTCAGGGAAATCGAAAGAAAAAAATCAAATACTGTTGATGAAGAAGTCTGTGGTTTCTGTGAAGATTTTCTCATTATTACTATTTTCGGAAATTTTTAAAGGTTGCAATAATTTCGAAAAACGGTTGTCTGAATTGTAATCTTTTACCAATTTGGGAAATTTCAAAGTTTACCGAACTGTCGTATGTTCAAATTGACCTAAAATTTTTAATAATGCGGAAATTTCCAAAATTTTTAAAAGTTTCAAAACTTTTAAAATTTTTTGAGTTTTCAAAATTTTTAAAATTTTCAAAATTTTCAAAATTTTCAAAATTTTCAAAATTTTCAAAATTTTCAAAATTTTCAAAATTTTCAAAATTTTCAAAATTTTCAAAATTTTCAAAATTTTCAAAATTTTCAAAATTTTCAAAATTTTCAAAATTTTCAAAATTTTCAAAATTTTCAAAATTTTCAAAATTTTCAAAATTTTCAAAATTTTCAAAATTTTCAAAATTTTCAAAATTTTCAAAATTTTCAAAATTTTCAAAATTTTCAAAATTTTCAAAATTTTCAAAATTTTCAAAATTTTCAAAATTTTCAAAATTTTCAAAATTTTCAAAAGTTTCAAAACTTTTAAAATTTTTCAAGTTTTTAAAATTTTCAGAATTTTCAAAATTTCTAAAATTTTCGAAACTTTGAAAATTCTCAAAATTTCAAACCTTTCCAAAACTCCGAATTTTTTTTAAGTTTTCAAAATTTTCAAAATTCCCTAAATTCCCGAAATTTCCGAAATGTGCAAAACGTCAAAAATTACGAAACTTTTCAAAATTTCCAAAATTTCCAAAATTTCCAAAATTTCCAAAATTTCCAAAATTTCCAAAATTTCCAAAATTTCCAAAATTACCAGAACAATTTTCCAATATTTAGAAAATATCCTTTTCTATAAAAATTCACGTTTTCATTTTTTTTTAATTTATGAATAATGAGGTTTTAAAAGTGGAATTGGGGTGACGAAGCCTTATATGGGTTTTGTGAAGTGTCGAAAGTCGACCCTTTTTTTTTTATTCTCCATCCATGGGTCCCCAAAAGTCTACCCCTAGCTGGAAAAAGAGGTGGAGCGGGGGGGGGGGGGGGGGGGGGGGGGGAGTCGAGTAGCACGAGTGAAAAAAATACTGGGTGTTCGACGGAGGGGCTGATGGGAGGGCGTGTAGTCTCGCAATACACGGAAGCGAGTTGAAACCATAGAAAAGTCCCGTCTGGCTTAAAGGGTCGCGCTCCATCCAACGGCTTAACCCGTCGCGTTCGCCGAAAAAAATATCGTCATCGGAAAAATATCGAATATTGAACTGCACCAATAGAAGTCAATCTTGACGAGAAGTCTTAAGTCAGGCGCAGTTTAAAACCCAGAAAACGATTTCACGAATTCCAAACATTTCCAAAATTTCAAAAATTAGCCATAAAAACGTTCATTTCATTTTTTTCAGTTCGCAAATTTCTTTGAAAAATTAAAATTATTTTCAAATTTCGATAAAGTCCGAATTTCAGTTCCTAAATGATTTAATTAAATCATTTATGCCCCAACTCTATTTTTTTGAGAATGTGCGATAATCCCTCGATAAAGTTTAACACAATTGATATCAATGTTTGAACACAATTTTTGCATTTTTTGTTCACTGAGTAATGAATTACATGACATGAAAAACTGAAAGAACAGCAAATAAAAACATCACTCTAAGAAGTAAACAGAGTAATAATTGCTCCACTTCCAACGTTTTATTTGTAATACAAAAAGCATTTTAGTAACGCTTTGTAAAATGAAAACACAAATTTACATTGCTCTCGCAATGCTCAACCATTGAAATGGATGTTCAACAACTCATTGAGCGAAAAAATAGTTTCTTATCAGAAGGTAAGTAACTTTCCTTTCTGGAATTGTGCATTCATGACTGCCGTTTTCCTGAACTCTAGAGTTGCTTATTTGCATCTAGGGTATTGGGTAGGTGTGTGGGTGAAGTGGGGAAAACTCACCCACACCTACCACACACCCACCCACACATCGATCCACCCACTCACCCACACACACCCATCCACTCACCCACACCCACCCACCCACCCACCCACCTACTTGCTCACCCATTCACCACCCACCCACTTACTCACCCACTCACCAAGCCACACCCACTCACCCACACTCACCCACACTCACCCACTCACCCACTCACCCACTCACCCACTCACCCACCCAACCACTCACCCACCCAACCACTCACCACCCACTCACGCACTCACCCACCCACACACCCACGGCACAGAGTCGAAACTTTGGTATAGTCGGTAAAGCATCTGCCTACAACATTAAAGGTCCTGGATTTGATCCCGGCCTCGATCTGGAGAGTATTTTCCATGATGAAATATTTTCTCGTGGATTCCGAATACTGAAAACGTTCCGCGGATGTCATCGGTAGTATCCATAAAATGAGAATGCTAGGCCGGTTTTTGTGTATCATTAGCTATATGGCAGTACCAACTATCTCCATAGGACATCTTATCCAGACACATCCCTACGTATAATAGTACGTATAGTTGACCATATATGGATGTTTCTACTGCAGGAAATATAGCTATTACATAGAACTTAGCAATACGATAGAAATTTCTTAAACTTTTTGAAAATCTTGGAATACTCTTATTTTTTTTTTTTTTTTTGGAGATATACTTTTATTGGAAATCGTCAGGCATTTCGTCCGAATTTCGAAATTTTTCTATAATTTCCAAATATCCAAAACTTTCAAAACTTCGGAAAATTTCCGCTTAAAAAATTTGGATAATTACAAAATTTTCGAAATCGTAATTTTCCATGAGTCTGAAAAACACAAAAACGCAAAATTTCTCATTCTCAAGTTAAAGTTTTGAAAAATTTCAGTTCCATAATTGTTTTCTTCTGTCGAAATGTCTTAAACATTTGAAAACTGTCTAAAATTTTCGACAATTCCAAAACTGTTCCTTCCCCATCATCGTTTGCCGGTTTTGATAGAGCGCGGGGTAGTAGAGGAGCGCAGACATTCCGCCCTCCCCGCCCTCGGGCATGATCAATATTACGCCCGTGGAGCAGCATCCAAACGCCAAGAGGGAGAGAATGGGAAAGCGAGAGGGAGAGAGAGTTGCCGAGATGGACTTCTTCCTGGCCAGACTCTTGCGTTTACCAAGTTTTCTTGAAGCTCCTCTCACCCTCCACTGTCACTTCATTCCTAGCCGCCTCCCCTCCCCCCCCCCCCCCCCCCCCAAGCATCACTGATATTCCAACCATCCACTTTGCCCTCCTCCCCCCTGCCTCGACCCGTTTGCTCCTTTACCCACCCCCAACTCCAATAGCGAAACTTCTTCGAGGAAAATACTTAGTGGAAGCTTAGGTAGGCCAAAATGGACCTTTTTCATTGTTAACATCTTGTACATCTGATACTGAAAATCATGAAACTTTGTTACTGGAAAAACTGGAGGAATTAGTCTAATTAACAAGGGCAATGAACAAGTGTACGGATTAATGCACACACACACACACACAGTAGGCTGCATTTTCGTCTTTGTGTCTTCGTCCCCCTCGTTTGTACTCCTCACGGTAACTGCGGTTTGACTATTCCTTTAGGGGGAGTACTGGACACTCACCTATGGGGCTGAAGCCGACATTCGCCATTTAGGCCATTGTATTTCTAAGCACAGGGTAAACCTGCCTGCGTCGGGTTAGGTTCCCGCCCTGCCGGGCGGTTTTATTTTATGAGGATATCGCCGATAGATCACACGGAACATTTCGGCTTCGGTCGGAATCCATGAGCAAATATTTTTGGAAAAATTCTCCGGCCGGCCGGCGCGAACCGAGGACCTTGACATAGTAGGCAGATGCTCTACCCACTACGCCCCGACTGTTGTATGTGTGGGTGGGTGGGCGGTTGTGTGTATGTATGTGCGTGGGTGTGTGTGGATGGGTGGGTGGGTGTGGGTGGAAGGGTGGGTGTGTGTGGATGAGTGGGTGGGTGGGTGTGGATGGGTGGGTGTGTGTGTGTGGATGGGTGGGTGTGTATGAATGGGTGGGTGGGTGGGCGGGTGTGTATGAATGGGTGGGTGGGTAGGTGGGTGGGTGGGTAGGTGGGCGGGTGGGTAGGTGGGTGGGTGGGTAGGTAGGTGCGTGGGTGGGTGTGTAGGTAGTTGTCTGTGTGGGTCGCGTGTGTGTGTGTGTGTATAAGAGAAATTGTCTATCGATAACGAAAACTTTTGGTAAAGTTTTTCACCGCACTTTCGTCAATTCGTCCCACAAATTAGACCCATTTTCCAGAACGCTTTCGTACGCCCTTTACAATGTACCCGCTAGTTTGAGATGTAACCCACCCCAAGAGAAGAGTATATAGACATTAGAAATGAGGGGGAGTGATTACCGGAAGCGTTTCGTTCAGCCTGGCGGCGTTGAAGTATAATGTCGCGTAATGGACGGGCAATTGGCCCATCGTCATCCGTTCAGAAATTATCCTATCTATTTGTCTCGCTGATGATGAGCAACGAGTATTTCCGTCTATATGCGGCGATAATACACGATTCGGGTATGCTACAAAATTCAATATTTATATACCCACATTGGGGATAGGTATATCCTCAGATGGAGAATATTTTATTTCCGCAAGAGGATCATTGTATCCCCAAATTGGGGATACTAAATTTAGTTTTGTATCGAAGCTAATTTTGAAATATAGGTATAGTACATCTATTTCTTCGGGGGGATGTATGTAGTGTCATGTAAGTATTATGTAAATGTAATATTAGTATATTATTATAGGGTTTCTATAACATTGTCTCTCGGCCGTAAATCCTATGTAACTCTCTACAGCATTTTTAGAAAGTTTTCGGTTTCGCAAAAAGAAAATTTTCGATTCTATAATTTTACATCATATACACATATCCTATACAAAGTCATATGCACATATGTGTCCAATGAAATTGTTAAGTCTCGAAATTACGAAATTCATCTCGTCTAATGCAAGTACTTCATAAAAGGTAAATTGAGAGCATATCTCTCGAAATATGTTTTTTCTCCTTTTATCTCTAAAATTTGTTTTCAGACGAAAAATCACATAACATACGAAAACGTTATATGTTATATCCCCATAGCTATTTTCCTTCACCTAAAATCCGGTAGCATTTTCGCCTCATGCACATCACTTTCGGACGAAAGGGAAAAAGAAAAAAAAAACGATATAGAAACCATATGAGAACCGCTGGTGTCTCACCATGTCCCGCGAGAGGATATTTGTATTTGTACAAGTAGTAATATCGAGCTCCGGTCGGGCGGTCCCTTCCACTGAGCATTACAAGCCGACACGGAAAAAAACTTGAGTCGGGTATATTAGAAACTTGAAGATGGGGATATCTATATCCCCAAGTGGAGGATGGAATATGTTAAATTAAATTAAGGGATATTTTATCCCCAATTTGGAGATCGATTAGCTGGGAATATGGAAGCCAGATACTCGAGATGAGGATCCTGGAAAAACTATTTGCATATCCCTAAGTTAGGGATGAGATAGCCTCAAATCAGGGATGAACATCCCCAAAAAGTGGATAAAATAGCCCCGAATCGGGGATAAAATATCCCTAAATTGGGGATGAAATATCCGAAATTGGGGATGAAATATCCCCAAATTGGGGATGAAATATCCCAAATTGGGGATAAAATATCCCCAAATTGGGGATGAATATCCCCAAGTTGGGGATGAAATATCCCCACATCGGGGATGAAATATTCCTAAATTGGAGATAAAATATCCCCAAATCGGGGATGAAATATCCCAAAATCGGGGATGGAATATCCCCATGTCGGGAATCAAATATCCCCGACCGGGGATAATATACCCCGAACCGGAAGTAACCTATTTTGAGATGGGGATCAAATATCGTCGGAAGCTCGTATTCCCTGATCCGGTATCAAACTCACGAATTCAATATCCACAATTCGGGGATTGAATATCCCCAGAATGAATTTAAAATATCCCAAAACTCGGGACGAATCATTGCCTTTGAGGAACGTTACACATATCAAATCGAGGATCACATATTCGCGGAGTAAAACTGAAATTTGTCAAAATGGGGGATGAAATATATGCAATTTGGGGATATTTCATGCCCAAGTCTGCAATATTGATTTCGTAATTGTTGTACACACATCTACATAGTGAAGAGTTTTGGGTAAAGCATGTCTGTGTGTGCGTATTCTTTTTTAACCGCAATTTCCAATGGTTAAATTCAAACCCAGAATGATGGTCTTTTGACAAATCGAAGCTTCTATGGTGTCCCTCAATTTTAGGTACAAATTCGCCCTTATGGTGCAGACTGTACCACATAGGCTGACTGTACGTCTGCCTCCCCAATCTGCAGTCTATTGCGACACTCCAGTATCTTCTCCAACCCTCTGGGTTTCCCTTTCATCCCCACTCCGTTACCAACCTCTATTCGATGCATCTGCATCCTCTGTGGACCATTCTGTCTCATCTCGGTCTTATCTCGAGACTGCGCCTCCTCAGATTTTTTTTTCATCCTTTCCCCATTCGCTCTCACTTTCACTAGACAAAAAATCGAGTGCAAGTCTTGAAGTTTCTGGACTCTTTACAAGATTCGAATTTTCAGAAAAATTTGAGTTTTTATATTTTTTGATTATTTGAAATTTTTCCGAGATCGATTACTTTTCAAATTTTATAGGAATTTTTAATATTTTTTCCAAAATTTTATTTTATAGTTTTACAATTTTAAATTTGGTCCAATTTGCACATAATTTTTTTAAGCCCACATAAATTTTTTGGAGTATCAGCCTTATGTTTGAAACGTCAACTTTGAGATTTTTTTTTCCATTTCTAAACGTCAGAAAATTCTAAAAATTTTGGAATTCTTCAAGCATACACACCCCTATCAGCCATAAAAATTTCATCCAATTTTATTGGATGGATAAGTCCAGCGTCCAAGATATACCAATCAATGAATTCAAATTTTCACGACCGCTCGAAATTTCAAATTGAGTTCGATATTTTTTTTAAACGTTCCAATAGATTTTCAATTACTTTCATCTATTTTTTAACGAGCCAATACAGACGATTGGATGATTTGGTCGGGGTATATAGCGAGGGGATGTACATGATATCGAGGAAATCGTGGCAAGGAAATTATTGGATCACTCTAGTGAGATGGATTCGGTTAGCCATCGGGTGTGCTCGTGGGAATGGTTCGTGCCAAGCCTCATGCAATAAAGATTTATTTAGTGTAGCACTTGGGAAATCCAAAAAAGATATCTATCCATGAACATTTCAGATTAAGTGTAAAAAGGGGTAAATCGTATCAGATATATCTTCGATTTTTTTGCCACCGGTGATAAAATTATCACTGACAATACAACTTAATCCAAAGTATAGAGCACACAGATACACATACACACACACACCCGCCCACTCACCCATACCCACCCACTCACCCACCCGCACCCACACACCCACCCGCTCACCCACACCCACACACCTACCCACTCATCCACTCAACCACTCACCCACACCTACACACACACACACACACACCCACCTACACACACACACACCAACCTACCTACACACACACACACACACACACGCGCACACAGTCCCCCATACACAAGAGTCCCCGACATGTCGCACAATCGCTCCACAGCACTCAAATCTCATTACATTTTTGCTAAAATCTTGATTCTACTAATTAGCGACTTTTCACTAATTAACAATTTCCATTGTTCATAACGTTCTATTACGAAAACAATCAGTTATAGAAAAAAAAGTGTAAAATAAAACTTGTTCCTCTGCTCAAAATACACATTTTATGTTATATAAGGTGTGTTCTTAAATTGCATAATTAAGGGTACGCAGTGGTTTCAAAGTCACTGCTGCAGTCCGCGCGCAATGTCAGCCATAGTTCGTTCATGCGAATTTCGGATCTGTCTGGAAAGTGAGGCGCTGGAGGTGAATATCGTATCTATCTTTTTTATCAGAAATGAGATTCTCTACAAAAAATGTCTAATGACATTTTTTGGTTGCGCCACTCGGCAAGCAGATAATTGTGTTTTTGCGAAAAACTTGGAGGGCCTGCGGTGACTTTTTAAAATCTCGCGATATTATTTTCCCATCTGCGCGAAGTCGCAAAATTGTTGATCATTTTGGGGTTAGTAAATCTTCTCATTCCCCCGATGATATCCTGGAAATTGGGCGAAAGTTCATTAAAGGAGTAGCAGCTGGAACAGCCAGTTGTGGTTTTTGGGAGGTTGAAAACTCCCGCACACCACTGGCCAGGGGTTCAGCCGTGAAATGGAGATAAATGATCGAACTGAAAAAGCACCACAATTCGTATTGGGTTGGTGGTGTATCGTTGTAGGGACAAATGAGGACAAACGATCTCGGCTGGAATTTTTCCATGGCATAGTGTTTGTCAATGGCTCATTAAGATATTAAGAGGGCTCATTGCAAGATGAAATTCTCATCGAAGAAAGTGAGTCCGGGTGACAGCAGGCTTCTCTACTGGATCCACCAAATGTCAATTTTTATTTTTATAGCTATTGGAATTTTCAGAGATTTGGACGTTTCTGAAAGGTTTTAACATTTTTGACATGTTTGGATTTACTCATTTTCTTTGCAATTTGCAAGCTTTCAAAATTATGAAAATTTTGGCAGCTTAAAAAAATTTACGGATTTCAAAAATTTGAAATATTTGTCGAAATACAAAACGTACCGAGTAATTTCGAAAATTGGAAAAATTTCAAAATATCCAAAAGTTTCAAATCTTTTTTTGAAAGATTTTACAAAATTTCCAAAATTTCCAAAATTTTCAAAAAAATTTAAAATTTCAGAATTTCTAAAATTTTCATAATTTTCAAAATCTTCAACATTTTCAAAAATTTTAAAATTTTTGAGATTTTTAATACTTTCCGAGTTTTTTCAAATATTCCAAATTTTGAAGAATTTTTAAATTTTCAGAAATTCCGTAAATTCTGAAATTCCAAAAATTCTCAACATTTTCAAAATTTCCACGATTTTCATAATTTTCAGCATTTTCAAAATTTTTAAAATTCCCAAAATTTTCAAAATTTCCAAAATTTTCAAAATTTCCAAAATTTTCGAAATTTCCAAAATTTCCAAAATCTCCAAAATTTTCAAAATTTCCAAAACTGCCAACATTTCGGAAAAATCCGAACTCGAATAAAAAAATGTGATTCTCATAAACAATCCTAAAAAGTAGAATTTATTATTGTTTTTCTTTTGACGAAAAAATTCATGGTCTTTGAGGGTCTAAAGGCCGTGGTGAAGGGGTCCCCTATTACCGGAAGTCGAAAAAAGTCCGTCATAAAAAAAACGCTAATGAGAAGCGCAAAATATGATACACAAGCTGGGATTACTGAGCAGGCACTCCTTCACGTTTCCCCTTAAACAGAATGTTTTTCCACTATTTCGCCAGGCCTCTTGCCTTAATCCTAATTTTCCCCCTAATTTATTCAACAGCCACCAAAGAAACTCCAATTCCCCCGTTCCATTAACTCCAAGACTATTTCCTCGTCATCACTCTCGCAACGAGGATAACTAAATTAAAAAATCCCGGCCACTTATCCTCGTCAAAAGATCGTAGAAAATAAGTCGAGAGTTTGGTGAAATCTTAACGCCCCCAGAGCCAAACTCACTTCATTAAAATCTTCGAAAATTGAGTCAATGCACTTTCTTCTAACATAGGAAATTCAGCTGAGTGATGAAATAAGATAAAGTGACTTGAGAATTAATTATGGGGCTTTAAAAAAAGGAAAATATGGAGAATTTATAAAATTTTGAGGGTTTGAAAAATTTTGAAATGTTGAATTTTTTTTAGTTTTTAACATTTTTCAAAATACCAAAAATTTTAAAAATTTTCAAAAGTTTAGACATTTCAAGAAATCTGAAAATTTAAACATTTTGAAAATTTAAAAAAAATGACGAATCTAAAAAAATTCTACGTTTCTAATTTTTTAAATTAAGAATTTAAAGTTTAAAATTTTTATAAACTGCAAAGACAGAAATTTTTTTTTCAAATCAACAATTTAAAAAAAAAATAAAAAATGAACACTTTTTGAACATTGATAACTCAAAAAACGGTTAAATTCAGAAATTTTGGAAAATTAGAAAAAGTTGAAAAATTTATAAAATTCAGAAAGATTAGAAAATATTGGATAATTTAGAGAATTTTGGATAATTTTGCAAATTTTGAAAATTATGGAAGTTTCGGAATTTTTGAGAATTTTGGAAATTTTGAAAATTTTGAAAATTTTGATAGTTTTGAAAACTCTGAGAATTTTGCGAATTTTAAGAACTTTGAGAGTTTTGACAATTTTGAGAATTCTGAGAATTTTGAGAATTTTGAAAATTTCCAAAATTTTGAAAACTTGAAAAATTGTAAAAGTTTTAGAAATATTGAAAATTTTGAAAATTCTGAAACAAATTTTAAATTTTGAAGTTTCTATCAAATTGAGTACTTACAACAGAAAAGTCCGGACATATCTTCTTGCAAACGATCCACTTTCCCTATACCGATTACTAAAACAAATAGATCGCGCAAATTAATACTTTCTGATTGCACTGCTACCATTTCATCCCCAACTCATCGCTAACATTATGACACCATGAAGATACTGTCGAAGGGGAAGAAAACCTGATATTCACTTGAACCATCACAATGGCCAATAAATTCATTGACTTGTGAACAAGAACGGTATGAGAGCGAGTCCAAATAAGATCTATTAGAGGAGGGTGGCAGATAAAACATCCATTCAGATGGAGAGTTTCTGAAGTACTTTTGGTACTTATGCTAGCCACGTATCGATGATTCCCTATGATTGCCTTCTAATTTGTTTGGCGATTATGAAACCCTGTGTCTGAAATTTCTATGACTCCAGTAAGAGAATTTGATAAGCATAAAAAAAACGGTGTCACTATTTTAACGGAACGAATGAAATGAAACGAAATCGCACAATTCTTAACTACTTGACACCTGCTGATCCAAAAACAACTCTGATAAACTTTACTCAGCGCTACGAAGTCCATTAAAAGTCACTCAACTTAAGTACAACATCTATCCGTGTACGAGAGTGTTGTCCCGTAATTCGAATATCTTGTTATGAACTGTGGTATAGCTTGTTGGTAACCATTCTGTTAGCCAAACTGCGGAAGACAATCAGAACCAAAGTGGTCAATTGTTTCAAGTTGACTTAGCTCCGAGCGGAATTATCCCAGATCATTGGCAATGGATAAATGATGAATAATAAAGCTGCAAATGTGGCTAGCAAAAGCTGACAATTCTTCCGCCAATTGAAGCACCTGGAGACTCTGCAACCAGGATGACAGTAATTGATTGCTTCAGTATAGAAATCCATTGATCAAACTGTCGCGTCTTCTAATACATCACTTGGAATGGAGCCACTTGCACTACTCGCCCTGTCCCAAACTGCCGCATTTCAAATTGTCTTCCAATTTTCAGCACTTCCATTAACCCCGCTCATCCAGAAAGCAATGCCCCGGAAGATTCCACCGTGCTATAAAATTCATCAAAGGTGAATCAACAGAAGTATAAGGGCCATGCAGATTGTTAGTTGTTTGTATACATTAGAGCCTCTAAGCTATAGAACACATTCAGCAGCTAATTGACGACCATCATTCCGCTCTGTTTCATTTCATACGAGACCGAATCACTATGAAACACATAACTGAATCATGATACATAGTGAGAATAGCTGTGGAATAATTTTGCAATCCATACATACATATGAGCTCTATCTTCATCAGACTTGAGACATGCCCTGCCACCCTAAATGCCCCCCTAATTATTGCGCACCCTTGTTGCCCCGCAATTATTGCGTCCCCCTTATTGCCCCGCAATTATTGCGACCCCCGTGTTGCCCTCCAATTATTGCGTCCCCCGTGTTGCCCCCAATTATTGCGCCCCCTTGTTCCCCCAAAATCATGGCGCCCCCTCGTTGCCCCGCAATTATTGTGCCCCCCTGTTATTGCACCCGCCTTGTTGCCCCGCAATTATTGCGATCCCCTTGCTGTCCCCCAATTATTGCGTCGCCCGTGTTGCCCCCCAAATATTGCCCCACAATCATTGCGCCCCCTCGTTGCCCTGCAATTATTGTGCCCCCCTGTTATTGCACCCGCCTTGTTACCCCGCAATTATTGCGACCCCCTTGCTGTCCCCCCATTATTGCGCCCCCCGTGTTGCCCTCCAATTATTGTGGCCCCCGTGTTGCCCCGCAATTATTGGGCTCCCCTGTTGCCCCGCAATTATTAGGTGCCCCACATGGGAAAAATATATATCCAGAAATATAAGTCAGCTATATCCGGATATATGTCGCATACATTGCGGCAAAATATAGAAATTCCAACATATATGTTAGATATATCTGTGCGGATATATCTCGCCGCCCTGATGGACCCATTGCTTGCAACTTGATTTGGAGAATCAACTTGTGCTCGCACTTGATCACTACTTCATCGCTGGTCCACTGAGAAAATATATATGTCGGTCACAAAGGCATTTATTTCGAGATTTTCAATATATATGACTTTTTTATGTTTTTTTGCTTTTTTCATTTTTTTCGGTGGAAAGGTTTCCATGTCAAGTCGCGCTCAACTGTCGATCAATTCTTCATGAAGGTTAATCGAATAAGCAGTCAAGTAGCGATCACCTAATGATCAGCCGTACGCAGAAATTGTTCATCTCTCAGCCGCAGCCAAGGAGTAATCGATAGATCCGTCAGGGCGCGCACATTCAAGATATTTCCAGAATATAAGTCGGATATATTTTAGATACAATTCCGGAAAAATAACTATATCTCAGTTATAATTTTTGGTTTATATCGGTTTCTATGCGGGCCCCCAATTATTGCAGCCCCCTATTGTCCCGCAATTATTGTGTGCCTCCCTTGTTGCCCCCCCCCCTCCTGAAATGCAATATTTCCGGACTAGCCATGGAGGACCCATCATTCTTTGCCACGCGCTAGATTGCCATCTGCAGAGGTGAAGCCGAGGATAACAAGCACGCGGGGAGGGCTACGAGTTTTGCCTAACCCGCAACCATATTCTTCCGGTCAAGGGTCTCGGTAATCAGAATTTTTCATGCGTGAAAGCAGCTTCTGACATCGCTCCCAGAAAATTCACTTAAAGTGATTGACCACTTTGCTCCGAAAATCGATTATTGAAAGTGCCTCCAAATTTTTCGCAATCCAAAAAAGAAACCCCCTGAACTACCGCTTTTCCACTACAAAGTCCATTAAAAGTAAGTCAACTTAAGTATAACTGCTATCAGTGTTGGTGAGTGTAGTCACATAATTCTAATACCTTGTTATCAAGCGTGGTATAGGTTGTTGGAGGAGTGTCAGAGCCGAGGCACTCTGGCGGCCTTAATTGCCGTAGACTCACTCCTAATTAGTTTACATTACACTCTCGGTGTCCTCTCTGGGTCCCAGCTTGCCCGGTGATTCTCGTCAGTACCTACCTCTTCCCCCCCCCCCACCACCACCACCCCCTCACCATCCACCCACCCCTCCCCCCGCCTATTTCCATCATGTTACTATGCCACTCTTCATCGTCGTTTCGTTGTACAGTTTGAGCTCACACGGCTCCTCGGCAGGCCCTTCAGACCGATATATTGCCCAGGGTTTGAGGCTCTTTACGTCGTACCCCTGCCACTCGTACATCCTATATATCACACTTGTACCGGCACACTTTGTGCCCTTATGTGCCTTCCGAGAACAGCATCACGTATACATAACAGTCAGTCTGCCAATATGCAGCCGCTCTCATTGACGTCTTTAGAAATTCAATTGCGTAGGGCACACCATAACCCTCACTGCACTGATACGTGCCTCTCAAGAGGCTCAGGCAACTGCTTTGTGAAAGTCCAATGGATATTTGATCTCAGGATATTAAGATGTGGTAGGTGAAGGTAAATTAGATAGTGGGGATTAGATGAGGAAGACTTTTCCAAAGTATCTGCATCAATCTGAATGTCTGGATGTGTTTGGATCAGTTGAACGTGGATTCCTTTTTGCACAATTGATTGAGGTATACATGGAGGCTTGGGTGGAGACAACCTTAACTACAAGGCAATTTTTAGCTCTCTGTGTATTAGTAACTAATACGGCGACTGCAAAGGAAACTCATGAACTTAAAAGTTTCCTTTGACAAGAACAACGAAGAAACACTAATGATGCTGTGTGACGAAAGGAAAGTTATGGTTATCATATTCACTTCTTTTTCGACTGATCAATAACTTGAGGAACATAGACTTTCCGTAACAAGTCTGTTTGATGGAGTGCAGAAGGCTCTTTCATGGAAGAGACGGGGAAGGATTTGTTTAAAAGTATTTGCAAACGACTCGTCTCATATTTAATGACGATGTTTCCCACCACCATTAACTATATATGTGTATTAGAACATTGCAAGGCTTCGCCAAGAGTTTGGAAGATCCTCCAATTGCGCTTCTCCATGTAAAGGTTTTTTTGTCGAGTACTCCGGCATTCTCTGTGAAGAATAAAAGCGGAAGGGTTTTTCATATTCGAACTGGGAAGAAAAGTTCCTCTTAAAATTTGACGTCCACAGCCCTTCGTCGACGTTTTTTAGAGCAGATGATTTTTAGCTATTCTGCTAGCTTTAATTGATTTTAACGGAGTTGTAAATTTCGTCAATTTACCGACATATGATTCAGCGGTGGAAAGCAGGACACCCTAGATAGATCGCTTACCTGTTTGCCACTACCCTCTTACTTATACAGAAAAATTGAACGGTTAGTGAAGAATTTAGCCCAATACGACTTGCACTTGTCGTTACAATGAAAAGTGTTGATGTCCCCCCATTTTTGTACCCCAGACATTGCCTCCCAATTATGGGGCCCTCCTCATTGCCCCCGAATTATTGGGCCCTCCTCATTGCCTCCCCCCCCCAATTAGCGTGCCCCAGTCACTGCCCCCTGATATTATACCCAGTCACTGCCCCCCTGATATTATACCCAGTCACTGCCCCCCAGATATTATGCCCCAGTCACTGCCCTTCAGATATGATGCCCCACTCACTGCCCCCTAGATACTGTGCTCCATTCACTGCCCCCTAGATATTGTACCCCACTCACTGCCCCCCCCCCAGATATTGGGTCCCACGCACTGCCCCCCAGGTATTGTGCTCTATTCACTGCCCCCCAGATATGGTGCCCCATTCACTGCCCCCTATATATATTGTGCGCCATTCACTGCCCCCAGATATTGTATCGCATTCACTGCCCCCTATAGATATTGTGCGCCATTCACGGCCCCCAGATATTGTACCGCATTCACTGCCCCCTATAGATATTGTGCCCCATTCACTGCCCCCTATAGATATTGTGCCCCATTCACTGCCCCGTATAAATATTGTGCCCCATTCACTGCCCCGTATAAATATTGTGCCCCATTCACTTCCCCCTATAGATATTGTGCCCCATTCACTTCCCCCTATAGATATTGTGCCCCATTCACTGTCCCCTATAGATATGGTGCCCCACGCACTGCTCCCTGTAGATGTTGTGCCCCATTCACTGCCCCCGAGATATTGTACGGAATTCACTGCCCCCCCAGATATTATGTCAAATTCACTGCCCCCTACAGATATGGTGCCCCATTCACTGCCCCCAATTATTGGGCCCCACTCAGTGTCTCTCCCCTCAATTATTGCTGACGTCCCATAATCCCCCAGATATAACAATATTCCAATAATAGTTGATTAAAAAAACGTTCAGGATAAGATATAATGAGCTAACGACATGCAATGTCCTTATCACTATTTGCCAGACTCGGTGAGAGCTCCCTTTGTGCGTTCATAAGGTGAACGTAGTAGGTACCTTCTCGAAGGACATCAACCTTAGCGCTGAATTGATAAAGTTACGCACAGCTCCTAACGCCTCCTCATTAATTAATTACCCGAGAAACCCTGCGCATAAGTGCTAGTTGAGCTCCTAAGGCATTGTTCACCAGAATAGCCAACTAGACCGGTTTCGTCACAAAGTTTCGGTGCACAAAATTTGGATTACTATAAAGATTACATTTTGCGGTTTCTTGCAACGCTATTTTGGATTTTATCAGAATTTTAATTTTCAGTTTGAAATATTCAATGCAATCCTATAATCTTGCTCAACTCAAACAAAACACCTAGGCAAATACAAATTTAAATCCTCAGTCCTATAAGCCCTCAGTTTACATTCAAGTCACGTCAATTGATACGAACACCAATGTAATTTATTTATAAGTGCTCTGTTTACAAACACATCGTAAACTTCCGTCGTTGATTAGCACTCAAAGGAGCATAAATATACCAACGTTAAACTAGCGGGCGGGATGTATTTGTGCGCTCATCGAAGCCTTTGAGTCTCATTGATGCATTTGAAAACCACGAATATACAACAACTACATTGAAAAAGTTCAATAAGTCCGTATCTCTGGCTTCACTCGACTTCACGTTCCATGGCAGCATTGATACACAAAAGTGATATACAAGTATTATATTCTGAGTCGGTCCATGTTTACTGTGGAGACCAATTTTTGCGATCGCCGATGCCATCTAGTCTCCATTCATGCATTCATCACATGAATTATTTTTTTCTAACGGCTCTGCCACCTTAATTATGCACATTATGGGAAAAAGTCAATAAACATTAAATGTGGATGTTTGTATGAGGAACAGCTTATGTTTTCGACCTGAAACTGGTATATTTAGGGTACTAAAATGATCCCCAAAAAATTCTGAGTCAATGTCTGTGTGTGTGTGTATGTTTGTATAGATGTGCTCTAAATTTTGGTCAACGATTTCTCACGAATCGATACACTAATCGAAGCCATCAATGTCTCAATCGACGCGTCTTCATGTAACTCAACCCTGATTAGTTTTTGATGGATATTGGTTCAGAATATATATTGTTATTAACAATTTCATTTGTTCATAACGCTATATCTCGTAAACGGTTGGAGTTAGGGAAAAAATTTGTTGACATAAGTTGGTCCTCATACAAAGATCCACATTTAATGTTTATTGACTTTTTTCCATAATGTGCATAATTAAGGTGGTAGAGCCGTTAGAAAAAAATAATTCATGTGATGAGTGCATGAATGGAGACTAGATGGTGACGGCGATCGCAAAAATGGGTCTCTACAAGTATACATGGATCGATTCAGAATATAATACTTGTATATCACTTTTGTGTATCAATACTGCCATGGAACGTGAAGTCGAGTGGAGCCAGAGATACGGACTTATTGAACTTCTTCAACGCAGTTGTTGTATATTCGTGAGTTTAAAATGCTTCAATGAGACTCAAAGGCTTCAATGAGAAGTAAATGGTCTTCACGTGGAAGAGGGAGTTATCTCTTGATTATGAAAAAATTACAAAAAGCAGCGACATATAAAGAAATGAAAAGAAATCAGTAAATATTCAAGTGAGAAGTCTCGTAAATTTTTTAAACAGACATGATCTCGAAAACTCGAATTCCCAAATCGGGAAGTGTGCATTGTGTCCTCACTGACCGCACAAATACATCCCACCCGCTATTTTATCTTGTAGTCAACTCAGCTGTCTGCTACAACTCTGATTAGGATTAGTTTGGTTTCATTAATACCACGCACATTCAACAGGCCGAACGTGTGTATTAGCAGCCAAATTGGTCCATCAGCATACCAACCAGTTAGTGCAAGAACAGCGAAGCTTGCCCGTGATCCTATACCCACAGCTCCTGTGGGATGCTGGAATTACTTGAAGAGATCAAATTCAAAGAAATATTTTGTCGAAATTTCACAAAGGGGAAGAAAGGTGGGGTATGCTGCCCTTGTGTGGTATACGTATCATCAGCTTCGACCTCCGAAAATGAAAGCTTCATTCCTATTCAAGAAAGCGCATGCACATAAATGAACATCGTTACAGTCAAAATATCTCGAAAATCGTGACATGACTTACTTTTCAATCGTCATTCATTTATCGCTTGTTCAGATTAGTCAGGTAATATCGTGAAGTTGGTTGGTAATCGCATTTGCATCGATAAACATCGATATTTGGGATATCGATTCGGGTTTAGTTTTCAAAAGTACGACAATTGTTCAAGTTGTCTTAGCTTATGTAGTCATTGAAAATCATGCACACAGAATATTGTTTGACGTTCTGTTAAGTTATTAAGTTTCGAGTGTTTTACGTATTCTGTCCCGTGTTGGGAAATAAAATGCTTTGTGAAATGTTTAGTTCCTTTATGGAATCTGTATCGAGTGGATGTGTCTTCCGAGCGTATTGAGTAAGGGGTAACACCACTGTAACCCTTGTGTTTGGAACCCTTTGCGCGATTTTTTTACACCAGAAGGAATGGGGGTAAACGAGTGAAATTTGGGTATGTTGTTAAGCATGTATTTAAGAGTACTAATTATTTTTTTCATAAAAAAAAAAACAAAATGGCGGCGGTATAGCCCCCGCACTGAGACGTGTTCGGCTGGAAGGCCTCCGCGGCACACAGCACAAGTGGTGGAAATTTGAACCTTCGAGGGGGGGGGGGGGGGGAAGGAATCTCCTAATCTAGATCAGTATAGCTAGAGAAACACGTACGGATGTGTAAAAATATTGGTTTTTGTCATTTTGGCGAATGTTTGAACAAAAAAGTGAAAATTTCACTTTAAATGCGGGCAATAAAACTCCCAACTGCTGATTCCCAATTCAAAAACTTGCATATTAGGACGCATATTAATAATAAGCGCTGAAGTTGATTTCAGGTCACAAGTAATACAATTGTTGTATGGAAGATCAGAAACAGAGCTCATAGGACCACTTCAGCCTAACCTTCAGCTATTAATTTCAAGGTCATCTACTCATTACGTTAATTAATTTTGAACGAATGATTCTTCTGGTCATACTTTGTCACCAGATTATAAACGCGTGTTACTGATTTCGTTATAATGATCAGTGTAATAATAATCAACATCATAGACGGAGAAGGGAAGCGAAAAGAAAACGGTAGTTACAAACTATGGTAATTAAGCTTCATATAGCGAGTTTCAACCCGTGCTTCCGAGTCTTTTATCATGTCTCTCCACCGTAAAATTATGGGGAAATTCATCTCACGACAATGCCACCCCCCCCCCCCCCCCCCCCCCCCCTAGTAGTCACACCAGCTTCTGTGTATCTTCGCAAAATGGGTAAATCGTGATAAAATTACTGAGTATCGTGTTACAAAAACAGGGAAATCCCCTTCAAAAACCTGGCTTGCCAGAAATCAAGTCAGGGTAAATTCGGTATGCTCTCGGCGACTAGCTTACGTGATGCAACCACTGATCACCTGTTGCATTTTTCGTGATTTGTCTCACAAAATTTTGATTCACGAACTTATCGTTCAAAGAAAATGACAGTGAAGGGATCGACAGTATTTGGATTCATAACAGATAACTTGGTGTATTATCTTACCGAAGAAGCTGATATTTTAAGAAGGAAATCACTGGAATTTTGTATCTGTTGGACATCTTTATTCCCCTCCCTCAATTTCACCATTCGTGCATGAAAATTGTATTTTTGCATGCGAATGAAAGCATTGTAACTCTGCAGTTGGTAGTTCCCAATGTTTTAGGCGCCGGGAAACTCGCAAGTGCTCTTAATTCGACCATCTGGACGTCTGTATGAAAAGGGCCCACTTTGTCGATCCTAGTTTCCAATGCGTTATTTCGAGCTCCGGAATTAATATCATCGAAGCAATACCCTTTTCCATCAATAGAAGTTTTTCAGTATAGTTCTGAAGTATTATTATGATTATTATAGTGATGGGTTAACCTTCAACCTATCAGCGATATAATAATCATTTTGAAATTACATAGTTCAAGACTAGGAATTTACTACATTTTCAATAGCCTTTTTGAGAGAATGCAAAATTGGCACAAAATATTGACATGCACTCTAAACGTTCAATACTTCACGGCCAGATGACACAAGAAGCGACACATTCCCTCCTAGTTCTCATTGAAGCAATCTTGACGAGATCATACGAAAAAATTGTTCGCTTCCTTTCGCTGCACCACTAATTAAAACAATGCAATAAAAATTAATACATCTTTCATCGCCTATAATGTCTAAAGCTTCTGTACTTCGACATATCACAAGTTGTGTCTAGATGCGCGCGAATAGGTGCGCGAAGTGGGAGTCAATCGCAATGGGACGCTCAGTGTCGCGTCAGCCCCCGGCCCTGCTGCACCACGTTAACCAATCCAGAATCCAGATTAACCTTGTACCTCGTCACCTAGCAATTCGAGAGTTGACCCACCTCCATCCAAACGTAAACACAATCCCGAAGTAATTCAACCCAAACCAAAACAAAGGGCAAAATTCAAAACAAATACAAAACAAATCAGATCAAAACAGAGATAAAGAGAAAAACAAATACCAAGTAACGAAAAACAAAAATATTTCCCGTCCTTCGCACGTACCAAGTGATCATCGCTTCGTCTACGGGACCCCCTCCCCCCTCCCGCCGGCCCCCCCAAGACTCGCACGGGTGCCAGTAGCAAGTGACGTTCAAGGACCATTGGATAGTCAATAACCGGCAAGTGCATAACAATTTTTTATTATCATTGAAAATGGGGTATTTTAAATAAGTAAATCAATGTATAAGTGAAATAGAACTGTCTTCTATTCGTTAATTAAGACGCTTGGAAGGCACAGCCACTCGATACAAATTCCGTAAAGGAATTCTGTCATATCCATAATGGATTGTAGTAAACTATTTTTGTTTAGAAGGATACTAATGATGTTTAGTGAAGAATACACTGCTGGTAAATCAGTTTAAACTAACGCGTAACAATATAATAATACTAGATAATTGAATACTGGAATTTTGAGGGTAAACAATCAAATAGTGGCTAGTAAACTATTGTCTAGTGAGAGCTTAGGTAGAGAGGTGTGAACTCTATGATCGGTAGACCGTCACTGACTCTAGTAGCCCTGTAGAGGCCTCTGGCTACCCTGGGGGGTCCCATCATGTATTGCTGCCAACCCCTTGGTCCATCGGTAAGGCCCGGAATACTGGCTGTTGCTTGGGGACGTTCAAATTTTCAAACGTTTACCGCAGGATCGACGGCGTTAAAGATAAAAAAAAATCCGCAAAGGAACTAACCATTTCACAAACGAACATTACACCCTGAACCGTTGGTGACTAAGACCCAATGGGTCCTATTCATTTGACTTTATTTTGTCTCAAGAATCGAAGCATACACACTCTGCCTCACTCTACTAAGAATTGTCGATGGTAAAAATGGTCTTCGTATCTGAGTGTAAACCCAATGAGAGAAGTGTGAGATTGATTTTTGTATCATATTGTTTCGTCGGAAATCCAACAATTGCTGGGAGTGTGTTAGAATTTTTGAGCACGGCTCCTTATTTCACTTTAAAAATCTATTCGGCGAATACTTTACTGGGAGGGCACTCAAGGGAATGTCCGGTTTGTAGCCATGTGTACGCCAAACCCAAGAAGGGTCACGTGAAAATCATGTGCAGGTATTGAAATATATGGTATTCCTCTACTATCATAAAACTTTTTTTTTGTTTTCCGGTGAGTTTTCCTTTACTTTGAGCTTCCTCATGTTCGTGCGAACGGTTCGCCCAAAGTTCGCTCGTGTATGGTGGGCTTTAGACTGGACGGCCGTACTGTTCAGACCGCCTTTCTTCTCTTAAGAACAAAATATACAGATTCGATAGAACTTACTACGGCTTAAATTAATTTATGCTTCCCATTTCCAATAGGTAATTTTTTTTGCTTTGAATATTGTAATAATTGGTTGGAAAAAAAAAACGTGAGGAGAGGCTCTTTCAAACGAGACGGTATGAAACAGATCAGTACGTTACTTTGTGGGGTCTGACGGTCAATGTATCGCCAATGAGATCGGCGCCAAAAAGTCCTGGTCCCGCGAAAGTAGTCAGCATCGAAGTGAATCACTGGAAAAATCGATGAAAATAGAACATCAAGCATTGGATTGACGTTCAACCCTTTATGGACAAATTTTCTGGTTTTGGAAGAACTGTGTGGTTTTGGCGCCAATATTTTTTCCTAATTGGGGGATATTTTGTCCCTAGATCGGGGGCATTTTATCTCCAAATCAGGGATGGATATATCCCCGCATGATATTTTATGGTCGAATCGGGGATAGTTATACCCTCCAATTAGAATTGGGTTGCGTAGGATCTAGCGAGGGGTGAAATATTCTTGGGACAGCCCCAGGGATTAGCAAAACATTGTGATAAATCCACAAGTGTTGGCAAGGCCGCAATCGATCGAACGATAGTATCAGTTCCTCTTTTTATCGCGTGATAAAAGAGCAAACATCCACTTTTATTGTGTATCTGAAAATTAAAAACGATAAAGTATCAATCGGTCTAGATTTGTTCATTGTATTTGAGTACTCAGTAGCTATAATTCGCGAATTCTCTGAGCTGTTAAAGTTTTATTGTTGATAAAGTAGTAATACCTAGTGTTTGTTCAGACGGGCACGTGTGATATACCACGTGACACAATACGGAAGAAATTAATATGACGAGTTCAAAAATTTGCAAAATTAAAAAATTTGCAAAATTGAAAAATTTGCAAAATTAAAAAATTTCAAAAACTGAAAAATTTCAAAAATTAAAAAAATTACAAAATTGAAAAAATTAAAAAATTGAAAAATTTGCGAAATTGAAAAATTTGCAAAATTGAAAAATTTGTATAATTGAAAAATTTGCAAAATTGAAAAATTTGCTAAGTTTTGGAAGATAAAAAAATTTTCAATTTTGAGAATGTTAGAAAATTAAAGGAGCTTTGAGGAAATTTTATAACGAAATTTGTTTTAACTCTCACTTCTCCATTTATTGTTAAGAAACAATAGTGCAAAAACCCGGCAATTACTGAATAATTCAGGATTCTCGAGGGGCAATATGCCCAGGGTGCACTTCAAGCGTAGCTCGAAGACAAATAGTCTATTTCAGACAAATTGCGAATTCAGCCAAGAACGTACAAAATTTCACAAAATTTAAAAATACGGACATATTCAGAACAATATGACACATTGAGAATAATGAAGAATTTGGAAATTTGGAAAATTGGGGAAAATTTGGAAAAATTTGGTAAAATTAGAAATATCTGAACAAATTAGAAATATTCGAAATTTTGATAAATTTGAAATTAAAACTGTTTGCTTCAAAAAACTTTAAACTTCAAAATTTCAAAAATTAAAAAGGAAGACTTTTTAAGTGCGAAAAAAATTGAAGAAGTTTGAACAAAACTAAAAAAATTGGAAAAAATGACGAATTCTAACAGTTGTCATTTTTAATTAAAAAATTCTGAAAATACATTGAATGATTATAAAGTTTCAAAAAAATTGTGAAAACTCACTTTTCTACATTTACCATTAGTAAACACGAGTGCAAAAAGCCGGCAATTACTCAATAATTCAGCAATCCCAAGGGGCAAAATGCCCAGAGTCCACTTCGAAGCGAAACTTGAAGACAAATACTCGACTCGGCACAAGTTTCGAGTTTGGCCTAGCTCTTTGAGGGGAAAGCTGGCATCTCTGGAAACTCTGGTCATACGTATTTAGGAAACAATTCTCCTCAATGCTAAAGTTTCGGCTGTTCCATCCACCTTTCCTTGATTTCGGAACGTTTTAATTCATTTTCTTGCGCTCGGGTACTACCTGCGGGTAATAGTCGGCTTCCGAGAGGTATCAAATCATAGGAAACTCACACAGAGCCGGGCCACGAAGAACTTTTGTTATAAAGTCAAGTCGCGATGTTTTTTTCAAGCGAAAATGAGGTTTACCAACTTCACAAAAGGTGGGAAATTGTTCTTTTCGATTTTCAGTTTCGAAATTTTTCCGCTCATATTTTGGCAATCTTACGAGTTTTTTATTTTTAGAATTTTCAAATTTCAAAATTTTCAATTTTCAAAATTTTCAATTTTCAAAATTTTCAATTTTCAAAATTTTCAATTTTCAAAATTTTCAATTTTCAATTTTCAAAATTTTCAATTTTCAAAATTTTCAATTTTCAAAATTTTCAATTTTCAAAATTTTCAATTTTCAAAATTTTCAATTTTCAAAATTTTCAATTTTCAAAATTTTCAATTTTCAAAATTTTCAATTTTCAAAATTTTCAATTTTCAAAATTTTCAATTTTCAAAATTTTCAATTTTCAAAATTTTCAATTTTCAAAATTTTCAATTTTCAGAATTTTCAATTTTCAAAATTTTCAATTTTCAAAATTTTTAATTTTCAAAATTTTCAATTTTCAAAATTTTCAATTTTCAAAATTTTCAATTTTCAAAATTTTCAATTTTCAAAATTTTCAATTTTCAAAATTTTCAATTTTCAAAATTTTCAATTTTCAAAATTTTCAATTTTCGAAATTTTCAATTTTCAAAATTTTCAATTTTCAAAATTTTCAATTTTCAAAATTTTGAATTTTCAAAATTTTCAATTTTCAAAATTTTCAATTTTCAAAATTTTCAATTTTCAAAATTTTCAATTTTCAAAATTTTCAATTTTCAAAATTTTCAATTTTCAAAATTTTCAATTTTCCAAATTTTCAATTTTCAAAGTTTTCAATTTTCAAAATTTTCAATTTTCAAAATTTTCAATTTTCAAAATTTTCAATTTTCAAAATTTTCAATTTTCAAAATTTTCAATTTTCAAAATTTTCAATTTTCAAAATTTTCAATTTTCAAAATTTTCAATTTTCAAAATTTTCAATTTTCAAAATTTTCAATTTTCAAAATTTTCAATTTTCAAAATTTTCAATTTTCAAAATTTTCAATTTTCAAAATTTTCAATTTTCAAAATTTTTAATTTTCAAAGTGTTTAATTTTCAAAATTGTCAATTTTCGAAATTTTCAATTTTTAAAATTTTCCATTTTGCAAATCCTCAATTGTGTAAAATCCATAATTTTCGAAAAACCATTACGACTATTGAAAATAGTGAAACTGATGAAAATTTTCTAAATTCTCTGAACTCTTGAAAATCCTATTATTTTTCAAAAAAAAATTGTATCATTGTTAAATTTGATCCATGCTGAGGTGAGGGATCCGGCAGCCGATGGCAGGGTCGTGAATGCCGTTCTGGTATCTATTATTATTACGAGACAGAGCCACTGAGACAAGTGCAACACAGAGTGGCATTTTCGCAGGTCCGGGGAGGATGTTAATAACTTTGCCGGTGATTAAAATAGAAATTCACGCGCCAAGAGACTCTCGCAAAGCGTTTATAAACTCCTGTCCTCCCTTCGCGCAAAAAAGGGAGAATAGACGCAATCAGAGTGGAGTATCTCGACGGCACAATAGACGCTCAACGTCGCTCTATTCCCAATTAACAAAATAATGAAAAATACAATTTTCCACCCGCCAATGACACAACTTGTTACTTATCACTTTTAGTGTATGGAAAATTTCAAAATATTTCTGTTCATTCACGATATTTACAAATTAAAAAAACTTTGGGAGCACAAACAAAACTTTCCGATTTTTAATTTTTATTTGCCATTTCTAAATTTTCCGACACATCAATTAAATGTTTAAAGACTGATTTCAGAAAAACCAATTTTTCTACATTATTTAATTCATTATTTTTTTTAAATTCCTGAATAATTGAAATCGAATAAAAATTTCCACTAATTAACGACAGCATGACAGTATGAAAACGCTTCGATTGGGACCGTCATGACAGCGCTGGGTCCATTCGTTCACTTATTACATACATAATTGGGGAGACTGCTATACCTCCTTAATTATCCAAATTATCGAAAACAGGCATTCTACATAAAATACGTATTTTTATATGGCAAACAACTTTTCTTATATGAATTTTGCGCTAACTCTAATAGTTTATGCAGTAGAACATTATAAACAATTGACATTGTTAATAACAATCTAAGTACTGGACCACTTTTACGCAAAATTTAATCAGTTATAAAATATGCTTATATATTTCAACTGTGACATTGAGTACCTGGATTACAACATTTTTGTGTGAATGAACGTTCATTATCACTATTTTCGATTTTTGCTCAACATGAATGTCTCAAAAACAGGGGAACTACTCGATGGATTCGATCAAAAATCTAATCAGCTCTAAGTTACACGGAGACGCAACGATTGAATAAAAAATTAATCGAATCGCACGATTCGTTTCCGAGAAAACGTAAACGGAAAATTTGGCCACATACGGACAAACACACACACATACACACATACAGACACTTCTCTGAAATCACTTCAGGATGATGCAAAACGTCGAGAAACGTGAAAATTTCATCGATCTGGCACTTTTCATTTTCGGGGTCATTACAATAACTTCCCTAGATCGGAAAGTTAAAAACTCCGGAGGCTATGAAATTGAAACAATACTGTGTTCTGGGTTGACAACACAGAAAACCGATTAATTAAAAACAAATTTTTTATTCGTCATTTGCTGCCGGTTGCATTGATCACCAAACGGCCCAATCAAATTTGACCTGGAATTATCGGGAGTGTAGTCATATATATCGCTTTGAAAATAACGATACGCGGAGGGATGAAAAAGTTCATTAAACAATTGAACTCGATTGGACATTACGTAAAAAAATTTTTTGCTTTATAGAAAAATTGGATCCGTCTCCAATAACGGGTTAGTTTCCTCTCCCATAGGGCCAGTTATTATGATCACTCCTGAAGGCAAAAGTTGTTTTGCGACTATGTATATGTAATTGAAAGTATATGTATAAAGTGCCCCAAAAATGTGGACTTCATATTTAAAGGTGGAAAAGAGGGTCAAGATTTGGACTTTCATAAACTATGCCGATAGTTACAGCCCCCCACCCATCCACCAACCCACCCACCCACCAACCCACCCACCAACCCACCCACCCACCCACCAACCCACCCACCCACCCACCAACCCACCCACCCACCCATCCACTCACCCCCAGACCCAGTCACCCACCCACCCATTCATCCACCCGCTGATCCAGCCACCCACCCACACAACCACCCACCCACACAACCACCCATCCACCCACTCACCGACCTACCCAGGCACCCACCCACCCACTCACCCACCTACCCGTCCACTCACTCACCCACTCATCCACCTACCTGCCCACACACACACACACACATCAACCCACATCCACCCACCCACACACACATACCAACACCCACCCACCGACACACACACACACCCACATCTTTATACTTGTAATTATCCATATATAACCGCGACAAGAATTTAACTTTGAGGGATCATCATAATAAATTCCCTATTGGGGAATTAAACAAATGGCCATATTTAACAAGTGGGTCGCAGTATTGGGAAATATACGAAATACGCGAAATATAAAATAAATGACGAGCATTGAAAGCCCCCTTGTCAACGCGTGAGCGTTTGGGAGTTGTAGTTTTACAATGGAGAAATGAAAAATTGTAACAACACCTTCACTGTTACACAGACGCACTAAGCATGTGTGAAAAAAAAATATAGTGGGCTTGTATGCTTGCCAAGGCTTGTTCGATGTAGTCGCGAGGCGGTATATATATGGCTACCGTTTGCGTACATGGGTTTCGTGTATATATGTATCGGCACTATCAGCCATGTATAACCGATCGATTTGCCCGTTTGGCGAAAATTATTCCCGACATACCATCAATGCATTCCGATTCATGCCCGGCATTTCTCAAATTCATGAAGAAGAGCTAGTGTACGTGTTAAAGTCGAGATGTGTGTGAGTGTGTGTCCTCCCTTTAAAAATTTTACATTTGCGAAAATTCACAATGGTTTTTTTGGTTTTAATTACTCTCAATTTTTTTTTGAATTTTCCAAAATCGTTAGAAATTTTCAGAATTTTCAAAAAGATTTCAAAATTTTGCAAAATTGAAAAATGAATTATTATTATTAAATCTCTTATCCTAATTTCAATATTTTACGTTCAATACAAGCATAAATCAATATTATTTAACTACTGTGTATACCAATATTGTGTATTTCATTCCGTTCCGTAAACACGGGGCAGCACGGGTTATTATTTTTCCATTTCTTCCATCTTTATTCTTTCCCAATTCGCAGAGAAAGTGCTTAAGAAACTCTTGAATAACAATTTTTCTAAAAATATTAGTCATCTATCAACTCATCTTCATTGTAAGAACGATATTACATTCGCTTCTCAAAGCCTGCATTTTAAAAAGACACGAACTTTTTTCCTCCGTTAAATTTAAAGTGAAATGACGCGGTGTGTAACGTACGGCGAAAAAACTTTGGTGTGTGCTCTAAGATTTATTGTTAGACCATTTACTTTAAGGGGGGGGGGGGGGGTTGAATATGAGTTTTAAATATCACGAGTTTTTTTGAAATACAACTTTATATGTTCTTCTTATCTTGTATATATGAGTGCGTGAGCCTGGGTGTGTGGGTTTCTGTGTGAGCCTCGGTGGATATGAGTTTGGATGTGAGTGGGTGGGTGGGTGCGTGAGTGCCGGTGGTGGGGGGGAGTGGGTGGGTGGTTGGGTGGCTGAGTGGGTGGGTAGGTGAGTGGGTAGGTGAGTGGGTAGGAGGGTGGGTGTGTAGGTGGGTGGGTAGGTAGGTGGGTGGGTGGGTGGGTGGGTGGGTGGGTGGGTGGGTGGGTGGGTAGGTGGGTGGTTGTGTAGGTGAGTGGGCGGGTGGGTAGGTGGGTGAGTGCATGGGTGGGTAGGTGGGTGGGTGAGTGCATGGGTGGGTAGGTGGGTGTGTCTGTGTATGCAGGGCGGAAGGAGGGGGTGAATCAGCAAGTGAATATGTGGGACTTTAACTACTGCATATAGCATATCTATATCGTAGACTTACGAAGTACGTTTGAACGACATGTACGACATGTACGAATACACACTTTACTTTTTTCCCCATGCATTCATTCCCATGGTGGGGTTGTATAGAAAGTTCCAGCTGAGATTATTCAACCTGTAAAGTTTGCCAGTTCAGCGCGCCAAGTGTTTCCACTCATGAGGAAGATTGAATATGTTATTTAATTTACATGCGCAAACACACAAATTGATTGTTGATAAGTTTTCATAAATACCTGCCTCAAGTGAACATAGCAAATGTTCAGGATTTTTTTTCAAACAAACGGAAAGAAAAGCGTATCATATCAAACTAGGTATTTGGAAACTTGTATCCTCAGTTCAATTAGAAAATTTTCGTAAATAAAAAAAGTTCGCTTATTTTGGGAAATGTTAAAAAAATCATAAAATTCTTCATTTCTAATAGTTATGAACGTTCGAAAAACGGCAAAGGTTTTGCAGGAAGTTTAAAGAGTTCAAACTAAAAAAAAACTTTTTTAAAGATTAAAAAAAAAGGAAAAATTAAATAATTTTGATATTAGTAAAAATGAAACAGAGGCAGAGAAAATTGAGGAAAAAAAGTTTAATACGGACGGAAAAGTTGTCCGACTGTAATGAAGAAAAAAACAGAATTTTTCCCCGCCAATTTTGTTATTTTTGCAAGTCCCGATTTCCCTCAAAAATGTCAAATATTCACGGATAATTATCAGGGTGGAGGGGCGGGGCTTCAAAGTATGCGAGATTGAGATTCCTGCACTTAAAACCCAGGGTCTGAGAATCAATAGTCGTGGTATAATCGTTCATAAATTGTAGTCGGGTATAATACACATTGGAGGGTACGCTCACATTGTTATCGCTATCATATATTCCAAAAATCGGAAAAAAAATGTAATCGAATGAAATCTAAAATGGAAAGAAAATTAGAAAATCTCCAAAACGAATTCAATTTCAAATATGCCAAAAATTTCAAATTTCCAAAATTGCAAAATTGCTGAATTTTTGAAAATTTTGTTGAATTTTAAAATCAAATTTTTTTTGGGAATTTGGGAATTGGGAAAAAAAAAAATGGAAAAATCCAGAGAATAAAATTGCAAAATATTGTAATTTTTTTTTTAAACTCATGAATAATGCAAACAGAATTATGGATAATGCGCGGTGCGAATTGCGTTGACATTGTTATACCTATGATGTATAAAATCCGTCTCCGTGTAATTGCACGGCGGGTCTTCCTCAGATGTTGAGCTGTCAGGTTGTTATATTTATAGAGGATCAGTACTTCGGGGCGAATTAGAACCATCGGGATGACGGCACTTACCGACTATTCAGACGCAATTTTATTCTTGGACACGCAAAGACAAAAGTTTTGATCCACTTTTATCTCTAATTAATCTTTAGTATATTTAGGTGCACCGTCATTTCCCTTGTTAATTAATTTTTTGCTTTCATTGCAGCCGTTCTGTAAATATCAAATTATAACTAACACTTTTTTTTTCATCTCAGAAGAAATTCCAATTGAAGTTTCCAAAATTTCCGAACTTCCCAAAATTTTCAAAATTTCCGAACTTTCCAAAATTTTCAAAATTTCCGAACTTTCAAAAATTTTAAAATTCCCAAAATTTCCGAATTTTCCAAAATTTAAAAACCTCAGCATTTTCAAAAATTGAAATTTTCTAAAATCTGAATAATTTAAACAAATTTGAAAAATTTAAAAAACTTCAAAAATTCAAAAAAATTGAAAAATTGTATATTTCTGAAATTTTAAGAATAAATCCTCATAAATATCAATAAATTCCACGCCATCCATCGAACAAGCAGATACCCCTATTGTGCGCGATGTTCCACCCTTCAGTCATAAAGTCCTCTGTATCTCATTCGTGTCCTCCCGCTTTTCCCAGTCAGTAGAAACTTTTGGTACGGCACAAACACGTCTATCACGGGCGTTATCGTCCCCGTACCCCACGTCTGAAAGCGTATTGGAGTAGAAAAGGGACTGCGTTACCCAGGGACAGTAGACAGATAACTGCGACAGCTTTTCAATAAATTTGAATGAAAAAAAAAAGTGAAAGGAAAGAAAAAATGGGACGAGCGCAAAATACTAATCAATCACAGTTGCGCGGTGCATATAGAAGAAACCTGCTGAAATCGGTATAATATGGGTGTGTCCAAACCGATTTCTAGGACGATAATTCATAAGTTATGAGAGATAGAAACAAAGTCATCTAACGAAAGATGTGTGTAATTGAGAACTGAACAATATTTGTTTCACGCGTTTTTTTGTATCTATGACCGTTCTCGAGATACAGGACAATTAACAATTGCGAGTATTAGTACCAATCGATGAGATTTTTTAAAGATAGGGTTAAGACATTTTACTGACACACCCATACACACACACACACATATACAAACAAACAAACAAACACACTCACCAACACACTCACCCATCCACCCCTCCACCTACCTACTCACCCACTTCCACATCCACCCACCCACCCACTCACCTACCCGCCCACCCACTCACCTACCCGCCCACCCACTCACCCACCCGCCCACCCACTCACCCACCCGCCCACCCACCTGCCTACCCACCTAACCCCCCAACCACCCACCCACCTACACACTCACACACCCACCCACCCACCTACACACTCACACACCCACCCACCCACCTACACACTCACACACCCACTCACCCACTCACTCACCCACTCACTCACCCACTCACTCACCCACCCACCCACTCACCCACCCACTCACTCACCCACCCACTCACTCACCCACCCACCCACTCACTCACCCACCCACTCACTCACCCACCCACGCACCCACCCACCCACGCACCCACCCTCTCACACACCCACCCACCGACCCACACACACACACACACACACATCCGCGCATAACTCTTGTGATTTTATTCAAAGTTTCCGATTTTTAAAAAAATATTGAAAATTATTATTTCGTTAAAAACTTTTCCATTTCACCTCCGGTATCCCAATTGTCCGTTCATACTTTTTTTTAGAAGGCAATTTTTTTTCGACTATTAACTCCTTTATCACTCTCATATTTTTATTCCCGTCGAAACTATGAAATATCGAATTGTCGATCGCTCTTTCAACTCCCCATACACTTTTCATGGTCCCCGGACTTGTCCACCTATCGATACTCAATATTTTAAGGCCGCCAGAGAAATATATCCGAAAGGAGTTTCCGCGTCACTAGCGCAATTTAAAAAATTCCTGACGGTCTTCATAAATACCAAAACTTCGATGGCATATTGACAAATTTTATTTTTTGACGGGTCACATCCCCGAGAATTCCAACATAAAAAAGATACGAATGTCCCCAATCACCAATATGAAGAATATAATATGAAGGATTTTAAGATTTGAAGTATTGAAAAATTTTACACATTTTTGAAAAAGTTTAAATATTGAAGGAAGATTTTTTGAAATGATGAAAATGTTTAACATATAAATGCGCAAAAAACGTTTTGCATTTTTAACAATTGTTCACAATTTTTAAAAAAATTGAAGAAATTTTTAGAATTTTCAAGATTTAAAAAAAATTAAAGAAATCTTAAAAATTTTTTAAATATTCAAAACTTTTTTCCAAAAGCTTTGATTTTTTGACAAGTTCAGCTTATAAAATTGTAACATTGTAAAATTTTGAAATTTTGAAATTTTGAAATTTTGAAATTTTGAAATTTTGAAAATTTTTAAAATTTGAAATTTTGAAATTTTGAAATTTTTTGAATTTTTTTGTTCAATATTTTTTTTCCTAATGTTTGAAGATTAATTTTTTTTCCTCAATCCGTCAGTTCCTATAAATCTTCAAGATGTTCATTTCTCATAGTGTGAACCGTTCAATACTAGAAAAATTTCAGATTACCAAAAATAAATGGAGATGTCGATATGAGCCGGACAAATTCTCCTAGATATCCGGTTGATAGAGTCTGTAAAAACAGATCAGTTACTTCAGAAATAATTCCAATTGCTTGGTAAAAAAGCTTGATAAATGGAAAGGTTCTTAGCGCGTCATCAGGGCCGGTTTAACTGGGTACAATGGGTGGAGATACCGGGGCAATTTAGTGACAATAAATTGTGTGTACCCCGAGTTAACCCAAGACGAAGTTGAGCTCGCACTATAATTACTCGCGAATGGTGAAATTGTAAAAAACAATCTTTACTGAATGATCAATTGGGCCTGTCTCCGCATTTGGATGAGGATCGACGAGGTAATTGGGAACATGGCCAATACTATTTTCTCAGAAATATTTTTTTTACCTCTTTACCGAGAGCTCGGATCATTTGTTTTAGTAAAACTCGTTAGTATGGTAATTTGCGCAAAAATGGCCGACGTTGGTAATTAAAACGAACACACAGATAAACGAAATTCTGTGCAGGTCAAACGTATAACTCCCCGATAAGAATTGGAGAATGTTTGTGATTTCGGAAAAAGTGTGATTTTAAGGGAAAAAAGTGATTTTATGGAAACGTGATTTTCACAACGGAGTATTATATAACGGGAAAACGTAATTTTACGGAAAAATGTGATTTTTATAAAAAAGTGATTTTACGGAAAACGTGATTTTTGTTAGGGAAGTGATTTCATGGAAACACATGGATGCCCCAAACTCCTGATGTTACAGAAATATGTGATTTTTCAGCAAAACGTGATTTTACGAGAAAATTGTGATTTCAATTGTGATCACGAAATGTGAATTTCAAAGTGTGACTTACGTTTTTGGATACAGCTTCCAAGATCGTGATGGGGTCGATCGATTCGTGATCTACGTATTTTGGAATGGTAAATCACAGAAGTTAAAATTGTGATTTGTGAAATCACTATTTGCAGGATTGCGGATTACGAGTCCCGAAATCGTGAATCCCAATTCTCAGAGTCACAAATCACAATTATAACATTGTGATTCATGGACTTTGAATATTAAATTCGCGGTTGGGATTCACAGTATTGAGAATGAATCACTATTTTCATTATGGTGAACCCCCATTTCTGAATAATAGAATATAATTTAGACAATTTTGAAGTGACATTCACAATTCAGAAATAGTGACTTTGAAGTCCATTTCCAAGAGCAAATCACAATTTCCACAATGGGAAGTCACAATATTCTCAAGTGTGATTTCTCAATTGTGAATCACGATTTTCGGTCGATATCAAAATAGTGATTTACGATACAAATATTACCGACTTACGAATCACTGTCCGGGTATCGAATCACTATTTTTTTCAAGTGTGATTCAACTGTGATTCACGTGATTTTGAATAAATTACTATTTTTCTCCACCGATCTCAAAATTCTCATAGTTTCCAAAATGTGATCTTCGATGTAAAAATCGTGAATCACTGTTTTGTGATCCTTAAATCACAATTTTTACCCTAAAAAAACAGTTTTTTCAATTACTTTTACTGGTTTTCAAAAAATTTCTCGAATAAGCAAAATTGGGGGCATTGACTATCAGCATGCGTTCATTTTTATTTCTGTGATTGTGATGTATTTTCACGTTTTTTCGGAAGGACACTTGAGCACTGACACCCCGGAAACATTTGAATTCCCTCCGCTCCCCTAAATCTCGAATTACCCGGGTGTACCGTTAGCCATCGTGTCCGATTTTCCATTCAATCCGGTGAAATTCAATTGCCAATCGATGGACAACAAAAACCGGTGATTGAATTATTGCCGAGTGCTTTTGGCGCGAGTCCTGAGCTGTTGAAACCCCCTGTTGAATCATGAAAAAATTCAGCAAATGTGTGTTCACACTGCATTTAATATTTTTTGTTAAAAAAAAAATGAATTTTTTGTCTTTACATTTTTTATTTTTCGCATTTTCAAAATTCGAATTTTGCCGGAAGTCGTGGAAATAGAAAATGCACCTTTCAAAAATTCCGCAATCTCCAAATTTTCATCAAAAAAAAAAATCGTAACTAAAAGAGGGTGGATAAAGCGCGAAAAGTTAACAGCATAAATAAAACTCCAGTGATAAAATTCAATGCCCGCGCTCATCAAAATGTAAATTGAAATAAGCAGTGAGTAAAGAATCACTCTCGATTAAAGAGCACACGGCCGTGAGGCGAAAGCTCAGGGAATAAGACAAATTCGTTTCGTCCTTGGAATTCAAAGACACGGCAATCCGGGCTAATGGAATGCCCCCCCGCCACCCCCCTCTCACCCGCGGCTCCACCCACCGCCCGCCTCCACACTTCGCAAAAACACCGAGACTCGCTTTTCTCCAACCATGACCCAATCCCAAGCTGCATCAATTTCTCCCCCTTTTTTTTTATCTTCACCCGTTCGCAAGGTTGTTTTTCACTCACTACTTTATGTACTACTCTCTTTAGAGCTATATGACCAATCTTACCGAGCTTTAATGTCCGAATGTCCGTAAATGTAGAAGGAAATTGTGTAATTCAAGGAGGTTCTCCAAGGTGAGTACCAGTAGAAACCATGGTAATCATAAAAATCAGAAAAAGTGGAGAACATAAAAAACTAGTTGCCGGTCATATGATTGAAGTAGGTAAGGTGCCCGCCTACGGATCCAGAGGACCTGGCTTCAAGCCCTGGTACCGGTGGATTTTTTTTCTAGATTATTTGAGTTAGTCAATACCCCCAAAAGTTTCAAGACGAGTACCAAAAACTGTTTACAACTATAAACAGGATAAGTCCAGAGCCGGCGCTAAGAACCATTGTAGTTGATGCGTCGATAACAACAAACCGATCAATCAATCAAAAAACTAGTGGTGTGTGCATGTGTGTGCCCCGCTCGGAACACAAACAAAACTTCCCGATTTGGTATTTCAGCGCAGCGTACTAAATTTATTCTTCTCCAATATACCCCGGTTAATCAGGGTGACCCCTATTAGTGTCATAATGAAAACTTGCAGATTTAAGAATTCTAAACTGACTCATTAATGAAGCAGATAATCATGAATATTGGAGTAGACGCATGGTGAGCATGAGGATGAGACTTATGCGCGTTACTTGAGTGGGAGTGAGACGCCAATAGGAGTGCGGCCGCAATGAAGACGATAACTTTAATATTTTACCCAGTGGAACAGTATAAACAATTGCAATTGTTAATAACATTGCATATACTGCACGAATGCCATCCAAAATGTAATCCGCTCGATTCTGCACGGAAATGCTTCGATTGAGACCTTCATGACAGCGCTGGGTTCATTCGTTCACTTATTACATACATAATTGTTGAGACGGCTATACCTCCTTAATTATGCAAATTATCGAAAAAAGTTATTCTACATAAAATACGTATTTTTATATGGGGAACAACTTTTATTATATAGATTTTGCGCTAACTCTAATAGTTTATGCAGTAGAACATTATAAACAATTGACATTGTTAATAACAATATATGTAATGGACCAATTCCATCCAAAAACTAATCAGATCTAGGTCACGTGGATACGCTAGATTAAATTGTTTATAACTAATTGTTTATAGTGAAATTCTATACAGGAAGATTTGGGCAATGCACTTGTTGGAGCGTAAGCTTATACTTGCGCCGGCAAAGTCGTTAAAGCACTTCGTAAGAACCTGGTTACCCACAGCCCATCTGGGAATTAAACCCCCGCCATTTGAGATTCAAAAACCATTTCAATTCCATTATTCTCCATGGGAAAATGACTCCTAGTTTACCCTTACAGAATCCATCAAGGCGGTGGAGCGCACCATTTCGTTCGGTAAATTGAGTACGTGAATGAAATATATCTTGAGTTTGTTGGACTATATTCCGAAATAGCGGGATTTGGGGGATTTGTGGTACATTATTGAATTTCTAATCATTATCCCATGGCAAGCTGTCACGTTCCGCCGATTATTTTGCCTCAACATATTTTTCTATCGCCAAGAATTTTTTCGGTTGGGAACCTCAGACAATTTTGTAAAATTGGCTGAACATTTTGAAGCTTTTGGCATTTTTGTGAATTTTTTTTTTTTTTTTAATTTTTTCAATTGCTCAATTTCCTCAAATTTATCAAAACTTCAGAATTTTTTGATTTTTTCAATTTTTGGAAATGTCACAATTTTGGAAAATGTGAAAATTTTTGAAATCGACAATTTTTGAAATTGAATTTTTTTTCCTTATTGGGAGTTTTCCCAATGTTTTAATTTTTTTTTGAGTCTATGGTATTTCAAAATTGTTTTCGGTGAATTGAATACATATCCCACTTTATTGGGCTGTATTTCGGTACAGCGGGATGCTGTGGATTTGTGGTACTGAATTACTAATCATTATCTCACTGAGAGCCATCCCATTTTCCTGATCATTAGCTTATTTTACCGCGCATTGAAATACCTATTTTTGGGTATCTAAACATAGTTTTTATTTACGATTGGAAAAACGGTTATTTCCAATATTTTCTGGGGAAACCTTGAATCCAACCTGCAATTCGGAATGATTTGCAATATTAATATTTACGCAAAGCTTTTTTCAAATTTTCAAAATTTTTCAAATTTCCAAAATTTTTCAAATTTTCAAAATTTTTCCAATTTTCAAAATTTTTCACATTTTCAAAATTTGTCAAATTTTCAAAATTTGTGAAATTTTCTAAATTTTTCAAATTTTCAAATTTGTTCAAATTTCCAACAATTTTGGAATTTTAAAAACTCTGAAATTTAATTTTGCCCATATTTTCCCATTTCAAAAACTCGATAAATTTCCATCTCTTTTTGACATCCTATTTTCCCCAAAAACAACCCATCAAAGTTGCCCTGAAACACCTAAAAAAATCGCATGAGCTTACAATTAAATCGCCCGGTTTGCTCGTATCGTAAAAAAAGTTCACCTCACTTTTAAACAATCTAGCAGCGCCTGAAATTGGTGTAATACAAAATTATTTAAATAGCGGCAGAATAAATTTTACCTTGAGAGTTTAGAGGTAAAGCCCGAGCCAAAAGTTTCACTTGGCTTCTATCATCTCTTTTTTTTCCTGGCTTTCCACATGGATTTTTCGCGAGCCCAGGGTATATACTTGGGGGTACTTTCCCGCCTGGTGAGACGCATTAATATTCATTCAGTCGGTCTCGGATGCGCATACCATTCGTGCAACATGCAGGCGTTATACAAAAGGGAATTCCCCGTGTTTATGCATAGTGAGGAATAAAACTGGGTTAGATCGGGATATTAAATGATGGGTGAATAATGAGATTGGAATGTACTATGCAGAAATCATAAAATCATAAAATCATAAAATCATAAAATCATAAAATCATAAAATCATAAAATCATAAAATCATAAAATCATAAAATCATAAAATCATAAAATCATAAAATCATAAAATCATAAAATCATAAAATCATAAAATCATAAAATCATAAAATCATAAAATCATAAAATCATAAAATCATAAAATCATAAAATCATAAAATCATAAAATGATAAAATGATAAAATCATAAAATCATAAAATCATGAAATCATAAAATCAAGAAATCATGAAATCATAAAATTATGAAATCATAAAATCGCAAAATCATGAAACCATAAAATTATGAAAGCCTAAAACGAGCAAATCATAAAAAGTCAGCGGAAAATCACATAAATTTGGAGTACCTTTGTGTAGTCACGGTATATAGAAGTATCCGCGCAAATTGAATGGCTAGCTAGAGGAGAACTATGCTACAACAGGATATTGAATAACGATAGATTAAACCCATTCGATTACAATCGGCAAAATCGGAGAGGGGGGAGGGGGTTAAATGAAACTGTGGCAGTAAGTGGAGGATAAATTCGTTTGTATTTCCAGTCGAACGACTTTTTCAACCCAATCTCATTAGAGATTTCGATAGCTAGGATATGATGCAAATGAGAAAAATTAATAACGGGCGGTGGGGGGGGGGCATTCAGCGGATTAATCGCATGTGCACGAGATGGATAAAATCAGATTGAATTATGGGATTTTAATATTGATATTGTGATATCACGTTTACTATTGTAAATATGGGAATTAAAAGTTGAATAAATTTTTTGGGATTATGACGAAATTAAATGGCACTCGTTGGACATAGGTTCATTTTTTTTTGTCGACTCTTGTCCCATATTTTTTTCATCTCCAAATATAAAAAAAAAAAAATTTCTCCTAGTTAATTATCTAAAACAATAATTTTCCCTAAAGTTTGATAAATCTGCTCTTTCGCGTCTTAGCCGTGCAGTAATGTCTACTCTTCTTACTGTTTATATCCCCATATCTCACGAACGGTTGTAGACAAAAAAAAAATGCATGAAACCAAAAATGTTCCTCACATACAGAAAACCCATTTTATATTACATACTTTTTTTCTAACTTGCATAACTAAGGCGTGACGGCAGGTAGAGTTTGCGGTGGACGCACGAGGGTTGAATCCTCGCGCATGCGCCCTCCGCCGGATCAGCCGCAGGTACTTGGGAAAAATCCTGGAAAAAATATGTCAGGCCAGACCTGTATATTAGAATCTTTTATTCGTGTCCATCATGGTCCACTTTGCATACGCTATCAATTTTTTCAACTGCCGATAAGAAAATGAGAGAATAAAATACCTCAACATATCGATCGCCTGAGCTTGTGGAAAAGCATGATGGACGATTTTGTGGAGTAGGCGAACCCCGGTTACATCCCTGGGGCTCACTTGTGGGTCTGGGTAGATGGCATTATACTTACCAAGGCCCAGTTAAGGCTGCCTTAAACTCAACATAAATCGAGGGAACGAGCCACCTGCTGAATTGTGACTCTTCCATCTTTCACCAGAGATGTTCGACCGCTTGAATTCACGTGATCGATCAATCGTAACATCCCCCTTTTCATCGTTGATATTTTTTTCCAGCAATTGTACTCAGAATAAAAAACATTGGTCCAGTTTTATCTCAGGAGAAAATTACCAAATGGTGAACATATGAAAAATATCTGACGGCCAAAAATGTTTTGCCCCCGAAAATGAACAACCGATTTTCCATCAGATCTCCACGTTTCATGGGATTTCTGACCTTTCTAGACCATTTAAAACAAAATGTCTGTATATGTATGTACGTGTGTGTGTGTGTGTGTGTGTGTGTGTGTGTGTGTGTGTGTGTGCCGATGTACGTATGTAACCAAAAACGGGGAGGGTCAACTCCACAGCCCATTTGGAGATCAGAGTTACCATAGTTGTTTGGTAACTCTTACCATAGATGTATGGTGAAAATTACCATGCAACATAGTAACATCGCCTATACTGTATGGTAAAATGTAAAAGAGCACTAAAACATCACAGAGATCCAGGTTAACGATCTCTAGATTATTATGCACGATGATGGTCGGTTTAATAACGTAGATTGTTTTGATGATATATTTTTTTATTTAACGAACTTTGTTTCGAATACTACTTATTAATATAATAATAACTATTCATTGGTTTACCCATTAGTCATCCTACTGCAGTCATGACTACATTAAGAACGAAATTCAACAACAATTTACATCAATACCTTAATATCAATATTTACATCTATATATAAAATAGTACAATATCCTCAGGACATTACACATGGACACTGAATGAGTTTAAGAAAGCATGAGTTCGTGGTTTAAATTCTAAAAAAATTATTGGAGAAAAAAAACGTCATGGGTAATTTAATTTTACAATTTTGAGCGAGAATTCAAACCCATCGTTTTGGTACATAGTTCTTTCCATTGCCGGAGGTAGCCACATATGATAAGTAACAAAATTTTATTTCCTGAAGTGTTAATATGGACCATGTGTGGTTATTCAGATCAATTTCATGTCAGACATAGACCTGACAGCCATACACTATAGGGACGCATCCTATGCATATAGGACTCATTCCCATGAATATGGTAAGCGTTACCATATGTTTTGTAGTTGCTACGATATCAAACATAGTAAAGAGTCCAAGGTGTAAATAGTAATATTTGCTATCCACAATAGTAATCCTTCCTATAATAATGGTTGTCATGCTGTGCTCTAGTGTATAGTAATGTCTACCATACCCCATGGGAGTGATCATTATAGTGCTAAGTAATTTGGACTACTCAACATGGTAAAAATTACCATAAAAGTCAAGTCGAAAAACCATTTACCATGTTTTATGGTAATATCCCATACATGAAAGTAATCTCCGCCATTTAGTTTTCTCCCTGTATCTTCTGCGTTAAATTGTTGGACAATTTTGTCCAGCCATCTTCATAGATATCGATATTGATATTTACATTGCAATATTGCCATATTCATTTCTCCATTGAAACATTTTCACTACACTCATATCCTATGAAATATGGAATACGTTGGAGTTGGATCTGTGAAACATGGAAATGTCACATTGCTACTCTTGAAACTTCATTAATCATTTCCATTACAGTACCATCCAAAGCCACATGTCAAATTGATTTCAGGAAAGTTGAAGGACTCTCCAACTACGGGGATAACCATTAAAATAATTAATATCTCTGTCTCATGACTCGATGCATCAGTTGTTGGGTGGCTCTGTAACGGAGCTCGTAGCAGTAACCAAAATCAGTTTTACGAGGTTTCAGGGCGGTATGGCTAGAGTTTCTGTGGGTCATTTATTAATTGGGTAATGGGATATTCGCCTCGTGAACTGTGCCCATTTTCTCATAGATTCCAATTGAAGCAGGAACATTCTGTGTGTGCTATATCGGCGGTACTATAAAATGAGACCGCACGGCCGGGCGGGAACCTAACCCGACGCAGGAGGAGGGGGGGGGGGGTCCAACGTAGATGCCCGCCATTGTAAAACAGGGGGTTCTGGGGGTTTACCCTGTGCTTAGAAATACGATGCCCAAATGGCGAAAATCGGACCCAGCCGCGTGGATGGGTGTCCGGTAGGCCCTACCGAAGAAAATTCTCAAGAGCAGTTAGGGTGGATAGTGCCGCAGACGCAGAGAAAAGGACGTAGGAGAAACAAAACTCTTTTAGACATTTTTATACGCACTGGATTCAATGTGATGGTGGATGGATGTCCACTAGGCCCTACCGAAGAAAATAGTCGAGAGCGACTACCGTGGGTAGTGTCGCAGATCCAGAGAAAGGGACGCAGGAGAGAAAAAACTTTGTGATACGTACTGGGTTGAATGTGATCGTGGATGGGTGTCCACTAGGTCCTATCGAAGTAAATACTCGAGAGCAGTTACCGCGAGGAGTACTATCGAAAGGCACGGAGACAAAAAACCATATACCTGAATGTACACCTATCGGAAAGTCCCTGTTGAAGCGATTGGTGAAGTGTCACTTCCATATTCACTTTATTGACATCCATAAGACACTAGGAACCTCGACAACCCTCGACGTCATCTGCATAAATTATATATGTCTCATCAAAATTGTTAGGCGTAAAGTTGAAGATGGCGCACTAAAGCTAGCCACATGTCGCCCCATCTAATGCAATTAGACTCACTTACATACCTTCAATTAAACATACCGCAAGTCTCTCAAGCCAGAATGTCATCTCCTGAAATAATGTGACAATTGTCCCATCAAATTACGGCATACAAACCCTCTTTCGTCGCGACCCCCCCCCCCCCCCCCCCCTCCTGAAAATTAAATTTATCTGCCTACTGCTCCAATGAATTACAAAGTTTGTCCAATCGAAAGCTCTCCCCTATTTCCACAAACTTGGAAAATTTCTCCAATTATCCGCGTGACCTTGATCTCCAACTTCTGCAGAGATCCGATATGAAAACTTGCCCTCTTCAATATTTCCTAGTTTTTTTTTCTTTTTTTTGCACGTTCATCCCTCAATTACTCAAGTTTGTACGTTACGTAGGCTTCATCTAATTGGATGAGCCCATACCTGTGTTCCTAATTCTGAGAATCACCTTAGGGATCCTCATACGGAGAAGTGCGGAAAAAAAATTAGAACTATTATCTAAATGAACAATTAGAAATCATCACAATTAAAAGAGTTTTCCCATATGAATATATTAATTAATGGAACCAGCTGATCAGCTCAGAAGATCTGATCTCATGCGAAATCCCAAAATGATCTGGACCAGACTTCAGCGCGACAGACTGCTTCATGACTGTTTGATACCCGACCTAGCGCTGCTGGCTCGGATTTGTGGAAAAATTTTCAGAAATATCAATGGTCCATATTGGGATGCTGGATGGTACTCGATAATTCGCGAATACTAGACTAATCCTGAAAACAGTGAATCAGGCAATTATCTCAATGCGAGCAATACAGCAATGTGAGCTTATCACGTGTAAATGTGTTCTCCCATATGAATACATGAATTAATAAAATGCGTGGAGCACTGTAGTACGTGAAACCTCATACAATACTAAAACTAATTGGAAGTGAATTTAACGAAGGGGGTTATTGGTACCAGACCAGGTGATGCTGGCTGAGGGTGTTGGAAACTACAGAGAGGAATCTCCTTCGTCAAAGATCAGTGACCCCCCTCCCCCCCTCAACTTCAGCCCATCTCCCCCCCACTCCACCCCCCCCCCAACTCCGCCACCCACCCAACTCCGCCACCCACCCAACTCCACTCCCCCCCCTCCCCAACTCCACCACCCACCCAACTCCACCCCACCCCCACCCCACTCCCACCCAGCTCCACCCCACCCCCACCCAGCTCGACCCCCCCCCCCCCAACTCCAGTCCACCCCCGGTACTGAAGGGCCGCACCAAAAACTGATTCTAAGCTGGACCCAGAGAGTTCGAAACAGGACTCATATCTGGAGGACTCTTCCCATATGCATACATGGATTGATAACAGTATTTGGATCAACAAAAATCTCGAAAATGAAGTTACCTTTAGGTTCCAAGGCGAAATGCAAAACTAAGAAGTAGACGCAAGTATCCACAGGGATTATCGGGAGAAAATGTTTTGGGTAAAATGTCAGCTGCTGACGGCTGAGCTCCAAGATTGATGTAACCCCAGGTGGAAACCCCGAGTATGCTACAACAATCCTAACTTGCCACATGTACAGGGGCTCTCCCATACGCATATTCATATCGATTACATAAGCAAAAATTCTAAAAATAGAGTTGTACTGAAACCTTCTTGACCATCTCTTCCGCATCACTGCTGAGGAGCTGGGTCTCATCCACTGATAAATCATGAAAAAGCTCTAGATGACGTCAAGAAATTGTATCATCACATCGAACCAGTATCACAATGTGAAAAAATGTTTTTTCTTTCCTGCGTCCCTTTTTCTGGGTCTACGGCCCTTCCCACGGTAGCCGCTCTTCAGCATTTTCTTCGGTAGGGCCTAGCGGACACCCATCCATATGCGGCTGGGGCCAACTTTCGCCGCGTGAGCATCGTATTTCTGAGCACAGGGTAAACCCCCAGAAACACCTGTGCTAAGATGGTGGGCGCCTATGATGGAATCCCTCGCCCGGCGTTGGGTTAGGTTCCCGCCCGGCCTTGCGCTCTCATGTTGTGGGTACCGGCGACAGCACACATGGAATCCAACAGTAGGCAGTTACTCTACCCATTACAGCAAAGCCCCGACCACATAGGTGAATGTGATGGCCGTGCTCCAGATTATCACATGTAAAGAAGTTTTTTCACATGAATATGAAAATTAATTCAGAGAGCTGAATCACGCTCATCTCCCACCAAAAGCTACGTCAGCCGATTAACTTGCCTACTAACCTAAAACTGTACTTTGAAAGTTTCTTTTTTTTAATCATAGTGTCATTTGCATCCACCCAAAAATAGGCATTTTCCCTTTACCTAGGTTCCCTTCACCACCGATAAGGATTTGACCTTGAGAACTGCCAAAATTGCCAGAGATCAAAAAGCAAAATAAGTGAATTGCGAAATCCTCCGCATCATTTACCAAAATAAGCTGAACAACTCTGGATCCCTAGAACTGGGGGTGGGTGGCGGGGGGGGCGGGGGTGGGGGAGGGGGGGGGGAGGTGGGGTACGTGTGTAACATCAAGAGGCAAGTTTACGTTATAACAATGTGGGAGTACCTGACCCGGAAATGCATACTCTCGGCATAACTTGCCTCCCCTGAGACTCCATCAAATATACTCGCTGATATGCTCCTGACCCAGGGTATCACGTGACCCTCTCACACCGCCACTAGCTGTGTTTATTCTCATTTTCTTGCATTATCAGAGTCTGCACTCAGTTATTTAACTCACTGCATCCATTATTCAACGCTGTTTTCCTTGATGCTGGGGGGTGGCGGCGGGCGGTGGGAGGGGCAGGGGGGTTGAGGGGGGATTTTGGGATGATGGAAATTTCTGGTTTTTCGGAATGGGATCTCAGGGACTTGAGCTAGTCTACATTGATGCTGGGGAAATTTCAGAGAGAATTTGGGGAGATGCAATCTTATTTGCATCGCTGAGTGCTCGGAACGGTTCAGCATCATTCAATTAAATTGAATTAAATAGTGACTTGCTATGATTTGTTAAATCGTAATTTTAACTAGGGTAATAGTTTTTTTGAGGGGGGTATGCAATTGGTCACGAGTTTTTCTGACAACAGACATCGATTTTGAAAAAAATTAATTGATTTTTCCGTAATTTCACTGCGAAATAATGACGAATTTTTCACGAATACTTTATGCGAGTGAAATTGTATATGGCGTGGTCCATCGAATGATCTTCATCTAAGTTGCCACCCACCCACCCCTACACACATAGAATCCATTGAAATCTAAAATTGTCGTGTGTGTGTGTGTGTGTGTGTGTGTGTGTGTGGGTGGGTGGCTGGATCAGCGGGTGGATGAATGGGTGGGTGGGTGGATGGGTGGGTGGATGGGTGGGTGGGTGGGTGGGTGAGTGGGTGGGGGGGTGGGTGGGTGGGTGAGTGGATGAGTGGATGGGTGGGTGGGTGGGTGGTTATGTGGGTGGCTGGATCAGCGGGTGGATGAATGGGTGGGTGGGTGGATGGGTGACTGGGTCTGGGGGTGGGTGGGTGGGTGAGTGGATGGGTGGGTAGGTGAATGTGTGGGTGGGTGGATGGGTGGGTGTGTGGGTGGGTGGATGGGTGGGTGGATGGGTGGGCAGGTGGGTGGGTAGGTGGATGGGCGTTTGAGTGGGTGTGTGTGTGTGTGTGTGTGTGGTACAACTTTTTTAAAATTATCAACAGTTAGTGGAAGCGTGCATGGAATGTCCATATAAAGTCCACGCAATTTTAGCGCTTAACTCGAGTATCCGTCAATTAAGAAAAATTTGACATATATCCTTTTTGTAGGGAAGAAAATTCTCTACAAAAATTATTTTATAACATTTTTTGGTGACACCACTCTTGAAGGAGCTAATTGCATTTTTCAGAAAATCGGAAATCATCCATTTAGCATCACTTGTTCCGCTTTAAGTTAAAATTAGTTTTTTTAAAAAACCTCCATTGAAAAAGACGAACACGAAGCCATCCACAAAACAGAATTGTATCGTGTATAACAAATTCATGTGATCGAGTGTACCAATTTTTTTGCACACGTCGGGCTTCGTTCAGGCGCCTCTTCCATGGAATAGGTAGACAGTCAATTTAGCAATGCTTTCTCCAACGTTTGGGTAAGCGATTCGCTCCTCCATATCCTCAGGACTATGTGTCGAGTAGACAGTTGTGTGTCTTCTCCGTGTCCCCGAGGAAATTGAGAACACGTCTAGCATATTTTTTTATACATCTCGCATTCTGGAACTTTCAAGTGACAACATCAACTGTCTCTTGGTTAAGAAATGGGAAATTTCAGTTATAGTCGAGTTACTAGAGAAAACAAATTCGAAGGTAAAGTTTCTGCAGGTCAGTAGTCGCGCCATTCATTCAACGTTCTTTGAAGGCGCATTCAGACCATTTCGCACTTCTTGTTTTCGCATTGTTATTTTCGTGTGTTTGTGCCTGTGTGCCTATGGGTGGTTGGGCGGATGAGTGTGTAGGTGGATGGGTGGTTGAGAAGATAGGTGGGTGGCTGAGTGGGTAAGTGGGTGAGTGGGTGGGCGCCTGAGTGGGTAAGTGGGTGGACGGTTGAGTCCGCCTGTAGGTGGGCGGATGAGTAGGTAGTGGAGTGGGTGGGTGGGTGAGTAGGTGTGTGTGTGTGGGTGGCTAAGTGGGTGAGCGGGTGAGTGCTTGAATCAGTGGGTGAGTAGGTGGTTGAGTGGATGGGTGGGTGGGCAAGTGGGTGGATAAGTCGGTGAGTGGGTGGTTGAGTCGGTGGGTAGGGAGGTGGGTGAGTAGGTGGTTGAGTGGATGGGTGGGTGGGTAAGTGGGTGAGGGGGTCGGTAAGTGGGTGGATAAGTCGGTGAGTGGGTGGTTGAGTCGGTGGGTGAGTAGGTGGTTGAGTGAATGGGTGGGTGGGTAAGTGGGTGAGGGGGTGGGTAAGTGGGTGGATAAGTCGGCGAGTGGGTGGTTGAGTCGGTAGGTAGGGAGGTGGGTGAGTAGGTGGTTCAGTGGCTGTATGGTGGAGTGGGTGGGTGCTTGAGTGGTGGACGGCTAGGCGGGTGGGTGGATGGTTGGAGGGATGTACGTGTGTACGTGGAAAAAATTTTTTCACAATATTTTCAATGATTTTGTTCTCTATGTTAAAAGGTTTCGCTTTTCATCCTCAACAATTTTTTTTTCAATGGCATTTTTTTTTTCGCTCCAATGAGTTTCATGTGACCGGCGAACCCGTTTTTACGAGATATCGTAAACGTTTTGTGATGCCCGGCTGTTACCGCCCTGTCCCATAAACATCCCGGGCTATCCCATTATTCACAAGAAAAAACATTACCGCGAAAATTGTTGTCAATGGCTTAATGCTGATTCACACAATAGGAATTGTAAAAAAAAAACGAATAAACACGAAAATCAATGGAAATATCATGCGGTGTGAACAAGCTGTGACATTTGGGGTACATGAAAATGGGTATTTTTAAAGTATTGACAAATTAATGAACGGAACAAAATTTTCTGAAATTGGACTGAACAAAAATACGACAAAAAATTTCCTAAATTTCCAAAGCAATTGCCTGGGAAAGCTCAACGCAGATCTCCACGATGGGAGCGGTAAGAAAAATCTTATAAGCCGTAAAATCAATGCTAATATTATTCCGTGTAAACAAGCTGTTACAGTGACACTTTGAATAGGTAAAAATATGTGCATACAAATGGACTCTCGGCAACACTAGTGCCTCGAAACATCGAGTTTCCCGAACTGCGCTCACTTTATTTCACTTCCTCTCACTTATTACAATACTCGCGCCACATCCACATCGTCTGGACTAGCTGTTTCATAAGAGTGATGGACACCCTGGGTTACCCGATGCGAACTGGGGAAGCGTGAAGTGGGAATTCCCAATTTCGGGAAGAGTTATCTCGAGAAAATGGGTGAATGCATCTTCCGAGCTAGGCAGGCCAATTTCCGGATACGTTTACTATACGGATGAGGTTTTTTTCTATCGATTAGCTCACGAAAACTAAATTTTCGGCACTTATGCGCGATCCCGACTGATAGTTTCTATCCAGAAAAAGCAACCTTAAGGTGTAGAAGGTGTCAAGCAGACCAGTTATTACCGATTCGAGAACTCAACTAGTGGGATGAAAGTGTGTTTGCCCCCGTAGGAGCACAAATAAAACTTCCCGATTTGTCATTTCTGTTTCCCATTCCTAGATTCTCCGACACGTCAATTAAATGTTCAAAGACTGGTTTCAGACAAAAAAACAGGAATCATGAAATTTTGAATACTGCAATACAGCAGGTGTCGCTACCTGCGACTATGTCACGTGACGCACTGACCAATCACACTGCGCATCGCGCATTCAGGCTCTCCTGTGCAAATGCGGGCAAACACGCATGCGCCGGCGGTAGTCGGACAACTTCGGATCTAGACCGAATATAAAAGTTTGAATAGTCATTAAAATTTCGCGCCACTCACAATCAACCAATAACTAATAATGCACTACATGAAAGTGAGTCAAATTTTGATCGAAGCTGAGGTACGCCGAGAGACTCCAATTGCGACATTGATTAGCTTGATCACAACTTTCCTTCGTAAATAGTGATTGATTAAAACTTTTGGCGATTTTCATGCTTCATGTTTAAAAAACAAACCGGAAACTAGTGCGTGATTTGTTTTTCAAAAAATAAATCGGGGGGTGAAAAAAATTCACAATTCCATAAGGCAATTGTTGGTATTCTAATTTTTTTTTTCCAATCATTTCCTTGGAGAAATTCAGGACCGAGCCTTTTCATTCCCAACCGGAAATTACGAGACATTATTTCTTCATAACAAACTATAAACTCCCCCACATATTGTGCAGGAGCGGACTAATATCCGCCGTAACTCCATATCACGAAAATTGAGAGAGACGTATGCCCTTCAGACGCGAGACACTTCCTACGAGATTGTTTTGTGGCTTGATACATCGGCAGCACTGAAAGTGGGACTTGTGTGAAACTTTAAAGATTTCCGGTAGAATCTTGACTGCGTCAACTCCGCAACTACAGTCGATTTCCCAACTTCCGTACGTTATTTCACTCTAAAAATCAATTTGGTCCATGGCTTGGATGCTGCACGAAAACTTTTTTATGTTGTCCATGTTTTGCTTATTTTGCAAAAATTGCTTAGGCACTTGAAAAAAAGCGAAACTAGGTACTTGAAAAATTTGAAATTTTGAAAACATCAGAAATTTGAAAAATCGAATTTTTCCGAAATGTAAAAAAAAATTATTACAGAAGATTTTTTTTTATCTTTTAAGGATTCCAAATATTTCTAGAATTTTGAAAATCCCAAAAATTTTCGAAAGTTCAAAATTTTCAAAACTATCAAAAACCAACAATCTATAATTATCAAAAAAACCCAAATTTTTGGATTCTTCGTTTTGAAAATGTTTAAGTTGCTGAAATTTCAAAAATGTAAAAATTTTTTTTTTTTAATTCCAATTATGTATCTGCTTCCCACCCCCCTCCCCCCCCCCCCCCCCCATAAGCAAACTTGAGAAATGGGAATTGAAACTCCAAATTTCAGATTTCAGAAGTAAAAAAAACTTTTTGGAAAACGCCGAAAAAAAACCCAGTTTCTAATCGCAATTTTTTTTAACGTATTTCTTCGCATGCACTCCGCCCTCAATTAAGAAAAAATAGTACCCGTGACGAGGTCGATTAATTAATCCTCGGTTAATCGATTCACTCGTTAAAATATCGTAGTTTGAAAACACAGTTGCCAACTTTTAACTCGCAATTTAATTGCACTTCCAGATGTATCACTGAAAAGTTGCTTGTACTAATGAATTACAGGCACTAATGAGATTCCCTAAACACTTTAATTAACGTCATTTGCATGGAGTTACACGGACATTATATTGCGCGCAGTATTGTTGTAACAAAACCGCCAAACCTCATCCACTTTGACTCCAAAACCGGTGGATCTCGGTCGTTGTGTACTGCCGGATTTTAGAGGTGTAACGTAACCACTGTATTATGTAAATGAACAATGTGGGGGGGGGGGGGGAGGGGGGTAATTGCATAATTTTTTTAGGGTAATCAAAATGCATTCTGGAATTTTTGTTTAATGCTTCAAGGAACCCTTTCAGCTCATCCACTTCACCTGACATATGAGACCACAACGCAATGTGAGCGATCATCTCAATGCGGATATCTTCCAAACTAAGAATATTAGCGAGATCTTGTATAAGGCTTTATTGTAGCTCTCAGTGTGAGCTACAAGAAAGGTTTTCATGAAAATTGAGCTATGTGCCTTACATTTTGAGATATGATCGCAAAACCAGGTAAGGAAGATTTCAATGCGCGCCATCTGTAGAGAAACTTCGCGGCATCAACCGAACGCATTTTTGGCGGATATCTTCGAAACTAAGAATATTGGAGAGAACTTGTATGAGGGTTTTTTGTAGCTCTCGGTGGGCTCTACAAAAAACGTTTTGATGAAAATTAGGCTAGATCCTTTACGTTTCGAGATATGGCCACGAGAGGAAATCCGCGAGGTTGCAAAACGTTGGGAAACAGGTGCGAAAATGTCTGTATTAACGATGTGATCTATAAAAATTTAGAATTTTGAACTGTGTAAATTTTGGGAGAACATAATTTTCAGAATGTCAGAAATTTTGGAAAAACAATTTCAACAATTTCAAAAATTTCCAAAATTGCAAAAAGATCAAAAAAATAGATGAAAAGAATTTGAAAAAAATTTCGAAAACTTGATTCACGCATTATGCATTGAAATCCTATAAGACGATCTGCATCTCAATGAACGTTGATAAAGTGCCTGACAATATGGCCTCAAAAAAAAAGAAAATTGTGTGAAAAAACTGCTACTGAAAAAAAAGTTGCACTCGGGAATTTACATTTCTTCTTTTACATTTATTTTCCTCACCTCCGTTTACTCTGTGACCTGTGAATTTCCAAGGAAATGTTCAACTATCGTAATTCCATGAAGCAGAAGGAGTAAAATATTTATAGCGTGTTTATGAACAAACCCTGGGAATTGTGGAGGCCTTTGGCGGAAGGAGAAATATATTTCCGGGTAAATAAATAGTACATTCACTTCAATCGTCTCATTTTTCTTTTACCTCGATGTTTCAATTTAAACTCAGTGACTTTCACCAATTTACAGAGGCAATACAAAAATTTCAGTTTTTTGGATTTTCAGAACTTTTAAATTTGGGTTTCAAAATTTCAATGCGAAAAACGTGTGTGTGTTTTTTTTTTTTTTTTTTTAAGAGAAAGAAGAGAAAGAAGGAAGCCAACCTCCTTCCTCACGCTGCCTTCTTTCTCTTTCCTCCCTTTTTTTCAAATCTTTATTGAAAACAAACCAAAAAAAAAAATTACAAACTAAAAGAACAAGATAAAGAAAAAACAAGGGACACTACCCCTTGGCCTACACTAGTAGAAGGACAACCTTCTATATCCCAGTATGCCCAAATCACGACGGAACATCTGCGGAGCAATACTTTGTTGCGTAGGGGACGACAGCCCTGGCTTCCTCAGTAGCGAGTCCTTTCCGGTCGTTCACGGTAAGAAGATCCTCCGTTTACTCTGGATTTGTTCTAAGCTGCTCCTCGCGACGCAGCTCCTGCAGGACCTCCATTGCGAAATCGCTTGTCACGTTCCATGCTGCCTCTGATGACAGCACAACTTCCACAAGATTTGCAGCGTTAATTGTTTTGGCCCTCCAATGTTTAGCATAAGTCTTGCAAGGGCAGTCTTCACCGCACCTGCTTTATTGCTTGCATGTTGGGCTTGCTGTCTAAAACTAAGTCGGGCATCAATCATAATTCCGAGGTACCGTATGTAGGGCTGGGAAGTTATTTCGTGCTCACCGACTTGCAGCGTAATTGTCTCCAATTTCTTTCGGCTCGTGATGAGTAGTGCCTCAGTCTTATGCTCCGCAAGTTGTAAACCAATCGAGTCCATCCATTGTCGTATCTTGTTAAAAACATTCTCGAAAATGAGCTGGAGCGTAGAAAGGTGTTTTTTCACGATGATAATGGCCACATCATCCGCAAAAGCTACGCGCTTTGCCCCTGCCGGCAATGCCAGTTTGAGCAGTTCGTCATATACGGTATTGCACAAAAGAGGCCCCAACACCGATCCTTGGGGTACCCCCCCAGTCACCTCATATGTTTTAGGACCTACCTCTGTGTCATCTCCGAGTACTCTATCGGTAAAGTAATTGCCTACCATCTTTTGCAAATATGCCGGTACTTGCAGCTTGGCCAATGCCGCCAGGATGGAATCCCACCGTATCGAGTTGAAGGCATTCTTGATGTCCAGGGTAACAACCAAACAATAATGTTTCGTACCTCCTTTCCATCGCCTGCCATCGATTGCTTTCTTGGCTGTTTCGACCACCAGGTCTATAGCATCCAACGTAGATCGTCTTCATCTGAAGCCGTATTGGGCTTCGGCCAATAGGGGTTCCACCACTGCCTCAATTCTCTGATGTATAATGCGCTCCAGGATCTTGCCCGCCGTATCCAGCATACAGAGTGGACGATATGATGACGGTTCGTCCGGAGGTTTTTTCCCCTTAGGCAGCACTACGAGTCTCCATTGCTTCCATCTGTTGGGGAAGATACCTTCCTGAATGCAAGCATTGTACATGTAGAGAAAAATTGCAGGTGCTGCATTAATGGTGGCCTTCAGCGCTATGTTTGGCACACCATCGATACCAGGGGCCTTGTTGTTGCTCACTCTACTACAGGCCTGCAATAGTTCATCAGCTGTAATCGGTGGAATTTCGTCGTTGATACCATTCTTCGCATACGTCCCAGTAATATTCGATTGTTGAGGAAATAAGACAGACACAATCCTCTCCAGGAGCTCAGAGCAGGTCGGTGATGGCATCGGTTGACTCTTAAGTCGCGCCATAACCACCTTGTAGGGTCTGCCCCAAGGATCCTCAATAGGACCACATCCAGAGTCGACATGGCTTCTAGAACCCGTCCTCGTTGATTCGTCTGCTTGCTGCTCCAGTCGACTGCCCAGGAATTGAAATCTCCCGCGATTGCCACTGGGAAATGCTGTTTTGCATCCACCACGAGTCTATCTAGCAATGCTGTGAAGTCTTCATAACAAAGGCTTGGTGGTGCATAGCAGCTATAGAAATAGATACCATTCACCTTGGCCATAACAAATCCAGACTGTTCGACACCGTCGTATGCTTCAAACGGCAAACCACCACAGGACCAAATGACGGCTTTATTGCTTGTATCGGTCACCCAGTTTTGGGAATGTACATTCCTGTAAGGTTCGGAAATGAATCTGCGTCAGCAGATCGTGTGCTGTTGCGCAATGAGCAAGGTTCACCTGTAACACTCGCACTATGGCTGTGTACGGATCTTCTGGAATGCGCCCTGGTAGAGTGGACATTTGATGCTACCAGTTACATGGGCATGGTCTTTCGTGGGCTCCAGTTCTACGCAGAGAACGCATTTCAGAGACGCTGTACAATTAGAGCTTCTGCGCCCGAGCTTCTTTTCGCCGCATTTATAACACAGGTCTGATCGGTCAATGGAGCTCTTGCAATTAATGGCAAGATGCTCGTATATTTCTTGCAGTAGCGGCAGGGAGTACCACCATGGCAGATTGTGTTCCTCTGTATGCCTTGCGAAGAGACTTGATGGCACTCAATGATATATCACTATCTGGACCATCAGCTTTTCTCAGGGCATCAAGTATATCTTCTTTGGTAGTGACGTCATCGAGGTCTTTGATTTCGAGTTCCTGTTGAGGTCCCTTATTAAACACCTTAGCTTCATATTGTAGGGCTCCAACTAGTGCCTTCTCTAGCTCAACACCTTCGTCCTTCTTTCCTCTCGCAAGAATTAGGAGAACATCTCCGGAGGCTCTTTTACGGATTTTGTCCACGCATGAGCTAGCCGCGTAAACACCTTGATCCTTCTTTATACGTCCTAATATTTCAGAGTACGTCTCCTTCCCCGTCGGACGAATAATTAGCGCATCAGGGCGGATTGCTGCTTTCTTCTTCGACCGAGGTTGATTCTGCGTAGCTCCTGGAAGATTTTGGGACGGGTTCTGTTTTTTCCTCCGTCTCTTGGCTTTCTCCCAAGCATTTGCATCGTCTTCTGTAACAGAATTCGAGGTTTGCTCCTTGGCCCTGTTTCCATCTAACCGGGTCCCATTTCTCACCAGCTCCTCCATATGAATAGACGGCATTGGTGATGCCTCATCTTCGGTACTCTTGTGCTTTTTGCCCGCTGTGTCATCGGGCGGAGTTCTCTCCTTTCTTTTCTCTCGTCTTGTCGAAGTTTCATGGGATGTTCCCGGTTTTTCCATGGCATTGTGACCCCTCCCTCGGTTCGCCTGCAACAATCTAGGACCCGGGGGGGGGGGGGGGGGTGAGTCATGCCGCTGCTGGCAACAGTGATTCCAATCCTCCGGTTTCCGTCATGGTTCTTATCCGCTTGGCAGATATTTGGATCTTCCTAGTTAGACTCCGGATCTCTTCGTTGATGGTTCGCCGAGTTTTATCCGTGAGGAACTTCACCAGCGTTGTCAGATCGTTTTCCTACTGATCCGATACTGATTTTCCACTACTTCGGAATCCACTTGTAGCATTTGGGGCCAAGTGGGCCACCCGAGGACGATCAAGTGATGGTTGGCTCTTCCCATAATCCAAGGAGCCAGCGCCGGCCATCAGGGCTTTCACCTGATCGGAACCGACGGCGGAATTTCCCTTTTGGGGGTTGTCCGCGTGGGATACGATAGTGTTATCATCACTGTTCATACTTGCTTCATAGGCTGTTATAGGGAGCCCACCCTTGGCACCCTTGGTTTCGGGAGTTAGGTTTCTCCCTCTGTGTGTGTGTGGGTCTGTGTTTATCTGCTGAGACTTTGGTTACACGCTGTTCAATGACTCCGTCAGGACGTTCTATCACGAAAACGAGGGGCGATAGAGAAAAAAGTGTCGTATAAATATTGTTCCTCTCTTAAAAATGCATATGTTATGTTATATGACTTTCTATCCTAAGTTCACTCATAAAGGACATATGGCGATCTCAAAGTTATTGCTCCCGCTCCGTACGTCATCACACCCATATATCGTTCACTCAAATTTCGCATGTATCTCGAGAGCGAATTGGTAGAGAGAACTTTGACCAAAATCTTTTTTGTAGGAGATCAAATTCTCTACAAATAATGTGAAATGACATTTTTCAGTAGGGACACTCGGCGAGGAGCTGTTTGAATTTTTGTGAAAATTTGGAAGATAAATCGTCTTGGAAAAATTACAAATCGCCAAGTTTTTTATCAAGAAGTTTTATCACCACAAATTTAATTTTTGTCTTTTTTAGTAGAGCAATTAATTGGTAACACGACTCGAATTTCACACTGCTCATTTCAGTTTGAATAATCCGCACAATAGGGAAAATTTTGATTGTTCGGAGACATTTGCGCCCATTGGAAGGTAAATCCCTCACGAGATCTGGACCGAATAGGAGGACAGAGTATTTCATCCAACTGCAGTATGATATTAATGAACAATTACCAGAATTCAATACTGAGTGAGCGGCTTGGTACCAAGCCGTTATCTGTCATTGCGCAGGCTAGAGCTTCAGCGATTAATGAAAGGTCCTCGAACGTTTAACTCGCGAACATGAGCCGACCGAACAGAACTGCTTTTTCTGAAAAAAATAAAATACTCTGGAGTAAAGTTTTTAATTTTTACAATTTACAAATTGCAAATGTCTAGAAAAAAAAACGGAAATAGTGGAAAAACTGGAAATTTCGAGGAAAAACGAGTTTTCAAAATTCTGAAAAATCTGAAAAAAAATTGCAAATTTTTTAAAATTCGGAAAATTTTGAGACTTCAGGAAATTTTGGGAGTTCTCAAAATTCTCAAAAATTTGGACAATTGTCAAAATTTTCGAAACTTTTGAGGATATAAGAAATTTAGAAGTTCGGAATTTTAAATTCGAAAAATTGTGAAAATTTAAAAATGTCCCCAAAAAAATTTGGCAATTTCAGAATTTTCAGAGACCTCAAAAATTACAAAAAAAAATCTGAAGTGCAAAATCTAAAAAAGTGGCTTGACAGAAAAATTCGAAATGTGAAGTTACGCATTCATTAAAATTTGCCGCCTCTCGGTGCACATCCAATTAAACCTCGAATTTTTCGCATAATATTATTTCCCCGTCAGCCTCTCCATCGATATCATTATCCCAGACTTGTCATATATTATTCATAATTTTATTCTCATTACGGGATGCAGGAGAAATCCCGGAAACTTGAGGTTATCATGGAGATATCATAGCACTCTTGAAATATTCCATGAGTTGATAATTGGATTTTCATTATCAAATATTCAGTGTCACTGCTAGTGCATTTGCGACGAGCGTCAGCCGTGATTATACGTGATTATAACGTGAGCGGGAGGGGGCGGGGAGGGGGGGGGGGGAAAGAGTGCATTTACAGGGGTTATTCATGCCTATAAGGATGTCAAACGTCACATATGGGAAATGACGTTAACTCTAACTAAATTTGATACGGAAATTAGTGATCAAGGAAGAACACACGGTGAAATAGTGATCAAAAACATGAATCACGAATTATTGAACCCCGAATCACTATTTAGAATTGTATTTCCCCGAATCCGAAATGGTGATTTTCAGAACGTGGAATTAGTATTTAAAAATAGTGATTTCCTGAACCTTGAATCACTATTCGGAAAAAGTGATTTCCAGCGTGCTGAATCACTATTTCCAACTAGTGGGATGTTTGTCCACACACGGTGAAATAGTGATCAGAAACATGAATCACGGATTTTTGAACCCCAATCACTATTCAGAAATCGTATTTTTCCGAATCCGAAATAGTGATTTCCAGAAAGTGGAATAACTATTTAAAAATAGTGATTTCCAAAACCTTGAATCACTATGCGAAAAAAGTGATTTCCAGCATGCTGAGTCACTATTTTCAACTAGTGGGATGTTTGCCCACACACGGTGAAATAGTGATCAAAAACATGAATCACGGATGTTTCAACCCCGAATCACTATTCAGAAATAGTATTTTCCCGAGTCCGAAATGGTGATTTCCAGAACGTGGAATCACTATTTACAAATAGTGATTTCCAGAACCTTGAATCACTATTCGAAAAAAGTGATTTTCGGAATGCTGAGTCACTATTTCCAAGTAGTGGGAATCACAGTTTGCCCAATCACACCGCTGAGTGTTCCGTGTGCTATCGACGGTACCCATAAAATGAGGCCGCACGCCCAGGCGGGAACCCGACGCAGGGAAGGAGGGTTACATCATGGGTGCCCGCCATCATAGAAGAGGGGTTCCTGGGGATTCGCCCTGTGCTTGGAAATGCGATGGCGCAAGTGGCGAAAGTCGACCCCAGCCGCATGGATGGGTGTCCGCTAGGCTCTATCGTAGAAAATGCTCAAGAGCGACTACCGTGGATAGTGCCTCAGACCCAGAGAAAGGGACGCAGGAGAGAAAAAACTTTTTTAGACATTGTGAAACGTATTGGGTTCAATGTGATGGTGGATGGGTGTCCACTAGGCCCTACCGATGAAAATGCTCGAGAGCAGCCACCGTGAGGAGTACAAACGAGAGAGACGGAGACAGAAAAAACCCATTACCCATATGGCCCCAAACGCATGGATGGGTGCCCGATATGCCCCCTCGAAGAATACTCAAACAGCAGCTACCGGGGGGAGTACAAACAAGATGGACGGGGGCAAAAAATTTAAAAAGAAAGTACATACATCTTGTTAAAAATGGGCTTGAATGGTCAGAAATGTCATGAAACGTGGAGATATATTATGACAATCCATTTTTTTTTAATCGAGGGCATTTCAGTAACTTCCTCTATCGGGAAGTTAAATAGTGAATTCCCAAATGCAGAATCACTCTTTCAAAGTCGTTACTTTGCACTACTTGATGAGCCTTGATTAACGGAGATTATACTTGATTATAGGTGGCGGAGGGGGGAGGGGGGAGAGTCCATTTGCCGGGATTATTCATGCTATATATAAGGATGTCAAAGGTCACATATAGGGAATGACATTAATTCCAATGGAGTTTGATATGGAAATGGGGGATAATGGAAGAAAAAACCTCCCTTAAAACTCTTATGAATCAAAATGAAAAAAAAAGGATTAATAGGGAATTTAAAACTTAAATCACGATTCCCCGAATCTGCAATTGTTATTCCACAAAAATGGATCAAAATTGAAAAAAAGTGACAGCCAAAATCTCAAAAATTCCTGAGCCGACTTTGTGTGGAGATCCTAAACAAACACACGAAAAATTCCTATAGGATTCCTACAGAATTACCTGGAATTCCTATAGAATTCCCAGAGGAATTCTATAAAAAATTTTGGCGCCGCCTCAAGAATTTGCTGCCGGGAAATTTCCCATAAAAATTCTATAAAATATAGAAACGAACTAAAATTCTAAAGAAAAAAAAATTATTTTCATATATAGCAATACCATAAAAATTTACGACGCCTCCCATAAAAATTTAATAATCTTTTTTCACCCATACAATATTATCCGAATACCGACATTATTCTATCACTAGTCACGATTCACTTTCTCAAATGACGTATTTATTCGCTAAAGTTACCTCGGGTGTTGGGATTTGGGAGGGGGGGGGGGGGGGGGGGGGGGGTTAAAAAGGGTGGTAGCCCCGAAGATTGTGGATTGAGCGGAATAGACCAGGAAGCATCGCGCAGTCCCTCAGTAGCTTCAAGCGGTTTGCTGTGGGCCACCTTCTGATTTATGCAGAAGCATTAATATGCGGAATTGGGAAATTTCAATGGAAAACTTCTCGCTCATGCGCTGGGTTCCCCGAACCCCTCCCCCCCCCCCCTCCTTCGCTGTAACACGAGCTAAACTCGAACCATTCATTCCCGCTAACTGGTAAATTCCTCCGTTTGCTAAAGTGTTTGGAATGGAAAAAGGGGGGGGGGGGGGGGGGGGAGATTTCAGCCTTGTGCATCAAAAGTTTTCGAAAAACGATTTTTCCATTTTTGTTCATTATAAATGTAGTGCTTTGAAGATTCAGAAATGAAGAAACTGGCATACACAAAGCACTGTAAGTGTAACTCATACTTCAGAATAATGATTTACCATCCCGCAATCGTATTTTACGATTTTGAAATCGTAATTTATGATTTTCAGTGTCGTAATTTACGATTTTCGATATCGCAATTTACGATTTTCAGTATCGTAATTTACGATTTCCAATATCGTAATTTACGATTTTCAATATCGTAATTAACGATTTTCAATATCGTACCTTACGATTTTCGTTATGGTGATTTACGATTCTCAATATCGTAATTTACGATTTTCAAGATCGTACCTTACGATTTTCATTATGGTAATTTACAATTCTCAATATCGTAATTTACGATTTTCAATATCGTAATTTACGGTTTTCACTGTCTTAATTTACAATTTTCATTATCGTATTTTACGATTCGAAAATCGCGATTTACGATTTGCACATCGCGATTTACGATTTTTAAAGCCGTAATTTACGATATTCAAATTAGTAATTTACGTTCGTAAAAATCGTAATTAATCATTCAAAAATCATCATTTACGATTCGGAATTTCTAATTTACATTTTTCGAAATGCTCATCAGCGTTTACAAAATAAATTCAGAGATCGAAATCAGAATTAACAATTCGGGGTATTGGTTACCTGATTTTGTCACATGAGATGTATACAGCTCCAGCGGTCTTCCATGTTGAGCACCAACTAGTCGACTCTGAACATGGATGGGTGCCCGCTTAGCCCTACCCACTCTGGACGATTGTTAAGCGAGATGCACGAATCTGGAGACTCTGTGTAGGCCTTTAGTTAGTATGACAAAGACGTACATTGAATTTCTGCGATATCGGTTGGCTGTATGACCACGTTTTCCGGTTTCCCTTGGTCTTTGGCAAATGCAGTACAGTTTGCGCGGAAAAACGAAAGGCAGTCTCCATGGAACCCAAAGGGGCAGGGATTATTGATGCGAGGTGCATTATTGATTACGGGAAAATACGTAAAAGCCCGAGAGGGTATACATTAAAAGAAGAAAGAAAAAATATATATATATATATATATATATATATATATATAATATATATATATATAAATGGCACCAGATTTCGCTGAAATTTCTAACATGTAGACTCAATTTTCAACTTTCCGTCAGGGAAGTTATTGTAATCACCCCGAAATCGAAGTTTTTCATTTCGGCCTATAACTGGTGTCTTAAGGGTACCACAATGATACCCGAAAAATTCTGAGTCAATGTCTGTGTGTGTGTGTGTGTGTGTGTGTTTGTGTTTGTATATATGTGCCCTAAATTTTGGTCAACGATTTCTCACGAATGGATACACCAATCGAAGCCATCACGGTCTCAATCGACGTGTCTTCATGTAACTCAGCCCTGATTAGTTCTTGATGGGTATTGGTTCAGAATATATATTGTTATTAGCAATTTCAGTTGTTCATATTGCTATATCTCGTAAACAGTTGGAGTTAGGGAAACAATTTATTGGCATAAGTTATTCCTCATACAAAGATCCACATTTAATGTTTGTTGACTTTTTCCCATAATGTGCATAATTAAGGTGGTAGAGCCGTGAGAAAAAAATAATTCATGTGATGGGTGCATGAATGGAGACTAGATGGCGGCGGCGATCGCAAAAATTGGTCTCTACAAATATACATAGGCCGACTCAGAATATAATACTTGGATATCATTTTTGTGTATCAATGCTGCCATGGAACGTGAAGTCGAGTGAAGCCAGAGATTCGGACTTATTGAACTTCTTCAACGTAGTTGTTGTATATTCGTGGGTTTAAAATGCTTCAATGAGACTCAAAGGCTTCAATGAGAAGTAAATGGCCTTCACGTAAAAGAGGGAGTTATCTCTTGATTATGAAAGAAATCACAAAAGCCAGCGACATATAGAGAAATGAAAAATAAATTCAGTAAATACTCAAGTGAGAAGTCTCGTAAATTTTTTAAACAGACATGATCTCGAAGACTCGAGTTACCAAATCGGGAAGTTCGCATTGTGTCCTCGCTGAGGGCACAAATACATCCCACCCACTAGTTTTTTTCATCTTCAAGGCCTTCAATCCGAGGATAGTGGGAATGCTCGCGCTCATCAGACCATCTGAAGAAATTCTCACCCAGTCGGGGATTTGAACTTAGGAACCCAAGCGGTAGCGCTCCGCCATTCTGATGTCGGTAGCCTGGAAATTGCCCGAAAAGGAAAAATTTTGTATCCCCCCCCCCCCCCCCCCCCCCCCCCGGAAAGTCGCAAAAATGTCCAAGCTTTTTTAGCGGCGTAATTTTTTGATTTATCTCCGTAAGGCGCACCTTACGAGACCCAGTAGTGCGAGCCCCCCCCCCTCCCCCTCCCTGCGAGTTTCGCTAGCTTGGCATTGTTCCCCGAGTCGACCATTCAGCTGGGGGTTAATTAGTCTACGCTCCAGTTAGTGAAAATTGAATTGCAACGGGTACGTACCCAACTGGGTGTAGACCTCATCTTTACGCACGTTTGCTGTTTATTCTAGCGCGAACCTGGCCAACTCCCGGCGCCCCCCATAATCATTCATGACCAAATTGACATACATGAAACAAAGTTGGATGAAAACCATTTAGTGTTGCCTACTCCAAATACTGAAGATGTGAATCACGACCGAAAAAGTAATTCACGATCTTAAAATGGTGATTCGCAATCTCAAAGTCATGATTCACAATTTCACAATCGCCAATCACGAGTTGAAAAATGGTGACGTTGTGATCTAAAATGGTGATTCTAGGTTCTTACGTGAATCACGTGATTTTAAATTCATAATTCGCTTTGAAGATTGTGATTCCAAATTTCACGTGTTTCATTCAATGCAGAGGATGTTAATATGAGTGCATCAACAGATTGAGAAAATAATTTTCATATCGTGTGTGTGTGTGTGTGTGTGGGGGGGGGGGTAGGTATGAGTGGGTGGGTCGGTAGGTGGGTGTGAGTGGGTGGGTCGGTGAGTGGATGTGAGGGGGTGGGTAGCTGGGTGTAAGTGGGTCGGTGGGTGTGGGTGGATGGGTAGGTGGGTGTGAGTGAGTGGGTTGGTAGGTGGGTGTGAGTGAGTGGGTTGGTAGGTGGGTGTGAGTGGGTGGGTGGGTGAGTGTGAGTGGGTGGGTGGGTAGGTGGGTGGGTAAGTGGATGTGAGGGGGTGGGTGTGGGTGGATGGGTAGGTGGGTGTGAGGGGGTGGGTAGGTGGGTGTGAGTGGGTGGGTAGGTGGGTGTGTGGGTGGGTAAGTGTGAGTGGATGGATAGGTATGCTTTTAAATTTCTTATTTTTTTGTTAAATTTTCGCTCATATTTCATCTTATTCTCCTCGCCCAACGAAAAATTACATGAAATATCAGTGAATGTTTGCATATGCGATGTAATTTAAAATTCCCCGAGAGTGCTTGTAGATTTGATTGGATTGTAGAATAGTGGTGTATGATAGAATTCCGAATGCACAGTAGGAACAGTCAGTCATTCAGGACAAGGGTCTGGAGAGAATCGAAAATCGGAAATATATATCTGCGTTATAGTTGGCAAGTACCCCACCTCTCATCCCCCACCCCCTCCAACCCCATCCACTCCACCCCCTCTCCCTCCCTTGATCATGCAGCTTCCGGGCATGAGTCACTCTCTCTCTTATCGTAAAAACGAAATCCATACCACTTCACTTCGCTTCCCTATACCTCTATCTTTGTTCATTCCATTAGGATGTGTTCGTGTACCTGGACCAGGGATGCTGGGCTCTGTTTCTATCATTATCCATACGCGAATATTCGGATTATTGGATGGAGTTGGGAGGGTATTGATTCACGAATTCGGCACGATTTTCCGGTGACTCAGGATGCGAAAATGGGAGGCGGGGGGGGGGGGGGGGAGTTATAATTGAAGCAAGTAGTGGGCGAAGTGAGTGACCTAAAAAACTGAGCTGAAAAAAAAAATTGTTACGTGTTTTTTGTTCTGACTCCATTATGTCGTTGAGAATGGATTTGAGTGGAAAAACGTATGGAATTTTTCTTTCCAGGGAATTTTAGATTTGATAGAAAAATGTTATGACATTTTGCTCTACTTTGGTCGTTCTCGGAATAAATTAGAACCGAAAGATTGTTAGAGATTAAGAGATTTGCAGTTTCAGCAAAAAGCTTTGATGAAGCAGTTCGTTACATTTTTAAACACACACACACACACAAACATATATACATACATATATATATATATATATGTGTATGTGCACACATATATATATGCATACACGTGTCCTTTTAAATAAGAATCTATGGTCCCAACAAATTTCGCTTCTGGTGTGATCCTCATAACTTGTCCTATCCGGAAATGATCACTTTTTCAAAACTTTGTAATTTTTTCAAAATTTTAAAATGCAATTTTATTTTAATTTTACAACCACTTTGAGAGCACCTATTTGGTTTTAAAAAATTTATAAATCAAAATTCACTCCACCCCAGCAAATTACCTGTATTACAGTCAAGCCATTTTACAGAACCTTTTTCTCGCGAAATGAAGATAAAAACAGCCGATAAAATATACGAAAAACGTCGGGACATTTCCCGAACGATATTTTCTCATGTTGAGTGCGGGGAAAAAGCTTCTAGGGGTTGGAAAAAAAGGGGTTGTTGTGTACATCCGAGGGTGACCCAGGTTAGGGGTTGTGGGGTGGAGGGGTGGGGGCGGAGGGGGGGAGGGAGAGGCCCGTTGGTGATGGGTGTAGGTAAAGAGCGGTAAACTACTTTCTTCGGAGCAAAGTGCCTCCTAAGTCGTTGGGTGGCAACATCTTATGGGGTAAAAGAACGACCCCACCCCCCCCCCCCACCCACCTCTTGCGGAATCTTCCACTTTTATTCGAGGTATTTTACAATTTTCAGAAATTTGGAGAAATGTTGAACAATTTTTTTAAGACACACACACACACACACACGCGCGATTTTTTAACACCAACAAAGTTTTGGGAAAGTGTCTCGTTCGTGATACAAATTTTTGGAAATCAATTCATCAAGTTTTCGATTTTTTTTACTCTTCTCAATTTTGCATCTTTGTGAAAGTTTTGCAGTTTCCGACACGTTCCAAATTTTTGACATTTTTGATGGGTGGAGAAAGCGAACGTAAACTACCGCCTCTCAAGCAAAGTGCCTCCTAAGTCGTTGGGTGGTAACATCTTACGTGCTAAAACACCAAGCCCAATCCCCCCCCCCCCTCCCCCCCCCCCCCCCGCCACCCCCCGCCGCCGCCCATCTCTCCGGGAATTTTAGCCACCCCCAGACTTACGCCTTTGACTTCCACGTCGAATAGTTGAGCGATGACAAAAGCCCGGAATGCGCACAACCTATTTTTTACAAAACCAGAACTGACAAAATTCAGGGTTAAATTTTCCCAGGAACACTTTTGGAATCAATTTATTGCAATTTTGAAAATCTTCAAAAATCGTACACATTTTTTCAATAATTGTTTTTTTTTTAATTCTACCATTTTCTTCCAGATTTCAAAGTTTGAATTGCGTAATTGAAAATTTCCATTTTCTCATTTTTGTACATTTATAATTCGTTTTTTAACTCACCAATTTTGATTTTTGAAATTTTCGAATTTTTCCTCTTTAGATTTTCCAAAATATCTCGAATTTTCCTATTTTTTCCAGATTTTTATGTTTTCTCAAAAAGTTCCCCTTCTCAAAAATCTTCTCAAAAATCTGAAAAAAATTACGTTATAATATTACCGTTAAAAATTGGAAAAAAAATTTAGAAATTCGAAAGAACGAAATTTTTGTTTTTAATATTACTTTTGAATAATTGAAGAATTGGAAATAGTGAGATAAGAGCAAGGAAAAAATCGACAATTTTTTAATGAAAAACAAATCAAAATTGTCGTGATTTTTCTTTGGTTGTGTGCGCATGAATGGAAATTACCACTTGACTACTGTTTGCCGGCATTCAGAGCGTTTGAGGTGTCTTAAGCCACTCCTACCAGCATTCAATAATATTCCTCGTTGGCACCGCCATCACAGCGCCATTAGCGAGGGGGGAAAACTAATGGGCACCTTCAGTGGTAATGTCTCGTGAATCACGGCGAAAAAAATTACAAGCTCATAAAGTAGTTTGTCGAGTTCATGAACTCGATGCGATTGAAAGTGTTAGAAAAGCTTTATTAGACCGCCATTAATTCAAACGAAAATGAATTTTTTCTACCTATTTTTAACTGACTTTTTTGTTTGATATTTGCCGACTTCAACCCTTGATTTTAGAAATGTTCCATGTTCCATGTTCCACTTTCATTCGGACAACAAAGCAATCGATCCAACTTTCTGACTCTTCCATAAATTGGGAACCTTTCTGTTCGAAAGCTGTGTTTTAAAGCCCCGGTCAATCTGTGTAGAACATGCGAATGTAACACCAATCCCAGCTTAGAGAATAAGCTTCGCCCTAGCTTGGTTACGTAGGTTAATACAAGCTTCGAACTTTATCTTCATTCAAGCTTCGGACTTTATCTTGGTACAAGCCTCGAAATTCATTTCGGTCCAAGTTCCAAAGTTCCTCGTGGTCGAAGCCTCGAATTAATCTTGGCCCAAGCTACAAAATTTATCTTGGTTCAAACTTCGAAGATAGGAACATTGAGGTTGGACCAAGCTTAGTTGAACATTCGTTTCCAAGCTTGGGTTTAGGTGGAGCAGCAATCCTGGATTTATATATGTATCCAATATTAAGCAGAGCTTCGCTGAAGCCGGTAAATCGAAACTAGGAAAAATATGCTTCAATCCAGCTTAGTTCAACCTCAGTTCAGGAGCTTGGCTTTAGATGGTATGAGCAATCCGGGATTCATGCTTATTAAAGCTAAGATTCAAAGCTAGCAAAGCTGAGCTCGGACCAAGCTTAGCACAACATGGTTTCTGAAGCTTGGGTTTGGATGATTCTAGTAAGCTTGGATGTATGTATGTATCCAATATCGGACGTAGATTGGATTCTGCCTGTGGACCAACGCTAGGGACGCTAAGATTGAGCCAAGCTTGGCACAAGCTGGGCCAACAAAGCTTGGATATCTTTGATATAACTAAGCTTGGTTTCATCTAGGCTTATACATGGGATGAAGCTATGTCGAAGCTATCAAGTCCAAGCTTCGGCATCGAAGGTCGGAGCAAGATTGATCTCATCGTTCAAGCTTCGAATTCCCCACCTGGGGAGAGTTGGAGATTTGCCGACTTTACCTCCGAAATCTTCCCTAAAAATGTCTACTCTTGCTTTGTAATAATATACTCTAAAATTGCAAATGTTTGAGTCTATAAAGTTTTAACTGTAAAAATATTTTATAATAAAAAAAAAAATATTGAAAAGAAAAAAAAATCGTAACGAAAAAATAATGAAAATTGTGAATATATAAAATAGCAATAAAGAACTTAAATAAATAATCGAGCCTTATAACGCTGTCAATATAATGACTACAGTGTCCCGTAACTTCAATGATGCCGGAGCCGTAATTTTCATGATCCCATAACTCGAATGCTCTAGATGACATTAAAAGCACGTGGCGTATAAAACCCACCTCCCTATACCTGGCATTTAATCCCCACTGATTGATATGTGTCAGATTGTTCATGCACGCACCATTAGCCAACGGGCAATTTCAGTTGGCGCTCACCGGCCGTTACCGTCATATTCCATCTCTCTGCGGCTACACCGCATGAGTATCCGAGCCATAACAATCCGATTGGCCACCCTCAACTACATGCGACTAACTGAAGCCGCGAATTGCAATCGTCACGGTCAAAAAAAAATTTCAGTGATTTTTCTTTTAATTTTAACTCACTTAAAAATTTAACATTTTCAAATTCACAGAATTTTGGAAATTGCTAGAAAATGAAATTTTGTCAATTTTGAATTTTTTATAAATGTGGAGGAAATTGTCAATTGTGAAGAAAATTTAGGGATTAGGGGGCTGGAAAAATTAATTGAAGTAAATTAATGAAAGTTAATTTAGTAGCGAAGTGGTCAATCGAGTGAAATCCACTTTGGTCTTGTGTCGCTTTTCGCGATATATCTCGGAAACTAAGAGAGATATCGAAATTTACTTTAATACAAATTTGTAGGTAAGATTTTGCTCTACAAAAAAGGTTCATATGAAGATGCCGCTACCACGCACCAATTTTGAGATATTCGGGGAAAGGGGCCGCGAGGTGGGAACCCTGGGCTCAATCGAGTGAAGCCCGCTTTGGTCTCGTCTCGGTTTTGGCTGGATATCTCGGAAACTAAGAGAGCTATCGAAATTTACTCTAATACAAATTTGTAGATACTATTTTGCTCTACAAAAAAGGTCTATATGAAGATACCTCTGTCACGCGCCGATTTTGAGATATTCGTGGAAAGGGGACGCGAGGGGCAACCGCCTCAACGCTGACTACTTGTAATAGCATTTTGGAGTAACAACCATTTTTATGGAATCTTATTTTTATTACATGGATATAAGCCTCGGGAAAATTTCAAAAAAATCACATTGGCTCCGTGGTCAATATTTTAGAAGATTGGATTTTTTTTTTGGAATTTTGACGGCTGAAAAAAATTCGAAAAAAAATTAATTGAAGTGGGGAATTTTGGTGGAATCAATTGCAATGATTCAAGTTTTGTCGAACCTTTGGCCTCATTACCGAACAAGTATTCCTGAATTTGAGTTTGTGCATGTCCACTAATGAAACCCGAAACGAGAAAGTTTGCCTGGGCCACTTGTGTACAATGAAGGCCCTGTAATATCAGCCCTCATTTGCCCCAGCAAATTTTCAAACAAAATGACAAGCAACAATTTCAAAGTGAGTTAAAGCCGAGTCAAGGGACGACGCATCTTGGTTGACAGCATGAAAAGAAGATGGAGAATTAAATGAGGGAAGAAAATGAGGCCAGGACTGGTGGGCAAAAACGACTAGTTTGAACTCATCGGACTAATCCCGAGAGCTCAGCCCTAGGCAAAATTACCCAATTGTTAATCTGCCACTTGTCATTCAACCGGAGAATAAATTTTTTACATCTTACGTCAGGCGGATTTCCAGATTTTTAGGGCTCAAATTTCAAGTCTTGGCTGGAAAAAATGGTGAAAATTTGAGAGAATTTTACAAATTCATATTTTTTTTTTGGTAGGCTCAAAATTTTCAAAATTTCAAAAATTTCGAAAAATTGCAAAATTTTCAAATTTTACAAAATTGACAAAATTTTCAAGATTTTTCAGTTTCAAAATTTTCAAAATCTTCAAAATCTTCAAAATTTTCAAAATTTTCAAAATTTTCAAAATTTTCAAAATTTTCAAAATTTCCAAATTTTCAAAATTTTCAAAATTTTCAAAATTTCAAAATTTTCAAAATTTCCGAAATTTGCAAAATTTTCAAAATCTACAAAATTAAAAAAAAATTGTTTTTGAAATTTGAAAAATTATTGCATATTTGCAAAATTGAAAAAAATGAGATGTTTCAATCCACTGGGCTCATTCTCTAAATTTAGTCCTAGATAAACTTAGGGCGTCGAGTTGAATATTTTATGATTAATCTGCTACTTAACACTCCCATTTACGGAAGATTATTTTTTTACAGCTCCCGCCAGTCGGATTTCGAGACTTTCAGGTATGAAGTTTCCAGTTTCATTACCCCAGATAAGCTATAAACCTCAGAATTTTTCATTCTTGAAATTCTCTAAACTTCCCCACTTTTTGAAATTCTTCACACTTGTTAACCCTCCAAAAATTTGAATAATATTGAAAACTTCCATATTCTCGGAATTTCCACAACTTAAAAATTTCTGAAATCCCTTATTCCCCCACTTTTAGCGTTATACTACTTAAAGAAAAATCGCACCAAAAAATTGAAACATGCCCAACCTGAACAGACCAAAAAAAAACAATAAATTTCAGGAGTTCATAACGCTTTATCATGAGAACCCTTGTAGTTACAAAAAAATGTATATAACAAAAGTTGTTGCCCGTGTAAAACTGCACATTTGATATCTTATCACTTTTCACGCTAGCTCGCATAACTACTGAGATATTACGAGTTGTTGCTGAAAAATCACCAAAATCGATCGATCTCCGGCGCGGGCCGATCGGCGTGCGCATCAGTGTATGTGAGCAAAATAAGTCGCAAAAATAATTCAATGCTGTATTATACAACGGAAACTCACGTTTTCATAAACTCAACTGTTTTACATTTCCCTGATTCCCTAAATTTTACTCCGTGGAAGACTTTTTCCCTAACAGTTTCCGAGCCCCTCCATCTGAGTTTCGCTCGGCAAAAAATGTCAAAGCCCACGAATCCTAAATTGACCCGGCTGAATGTCGAACCCCACATGTCCCCGCATATATCTGCCTGAACGACTCAATACCCCGCCCTGTAATATCGGATTTACCCTTTCGATAAATTCCGAGAGTTGTCTCGGGGCCCCCGGCAGATGGATATTATGAATCGATCCTCAAGCCATCACATCGAGATTGTACTTGAGTGATTTGTAACCCCTCTTCATCTGACTTTTATCGATAGATACGAAACGGATTTACCCGTACGATTGCCCTTGGTTATTCAGATATAGAACTTCCGGCCAAAAAAATGTAAATTTTCACGCGAGGATGCGACACCCTCCCTAACTGCCTGTCGTAGCGTTCCGCAGCCGATATCTCCTAAACCGCGGTAGTTAGGGAACAAAGTTATAAAGCATCAAATGTGCATCTTTTCAAGACGAATAACTTTTGTTACACACTTATCTCTCTATCTCTAACAGTTCTTGCAATACGGCCCTATGAACAATCGAAAGTTCGTCCCCTTGAAGACGTGTAATAGAATGCGGCCGCACACAAACACACACACACGCATAAAAATCAAACCTAATTTTCAATCTCAATTTTCCATCAATCTCAATCTAAAAACCCCAAGAATTGAATTGAGTAATTTGTATTCAACAAGGAAAAAAAAATGTTTGCATGAAATGGAGTATTCTATGGCGGAAGAATGAATTTTGAAATGATAAGGGGGAGTCTGAAATGTTCGTTGAAATTCTATATACACAAGCACCAATTGTCCGAGTTGGAGTCCTTGTCTCTCGTTTCTGGCGTAGCACGGGGTCTCTTTCACCCCCGCCCCCCCCCTCCGCCCCAAGCCCGCCCACCCACCCACTCGCTGCAGTTTAATCTCGTGTGTCGCAGACACCCACCCCACACACACACACACACACACAGGTCCAGCCGTGAACATCCATACATATCCATACTCCCACATACACCCGTATGCGCCCGCACACACACGCGCGAACACACACACACACACAGACGTCGGCTCTCTGTAATGCGCTGCGCGTTGACGCATTAGGACAATGGAACTGTACGGAGCGTTGGAATAACGTCACCATTGAGGCTCGCGAGTATTATTTAGGCAACACCATCACAAACGACAATCGCCAAGCGAACCTGTCAAGAACCCGTTTGGAATTATCGAATGCCATGTCGCGGGGTGAGGGGGGGGGGCAAAGAGGGGGTACGATTGTCAGACCGAGCTATTCACGGTTTTTTCTCCTTGCCGCAATTTTTGTGACGGATTTGTTTTTTTACCCGCGATATATTTTTTCCACGTTTCAAATTAGCAGTTATCATTGTTGCTTTGGCTAACTTTTTCTATCACAATTTTTTTTCACCAAAGTTATTTTTGATGGCAATGTATATTGCAATTTTTTATGTCATATCGGGAAATTTGAGTTATGTGTTTCATTGAAGTTTATTTATTTATTGATTTATTTTATGTTACTACGAAGAATTAAATGCATAACGAGGTATAATAATTTAAAAAATTGATACTTGAAATTTACTATGCAGATTAATTGGAAAGCGCATTTTATTGGTTAAAAAAAACAATAAATTTCTCTCCCATTTTTTCTTGCTGAACCTATACTTCTGAAATTGAATCATTTCCGCCTCCATCAAACGCCCATTTCTCCCTAGATTGTCCCCCCCCCTACCCCCCACTCACCACCCCCCCCCCACCAATTCACCCGCTCAGCAACCACCACGCCCCACCCACCCAGCCACCCGCTCACCAACCGCCACCCCCACCCCCCACCCACCCGCTCACCAACCCCCACCCCCCACTCACCAACCAGCACCCACCCACCCACCGACCCACCCACCATAAAAAAGTGCTGAATTTTCATGCGAAAAGCTGTGAAAACGTTTTTTCATGGTAACCCAATACAGCCTGTACTAAACAGGATTAAGTGAATGGTCGATGGGCTCTCGATAGTGTAGAATAAAACCTCAGTGGAGTGCATTTGACCGAGCTTGCAATTACGTACCCCATGAATTCGAGCATCCACTTTCCTCACGTTTCTCAATCCCCATGTATGTTAGCGCCCCATCTTTATCTCGCTTGTACTCCACCCTGAAATTTCAAATCCCCCAATTTCCCGGTGTCAGCGTGCTGGTAACAAACTGCACACGTTCACCATGCGATGGTATTAACGTAGTTGTATCGTCGGAAGATTTTATCATCGATTGAACGAAATTTTTATGAGTGATAGAGAGCTATCTCCATGACCGGCTCAAATAATTTGAGAATTTTCTGACTCGTGGGAGTAGAGTAAAAAATTCCCAAAGTTGCTATATTTTCGGTCATTATACATGGCGAACATACGGTTATGTGGCCTAAAATTGCACATAAAAATTTGGTTCATAATTAAGCTTTATTAACGATTTTTCACAAAATCAGGATGCGATGGGGCGATAATAAAGGCACAATTTAAAATTTGATTTAGCGTGATCTGACACACGGTTAATAAAATAATCCAGGGTAACTGGAGAAAAGTTCCTGTAATCACGGCACTCGGAAACATGTGGCGAAACGGCGAAAGTGCTACACGGCAACGTCGCTAGATAGTTTGGTGGGGGGACGAGCGGGAAAATTGAACGGATCGTCGAACCAAAACTTGTTGTACGTGGAATTTTTTTTTTCGCATTTATTACATCGATGAGCAATCCATTGATATTTAAATATTATTGCCAGGAATTTGAGAATTTTTTCACAAAAATTATCCACTCCCTAAAATTTTGGGTATGCAAGAATTTGATGATTTGGATGAAAATATCAAAAAATTGAAAAGTTTCATAATTTCAGAGAACTTCATAATGTTCGAATTTAGGAGAATCAAGTCAAGTGATCTGAAGCTGAAAACTATGGGATCTTTGGCATTTCCGACTTTTCTTATTTTCATTTCAATTTCCGACACTTTTGAATATAATAAAATACACAGAATAGAGAACAATTTATTTTATATCATACGACCAACATGTCAATATATTTCAGACATCGTTTATATTTTTTCTGCAACAATTGCAGCACCCACGAGTCAATGCACCGGTTGTTTACATATATTTGATTTCACAGAATGCGACGTTGCCAAGATTGTCGTGCCGCCAACTACGCATGTGTCTGTGTGTATATGTACACATCAGACGCTTGTGTGTAGCGCTAGGGACGGACGAAAAAGATTCAGAAATGAGGTTTTCCTCAGTTATATATTTTTTGTGGTGGTAACTTGGTTTTTATTTATATTTCCACCTGCCACGAGGTTTCTTGACTCAATACAACGATAGAAATAAATTATGTACAATTTCCATGAGTTGCATTTAATAACTCACGTGCACCCCAGGGCCCCTTTTCTCACGTCTATGCAGCGATACAACCACGTTAAAGCCCAGTGCCATGTAACGAAGTGCGTCACGCTACAGTACCACACCTCCCTCGTCAATGGCGCTGACGTTAACCGCGAATGTTAATTATCTGATTTAGCTACTGACGTAGAATGTCCTGGTGATGTATACTTAATTTTAGACTTTCCACATTGTTGACCTTTTGTGCAGTGATGAAAGGAATCTGCCGATTTCGGGATATTGGATTATGGGGTTTAAATAAGAAACACTTTATTTTCTGAATACTACTTTTAATAGAACGAGTCCGGCGGCGCGTGCTTCGCAGGACAGGTATTACGGGAAATTTCCCGGCTGAACTCGATTCGATGAAGCTTGATCAAACCTTCGCCAAAACTGTGTTTTGAAGCCTCGGTCAATCTGTGCAGAACATGCGAATGTAACACCAATGCCAGCTTAGAGAATAAGCTTCGTCCTAGCTTGGTTACGTAGGTTAATACAAGCTTCGAACTTTATCTTCATTCAAGCTTCGGACTTTATCTTGGTACAAGCCTCGAAATTCATTTCGGGCCAAGTTCCAAAGTTCCTCGTGGTCGAAGCATCGAAATTAATCTTGGTCCAAGCTACCAAATTTATCTTGGTTCAAACTTCGAAGATAGGAACATTGAGGTTGGACCAAGCTTAGTTGAACATTTATTTCCAAGTTTGGGTTTAGGTGGAGCAGCAATCCTGGATTTTATATATGTATCCAATATTAAGCAGAGCTTCGCTGAAGCCGGTAAATCGAAACTAGGAAAAATATGTTTCAATCCAGCTTAGTGCAACCTCAGTTCAGAAGCTTGGGTTTAGCTGGTATGAGCAATCCGGGAGTCATGCTTGTTAAAGCTAAGATTCCAAGCTAGCAAAGCTGAGCTCGGACCAAGCTTAGCACAACATGGTTTCTGAAGCTTGTGTTTGGATGATTCTAGTATGCTTGGTTGTATGTATGTATCCAATATTGGACGTAGATTGGATTCTGCCTGTGGACCAACGTTAGGGACGCTAAGATTGACCCAAGCGTGGCACAAGCTAGGCCAACAAAGCTTGGATATCTTTGATATAACTAAGCTTGGTTCGATCTAGGCTTATACATAGCATGAAGCTATGTTGAAGCTATCAAGTCCAAGCTTCGGCATCGAAGGTCGGACCAAGATTGATCTCACCGTTCAAGCTTCAAATTCCCCACCTGGGGATTGAGCTAAACCTTCCCCATCGTTCGCCAGGATCCATTCCTTGGAGCTCATCGAAGCTCATACTTCCAGAACTGTACGTAGAACCTACGGCATTGTAGCGTTCGCGCAACGTTCGCCGACATCACATAATTATTCCATTTTCAATTTTTTTCCAAGCCTCAAATTTTCACCAATTTTGCAAAATTCCTTCATTCATAATTTTTCTTCACTATTATCAATTATTTTTCACGTTTCACAATTTTAAAAATTACCATAAGATATAGTATGCCCGAGGCGCCTCGCTCTCAAATGAATTTGAAATGCCCCCCACAACCAGAATAAAGCTCGTGCTATCATTGTAAAGAGGAGTTGGGGTAGAGACACAGCGAATGTAGACTGGTAAATTTGAAGGGTGCAGGCAAGGCCCCCCTCCATTCAGCCATAGCGACTCTATTCATTCTCGGATGCGCGAGGCCCCAAAGCCCAGTCGCGAGACATTTTGGCTCCAAGATTCAAATAAAAAAAACAGGAGAGGAAAAATGTTGGCCGTAGGGGTGGAGAGGGGGGGGGGTGGACTCATGCACCGAGGCTCAACGCCGAGGGTTCTTTTATAATTTTTTTTTTCTTTTTTGTCGCTTCCACTCGTGCACGTCGCGTCAACTCGAGATGCTCCAGCCTCCACCACTGTGTGCGCTCTTTTTAATAGGGAAAAGGTTTTTGAGACTGCCTGGCATTCGTTACAAAGTGCACGGTCACGTCGAAACATTTAAAAAGGGAAAAAATTTCTGGCAATTAAAAAAAATGGCTATTTATCCCTGTTTTTTCAATTTCTGAAAACTCCCAATTTCCGCACACAAAACTTCCCGATTTGGTATTTCAGCACAGCGGACTAAATTTATTCTTCTCCAATATACCCCGGTTAATCAGTAGTGTCATACTGAAAACTTGCAGATTTGAGAATTCTAAACTGAGTCATTAATGAAGCAGATAATGATGAATATTTGAGTAGATGCATGGTGATCATGAGGATGAGACTTATGCGCGTTACTTGAGTGGGAGTGAGATGCCAATAGGAATGCGGCCGCAATGAAGACGATAACTTTAATATTTTACCCAGTGGAACAGTATAAACAATTGCAATTGTTAATAACATTGCATATACTGCACGAATGCCATCCAAAATGTAATCCGCTCGATTCTGAACGGAAATGCTTCGATTGAGACCTTCATGACAGCGCTGGATTCATTCATTCACTCCTTACATACATAATTGTTGAGACTGCTATACCTCCTTAATTATGCAAATTATCGAAAAAAGGCATTCCACATAAAATACGTATTTTTATATGGGGAACAACTTTTGTTATATAAATTTTGCGCTAACTCTGATAGTTTAGTCACGGGAAATCGGGACACACACAGACAAACATTTTGTTTTAAATAGTCTAGAAAGGTCAGGAATACCATGAATCGATTTTTCATTTTCGATGACAAAACAATAACTTCCCCTATCGAGAAGTTAAAAAAAAAATAAAAAGTGTCCAAAAAATATTGAGCTTCTCAAAATTTCCAAAAAAAAAATTCATAATTGTTACATTCAATTCAAAAATAATTTCTTATTTTCATTTTCTGCATCCATCCACGTGTTTCTAAATTTAATTTAAAAAATTGAACGTGTAAAGCTCGGCTTTTCAAACTGTAAAAAAATTAGTCAGTTGTCAATGAGAAAAGTTTTCCAATTAAATCCGAATGCGATCCTTTCAATCCACCTTTTCAGCAACTCTAAAACAATTAATGAGTCTGTAATTTTCACAACGGTTCAATTTATCCCAAGAAAATGCTCGGCAATTCTTCTCATTTTTCTTCCCTTTTATCCTAGAGAAAAAGCGGAAAATGTGGCGAAAGGGGGGGGGGTTGGAGGCGGAGCGTAGGAGTGTGGGGGGGGGGGCGGAGGAGGGGAAGTGTAGACAAAAGGATAGTGGGAATGTCTTTGAATAGTCGACTTTCCGGGAATTCAATTTTTCTCATCGCTTTTGCATTCGCGCGAAACGTCCATGAGCATTATAAAGTCGGGGGTTTTATTTTTCCAGAGAAGTGATATTCGGTGACGGGGCGAGGCTCAAAGCAACGGGGGAAAATTTTCATTTTCGAGTGCAGGGATGGAGTTCGAGCGGGTCTATCGTTGAATAGTCAATGATGGATGCGCTTTGATCCTCTCACATAGACTATTACATTTACATTTTTTTATTGAGTGTTAATGAAAAAGATTATTTGGTTATTTGCCGCGGCGACTGCCAATCGGTGACGGGAGTCATTGGAATTTTTTAATTTGGTTAATTAGGATTTTTTAACTTCCCGATCTAGGGAAGTTATTGTAATGACCCCGAAAATGAAAAGTGCCAGATCGATGAAATTTTCACGTTTCTCGACGTTTTACATCATCCTGAAGTGATTTCAGGGAAGTGTCTGTATGTGTGTGTGTGTGTGTGTTCGTCCGTATGTGGCAAAATTTTTCGTTTACGTTTTCTCGGAAACGGATGGTGCGATTCGATTAATTTTTTTTTCAATCGTTGCGTCTCCGTGTAACTTAGAGCTGATTAGATTTTTGATCGAATCCATCGAGTAGTTCCCCTGTTTTTGAGAAATTCATGTTGAGCAAAAATCGAAAATAGTGATAATGAACATTCATTCACACAAAAATGTTGTAATCCAGGTACTCAATGTCACAGTTGAAAGATATAAGCAAATTTTATAACTGATTAAATTTTGAGTAAAAGTGGTCCAGTACTTGTATTGTTATTAACAATGTCAATTATTTATAATGTTCTACTGCATAAACTATTAGAGCTAGCGAAGAATTCATATGAGAAAAGTTGTTTGCCGTATAAAAATACGTATTTTATGTAGAATGCCTTTTTCCGATAATTTGCATGATTAAGGAGGTATAGCAGTCTCCACAATTATGTATGTAATAAGTGAACGAATGGACCCAACGCTGTCGTGACGGTCCCAATCGAAGCGTTTTCATGCAAAATCGAGCGGATCACATTTTGGATGACATTTGCGCAGTATATGCAATGGTATTAGCGATTGCAATTGTTTATACTGTTCCACTGGGTAAAATATTAAAGTTTTTGTTTTGCAGCCGCATCCTTATTGGCGTCTCACTCTCACTCAAGTAACACGCATAAGTCTCATCCTCATGCTCACCATACGTCTACGCAAGTATTCATAATTATCTGCTTCATAAATGAGTCAGTTTGGTATTCTCAAATAGGCATGTTTTCGTTATGATGATAACAGGAGTTACACTGATGAACCGTAGTATATTGGAGAAGAATAAATTTAGTAGGTTGTGCTGAAAAAACAAAATCAGGAAGTTTTGTTTGTGCCCCGAGTGGTTTATTTTTTAAATTTGATAATTTGACGAAAAAAAACCAGAATATTTTAGTTCGTTTGCAAAATTTTGGTAATTTTTTTTTTTTTTAAATATCGAGATTTTGAGGTTGGTTTGAATTTTTGAACTTTTGGAAATTTTTCGGGGAAGAAGTATTTCAAATCTCAAGGTCATTTTGAGGGTTCTCACATTTTTGTTTCAAATTTTATGTAATCCAAAAATTTGCAATATTAAAAAAAAAGATATGGAAAAAAACGTTAATTTTTTTATTTTTGAAAATTTCCATTTTTTCAATAATTGCAAAAACGTTCCAATTATTTTCGATTTTGTGATTTTTTTTTTTTTTTAATTTTGAAGATTTTTGAAAAAGTGAAAATTTTAAAAAGCGGATTTGTAAAAATTTCTTTAAAAACGTCGTATAGTTTTAAAATTGTTGGGTGCTTTCCGGAATTCGGATTTTTTTCTGTTCAGTTTCAAAAAAAAAAAATTGGAATTCAGCTTTTGGGAATGCGGAAAGTAAAGCTTAGAAGTGTCCAAAAAATATCGGAATTTTCAAATTTTTTTTGAAAACGTATTTCTCTTTTTTTCGATTTTGTAGTTCTTTCTGGAAATCGTAAATTGTCCCGTGAAAATAAATTTGTTCTCACTCGATTTTCTCCTGAAATCGTCATAAATCCCCTATTATCTCCATCGGATTTCCCCACTTGAGTATATATTCCCTTTGGCGTGTGCCTTCCTCTCGAAAAAGGGGGCCAAAAATGAAGGAGAGAGGAATTGTGGAATCCTCCACGCGAAACTACTTGAAGCTGAAATATTCGTTCTCCATCCTTTTTAACATCCGCACTTTCAACATTTTCCACGAATATACAAATCATCTAGGGATTTTAAAAAAGTCCAAATTTTCCGAAGCTCCAGAAAATTTTGAAATAATTGAAAAAATCCAAAAAAAAATTGGACCCTTTCAAAAGTCTGAAAAAAATTTGAAAAATTCCAAAATTTTTAGTAACGTCAAAAAAAAAATAATGAATTTCAGAATCTCAAAAATTGCAGAAAATTTTAGAATTAACGTCTCAAAAAATTTGAAACATTCAAAAACTTTGAAAAAATTTGATTTATAAGAAATTTAGAAAATGAAAAAATGTAAAAGAATTTGTAGGGTTTCAATTTTTCAATGTCAAATATTGCGGAAAAAAAAATTCTAAAAATAGAACCACGAGAAATATTTCACGTTGAACTACTTAAACCCAACATATTCGTTTTTCGTCGTTTTAAGATCCGCACTTTCAACATTTTCCGCGAATATAGAGGCAAGAAGGACACTGGCGGAGGAAAGAAATTTAATAACTCAGGTTTGAGGGCGCAGCACTCTTGGATGCGTTAGAAAGCCCAAGAAAGGGGGAATAAAGTCGAGGGAAAAGAGCGAGGAGGATCATGCTACGGAAGATGTTAAATATGTATAGGCATGTACATGTGCCAACATTGTGCATTTACCAGAAAAATTTCCATTTTTTTTTTTGCAATTTTTTTAGCTGACAATTTGAGGTTTCCGTCCTTGATTTTTAACTTCCCAATAGGGGAAGTTATTGTTTTGCCCCCAAAAATGAAAAATCGATTTTCCATCAGATCTCCACGTTTCATGGTATTTCTGCCCTTTCGAGACTATTTAAAAGAATATGTCTTTTTTTTTCTTTTTTTTCCACTCTTTCTCTATTCGTATTCACCCACGTAACCGCTGGTAGGCATTACTTCATGGGCAATACTACGGATCAGAGTACCCACCCATTGCGGCTGGAGCAGACTTCGCCATTTCAGCTCATCGTATTTCTAATCACAGGGTAAACCTCCAGAAATCCCTGTGATACGATGGCGGGCGTCTACGATGGAACCCTCCCTCCCCCCCCCCCCGCGACGGGTCGCGTTCGGTCCCGGCTCACGGTCTCACTTCATGGATACCGCCGATAGCACACACGGAATGTTCCTGCCATCGGTCGGAGTCCGTGAGAAAATATTTTTCAGAAAAGACATAAAAGAATATGTCTGTGTGTGTATGTAGGTATGTATGTGCTCAAATTTTTCGTCCACGATTTCTCGCGACTGAATTATGTGATCAAGTTACTGAATGATTCAACCGAAGCGTCTTCACGTAACTTCCATATGATTAGTTTTCGGATGGAATTGGTCCATTACATATATTGTTATTAACAATGTCAATCGTTTATAATGTGCTACTGCATAAACTATTAGAGTTAGCACAAAATTTATATAACAAAAGTTGTTCCCCATCTAAAAATACGTATTTTATGTAGAATACCTTTTTTCGATAATTTGCATAATTAAGGAGGTATAGCAGTCTCAACAATTATGTATGTAAGGAGTGAATCAATGAATCCAGCTCTGTCATGAAGGTCTCAATCGAAGCATTTCCGTTCAGAATCGCGCGAATTACATTTTGGTTGGCATTCGTGCAGTATATGCAATGTTATTAACAATTGCAATTGTTTATACTGTTCCAATGGGTGAAATATTAAAGTTATCGTCTTTATTGCGGCCGCACTCCTATTGGCGTCTGACTCCCACTCAAGTAACGTGCATAAGTCTCATCCTCATGCTCACCATGCATCTACTCAAATATTCATCATTATCTGCTTCATTAATGACTCAGTTTAGAATTCTCAAATCTGCAAGTTTTCAGTATGACACTACTAATTAACCGGGGTATATTGGAGAAGAATAAATTTGGTACACTGTGCTGAAATACCAAATCGGGAAGTTTTGTTTGTGCCCCGAGTGGAGCACACACATGCACACACCACTAGTTTTTACTCATTTCCGCCAGTAATACGCGGTTTAGAACATAAGTAGGGACCAAATACCAAAACTATAAGCTGTTAGAAAAATACAACTGCTCAAAAGCAAAATAAAATACCAAATCTATATTGATATGTCTGCTATCCAGAAATGACGAAAAGCAGATAATTATGAATATTTGACTAGCTGCAAATCAGCGTGAGGACGAGAATTATGCGCGTTGCTAGAGTGGGAGTGAGACGCCAATAGGGGTGCGAACGCTCGAGACTCAAACCCGTCATACCTCCTTAATTATGACAAATATGGAAAGAAGTGATAAAAAATTAAATATGCATTTCCACTTACAGAGCAAATTCTGCTTAATACTTTTTACCGTATCTCTTACCGTTTGTGAAATAGAGCATCGTAAATAATTCAATTGTTGATAACAAAAAGCTGCTCGGTCAATGTAAACCGAAAACTAATCGGATCTGAGTTCCAGGAAGACGCTCCGGATAAGACCTCGATGACCCAGATCGTTCGACCCGCTCGTGAGGAATTGTTAATGGTAAATTCCGATTCCGCATATACAAACATACACACACACGCACACAGACATTTGTTCGGAACTCGACGGGAAGAACTTTGGTATACTTAAAAATCTAGTTACGGATCGAAACAAACAAAATGGATTTAGGCGTCATTACGATAACTGCCCGAAAAATGGGGAAGTTAAAAAATTCTAAGCTCCGCGGCACCAGCGCCGTCGGAAATATACCCAGGTAGGAGTGTACAGGGCTGACGATCATGACAAGCCTCATAAAACTAAGGCTGTGGCAGGCTTACTTCGATTGTGAAGTTAAGGCTTGAATCGCGCTAAGAACGCCCGCGTTAAGGCTCAGGCTCGAATGTTCGAGGCTGCACAGAGACTCGTGCAAGTCTCGACAATCGTTTTCGATGCATATAATTGTTTGTTCTGCCATTGATGTGGAATATTGCAAAATTGGATTCTAGGATAAGCGTTGAAAATTTTTAGAAGTTGTAAAAACCTGCTTGTTTATTTCTGCAGTTCTGTAAAAAGTGGTACCTGATATGCTGCACCGACAGACGCCATGTTCAAACTGAAGTCAACTTCAAGCTATCCAAAACAAATTTTCAAGAATTATCGGAAATTTCAAAATAAAAACGTCATTTTTGGCTCCCTCATGAAGCTCGAATCAGCCTTGCGTGACGAGCCTAAATCGATGTTATCATTCAGGGTCTCCGGCCAGCTTGAATCGGGATTCAACCTGACCCTTATTCGAGAGTGGGGCAGGCTTTACTAAGGGCTGAATAAGCCCTGTCTGGATCATCCATTCTTACCTGGGTATGGACGGCGCTCTCCTCATCATGCGAGCAAATACGTCAGATGGACATTACAATTTTGTCACATTTTTTTTTTCTATAATTTTTAAAAATTTCTTTTAAAAAATGGAATTTTTGGAGCTTTTGGAATTGTCATTTTTTTATGAAATTTTTCAAATGTTTAAAAATATCCAATTGCAAATTTTGTAATTAAAATTACTCTTAATCACAATGAATTTTTTCTTGATAGTTGGGGAGTCTTGGGCCGAATTGCAGACGATTGAATTTTCAAACTCGACAAAATGAATTAACCCCTGGTGAGGGGGCGCATGGTACTGCGGTACCGATGCGCACGAACAGCGTATAACCATCATCCCCGACGGGCCTTTAACTTTGATTACTCAACTTTACAATCAAATCAGGGAAAATCCGGAGACTCGGAACGATTGAATTATCCCAAGTGTCGTGAATTAACCACTGTTGTTTTTCGGAATTCACGCCCTTAAAGTTGTTTGTCCGTTTGGGTGGGCGGTGGGTGGATGGGGGGGGGGGGGGGAGGGGGGGGGTGAGGTCTAGAATTAAAGAGATCGAAATTTTTATGGAAGAAGAAATTTTGATTTTCGTTCAATTATTTTGATCGTATTTCTAAAGAAAAAAAGCATACAAAATTATAATAATTTGTTTTTTAAATCTTTAGAAAGCCGCACAATTTATATGCACCAATGATCAATTGCGAGCCCCCTGGCAATTTTGCCACAAAATACGTAAAAATTAATGCACAATAAATATTCCCCAAAAAATTCCCATAATTCGTTTTTCACCGTAAAATTATAATTAATCCAATGAACCGAGAAACATTAATACCCAAAATGAACGAAGTATTTTTTCACGCTTGAGTAATTAACTGAATTAATTTTCCCCAACCTCAGCATTTCTCATGATTTTTTTCCGTGAAATGTACATATTATTAAAATCGGCGAATTAATTGAATCGCAAATTAAACAGAGGGGAGCGGGTAGCCTGTAAATTCCACATATGGAAATTCCATATCTCGAGCCAGACGCCTGTCACATTAATTACTTACCTGTGAAGATGCGTCTAGGTAATTCGACACAAACGTCCGCATTTTTCCTGTCCATTTACTCTTGCCTGGCTTCACATCAATCACCTGACGCTTTGTATTTCGTACAACGGAGATTGCCACCGTTTTCATATATGTGAACAATCTTGGAGATATCGAATTATTTCTAATATGTGTGTTCCTCTGTGTGTGTGTGCGTGTATGTGTGTGTGCGTGTATGTGTGTGTGTGGGCGGGTGGGCGTATGGGTGGGTTGGTGGGTGCGAGTGGGCGGGTGGGTGTGGGTGGGCGGGTGTGTGTGGGTGGGCGGGTGTGTGTGGGTGGGCGGGTGGTTGTGGGTGGGCGGGTGGTTGTGGGTGTGTAGGCGGGCGGTGGATGTGTGAGTAGGCGGATGTGTGGGTGCATGGGTGGGTGGGTGTGTGGGTGGGTGGACGGGTGGTGGTTGTTCGGTTGGGCGGGTGTATGAGTGGGTGGAAGGATAGGTAGTTGTACGGTTGAGCGGGTAGGTAGGTGAGTGGGTGGGTGGTTAGGCGGCTGGGTACCGGGATGTCATCACGAACCTTTCTGTGCATCTTTCAAAATGTAACATGTATCACGCAAGTAGAAACATCCGAGTTTAGCCAGGCATAACTAACAAAATTTGATAAATCAGGTTATTTGCGTAGAGATTGGTGAATGCCCACAATAATTATAACTCTAACTTTCGTTCTGTTTTGAGGAACCATTCGATTCATACCTATTAGATTCACAAGTTTCAAGCGAAAGTTTGAGCTTTGTCAATTTTTCAAGTTTCAAATTTAGTGCGCGTTGCGCGGTTTCACATTTCATATTTGGCGTGGATTCAATTTTCAATTTTCCGGAATTCCACATTACAATTGCACCGCATTTGTGAACTTCAAATTTTCCGCGCCTTCCAACTTTTCTTTTGGACCGCCTTTGAGCGTCTAATTTTCCGTGTGGTGAAATTTCAAATTTGTTATGGTTACGCATTACGAATTCACAGCAGTGTTGCATTTCAAATATACAAAGCTTTTGCATCTCCACTTTAGCGTCACGAAATTTCAAAATTAACGCATTTTCAAATTGGGACACTTTCTAATTTCACATTTACCGCACTCTCAAATCGTGACACTTCCTAATTTCAAATTTTCCGCTCGTTCAAATTTCCCATATTAAAGTTCAAATTTCTCATATTCTGAAAATTCTACATTTACTGGAGTTATAAACTTCAAATTTGGCGCACTTGGAAATGACAACCCTTTCGTGTAAAACTATTTCAAATTTGGCGCGCTTTGAAATTTTAAATTTGGCGCGCTTTGCAATTTTAAATTTGGCGCGCTTTTGTATTAAAAATTCCCGGCACTTTTTACTTTCAAATTTCCCGCGCTTAGATTTCGCGTTTTCCTCGATTTTTCTACTTTCAAAATTTCGCGCGCTTATAAATTCAAACTTCCCGCGCTTTGAGCAATGCCGATTTTTTGCACAAATAAGAGATGCGTCGCTCTAATTTGACGCATGATCTCCATTTCTTTGAAATGTTGATTTTTTTCCTGTCCACTTACCCTTCCATGTCTCTCGCGGGAGTTTTTTTTTGTATTGAAGAACACCCTTGGCTCCATGGTTTCTGAGGTAGAAAATAATGGAAAGGGCGCACTGCTCCCGGGTAATGTAGGGAGGCCCACAAAGACCGCGCAACGCGGAAAAATTGCGGCGGAAATACAAAGGGATGATTATCCTGGCCTGAGTTATTTTCCGAGGACAATAGGTGGGTAAATATGTGTACATCTACTATATTATCTATAAAATCGAAGCGAAGCAGCAAAACTAAAAATTGTCATTTTTGAAAATTGCATCGTTTTTTTTTATTTTTTATTTTTTTTTTTTAATATTAAAATTTGTAAAACTTTTCAACTTTCCCAAAAAAATTTCACTATATGCAATTTTTGGGTTACCTTTAATGGAATAATGAAAAAAAAAAAAATTGTGTGTAAAAGTCGCGGCGAAATGAAAATAGTCAGAAACGTGAAGATTTATTGTTACCTCGTTAAGCCGCGAATGTGAATTTTTGCTTCGCCCAGTCTCGCATTAAAATTTTGCCTCCACATACTTCGAGCCCGCGGCAGACAGCGTGAAATTGAATCAGCTAGGGGGCGAGAGTGGGTGGAGTAGGAAAGGGGGGGGGGCGCAATTCCACCCCTTCGCACCGGAAGGGCCCGCAAGATTTTCCGGTAACGAGATGTGCGATTAACGATACGATTGGAAAATCCTGCGATGGGGAAAATAGCGACGGTTTTCCCTTCCTTCAGGCTTACGCGTTTTACGGTCGATTCTAATGACGGATCGAAGTTATTACCTGATCGACCAATATTTCACATTTGCAAAAAATATCGAATGCATTTTATGGAAAAATGAAGAAATTTTGTAACGAAAAGCACTCAGAAATATTTTTTTTTTTTATTTAGAAATTTTGAAGATTTTGAATCAAAATCCAAATTTTGATATTTTGCAAATTATTGAGCTTGCAGCATTTTTGAGAATTTGTCGATAATTCAAATTTTTAAGGGGCAAAATTTTTTCTGTAAATTTCTAAGAATAAACGAAAAAATAAATAAAATAAAGAAAAAAAAACAAATAAATAAAATAATTAAAATAAATAAAGAAATAAAATGAATAAAAATAAATAAAAATAAATAAAAATAAAGAAAAATAAATAAAAACAAACGAAATAAAATAAAATAAACATATATATAAAAGAAACTGACAAAGTCATTTGAGCTGTTCAGATTTTTGAGATTACGTAATTTATTTAGGTAATTTAATTAGGTATTAGATAATTTGTTAAAAATAAACTGTTGACGTAAAAAAAAATCACTTTGGGTTAATTCAATACTTTGGTAAAAAAAATATTGTCATGGCTGTTTTCATGTGTCACACGCACGCAGTTTGATAAGCTCCACACATATACCCCGAAACCTGGTTTTACTACCCCCAGGCACTTCGAACACTGGCCTCGTTGCATATATTTTGTTTTTTATCTCCTCATTTTCGGCGCTTATCCCGGTATTAAAATCCAAAAGAGGCTGTTTCGAAAAAGCATCCATGGTAACATTTTTACGTAAGCTTTTACATCGGAAAAAAATACAAAAGGGTAAAATTGCGGTTATCCAAGCTTGTCAGTTGTTCTGGTTACTCTTAAGGCTCTACAAAAACTAAGTACGTATCTCTACGTAAATGCTTGATATTTGGAGCGAGGGGGGGGGCGGGGGAGGGGACCTTCAAAGTATAGAATTATAGCTGGGAGAATGTCGGAAAAAGGAATTCCGATATGTAATCGATTTTTAAAACACAAACGTTTCAACAATGTCGATTTTCCCATGGTATGCTCTTTATATCCTATATATATTATTTCTATGACGGGAATGGCCCGTTGATTTTTTCCCCAACTGAACTCCCATACACGATATCCAATAGCACTTGTGAGCAGTCCTTTGAGCTCGGGCCGTCAAGCGCATTTACCCAAAGCTCATTTCACCATTGGCTATTTCCGTCGTTCCCGACTGCGGGCCCACTCCAACCGAGGATATCACAACAATCGTCCCTTTGAGAAAGGCATCATCGTACCGGCTCGATTGCCACGTCAAGTTTATTACCACAATTGGGTTATTACTCCACAGGTTGTCCACTGTCTGCCACAGTCCTTCCCAATGACATGAAAATGCGGCTCTTAGACCCGCCCAATAGCGGAGATCGGTGATGAATTTTGAAAAAAAAGATAAGGCCAATTGCACGGTTCCATGACTAAATAACACAAAACAAAAATATAGAACAAAAATAAAATGCAAGAATTCAACACACAACAAAAATATACGACACGACAAATTCAACAGAAATAAGATTAATAGGAATATATGAAATAAATTATAATAGTAATTCGACGCTACAGGCCGAATGACACAGACTATTTTTTATCATCAAGGCCTGAGGAAGAGGAGGCGGGAGGGAGGTTGAAGGGCGAAGCCCCCCCCCCCATACACACACGAATAAAAAACAACAAAATTGCAAAACAAAAGGAAAAAAAGAACCAATGGAAATACAAAATTGGAAATAAAACGAAAGGACCAGGAAAGGAATGGTGAAGACGACTAATTGCATCGAGTAGTTTACAATTATATTGCTTTTTTTTTTTTAATAATTAGGATTAAGTAGAAAACGAGGAACATTGATATAACATCACTTCAACTTTTCTTAAACAATTATCTCGTGTTATCAATCGAGTTATTAACTAGTTTTTATTATGAAACTGAATATTTGCCAATTTGTCTTGCTTCATCAACGAAGTTTTTGGCTAGTTATCAACACAAAATAAAATGGAACAAAAAACAAAGTACAATGGCTCATCTAGCAATGAAAAATAAAAATAATACATGAAAACGAAATAATAAAAGAAACGTGAACAATCTTTCACAGAGTATAATGTCGTAAAGAGTAATAATTTAGGGGGAAAATGTCTAGAATGGAGTTTGTCTGCTGAACATAATATAAAGGAATCTTGGGATTCTTCCTCATCACTGTCTGACACAATATGGTTCATTTTATTTTATTTTCACTTCACACTTCCCAAATTACACGCAAATATTCTCCACTGAGTCAAAAATTATCTCCAGAGGCTGTCAATACGAAACAGTTGAGCAGCAGTGGGCTTGACTCCAAAAACAGTGTTTGAATTTCCCGGGCCCTGATACACTGTTTTTTCAGTACGCGTTTCTAATGGCAACGGATTTTTCAGTCCGCGACCACCAACGCCCGATTACCCGTCATTGGGAACCCCTCAAAAAGGCCATTTTCGGGCCTGAATGACAAAAAATTAAACAGATTAGTGAATCGGATTAGTTTATTCTGTAATAATTCAGATAAATCTATTACAAAATAACAATCCCCGAAAGCATCAAGAACCAACGTATTAAAAATTTAATATTCTGACCAATTCCTTGCAAATGTTCAATGATATCACCATTCACATTATAACTACGGGTGCGGTAGTACGCATTTTAGGGTGGTTGCCACCTCGGACCCATTCATCCTTCGGGCCCTCACACTCGGGCGCGGTAGTACGCATTTTTTTATCCTTGTGGTGAATTGTCGTTATGCTCAATTGTCGATGTATTGAATTGTCCTTGTGTTGAATTGTCCATGTGTTGAATGTGTGTTGTGTTATTTAGTCCTGCCACCAATTGTACTTATCATTTGGATCTCAAGGCCATTTTTTTCTAAATTTTTGTCGTTTTTTTTCAATTTTTGATTTCTAGTTTAAATTTCCATTTTTTCGTATTTTGGTATTTTTTGGTGGATATTTTTTTTTAAGTTTCCAAATTTTGGGAAAGGTTGAAAAATAAAAAAAGTTGGATTCTCGAATTTTTTTGGAGAACTTGATAAATTTGACATTCTTATCATTTTTAAGTATTCGAGGGCTGGGCGACCTTTTGAATTTGAACTATCAACAATTATGGCCACAATTGAGGTAATTCTCTGAAGTTTATCTCAGTAACTGACATACTGATAACATCACAATGCGGCTTTCAGACCGGAAAAAAGCAGAAATCGGTAACAAATTGAGGGATGATGATAAGACCTATTGTATTTTACAATTGGGTTTTTAAGCAGATCTAAATTGAAAGGCGATCGTTCCATCGAGAATTTCTTCATGGAACCATCTTTTTTTGAGATGAAAACATCTTTTTTTTTGAGCTTTTGACATTTTTTTTCTCCAATTTTTCAGTCTTTCGAATTTTTGACTTCTCAAATTTACGTATCGGTAAAGATGCTCCCGGTTTTTTTCAATTTATCTCGTAAACTTGGCAATTGACAGAAAAATAGAAAAAAAGTTTTTCATCGGAAATTAAATTTTCTACAAAAAATGTTTCATAACATTTTTTCGTAACGCGACTCGTTGACGGGTAAATCAAATGCTCCGCCCAAATTCCGCGATGATGATATCCAAAGACACATGGAACAATGCACAAACTTACGCACATCGAGAAGTTATTCGTTCGGTCCGACGAGGATCACAGCCACATCCCTCTGATTTTTCAATTTTGTTTCTCTATATAAACCTTTCAACCTCAATTCCCAATCCGTCTTTCTACCGTTCCTGCACCACATTACTCTTTCGTCAAAGGTGAATCAAATGCAAATTCTGGGATATTTTGCGAAAGCGGGAGCTGACTGTAGGATAAAAAAAAGGGAATATGTACACAATCGCACAACAACACTGTGACCGATATTGGACGCTGTTTTTGTCCTCCGGCGTGGACCATGCAAATGCACCTTTCACAAGTTTCGATTGACTAGCTTTAAACCCTCAACTCAATGTTTGAATTTTTTATAGAAATCTCCCCATTTTCGGAGGCTCTCGAATTTTTTGCTCATTTTTTTTCTTTGCAGTTTCGCTTTTTGATTATTTTCAAACTTTCAATTTTTTTATTTTCATTTTTTTGATAGAGAAAGTTATTGTAATGAGACGCGACTGTGTGTGTATTTTTTCCTCCGTTTCTCTCTCTTGAACTCGTGAGTGGGTAGGTGGGTGGGTGACTGAGTTTTTTTTTTTTTTTTTTTTTTTTTTTTTTTCCACTCTTTCTCTATTCGTATTCACCCACGTCCCCGCTGGTAAGCATTACTACATGGGCAATACTACGGATCAGAGTACCCACCCATTGCGGCTGGGGCCGACTTCGCCATTTCAGCTCATCGTATTTCTAATCACAGGGTAAACCTCCAGAAACCCCTGTGATACGATGGCGGGCGTCTACGATGGAACCCTCCCTCCCCCCCCGCGCGACGGGTCGCGTTCGGTCCCGGCTCACGGTCTCACTTCATGGATACCGCCGATAGCACACACGGAATGTTCCTGCCATCGGTCGGAGTCCGTGAGAAAATATTTTTCAGAAAAAATATTTTGCAGTGAGCGGGAATCGAACGCGGGACCTTTAGAATAGTAGGCAGACACTCTACCGACTACGCCACCCCCGTCCGGTGGGTGACTGAGTGGGTGGGTGGGTGGGTGGGTTGATGGGCAGGTGGATGAGTGGGTGGGTTGATGGGAAGGTGGGTGAGTGGGTGGGGGGGGGGGGGTAAGTCGGCGTGTGGGTGGGTGGTTGTGCGTGTACATAAATGGGTCGGCAGCTGAAAGGGTAATATAACCGGAAGTGACTGAATTATATAAAATTGAATGATCCCGAAAAATTTTTGAATAATTCCCAGAATTTAAAAAATGTGAAAAATTTGCCAAAAGTTAAGAAAAATGTTTAACCCACTGTACAGCCCCTAACTGCAAGCAATATTGTCAGAGAAAATTTAGTTCCTCACCCCTGATTACATATCCATTCGCGTATTCAGCACTCAAGATATTCTAAACAGTTTCGTGTGCGGTATTACAGGGGAAATAGGTGAGCTTCCGATGCCAGGTATACGCTTGACCGTTCCCACCCTAACTGAATTTCCGATAATTGCTTTTCACCGTAACTAAAATGATAATTAAATTCCACGGGTCCGTCGACGTTCAATAAACCGAGTATTGTTTATTGTTTCAATTAAACAGTAATTCGGCCCAATTTATCCACAACGAAGTTGGGCAAAAATGGATGGTACCTGAAAAATTCACTTTTCCCAAAATCATTTCTGTAGTAAGTAGAGAGCTTTTTCAGTTTTCAACTCGTCAGAGTTGATTTTTATTTTTTATAATTTTTCAAATATGTCCATAATTTTTTTTCCAAATTTTGGACTATTTTCTAGTCTGAAATTTACGAATATTTTATTTTTTTAAAGCTTCAGAAATTCAGACAACTTGTGATTTTATTTGACTTTCTGATCGGAAATTCATGTAGAAAAATTAATTATAGGCGAATCAATAAATTGAAAAATTTCTCCAGGGATTTCCAAGGAAGTATTTTCATCCCCCGCGTCAGGGATATATATATATATATCTATATATATATATCCATTAGATTTTGTAATATATCTGAATCGAGTTTTTTTGCCGTAAAAGAAGTGGAAAAAGACGATGATGAGACGAAGATGGTTCAGCAATGAGAGACTGGCCTCAGTCGTGCAGATATTGGTGTTCGCCAATGTTGGCTTATCGATTTCAGTTGGGTACACCCATGTCATATCGCGGGGTAATGTTAGAGGCACCCTTAACAGACACCAAAATGCTTCGTATGTAGCAGAGGCTCGTGGAAGCCCTCCGGTAATGCGTACAGCCCCTATGTAAGCCCACTCCACAGACTAAGCTCAGCCAAGGCTTCATACAATTTTGGCGCATATCACTGATCCCGCATCAAGGCAACTGCAAGGCAAAAGAAACCGTGGTTACCAAATTAAAAAAAAAAAGTTCTAAAGAATGACGATTTTGATACTGTAAGTCACTATTTCCAAATAGTGATTCTCTAATTTGAGATTGTGATTCACTGTTCTCAAATTGGGATTCACCCTTTTGAAATTGCGATTAACCGTTTTGAAACTGTGATTCCCGCGGTGAAAATGGTGATCCACCATTTTGAAGTTGTGATTCTCGATTTTGAGATTGTGATTCACTGTTCTGAAATTGTGATTCACAATTTTTGAATTACCAATCACCACTTTGAAATTGTGATTCACTGTTTCCAAATTGTAATTCACCATTTTTAGATTGTGATTCACCATTTTGAAATTGTGATTCCCTACTTTGAAATTTTGATTCTCGACGTTAAAATGGTGATTCACCATTTGGAAGTTGTGATTTATGATTTTGACATTGTGATTCACGAGCCAGGATAACGTGATTCCAAATAGTGATTCTCGATTTTGAGATTGTGATTCACTGTTCTGAAATTGTGATTCACCATTTTTAAATTGCGATTACCCATTTTGAACTTGTGATTCCCGGCGTTAAAATGTTGATTCACCAATTGAAAGTTGTGATTTATGATTTTGACATTGGTGATTCACGAGCCAGTATAACGTGATTCCAAATAGTGATTGTCGATCTTGAGATTCTGATTCACCGTTCTGTAATTGTGATTCCCGATGTTGCAATAGTGATTCACTGTTCTCGAATTGTGATTCACAATTTTTGAATTGCTAATCACCATTGTGAAATTGTGATTCAGTGTTTCCAAATCGTGAATCACCATTTTTCAATTGTGATTCACACATTTCGAAATTGTGATTCACTACTTTGAAATTGTGATTCCCGATATTGAAATAGTGATTCACTGTTCTGAAATTGTGACTCAGCATGTTGAAATTGCGATTCACCATTTTCAAATTGTGGTTCACTATTTCCAAATTGTGATTCACCATTTTTCAATTGTGATTTACCATTTTAAAATTATGATCCACTACGCTAAAATTGTGATTTGCGGTGCTGTAAATCGTGATTCAAGCTTCTAAAAGCCGTGATTAGTGATTCTGCAAAACTTGATTCAAGATTCGAGCGATTGTGATTCACCATTTATAGAAACGTGATCCAACATGCCAAAATCTGTGATTCATAACTTTGTCAATCGTGCTTCACGCTTTTGAAGAACGTGATTCGTGACTCATGAAATTATGTGCGTATATGTAATTGAACGGCGACTTTTTTTCAATCTTGTAATTTCCTATTGAAACGAGAAAATCGGGGAATAATTTTAGGGAACATTTTTACGTTTTTACGTTCACCAGGAAGATTGCATTTCGAATCACTCTGAATTATCGATGACACATGATGGATTTCCGGTAATTACGGGAATAATTAATTAACTGGCGTCAAGGGTAATTTGATTGGCGAATAGCGGAGTGACATTGGTTGGAGATATATATCGTTTTGAAAATTGAAGAAAATCTGTGAACCGCAATTACTTTTGAGGAAATGAAAACTCAATAAAATTTTGCAAATTTGGAAAATTAGAAATTTCATTTTAATTTTTTGCTCAGCATTCAAAACATGGTCAAATTTTTCAGAGTGCAGCAAATCTTTTCAACAATTTTGGTTATGTTGAATTACAAAAAAACTTAAAATCCCAATTGAAAAAAAAAAATTAACGATTCCATAATTTTGAAAATCCCATAGTGTCAATGGCCCAACAATTCCCATCCCAATAAGAATGTCTCCTGATATCCACTTTTTGGAAAAAATGAAGCAGTGTAGAGCAAAAAGGCATTAACATTTTTTGTCGGAAATTAAATTCTCTATAAAAAATATTTTACACAATTTTCGTGTAAAACTAATTGTTAACGAGATAATTAAGATGTCCGGTGAATTTTCCTCGTGATGGTATGTATGTGAGCTAGAATGGAAAAATCCATACATACCCACATCAGATAGTTATTTTTTTCACCCATGGACGCTCACCACCCCATTTATTTAATGGAGAATTACAAGTTAACGACTATAAATTACGATTTTTCTGTGCGTTGATTTCAAACATGACTCGATCCCTAGGTGAAACATTGGCGAACGTTGAAGTTGAATTGCCCCGCGAAATGAGTTTTCCAACGAGCCAAATCGAGTTTTCAATGTTTTTCCATGGACCCAGAACTCCACGAGTGTTCGATTCACATATGAAACCCACCCACCACCCCCTCCCACCGCCCACCCCCTCACACCGACTCCCCACCCGCCAGACCGCCACTTGATTACAAGATCAGTTTACTCACCGAGTTTCCATTAATTGCAGTATTGACAAATTACGAATGTTGCCTCTTCGATTGAAATGACCAAATATAATGGGCCAATCGAATGTAACCCTTTGCGCTCACGTAAAAAAAATTTCCAATGTGTAATATCTACTCGCGATTATTTTGTTCCATAATTTTCTAAAAACATTAAAAAGTTGTGCTCAAATATTTCAATTTTTGAACAATTTTGTAATACACACACACCCACCCGCCCACCCCCCACCCACACCCACACCCACACCCACCCATACCCACCCACACTCACACCCACACCCACCCACACCCACCCATACCCACCCACACCCACCCTATCTTATCATGATTCATTTTTCGACACTAGTGTCGCAACATGATTAGTTTACCCCTCTAGCTAGAATTAATGTGAATATTCACAGATTCCCAGTATAACGTACTGAATAGACCAATCAAAGAACAATGAATATAGCTAAATTGATGGGACCTCATTCGTTAGTGTCACCACGCGTCAAACAGCAATGTCACCCCTATTTTTTGCTTCTGACGTAAAATATTACGTGCAGTTGCCCCATTTTCACAACACCATTTTCGATTAATTTTGAAATTTTGCTCGGAACACTTTCATTATGTTATTTATTTAAAATTTGAATTAAAAAAATTTAAAATAAAAAGTTATTACTTAAAATTTGGAAATTTCAGAAATTTTTGATGGCTTTCTAAATTTTCAAAACAAATCGAAATTGTTACTTTTTTCAATGCTGATATTGATTGATTTTTTCATTGATGTTTGTCTTTTCAAAATTTCGATAACTCGTGACATTTTTTGAATTTTTACCTTTCTACCTTTTGTATAGAATTATCAAATTTACAAATTTTTCAGATATTAAAAAAATCACAAACTTCCCAGTTGAGTTCTTTTCGAAAATATTGAAGATCTAGAATTCGTTTCATTATTCCAAATTTCCCATTTTTCATATTTTCCTTCATCAATTTTCCAAATTTTTGAACATTTTTGCGATTACTGAATTTTTATTAATTCTTAATATTTAGGAAAGTTCCTAAAAAAATGGAATTTAAAAAATTCTTGAGACATTCTTTGAAAAGAGGAGTTTCTGATTATCAGTATCTTTACAGGTTTAACTTTTTCCCGCCGATTTACCGGCGTCCAATGGAGCCCCTCCTTTCCCCTCAGACCCCCAATCACCAGCGCCTCTATCGCCGGCGTGCACTCACCACTCCCCTCCCACTGCGCACCTAGTACCGCGCAGCTCAGAATGCGATCCTCCTACCCCCTCCACCCTGCCGCATGAAGTTCCCATTCAATTTTAAATACGTTGGACGTTTCATTTCAAACACTTCAATTTCATTAAATTTAAAAAATTATCAAATGTCAGAAATTTAAAAAAACCCAGAAACTTTATTTTTTTTTTATTTTAAAATTTTGGAAATTTTCATCATTTTAAATATTATAAAAAATTTGTAAAAATTTTGGGAAACTTGAAAAAATTTCAAATATCTAATATTTTCAGAATTCGAGAATTTGAGTTTTCAAAATTCGGAAACTCCCCATTTTCAAAATTTTAAAAGTTTTCAGCGAAACTAATTATATATAAAATTTCATAAATTTCAATATTGATAAAAAAATAAATGTGAAAAAATGTACATTTCACATTTTGAAAAATTGGCCCATAAAAAAATCTTGAGTGCAGAAATTTCAAAATTGTTTTAAAAAGCTTCCAAATGATAAAAGATACGAAAAAATTTTCTAGCTTGCGATCGGCGTTCGCTTTTTTCTTATTTGACAGATAACTACCAACCTCGATTATCACCCAAGATGAAACCGTTCCTTTGCGAACACACATAAACTCAATAACACATACAAAATATCTCCACCATAGAACTTTTGAATCTCCCATGTTCCCCCTGCGTCCCCCCAACTCGCCATGCCCCCCCCCCCCTTCCCGCCGATCAACGCCAATAGCGTGTTTCTCGCGTCTGCGCAGTCGACGAAACCTAATTTGAAAAATCTCCCGCCAGATGGCGCACGTGGTATGCACATACACTACTCTCTCACACCAACGTACTCCGTGACTTCCCTAAACCCCGCAAAACCATCCTAGACTGAGAAGTCCGGGACAACAGCCACTGTGCAGACGCACTATATCCCCGTTACAATTTTTCGCAGTTTTTCTCGTGTCGGCAAATAGTGTAGTGCGCCGAATTGAATTTCCCAAAAGAGAGTCCCCCAAAAAGCGCCAATTTCCCCATTTTCCCCGCCTTCAAAGTCCCCCGCTTCATCACCAAAAAAAAGCACGCCGCAAATTTGCGCAAGTTTGAATTTTTAAATTCAAAAAAAATTAAAAATTTTCGTGAGAAAAAGTGCATTGGAAGAATTTGGGGATAAATAAAAAGATTGATTGGAATTGGGGAGTGCCGATGTGGTCGAAATCTGGATGATCGAAAAGTGGAATTAGGTAATTTATTAAGGAATTTTATTTTTTATGGGGCTTTTGGGGTTAGCGAGCGATATTCGCTCGGGAAGAACCGCCATTGTAGCGTTTCCACGCCGCCGGCGTTACATGCTCTCACAAAATTGCCCGTTCTGCCCCGACAATTGTAATTTTAGAGCTTTTGCAAGTTGCCGGGCAGGGGGAGAGGGGTGAGTGCAATTTGTGGAGTGCGCATAGTGAGTACTTGCAATTTTTGGCTTTTGGAGTTTTATGGTGTAACTGTGAATTTTGGTGGCTTATGGGGACCGTGTAGGAACAAAATTCAACGGGATGTCTCGTGAAATTTCTATGGAAGTGTGAGACTTAGCGGCTCCCTTCGGCATTTTTTTTTTTTTTTTTTTTTTTAATTTTATTGTACGGAAAAAATATTGCGTGGGCTAACTGTAGAGAGTGGATAGGGAACTCCATGTGGTGGAGAAAATGGGAGGAACTCTTTTAATTATGGGAATTAAACTTCTCCTGATTCTGTTTTTATTTATTTATTTTTTTTCATATCAAGTCTTGAGGGATTTCCGATAAGGATGTTATGAGAATTGTATAAGAAACGCAGAGGAATTTTATGTTTGTAAATAGGAGGACATAATCAGGACTTTTTTTTTTTTTTTTTTTTTTTTTTTTTTTAAATAGAAAAGTGCATTAATTGAGAAGCACATGATTTAGAAAAAAATCTGTAATTTGAAACTTTGTGAGAAGTGAGGGATAGTTCTCAAAAAATTTTAACATTTTTGTTCAACTGCTTTCATTTTTGAAATTCTCAAATTTTCAGATTTTTTGACTTTTCGAAAAATTGTTTTTTTTTTAGTACTCAGATTTTTTTTTTAAATTTAATTTATGAGTTTTTAAATTTTTAATCACTGTCATTCAATTTTGAAAATTGTTGAACAAGTATTTTTGTTTTGCTTTTGAAGGTAGAGACAGAGAAATGAACATTTCAAACTCATTTTTTTGTGGTCGTAAAGGCTAGAATTGTTGATAATAAATTGGTAGATTGTCACGTGGTCATTTTGTAATTTACAGTGAGAATAGCTTTGCAATAGAGTTGAGGCAGAAAGTTTATCGGTTTTTGTAAATATTTACCTTCAATTTTTTGGTTTTTTAATAAGAAAAAAAAATTATTTGGGTTCGATGAACCTTTTTACCGAATTTTGGAGATTTATATTAAAACATTGAAAATTTTTCATTGTTTTTATTTTTACAACTTTTCAATTTTTTCTGATAAGGTTTTTAAATATCTTTCAGTTTTTCAAAAAAATATCGGTAAAATCAATGGTTCAATTATTCCAAACCATTTCGTTTTTATTCTTTACATATGTGGGTTAGGTTATGTAGGACAGGAACAGTTTTTGTCCGCTTTCTAATTTATTTATTCACTTTTTTGAAACGTTCATATTTTTTTTCGTGATATTCAAAAATTAAAAACTCCCCAATTTTTCCAATATTTTACCCCCCCCCCCCTCCCCTTTTTTTACGTCTTCAATTCTGAATTTTTGGGGAGAATTTTTGGAAATTTTGCAATATCAAAAATTTTCAAAATCTTGTCAAACTTTTTTTGTCTCTGTAATTCCGAATTTTTGTTGAGAATTTTTTGGAAATTTTTCAATATCAAAAATGTTCAAAATCTTATAAAATTTGAAAACTTCGAACTTTAATTTTTTTTAATTTAAACATTTTTTAACATCCCCGAAATTTCCAAAAAATTAAAAAAAATTTGCCCCAACTCCTCGATTTTTTTTTTAATTTCATCAATTTTTCTACCAGAAATTTTATTTTTTAATTTTATCAATTTTTCTACCAGAAGATTAGTGTAGTAAAAATACGTTTGAATTTTGGCGCCACGCTTCACGCTGGTTCCGAATTTAAAATTGATAATGGACAACTCAATTAAATTTTTTTTGCTTGGAGACCCCTTCGACGCAAGTACCAAGTCCCCTGCAACGAAAACGGGTTCTGCTTCGTTCACAGAGACAGCCCTCGGGATTTTTTATCAGTAACGAGCGCAGAAATCATTCGCGAGCGTTTTAGATAAGTATTTAAAGTGGTCCCATGGAACCGCTTGGCCCGTCGAGGGTAAAAAAGTCTATGAAACTTATAAATTCCTTGTGAACAATTTAAAAAATCAGTTACACGAGGAATCAATGCAAAGATTATTCCATTTTTTTAAATAGTCAATTAATGTCCATCGATTCTCTATTCTCATTAAGTCCCAATAAAACTTGTTTTCGGCTCATATGTCGAAATGTGAAGCACTTAGCCCAATTTTCATGAGAACCTTTTTTGTAGGGCACACTCAGAGCTACAATAAAGATCTATATGAACTTTCTGTAATTTTGTTAGTTTAGAAGATATCTGGCGAAAACACTTTCGGGCCGCACCGCGCAATTTCTCTAGATGGCGCGCATTGAGAGGATCTTTTGTTTTTGGAGCTTATCTCGAAATTAGAAGCACATAGCCCAATTGTCATAAGAACCTTTTTTGTAGAGCACACCTAGAGCTACAATAAAGCTCCATATGAACTTTCGCTAATATTCTTAGTTTTGGAGATATCTGCTACAAAACGTTTCGCGTAAATTTCTTGAAAATGTTCTCATAAAACTGAAGTTTTGGAGATTTTGAAATTGCTAAAATGTCTCAATAAAAATTTATTACAAAAAAAATTACGAACTTTCCTAAATTATTGATTCATTTATTAACTTCTCAAGTCAACGAACAATTTTAATTTTTGAGTTTTTTTTTATCTCGAAATTTCGATTTTTTTTTTGTGCATTTTGAAATTTTGTGCAAAAAACTCGATTCAAATTCTGAAATTCCAAAATCGAAATTTTCAGAAATTTCCAATAAAATTGTTCACACATTGCGCCACAGAATTTTGCCGAACATTTCGTCTTTGATCTTTTCTGCCGAATGGAAATGCGAAATTTTGCCGCTGGTTCCTCTTTTGTTATTATTTTGTATTTCCGGTTGCAAATGCTCTTCGTACTTCGATCCTGTTTCTCTCGTTTGTTTCCCATGGTCTTTGTATTCGCAATTGAAACTACTTTGCTAGCAGTGTTGTGTATATAACACCGAAAGCAGAAACAAGTTTCGGAAGAAAACCTTATCGTTTTTCCCCAAAAGCTCAATTATCTCGCGAACGCGTGCTTTTACGGAGAAACGTTATTGAACATTTTCTGTAGGGAATTTTATATAGAAAAAAAAAGTTCTCTACCACTTTTCCATGAAGCCAATTATTCTCGAGATAAATCGAAAATTCCCGATATGTCGATGGGAGAGTTCATCCGTGAGAAGTCGTTAACGAAATGCTTTCACCACACACACACACACACACACACACACACAGAGGTAGACATACACACGGCCACATTCACATCTCTTCCCAAATAGTCCCAGATTGTCGTAACTGCGTTGAAACGGAATGCGTTTTTCAAATTTGGCGCCAAATAAATAAGCCCTCCTATTATGAAGTTAATATAAATAATAAAAAAAAATGCCTGTAATTTTTCTGGATGATTAAACATATAATTTACCTTTCCTCAGTTAATTGAAAGAAAAATCTGTCGCTCGATCAAGTGAAAATGCGAAATTGGTCCAAGTTGTTAGAGAAATAAAAGCTATAAGTAATTCAATGAACGTCAATACCCGAGGACGTAAAAACGGAATTAAATGCGCAATTTAATTGAAAAAAAAATCGGAGATGAGAGATAAATTTATTTATTTTCCTTTTCGAATTCTAATTGATGAAAGGAGAACCAACGCTGCTGAGGAAATAGGTGGAATTAACTGAATGAAATAATGGAGATTTTCTCATTTGTTAAAATTCCATAGCTTTTTTCCCCCAGAACTTTAATTTTCCGAAGCTCAACATTTCTAAAAATGTAAAAAGTAACCATTTTTTTAACGTTCCAAAATTTAGGAAAGTGAAAGGAAAATATATAGAATTTTAGTTAAAAAAAAAATTGGGAAAATTAAATAATTAAACGATTTCAGAAGCAAAAATTTACAATCCTAAATATTCAAGAAAAAAAATTGAGACCGACGAAAATAGATGTAAAATAATTTTAAAAAAAGATAAAAATAGAATTTTGAAAATGGTTCAAAATTTTCAGAACTTCAAAAAGTTTAAAAATTTTCTCATCAAAATTTTCAAAAGTTTTGTCAAAATTATCAAAATTAAACTCTTCAAAAAATTTCAACAGATGAAAAAATTGGGAAAATATCCAGGAGAACAAAATCGAGAATTCCAGAAAACTCAAAGGTATAAACTATCAAAAAAGATGGAAAAGAATCAGAAAGAGACACGAATGAAATTCTCGCGTTTGTAACGGACCAAAACCCGGCAAAACCCGTCCGCCCCTCTACAAACCCGCCAGCTCTTCCTCTCCTCGCTAAAAACCGGGTATACCATCTCTTTCTATCATTGATTGCACGACTGCAATTGCAGCATCGCAATTAGCATTATCAAACAAAAACAAATTGAGGAATAATAAGATGAAAATGAAAATATGGCAATGATTACGGAACGCCCACTTGACAATTGCTAATCAGATGATAAATATTTATAATTTTCTTTTAAAAAGTAATCACCTAAATCCACCTTCACAGAATAATAATATTACTGAAGTAATAAGACCAATGAAAAATGCGCAAATAAGGGAGATGCTGCCGCCGCCTAGCGTTCGAACCAACGACTTCCGGTTACGTGCAACCTAACCTTCTCGCTACTCGCACACCTAAAACCCGCCATATTTCCCAAGTTTGAAGAGTTACATTAAAAAAGTATAGAACACAAAATGTGTGTTTCTACATAAGGTACAACATTCATTCAACACTTTTTGTTCTATCTCCACCCGTTCTCCCGATACAACATTATAAACAACGGAAATGCACAATTTTAAAATCCTCATTTTCTCTTTAATCCGAGAAATTTTGTGCAATTTTTTGACACTACATTTTCTCTCATACAATCAATTGCTGATAACATTCTGAATGTAAAGATATTCATTATGCGCTTGATCCACTGGTTATGTGGGTCATAAAATTGCCAGTCCATCTCCCAGTGATGAGAAAAAAAATCTCAATTTTCACAATCCCCAATTTATCAAATGCTAATTTCCCCAATGCCCCTCTAAAACTAGGCCTCAAGAATGCGCTCGCGATATCCAAAGTACCAAAACCACTCATAATGGAGAAGTTGACATTTGAAAAAAAAAGAATCACTGAAAACATTATTGCATAAAATCCATCAGGTTTATTGGCTACGTTTACGATTTAAAAACGCCACTCGCTGACAATGTGAATTATTCAAACATGAAGTAGTTGCATATCAAAAAGATTTTATTCTCAAGTTTCTCTTTGCCTTTAATAAATCATGAATTAGTTATGAATTTGCAGCGGCCCTAAGACTAAAGGGATTCACCATTTGTGAAGAACAGTTTTTCATGATATAACATTTGTTAAGTCCCCTAATAGATTATGTAACTGAGGAAAGTTGTCGTCAGAGCCAGGATTTTCAATACAATTAATTTTGATTGAAATTTTCATCTCTGATGGTAACTCTCCTCAAAGTAGCGTAGCCTTTAGATGGACGCCTCAATTTGACCTCCCCATAGCACCTACCTTTCGCCTGTCCGCTTATTACCAAAACAACAACCAACGACGTTGATTAAATTGTCAAATGCCGGGACATTTCCCTGAAATACTTCAGCTTATGAGGCACTGTAGGAGACAATACGCGCAAATGAATGAACAAATGCAAGCACAAATACAGGTAAATTGGTGTCACCGAATATTTACACCGAGCTTCTTCAATAACATCAGACGATTGTACGGCTAGACCATCTGCAAACAGGCAAAAGCTAAAACGAGCCGAAAAAACTCAAATATTTTAAGCAAAATGTCCTGTCTTGGCACTTTAATCAATACGGTTATACCTCCAAATCAGCCACATCCAGAGTTCCATTCCATAAAACAGATGTTTCAAGTAAGACATGAAGGGCCAGGAATCTATTCCTCTTATCTCTCGGTATCTCCGATACTCCAACCACCTACTTAACAGCAAGTAACTCATTATTTTGTTTTGCAGTGCGAAGACAGAGCCTACCTGGGATCGTTTAAGAAGCACGTCCCCCGAAACCCCCCCAGCCAAAATCACACGCCTCACCTCACCCCTATCCTTATCCTCTTCCGCTCCCTTCCCCAGTGCCAGACCATCGCAGCGTAATCCAACCCGGGATCATATCAGACAGACAATTGTATCCAATATGGACGGTATGGATGGTAAACCAGCGCTCAACGATGACCCCTCGGTCACCCTCACCATTCGTCTCATCATGCAGGGCAAAGTGAGTACAATTGCATAAGCTGATGGAGATTCCTAGACAGCTAATGATACATAAATCCCTAAGAAGATGTAGGCATTTTTGTTGAGAAGCAAACTTTTGCAACCGAACCGTTGCCCAACAGTGTTGGATGCTTGACGCCCAGATGGGAATTGACCATGCGATGAAGCTTGATCAAAACTTGGACGAGACTTGACTAAGCTTCGCCAAAGCTGTGTGTTGAAGCCTCGGTCAATCTGTGCAGAACTTACGAATGTAACACCAATCCCAGCTTAGGGAATAAGCTTCGCCCTAGCTTGGTTACGTAGGTTAACACAAGCTTCGAACTTTATCTTCATTCAAGCTTCGGACTTTATCTTGGTACAAGCCTCGAAATTCATTTTCGTCCAAGTTCCAAAGTTTCTCGTGGTCGAAACATCGAAATCAATCTTGGTCCAAGCTACAAAATTTATCTTGGTTTTAACTTTGAAGATAGGAACATTCAGGTTGAACCAAGCTTAGTTGAACATTCGTTTCCAAGCTTGGGTTTAGGTGGTGCAGCAATCCTGGATTTATATATGAATCCAATATTAAGCAGAGCTTCGCTGAAGCCGGTAAATCGAAACTAGGAACAATATGCTTCAATCCAACTTAGTTGAACCTTAGTTCAGCAGCTGGGTTTAGATGGTATGAGCAATCCGGGATTCATGCTTGTTGAAGCTAAGATTCAAAGCTAACAAAGCTGAGCTCGGACCAAGCTTAGCACATCATGGTTTCTGAAGCTTGGGTTTGGATGATTCTAGTAAGCTTGGATGTATGTATGTATCCAATATTGGACGTAGATTGGATTCTGCATGTGGACCAACGCTAGGGACGCTAAGATTGAGTCAAGCTTGGCACAAGGTGGGCCAACAAAGCTTGAATATCTTTGATATAACTAAGCTTGGTTTGATCTAGGCTTATACATGGGATGAAGCTATGTCGGAGCTATCAAGTCCAAGCTTCGGCCTCGAAGGTCGGACCAAGATTGATCTCATCGTTCAAACATCCAATTCCCCACCTGGGTGCTTGGTAAGATCACCAGCAACATTGATCACTCGGCTCAGTTCAGCAGCTCTCGAAGTGTCCTTCCACCATCGATTGCTGGTGCAACACCAGAAAAGAAATCGAACCTAATTCAAATATTACATTCAAATTAACGGAAGAACTCTTCTACAAGTGGCTTGTACAGAAGGCTACAGAAGGCTGCCTTCTTCCTTCAAAAGATTGAAGCTGCTTTAGCCATCCACCCATCTTGCTAAATTTACTCTGAAAATTTAACATACCACATGTGTAACGAAGGGTTGATATTGCTTGTTAAAAGACCTCATAAAAATGAATATGAACTTTTATTTCTATATTTAACGTGAAGCGAACAAAATTACTCAAAGAGAAAAAGATCTTTTGTACCTCCACAAAAAGCTCTCTGACCTTTTGAAAAAAAATACGCTACATGTATTGCGAATGGAAATTCTAGATTTAATTGTAGCGCACAAAGTGTTGGTGCAGTGCTGTGTAAAAAGGTTCAGATATAGAATGAAATTGCCATCGTGATTGGATACGGCGATAGAACGCTCGGTGGAATTAGAAAGCGAATAAAACAAAATGAAACAAAAAGAAAAATTGGGAGACTAGGAATGCTGTAGGAAGCGCGGATTGCTTTGAAGAGAACGTAAAATAAACTCGATGAATCAGGCGCTCCTGTTTGGCACGCTTCCTTACCCGCTAAATGTTTTATTATTGACTCGGGTCATGGATACGTCTGCTGCCACTTCGTGTCACTTATCCTTTTCACCTTTTTTTCCACGACAGTGGAACAATTTGACAATCCCTTTACTCTTTCGCAACTTCAAACTGATCAATATTCCTTAATTATTGATCATCAGGTATTGCGAAGCAAATAGCCCCAACATTTTTCCCTTTGCCTACTTATTGTTTGCTACTTTTGACAAATTATCAACCTCATTTCATCAATTTAACAATGGCGAATCGATTTGGGGGAAGCAGAATAGCCAGTAGCATCATCGATTTTCCCGCCTACGTTGCATCCCCTTGGCCCATCCGGCCCTTGAGCCCTCCCCTTCAAACTCTTGTCTATGCATTACGTATCAGATTGAAGGACACTCGCCACATTTTACACACACGTCAATTCACCACCAAGATCGTGCTGAAGTACGACACGAGAATTATTGCACGTTTATGCATATCTCAACGATCCTCCATGCGTCATAAACCTTGGCGCTTTCCACCCCTCAACGCCACCTCCTCCCCCCCCCCCCCCCCCCCCCCCCGTTTTTTTGCGAGGATATATTCCATCAGACTGGCGGCATCACAAAAATTCCTCAAGGCAATAGCTAGATGCAATATTCCGACATAGGGTTTCCGATACCATCATTGAAAAAATCTTATGACATACCCCATGCAGTCGTTATATAACTGCAATATGAGGGAAGCAAACATAAAATTATAACGGAAATCCAAATTTAACTTATCGACTAGTGGTGTGAGCATTTGTGTGCCCCCTACGGGGCACAAACAAAACTTCCCGATTTGGTATTTCAGCAAAGCGTACTAAATTTATGCTTCTCCAATATACCCCGGTTAATCAGTGTGACCCCTATTAGTGTCATAATGAGAACTTGCAGATTTGAGAATTCCAAACTGACTCATTTATGAAGTAGATAATCATGAATATTTGAGTAGACGCATGGTGAACATGAGGATGAGACTTATGCGCGTTACTTGAGTGGGAGTGAGACGCCAATAGGAATGCGGCCACAATAAAGACGATAACTTTGATAATTTACCCAGTGAAACAGTATAAACAATTGCAATTGTTAATAACATTGCATATACTGCACGAATGCCATCCAAAATGTAATCCACTCGATTCTGCACAAAAATGCTTTGATTGAGACCTTCATAATAGTGCATTCGTTCACTTATTACATACATAATTGTTGAGACGGCTATACCTCCTTAATTATGCAAATTATCGAAAAAAGTAATTCTACATAAAATACGTATTTTTATATGAGGAACAACTTTTCTTATATAAATTTTGCGCTAACTCTGATCGTTTATACAGCAGAACATTATGAACAATTGAAACTGCTAATAACAATCAGGAAGTTAACTATATGACTTCTGTCCTGATAGGATTTTATAAAATCTACCTATACTTTCACATCGCCAATGTAAATAGGCACCTAAAAAAACTGTCACATAACTGTCATATGACGGTCAATAAATTCGTCATATGACTGAGAAAGAATAATTTCATTCACAGTCCTAGCATTACAACCCCTAGTTTCAACAACCATTGGAGGCACGAGCTTCCACGTCAAATCTCATTACCCCCCTCGTTTTTTCGCACTGACGATCACGACCGGTGGGAGGGGGGGGGGGGGGAGCCACCAGGGCTTCCAGCTCCCTCATTTTTTTCTAACTTTTTTCCACAAACCATCAACTCTTCCCTCCTTTTCCATAGTACCTTTCTGCTATATTTCCGGAGAGCTCCACTCAAGCATTATGACGGTTTTCCACACTTGCATGTCACTCGAGTTTCATAATTGTCGTAGTGAAAGACGAAGCGTTGGTTAATGCTCCTAGGATTTTTTCCTCTCCTGGAATAAGTCATGGTATTGGTATTTTTGGGATAAGCGTTCGCTGTATTATTTCTGTGCTCTGAAGGCATTTCCGGAAGAAGATGATGTGCAAGATTTGTGAAGTTGTGCTCGTCCGAAAGAAATAATTGAAGTGATCTGGCCAAGCACTAAGCACATAGGTTCTTCCTTCCCAACATGCACGACATGACATTGTCCTGTAATGGAGAATCAAGCTCGACTGCCCCTCCGATCAATCAATATCATCTTTTGTATCATCATCATGACCCAGTTGTCAGTGGATAACACAAACAACAGGGTACGAATAGAAGGAAGTATGATGCAGAAATAGAGTCCCCCGTATATTGGCCCGTCCCAACACTTCAACACGTGATACAGATTTTTTTTTTAAATCATGGATAATCGATGGCCCGATTAATCGAGGGCCGTGGCTGTGGCAGACCATTCCTCACCGGCTGATGCACCAGTCTCTCTCTCTCTCTCTCCCTCTCTCGTTCCCTCTGCTCTTTTTTTTGTGCTGAAATACTCTGAACTTCTCGTAGGCTGGAACTGCGCCAAGACTCGGGCGAAGATCTTCTAGTCTGGCTTTTTCAGACTCTCGATGCCATTGTGTCGTTTCAATAGTCAACTGCTTCTTGGTAACACGCGAGCCAAGTTTATTGTTTTTATTTCAGCTGATGACAGTGTGAGCATCGTAAATTTTTATGATGGTTCCAATTGATTCCTCCAATTCACATTTATGAAAAGCAAATTTACCTATTAGCGGAGACACCATGAACAATTATTGAAGTTTTCTATCCATGTGCAGCCATCATCAAGTCAGACAGGAGAGCTATTGACCTGCTCTTTCGACGCGTACCATCGACCCCCGAATGACCTAGCTGTTACAATGTATTGCCAACTGGCAGACGATTTTATTGTCGCATAAAATACATCAATTACTTCACGCCCAGAGGCAAAACGCCTTGTGTCTGGCGCTGCAGCAGGGCTAGACCTATCCAAGCCTTGGAGGCCAATCATCAGCATTGGCGTATTTCAAATATTCAGCCACGAAGACAAGTTGGACCATTAAATCTCCATGGTTCCTACCAGTTCAGAACATGTTGCGCTACCCATGGAAGAACGAATCAAAAACATAACGTTCTCCATCTCATTTCTCCTCCATACCTAACGGAAGGAACTCCCCTCAAATTCATTCTGCCCCGTAAAATCCCATTGACTCTCCAGCTTCTCCGTAATTCTCGTTATCTTGCGCCTTTTACCGCAGCATCTAGAATCAAGGAGGCACCAACGTCTAGGTGAGTTCCAGTTGTCTGGACTGAAGCCAGGGCCGCTGGCCAAGACGCCTCTGCCCTCCTCCGCAGAATCCGTTAATAACGGGCATGGTTTCACCTAAAATGGACAATGATAGCAAAGCCCATTTCCCTCAACAATTCGCTGTCTTACGATGCGTCAAGTTCCACCATCCATCATCTGATGATCCACCGGATCAATTGGCTTTAAGTGAACAGGAACGTTATGAATTTTTTAATACCACTCGCCGATAAATTGGCATACCTCCAGTGGGCTCTTTTACTCATCCCCGCCCCCCACATTTCCTCCTTGTTTCCAGTTATATTCGGTGCTTGCCATCGTCTTACTTCGTTGACGATCCTTGGAAGAGGATAAAAGCGTCGTCGTTATTCGACGGTCGAAACTAGAAATAGAAGTGTACCTGGAATATTCAATTCCACAGTGCCTTTCCCCCCCCCCCCCCGCCTCCTCTCAGATCCGTACTCGGTATTTCCTGTCTTTTTCTGCTCCATTTTCATTAGCCAGAAGACGGGGAAAAAAGCGGCGACCTTTCGTGTGGGAGGGGGAGGAGATAGGTGGCTCGTGTTAATGACCAGAAACCAGTTACCCATTCTCGTTAATCTTGTTCTCAACTGCTTTTGTCACTCTAGTCCACATCTTCGAGAGATCATTGGCACGGGTTTGCGGATTTGGTCTACATAGGCCAATAACATTTGTAGCAGATTGTGACATATGGTGGAATTGACGTCTCTGGGTTTCGTACCAAGTTGAATTATTTCAGATGTGATTTATGGGAGGTGTTAGTGGGTGAAGGCAAATATTTAGACATGGCTGTCATTAAATTTGGTAATACTGGCAGAGTGTTGTGCTGATTTGAGAATTTGAGCACTTAGTCTTGGAGAAGTATTATTCTCGGAGATTTTCAGTCGCCTTCGTAAATCCTTTCTTTAACTTTCCCATATGGGAAAGTTATTGTAATTCAAGGTTTTTTAACGTTTCTAGACTATTTTAAACAAAATGTGTGTATGTGTGTAGCTAGGTATCTATGTGGGCAAATTTTTCGCCGACGATTTCTCACGAGTGAATTTTGCGATCGAGATGCTGAATGATTCAACCGAAGCGGCTTCACATAACTTAGATCTCATTAGATTTTGGATGGAATTGGTCCAGTATATATATATTGTTATTAACAATTTCAATTGTTCATAATGTTCTGCTGCATAAACTATCAGAGTTAGCGCAACATTTATATGAGAAAAGTTGTTCCCCATATAAAAATACGTATTTTATATAGAATGACTTTTTTCGATAATTTGCATAATTAATGAGGTATAGGCGTCTCAACAATTACGTATGTAATAAGTGAACGAATGAACCCAGCGCTGTTATGAAGGTCTCAATCAAAGCACTTCCGTGCAGAATCGAGCGGATTACATTTTGGATGGCATTCGTGCAGTATATGCAATGTTATTAACAATTGCAATTGTTTATACTGTTCCACTGGGTGAAATATTAAAGTTATCGTCTTTATTGCGGCCGCACTCCTATTGACGTCTCACTCCCACTCAAGTATCGCCCATAAGTCTCATCCTCATGCTCACCATGCGTCTACTCAAATATTCATGATTATCTGCTTCATAAATGAGTCAGTTTAGAATTCTCAAATCTGCAAGTTTTCATTATGACTCTAATAGGGGTCACACTGATTAACCAGGGTACATTGGAGAACAATAAATTTAGTACGCTGTGCTGAAATACCAAATCGGGAAGTTTTGTTTGTGCCCCGCATCGGGCACACCCATGCTCACACCACTAGTTGAAAATAATTAATGAGCTCCCTAATGCTCGCATATGAAATTATTACAGCTTCTTCATTTTCAAACCGTCTTTGGTTACTTGCCCCTTTTGCAATTGAATGATCAATATGCAAATTACAACTGAAAAGCGTAAAGTAGAAAAACAGAAGGACCATTCACAGATCGTTGTCTTCCTAATGACCTTCATTACTTAGTAATAATTTCAAAGGTGTTGTCAACATTTGTACAACTTGTAAAACCATGATGAGGATTAAACGGGTGTACGTAAGGCATCCAACATTTTCATGGTTCAACATCCTCGGGGCTATCAGCTACTACTTTGTTGGCTGTAAAAACAGGCACTTCCATTGGCAAGCACTTGCCAGCCAGCACTGGCTCTTCCGTATACGCTGAGCTTAGAGTAACGCAGTCTCCCACCAGCGTTCACGTGGTGTGGCACCTTAATTGGGGATTCAAACTGCTGCGTTTACAGTGGCATGCGCTTCGGAGATTGAACGGCCAATTTACATGATATACCACTCCATCCTCATCTTCCCCTTTCTGTACCTTGCCCCCCCCCCCCCTTCACAAGCCAATTTATCTCATCAATCGGCGAATTTCCATCGAGGGGCATTAATTGGCCATGCGAAATAAGTGTCATTTTTCAATGGTCCAGGTGACACGTGATCCAGGAATGATCCGCACCTCACAGGGATTTTTTCTCAACGGATCACTGACCTTGCTTCCAAAAAAACGTGACCGATCGTCGTCCCTAGCTTCCAGCTGAAAATAACCTCATGATATACTTGAGACAAGCAAACTCTGTACTTGAATGCAGGTTTTAATAAGTTTAAAACATACCGTAATAGCAGAGCATTCAACTTCTCACCACTCGTTATACCGTTTGTGACCTTCATCCTTTTTCTTCTTTATCTATTGAGGTGAAATTGACCCATCTAAAGCGCGTCTCGTAACGCGTGTCTCAATCCACGACTGCTTGATCATATTTTATTAACGAAAAAAGAAGAAAAAAACTAGGACTTTTGTAATGATTCCACTTTCGTGAAGACCTTGATCTGAATATCTCACGACAGAGTCCAAGTGAACGTACACTCTGGACAGTTATGCGGGAATATGTTGGCATTCGTGCAAGTTGTACACCACGTGGTCACCTAGTCCTAACTTTAGCTGTACATACCTGGCGAGATTTTGCAGGCTCTTTGTTTTTTTGTTTTCTGTTTTGGTTTTTTTTTTCGTTTTATCGACAAGTTTCTCTTGTTGCATTGGCCCGGGCTGTCTACACGACGCTGACATTATCACCGGGTCAGATCGTGTTGGATGAGAGACTGACGCTGCGACATGTCACTCAGGATGAAAACTTAATTATAGAAGTTCGGGATATTTATTTTTGGGTACAGGAGTTTATGGGTGTTATTGTAAATTACTAGCGCATTGTTAACTGCTACGTGTGACTGGAGACTCATTTGGGATCAATACCTCTCGAATTAGCGAAGATTTTTAACTTCCCGATCTAGGGAAGTTATTGTAATGACCCCGAAAATGAAAAGTGCCAGATCGATGAAGTTTTCACGTTTCTCGACGTTTTGCATCATCCTGGAGTGATTTCAGAGAAGTGTCTGTATGTGTGTGTAGGTGTGTGGCAAAATTTTTCGTTTACGTTTTCTCGGAAACGGATGGTGCGATTCGATTAATTTTTTTTTCAATCGTTGCGTCTCCGTGTAACTTAGAGCTGATTAGATTTTTGATCGAATCCATCGAGTACTTCCCCTGTTTTTGAGAAATTCATGTTGAGCAAAAATCGAAAATAGTGATAATGAACGTTCATTCACACAAAAATGTTGTAATCCAGGCACTCAATGTCACAGTTGAAAGATATAAGCATATTTTATAACTGATTAAATTTTGAGTAAAAGTGGTCCAGTACTTATATTGTTATTAACAATGTCAATTGTTTACAATGTTCTACTGCATAAACTATTAGAGTTAGCGCAAAATTCATATAAGAAAAGTTGTTTGCCATATAAAAATACGTATTTTATGTAGAATGCCTTTTTTCGATAATTTGGATAATTAAGGAGGTATAGCAGTCTCCCCAATTATGTATGTAATAAGTGAACGAATGGACCCAGCGCTGTCATGACGGTCCCAATCGAAGCGTTTTCATGCAAAATCGAGCGGATCACATTTTGGATAGCATTTGCGCAGTATATGCAATGTTATTAGCGATTGCAATTGTTTATACTGTTCCACTGGGTAAAATATTACAGTTTTTGTTTTGCAGCCGCATCCTTATGCCATAAGTCTCATCCTTATGCTCACCATGCGTCTACTCAAGTATTCATAATTATCTGCTTCATAAATGAATCAGTTTGGAATTCTCAAATAGGCATGTTTTCGTTATGATAATAACAGGGTTCACACTGATTAACCGTAGTATATTGGAGAAGCATAAATTTAGTAGATTGTGCTGAAAAACCAAATCAGGAAGTTTTGTTTGTGCCCCGAGTGGCAGAAAATTCTCCCAATTCGAAATCGATTCCAAGATTTTTTTATTTTTATTTTCATGAGCATTAAATCGAGGTTCTAATTGCGAACAGAATGCCTCATCAATCAAGCGAGTTGATAAATCCTTTACGAGATTCTTTCATACTTTTGTTTTTTTTTTCCAGGAAGTGGGAAGCATCATTGGCAAGAAGGGAGAGATCGTGACGAGGTTCCGTGAGGAAGTGAGTAGATAATTGCCACTCTATATTTCTCAACTACAAAAAAAAAAAATGTTTTAATCAAATTATTTTATCTCCACAGTCAGGCGCCAAGATAAACATATCTGACAGCTCGTGTCCCGAGCGAATTGTCACTGTTACTGGGCCAACGAACTCCATTTTCAAGGCATTTACACTTATTTGCAAGAAATTCGAGGAATGGTGCTCGCAATTTAACGATGTACAGGGCGGTGGTGCTGGGGGTGGTGGTGGTACTGCACGTACACCAATCACCCTGAGGCTCATTGTGCCGGCTTCCCAATGTGGCTCGCTCATTGGCAAGGGTGGCTCCAAGATTAAGGAGATAAGGGAAGTCACTGGGGCACTCATTCAGGTTGCCTCGGAGATGCTGCCAAATTCAACAGAGCGCACAGTAACAATTTCAGGTACCAGCGAGGCCATCACCCAGTGCATATATCACATTTGCTGTGTCATGCTAGAGGTATGAAGAAACATTGTATTTGGAGTCCATTATTGGGCATTTTTTTTTATCACAGAAGCGTAACGAAATTGTTTAGTCTGGAGTCTGTTATCAGTATAAACAATTCGCAAGTAGTCAAGTGATCCAGTTGCTAATTGCAGCATGTTGCGGCAAAGGTTCTTGGTGGAGAACACGCAATTGAAAAGAAGGGATGCTGAGAAAATTAGTTTGCAACATTTTTGTTAAACCCTTCTGATCACTTCGCTACTTAATTACTTCGTGATAAAAAAAATGCTCCAGGAGGATATCAAGTCTGGCAAATGCAGAAGCTTTCGACATATCTGATGGTGATTTTCGAATTTTCGCTCGATGAGCTGTCAGCCTTTATTGATCCCCGGTTGAAAAATATGCTTAGGTAATCCCCATTTTATTATAATCGTTTAAGAACTACGACTAACGAATCTGGAAATGAGAATTGTTATTAGCGACCCATGGTATCGTCGCCTTCAATGTCAAGTGCTATAAGTGCAATCGATTGATCGACTGATTCATTAAAAATTCGTTAACTGGAGATTACGTTGATATAAACTATTGATAAATTGAACAGCCAGAAGGATAAAATTAATTCCAATAACTTTGATTATGGTCAGCAACCAAATAAGCGAATATGCAATTATGTGCATTAAGCGAGGATGTCCAACAACTCTAAACTAGTGATGCTAAAGCTGCAAATGAATATGATGACCAGCAGAAAAGATGCTGAAGCTTTTCAAAGGAAGGAGATGGGAGGGAAAAAGCATTTCTTGTATTAACGTTTTCTGGTGGTTATACATATTTTTCTAACGAACACTTCACCAGAAGAATAATGACGAGCAGGTGTACCAACCAACTGGAGTATCTCCACCCTTCAGCGTGGTTCAAAGAATTTGGCACTTATGCGCATACGCTGATGAGGCAACGATACCTCAAGTATTGAATAGCGTCCAAATCCCCAATCTCTAGTTGCAAGAAGACTTAGTTAAGTATTCACCATCACCCTCAGATATGTGAAAACCATCTACAATTTGCAGACGCATGTACCCCTCTCCACGCCCAAAAAAATCACCCAATAATGCGCAATAAAAAAAGCGCAACTCCTTTCTTTGGTATGTTTATCTGTTTCAGTCCCCTCCCAAAGGTGCCACGATCCCTTATCGCCCTAAACCCCAAGTTGGTGGGCCAGTGATCCTGGCTGGTGGGCAAGCCTACACCATCCAGGGTAATTACGCGGTGCCCGCCCACTCGGACGTAAGTACAGTATTGTCAATGCCGATATCCGCTGCCGGGCCTGTCCCACCCTCGCTCAACGCCCAAACTCTTACCGCCTCGCCTTTCGCGGCCGCCCACCCCTCCTCGCCCTTCGCTTCACACGGCCATCCGCTGATCCCGGCCCATCTCACTGGACCCCATCATCCGCTACACCCGAGCCCCTTACACGCAAGCGTGGCAGGCCTCGCCGACCCCCTGCTGAAGAGTGGACACTTGCAGGCAGCCCTCCCGCCCGCACTCGTGGCAGACGCCGTAAGTCTTTTGTTTTTCGTGATCCCAAAACATCCAAAACATATCACTCTCCCAGCCAACCCAACCCCACCACCCACCGCCTACCTTACCCTCACGAAAACAATGTACACGGAGAGGGACAACACATTCATGCAAAATCGAACGTTATTATCAACAAGAGGAGTTCTGATTTCGATTTCCGGTTGAGGTTTAGACGGTTTTCCATTGAAGTTAGAGGATGATTCAGTCCGACTGGGTTTTGTCGATGTTGGCTTGCATCAGACCAGTGCCGACTTGATCCGGTCCATTGGAGCAATCGTCGAATTCGTTATCAATGAAATCTACGGCTACTTGAATCAAGTCGATTTGCGGATCGGGTCACAACGGTTCGGCGCGCTAAAACCGATAGAACCAGTTGTTTTTGTTGATGATTGCTATTAATCATAGGTCCAGCAAGTATCCAAGGAATCAAACTGCCTGGTTGAGGCATATCTTCCAAGCCGATCAAGTTCTCTTTTCGATTGAGACCAATCTTCATTCCGTACTGAACTTACTTTACATACAGTCAGTGTCTATGTGATTAGACAAGGTCACACCACAAGTCATGTACACTACCTGTCCCTGTCGCTTAGCGACTTGAGACAAATCGATTTGGTTGCGGTCGAGAGTCGGTCCACATTGCGCCGAGTTGGATGCCGATCAAAAGATTTTGAACTACGTGGTTCAACTCTATTTCGTAACTGAATCCAGCTCTTCCTGCGATGATTGAAACCGATCTTCTTTCTTGATTCCACGAGTTGGGTCGCGCGTGCTTTGCACGCGCATTTCCTTTTTCCGCCGCGCTTGTGGCGTCGCTTCGGTTCCGATCTTACGCTTTTCGATAATTCCGGTATATATCGATATTTTCCTTGGTCTCTCCTTTCTACTACAGACCAGCTCCTCGCCGCAAGGGACATGCCGTTCGTTGTTTGTTTTCGAGTTCGATTTCGATTGTGTCATCGATAATCGAGATTTTTTGCTTCGACTTTCGAGTTTTCGAATTCGATAATCGATTTATTTTCCTGGTCGAAGCTCCCAATTTATATATATATATATATATATAGATTCACATTCCTCTGGCTTGAAATATACTCAGTGTCCATGTGATTAGACAAGGTCATACCACAAGTCAGATACACTACCTGTCTCTATGGTTTGTCTACTTCAGGTAAATCGATCTGAATGTGGTCGAGAGTTAGTTCATATTGTGCCAGATTAGATGGCAATCAGAAGATCAAAGATCAAAGTAATACAAACATATTTTCTAAGTCAATCAAGCTCCTCGTTTCATGTAACTCAATCAAGCTCGCTGGATCAATCTTCTGTGTTGATTCAATTCAATATTTTCTTGATGCAATTACATGTTGATATGGATCTACATTTGAAATACATAGGTCAGTCTGAGCCCAAATTTAGCAGTACGAATGGAATAACGTTTCAATTGGTTCTAAGTCGATTCTTAAATGACTTCTCCGAGAAACATCTCCAGTTGTGCCATTCCATCTGGCAGAAGCTTGATCCTAGTTCCTTGATCTTACCGCATACTTCCCATCTATTTTTCTGGGTACCATGTGGAGACCATTTCCTACAATACGTGAGGTATTTCAACGATTAAAACGATTAAAACAATTAAAACGACTTGGAACTTGTGAAAAGACAAACGAGTTAATTGATCCAAGGTGCATTTCATTGAATGTTTTGACTTGAGTCAGGGCAGTGGATCTCGATGAAGTTCCTTGTATGCTTGTTCAGAATTCTCACAAGGTATGGAGGGATCCGACAGCATCAACCGAAAGGATTTTTGGCGGATATCTCTGAGAATTTCAACGAACATTTTTATAACGCTTCCTTGCAACTTCCGGTCTGCTCTACACAAAAGATTCTCATGCAGGTTGGACTATCTTGTTCACATTTCGACATATGATGCCAAGAAAATGTGACAGATTCTCTGAAGGGATGGCCTCAAATCTTCAAATCTGTATGGGGAAAATTTGTTTAGGGTACAAACCAATATTAGGGTGCAGGAATTCACAAGGACAGGGTACACTTGATTCCTTCGATACTGAGATTAGCCTCGTTGACACGGTGAAGGGATTACACAGTTATTCATGTTCAATGTTCAAAGTGAGGGGGTCCGATGGGAAATTGAATGACGCTTGGTTCGATATTTTATTGGCATTAGTTTTTTTCTTGGAACAAGTATTATTCAATTGGAGAACATTCAAATCAATGAAATCTCACCATGAACATCCATTGGGCGAATGCTTAAAAGGCGGACCAATAAGTAAATTGCATCTTCTTTGCATCAAATCTATCTTTCCCATTAATTATTCGACGTTTGCATTTAACAAAATTTGTCATCTCCAAATTTTTAAAGTTACAGTAATCCAGGATTATATCATCCCAAATTCATGGGATTATTTTCTGGTAAAAGCAAAATTAAGTCAAAAAAGCTTTTTAGAAAATTAACAAGTTTTGCGTTTTTGCAATTTTTTGGCAAATTTGAAAATGTGAGAATTCTTTTGAATTTTTTTAATGAGATAAAATTGTTGGCTTCTATCAGTGGTATTATTTGGCGAAAACTCCGAATGACAATCAGACCCCAATCACTGCGTAACCCAGTGTTCTTAACCGGTGTTAGATCCATTCAAAATCATCGTTCACATCAACAGCTATCATCAATGATGCTGCAAATTCTTCATATTTCAATATGTCACGAGGCGGGTCGCAATGAGTGTTAATTCTATGTCGTATAGCCCCGACACCGTGTCCCGTAGAAATCCACCCGCCCCCCCCCCCCCCCGTCTCCGCGAAAACTATATATATTATTAAAAAAAAAAAAAAACAGAATATGTTGTTTTTTATTTTTTCAAAATATGAAATTGAAGTGAATTGGAGGGTTAAGCTTCAACTTGAAAAAAAAACAAATTCTGGTCAGACTCTGGACCGAGCATTGAGGCTGCGAGTTTGATATATAAAATGTGTCGTAATATATATATTTTTCTTGGGGCCCCGTAAGCCCTGCCTCTTCACCCCCCCCCCCCCCCCTCTGTTAAATAATTGCAATTTTTGAATCCACTCTCCCCCCCCCCCCCCAAAATAGGTTAAATTGTGAGAAGACCTGCCAAAATGCTGAAAAACCCCGGCTTGCCTGCGTACCACGCTATTCCAACGAGTTTTTCACCTGGAAATAAAACATTGAATTATTTACCGACCCTAGAACACTGAGAAAAAAAAATATTGCACAAATTCTAGTGATATTTCAATTTTGTTGTCCAATGTTTTTGTTTTGGAAGAATTCAAGAATTTTTAAATTTTCATCAAATTGGACAATTTAAAGATTCGTTTGAAAAATCGAGGAATTTGGCAACATTAAAAATTTTTGGAGTTAGAAAGAAATTGAAAAAAAAAAATTTTTTTTTTTAATTATTATTCACAGAACAACTGTTCCAAGAATATTTTTTTCTCAGTGTCCCTTAAACTCAATTAACCATTTTCATATGGAAAACTCACTGGGCTGTAACTCTTTTCTTGCAATTCACGTATCTGACACTCACGTGACCCCAGACAAAAATTGATTGCATATGACACTACTCAAGAGTCACGTAACTGTTAGAACAAATTGTTTCTCATTCCCCCCATTTTTATTTCCCAAGGCACGTTAACCAGAGAATTGTGTATGACTACTATTATGCCTCTTCTTTTTCATCGTTCGTACTTGTAAACGCTTTTGCACTGCATGCTTGTATGTATCCTCATTACAATGCAATTTTAATCACGTCTCGACGATATTGTTCCCATTACATTTTCTTTATTACCCTCATTGTTCATTTTTTCTTGTCATAATCTTTTTTTTTTTTTTTAATTGAATTCGTTTTAATAGAAGAAAAGTGCAATCAGCATCGATACTGCAAATTCAGCTTTTTGGTAATTAAGCAAATTTTTTTGCCAGGTTATTTACAATGTTTCAATTTTTCAACATTTTTCAGTTGAGAAAATTTACATTTTTATTTTCCTTTTCTGTCCTTTATAATTATCCAAACTCCCTGGTTTATTATGTGACTGATACATCATTTACATTGTGTAATTACCCTGAACTTTGTAAAAATTTTAAACTTTCAAAGAATTTGAAATTTTGGGAACTTTCTACATTTTAAGGAAATGGAAAATTGAGGAAAATCCCAATTACTGGAAATTTTCCAATTTATAACGAATGCTCAATTTCCAAAAATTGACGAGCTTTTAGAAAATGTCTGGTCAAGTTTAGAGGAAATTTACAACTGCAGAAAATTAAAAATTTTACGAATTTTCGGGTTTATGAGGACAGATAATTTTTGCAATTTTCTAATTTTGGGAAAATGCTGGATTTAAAAAAAAATGCTTTTTCGAAAAATTGGAATTTTGGAAATTTTGAAAATTGTGAAAAAAATTTATTTCGAAAAATGTTAAATTTTCAAACAATTCAAATTTGTCTTAATATATTTATTTTTAATTTTGAGGTTTTTAATAAATTTGTTGGAGTTCCTTTCCAGAAAATTTCAAATTTTTCCAGTGCTTGAAATTTTGACAAATCTGGTATATTTTCATGAGATCCTCCCCATTTGTTTACCCTCAAATTTTGTATTGTTCATTTAATTTATCTTCCTCGATTTTTCAAATTTGTTTTCCCTTACAAAATTTTTATTGGTTTCTGAAAGTTTCAATGAAAATAAGCAATTTGTCCATTAGCTGCGTTTTTTTCAATTGATGGTGAAGCATATACTTGCAACCGAGGTTTTCCCAGTTTATTGACCCTACGGATTGAACATGCAAAAGCTCGATTCTGTTTTTCTTTCTGATAAAGCTGTTTTCCCTTCGCTTTGAAGCGTCCAAAACTGATCAACTGTAACAGTTACGTTTCGAAAAATGAACAGTTTGAAGAGAGCTTGCATGGAAAATCATGACGGGAAATACTGTTAGGAACACGAGAAGTTCAACTGATTTTTTCCATCGTGTGTTAATATTTTTCTGCCCGAAATTTTTAAAAGTTGTAAAACTGAAAAATTTGAAATTGTGAAAAATTCTTGAAATTGATAAATTATTTTTTTTTATTATTCACAGTTTTTCAATTTAGGAAAAGACAAAAAATTAAAAAAAAAATTTTTAATTGATTCGAATCTTTAGAAATTTCCACATTTTAAAAAATTTTAATTTTAAAAAATTTGATATTCTTGGAAACGTCAAATCTCAGATGAACAAATTTTCTATAACTGTTCTATTTTTTTAAATTTTCGATAAAACTGTTTGTGTTTATTTTCCAATTATGAAGAATTCTGCGAGCTGACATTTTTGAAAATGAACAGACATTCCTGTTCATGTATCATAAACAGAATGCAACGTTAGTGTTGAAATACCGCGATTGAATATACTGGGAAAACATCAATTCCTTTTTTTTTTATCCATTTGTTATCAAACGACAGACTACAATGTTGCGTTGCAAAATAATGTTCATTCACATTTTTATTACAGTCGTTCCCAATATTATCAAAAGTTCTAAAGTCTAAAAATTTCAAGGTCATTCAAAAAGAAAATTACCTTGCTCAAAACTTTTTTTTCTCCAATTTTTGCAAAATACTGAGAAAACATCAATTCCATGTGCTTCACTACTTTTTCATTCCATTTTTGTATTCCCACATCTGTTTTCTTTATTTATGCCATGTTGATACAGCCATTTTTTGCTTGAAGGTAGCAGCGATATTCAATAAGGCGTCGAGTGCATGTGAAATAGGAATGAAAAGTGTAAAAGAAAATGAAAATAATAAGAGACTCCTAGAGTCCCAGTCTCCCCCATTGACGTGAATTTTATTGGCGATATTACGAGTAGATGGGACACAAGGCTTTCGTGGGATTATGGAAAATCTTATGCTACACTGCATGCGAATGAAGATTCTAGGATATACGACATTTCGCTTCTGACTTTTATTTATTACTCATGTTTTCGTTTATTTAATTTTGCACCCAAAAAAACAATTAAAAATTGCAATGTTAATCAGGATTGACATTTTGAAAATGATCACAAATCCGAAAAATTTCACCAAATTTTGAGAAATTTCCAAAATTAAAAAGAAACGTTGAGCGTTTTAAAGAATTTAAGAAATTCACAAATCATTTTTGTAATCCAAAATGGTCAAAGTTGAAGGAAGACTGAATTCTATTGAAGTGTTACAAACTCAAGAAATTGCCAAAATCTCCCAAAATTAACAATTTTGAACTTTGAGAAATTTTTAAAAATACACAATTTTCAAAATTTGAAGAAATGTCAATTTTTTTTTTAATTTACAAATTAAAAATATCTCGGGAATATGATGAATTATAGATAAAGAGTTGATAAAAAAAATCTTGAAACTCAATCAAGTCAAAGGTAGAAAAATACACGATTTAACATAAGTTTTCTCCTAATTTTTTTGGGTGTCCTTTTTCTCAATTCGTCTCATAAAACGTTTTATTTACTCCAACATCATCTCATTTCGAATTCAGTCTCAACACCTCTCATTCTCCCATTTTATTTTTCATTCACTCGTTTCTAACAATTCTCAACATTGTGGTGGGAAAATCTTTCACGTTGCAGAATGTCACAGGGGAGAAACTTGGGTAATTTTATTTCTTGACTTTGAAGTACTTCTTTACCTATGAATTCATATTTCTTTGGGTTGACAAAAGTTTCTTTTCACTGGGGGTGTGTCCCAACAGTTCGACTTGACCCCAAACTCGAGGTTTGATTCGAAATTTGAAATTTCTCGAATTTTTGAACCATCGATTTTTACTTGGCATGTGTCATACCATCTGCCAATTGGGCAGTTGAATTTCTGCTGAATTTTAACGTAAAACAAAATCAATTTTATGATTTTTTTATTTTGAGATTTGGAGATACTTAGAAAAGTTTAAGAATTCCAAAAATTTTGAATTTTTAGACAATTCTTATTTGTCTGTCAAGATATTAAATATTTTAAACTTCCATATGGAAAAATTGGAAAATTTGAAAAATATGAAATTTGAAAAATTTTCAAAATTTTCAAAATCAGAAATTTTGGTAAATTTGAGATTTGAAGAATTTGAGATTTGGAATTCCAACAATCGAGTCCGTACAACAATTCGCAAAACTCGAATCTAAAAAAAATTACAAAAAAAAATTGCATAAAATCGATCGTTCTAAATTCGTTGCAATTCGTTTCGCAACTGTTACACACCCACTATTTGACTAACGTCCAAGCCTTACAACACTACATTTAATTTCACGCTCTTCATATAACATTAAGACATAATCCCAAAGGTAATTGTGGCCGTGCACATGAAAAGGGCCCACTTGGTCGGTTCGATATAATTTGTTGATCTTGCATACCAATCTTTTATTTTCCCCAGTTTGGCGTAAAAGACCGATCACGAGACTATATATATATCAATACCGACAAAGTGGGCCCTTTTCCCATGGACAGTCACATATTACGATACGCAACTATTTACCAGCTTCTCTTAGATGATACAGCATGGCTTGTGTCAAAAAAAAAAAAATATGCTACAAAATATCATAATTTCAATTATCTAGCAAATCAATATAGAAAGAGTTTGCGCGAGGGTGGGCTGCCCTTAAAATGTTCATGTTGTGTTGTTAAGGAGTTAAGAACAAATTAATAATGTACAAAATTTTGTTAATTACAGCGAGAGTTATATATTTAGAAAGTTTATGTTAATCTGTAGGGTAAATTAGATTAGTTTTCTTTGGCAAGGCACCATATGGAGTTAAGGATGTCTAGGTCTCATTGGTCATCATTATTTCATCTACACCATTTATATATATATATATATATATATTTTTGTTACATAACATAGCCCAAACAGAGCTGGATACTTCGTCAACCTGATAAAAAAAAACGAAAAAAAAAATAAGATGTAATGAGTACGCAGGGGTAAACTTGGAAAGCTGTTTTTGGGAAATAACTCGCAAAGGAGCGAATATAGGGAACATTGTGTAATAACCTTTTTTGTAGAGCACACTTTTCTCTATGAAAAAGGGTGTTATGAACTATTTGCTATCTCCCTCCGATTTCGAGTTATTCAGGATAAATGGCGGCGAAGCTCAAATGCCTTATCCGAGTTTACACCTTCGCCAGAGAATCACTAGGAGAAATAAGGATTTCGAGTTCACTATTTTCATTGGTTAATTAATGGAAATTCCATTGGGTTCATTACTGCTCTTACAAAATTTAGATGAACGGAGAATAGAAAATTTTTACCACCAAAAATCGAAGAAGAACCGAATTATTGAACAATAATTAAAAACTCGACTGCAAAAATGTTTTTTATTTTGTATTGTTTTTATCCAGCACTGGGGCCGTTTCCGTTATTTTTATTTCGACCACTTCACGTTCAATTTGAATTCTGAATGGATAAAATGCAGTGTGATTGCGAGTGTTGAAGAGAAAATTACAATTTAAAAATTACAAAATCCTAAAAGACAACTCGTCAAAACTTTCCGATTTTTTTTTCGTTTTGAGCAACTTAAAATTTTACAGAGCATATAAAATCTCATAAGATTGCGTTATTTTTCTGAAATTTGAAAATTCGAAACATTAGTAAAATTGTGAAAAACCTAGAAAAAATACAAGATATTTGAATTTAAAAATTTTCAAAATTGCAATATGTTAGGAAGCTTCTCACTATTCTGACAAAAAATGCGTCATAGTCTATAAACCCCCATTAAATTCTCACGCTTCCATATCCTCTTGTTCTCTATTACGGTGAAAAAAAAATTGTGTGTACGTTCAGATTTTCTCTTCATATCCGCAAACATTTGATATTGGAGCGAAATAACGTGCCCGGGGGAAGCTGGCAAACTCCATCTCGCAATGATTCGTGATCCCGGATCTCTATTATAATTTTTCTTTTATACTTTTCACCGAAAACAAACAAAAAAAAAACATCAAGAATTACTAGATCATGGTTGGTTAAAGTCGGTTAAATTCGACAATTGTGTTTTACGATTTTTTTGACATTGGCCTAGGTGTTTTACTGCCAGTTGTTCACCTGATCCCTTGCAATGAGCTATGGGGCTCAGTTTACGGGGTTTATGAACCGTGCGATTGTATGGCGTTGTTACAGATGGGGAAATTGGGAAGCAATCCACTGGCGGGACTGGCAGCACTTGGACTTGGTGGTTTAGCTACGCCTGCAAACACAGGAGGTCTGAACCCAGCTGGTAAAATTTCTATATTATAAGTTCGAAAGCTATGCGATTCTTCCGTCTGTCAACAAAATGCATGATGAATTTCATTACTTACTCCATAAGTGGATCAAAATTTAGAAAGAGTTTGAGAGAATGTTGCAAGGAGAAAAATTTAGGATCTTTCAACTTCCTCCTCCCTGAGTTCAGTCGAGTAAACATTGCTAACGATAAACTAGCTGGAGTTCATAAATTTGCTTATTTGTCGATGTGTTATGTATTGATTTAAACTTTAAACTCCGATTCATTTAGTTCGTCCGTCTTTTCGGTCTATCTCTGTAATAACAAGGAGAGACCAACGAAAATATAGATATAAATCGGAGTTATCGAAGAGCGTAAGATGGCAACCGACGCGCCACCAGCCAGCGCGGCGGAAACAGGAAATGCGCGTGCGAAGCACGCACTGTCGGGCTCGTACTATAAAAAAGGTCTTAAACCTTGCAACACTGCAATGTTTTTCCCACCAAGCAACATTCTCAAAGCTTTACTAATTGCCTCTTCGGACTTGTTCACCCAAATTAGCAAGCAATCAATAACGAAAATTTTTATCCATTAACAGCTTTGGCAGCACTTGCCGGAAGTCAGTTACGCACGAACCACACAAACAGACAGCAGCCAGCGGCCAACAATCAGACGCACGAGATGACAGTGCCAAATGAACTTATTGGCTGTATAATCGGCAAGGGTGGAACCAAAATTGCCGAGATACGCCAGATATCAGGTGCCATGATCAGGATTAGCAACTGCGAGGAGAGAGAGGGCGGTGCTACAGATCGTACAATTACGATTACTGGAAATCCTGATGCAGTAGCGCTTGCACAGTATCTAATCAACATGAGGTAAGTCCATTATTGACAGTGATATAGGACAATTTGTATAGCATTTACCTTCCTACTTTGGGTTATTTTTCCCAGTATGAACAATTAGTGATTATTAATGGATAATTGTGATAATTTTATGGAAAGTTTGAGGATGCGATGCATACTTACGTTTGCGGATTTGGGAGGCGGATGATATTGTTCCGTTGGCATGCAACTTCGCGTTTTTTTTCTTTTTTTTTTACATTTATTTATATATCTAGGGTGACCCACCTAGATTTAAGACCGACCGCAATTTAAGTTTTTTAAAGTGGGTGAAATTTTGGGTCGAAATTTCCCCCTGTCGACCCCCCTCCCTCTTCCTTTCTTATACAATTCTAGGAAGGTTCAATCAGAGCATGCCCCCCCCCCACCCACCCGACCAGTGGTACTCAACTCGATCGTTTTAAACTGTGAAAAGATGGAATTTTACGTCTCAAGACGACAGAACGGTGCGAGATCTGATCAGCTCAAAGCACGTAAAGTTCCAGTTTGTCGTCATTCAAAAGAATGAGTTGAGAACCAGTGATCGAGGGGGCGGAGCTACGCTCTGGTTGGCTCACTCGAGAATTGAATAGCGCGGCGGAGTGTGGAGGGGGAACTCCTTAACCCAAGTTCTCCCCTCAAATGTAGTACGCTGTTGTGGGAGACCGTGCATAATTAATTTGTTAAGGGGCAAGTTAAACGTGAGTAACTGGTAATTATTCCAGAAATCCCGAATTGCCAGACAATTTTTTTTTTAATTTTGTCCTTGATATTCTCAAAATTATGTACATGCTTGGATTTTTTTAATTGGGATTTTTTGAAGCATTGTGGTGATTATAAAATTTTCCCAATTTTATATTCCAAATATATATTCTAAATAAAGTTAATTTCTTTTTTAATTTAATATGTTTGCCTGAAAAAATTTACATATTCTCGAAAGTTCATTCGTTTTCGTAAATCTGCAAAGCGTAAGGTTGAGCCGCATAAGAACTATCCAATAATCTGAAATCCTGCCGCAGATTATGCTTTTCGAAGTGTTTATTGGGGATAATTTCAATTTTCCACTCTTTCCTCTTATCGTTTCTCGTTCGAACCTCGATATAACCTTTAGAAATTGCGTTAGAGGAGTGAAAATATGGCAATTTGTGCACGAATGATACAGGAGTGCAAATGAAGCCGGGAAAATCCAAGGCTTTGGGTTTATAGAGAAATGACATTTTGTGTATTAGAGAAAAGGGATTCTACGCAGAGGAAATGCAGTATATGTTGTTACGTCATATGAAGACAATTCTGAACGTCGTGAGCACCAAGAGTTCGCTGTTTATTCTTTGAAGAAAAAAAAACAAGAAAGTTTATCTTTTTTTTAAATTGATTCCCAATTTAATGACTCTTCTTTAGAATTTTTTTGAAAGATTTTTTTTGGAAGGTTTTTTTGAAAACTGGAATTTCCTTTTTTTTTAATTGTGTCAATTTTTTTCCAAAGCTCCAGAATTTCTCATTTTTGTCAAAAATGGGAATTTCAATTCTTTGGTTAAACCTGTAATTAAAAATTGTTATTTTTGCAGTTTTTTTGGTAATACAAAATATTAATTTAGAGAACAAATGAAAATTTAAAACGTTTTGTTTTTTGAAAACTTAAAACAGGAAACGAATTTTTTTTCCAAGTCTGGTTCATGTTGTTCTCAAGAATTTGAAATTTCTTGTCTTGAAGAAAAAAAACCATCAAATTGAGTTTCTTTTCCATTGAAATATTTTTCTCAAATGGAGAATTCGTTATTTCGGAAAAGACCATTTAAAGTTAAAATTGCTAAAAATTGGTGAAAATTTGTAATAAAATGGTTGGATTTGTAAAGTGATATTATCCGTACAAATGTGGCAAATTGGTTACGTAATACTCAGAGTATTGTGAATCTTGGGATGAAATCCTGGGGACCACAGACCAATCCTGAGATTCTGGTACATCTAATATCTACTCAAGGGTGTTCGGAGAATGAGAGACTCAGGAGAAGTTGGAATCGTGTTTCTGGGTTACGATCTCGGCTATATGCCCCCTTCAGCACGCTCAAGTGTCTCCCACTGTCGGGCTAGTGGGTGGGTGGGTGGGTGGGAGTTGGGCGGAAAATGTTGAGACCAAAGTTTAAGAAAGCAGAACAAATTTCGGAGGATCCAAATCTTTTTCAATTTTGTCAATTTTTCAAAAATTTTCAAACCGAATTTTCTCCAAATTCTCGTTCTGTAGTTTTCTTGCATTTATTATCAAAAGTGAAAAAATTAAAAAATGAGTGAGTCAAGAGAGTTTCAATAAAAATTTTGACTCTTTCCAAATCATTTGTCATTTTTCAACTTTTTAGTAATTTGGAGATTTAAACAATTTTGACGTCGGAAAAATTGCAAATATTTTCAAAATGTGGATTTTTTTTTTTCTGCAAAGTTTGGGGTGTGGAATTTTTTAAAAATTGAATTTTGTCCTTTCGGAGTTTTTCGAATTATTCAGAATTGTCATGTTTCGAAATTCCCAAATGTCGCTCTCATTTTTCTGAAAAGTGGACTTACTACTTTATAAGGAAAACACTTGGGCAAGTCTCACTTCACCAAAGAATTCATCGTTTTCTCTGAAACTTTAAGCACTTCCTTTATTATATCTCCCAAGAAATAGATACTTGAGAACTCATGGTGACTACATCACGACGTTCATTGTTGCCACAAGGGGAATCCCCAAGTTGTCTCGTTATTGTGATAGTTACTCTTGAGTTAACGACTAGAAATGTGCAGGTGAGAAAGTACAATGTTTAGTATTTAAGATAGACTATGTGTTAAGGCTCAAATAATCAAATTTTCAAAAAACAATTGGAAATTTGAAAAAAAAAAGAAAATTGGACAATTCGTTATTTCCGATGAAAAAACAAAAACAAATAAAAATCTGAAATTTGAATTTGAAAAAAAATACATATTCTCAAGAAATGGTGAAGAAGTAAAATGTGATATTGTTAAGAACATTGAAAGTTGTAAATTTGAAAAAAAAATCATATTTGAGTTTTCTTTTAAAAAATACAAAATTTGAAATTATTTGAGAGAAATTTGTACGAATTTATTTGTTTCAATGGTCGTGTTGAAATAGCTTGAAAATTTTATATTATAGTAAATTATTATTGACTTAAAAAAAAACTTTTTTTATTTTAAAAAATGACCAATTGAGTGTTTAAAAAATGGAAAAAAATGACTTTTGAAAACAATTGAAAATGTAAATTGGAGGGAATAAAAACTTAATAATTGCATCTTTCAAAAAAAAAAAAAATATTCATTTTTTTAAAGAATCAAAATTGGAGATTTACACAGTAAATTTTATTTTTTTCAAAAAATCGTAATAAAAACGAAAAATGTTGTAAAATTTGAGAATTAAAAATTTTTGCGTTTTTTTTTTTAATTTTTAGAAATTTCCCATTTTTTTAAAGAACTTGAAAAATTGATGTTTCAAATAATTATTGAAAAACTCATAATGAAAAATTTCAATGAGAAAAGAAAACGGAATTTCCGCTTTTAAACATTTTTGACATTGTCCAACTTTTTTTTGAAAAGAGTAGATACAGGTGAGAAAAACAAAATGTTTAGCACTTAAGATAGGCTATGGGATGAGATCTGCCTGGTGATTGGGATTGTGATGGAATTTGTGGCCCAGTACCATCAACATACATCCATCAAGACAACGGAAATGACGTCATGGTGAGCCGAAAGGAAGAGCACAGGCTATACCAAAATTGTTCATAATCCTTTATTTCCAGGTTCCTGCCATCCAGGTTCCACCTTGAGATATCCTGCAGAAACTCAACTCCGTTCTCTCTCAACAATTGTTCCTAATTGTCCTTCACATGTTTAAATTGTTTGACATTCTTTGACTTTAGACATATTTTTTTTTTCATTTTTGGAATTTTTAAAATTTCAAAATAACTTTGAATTTACTGAAATTTTTTTCTACAGCTTTTTGAAATTTTCTTTTTTTTCGGAAATTTTTGGAAATTTATTTGAAAGTTGAGATTAGAAACAAAATTGAAAATATTGAAAATTTTCCAGAATTTTTGAAATTTCACAAACTTTTAAAAATAAACTTCATAAAAAAATTTCATTTTATTGAGAAAAAAAATGGAAAGTTATAAGCAAAAAATTTGGCAAACCAAATTAAAAATGACAAATTAAAATGAAAACAAATCTATCAAAAGTCAATTAAACATTCAAAATTTCATAATTCCAATTTTCCAATAAATTTCTGACACAAAATCAAAAATTTGAAAATTAAAATAGAGAAAAAACAAATTGGCATTTAAAAGATTTTCATTATTTTCAAATCTTTGAAATTGCCCATTTTATCAATCGAATCGCAAACACAATCGTGCCTATTCGTCCCACCTGTCCTCCATTAAATTTACCCAATTTTTACGTTTACAATTAGACATTCGCGGATAGTGAGTGGGTGGTTTGGGGGCGGGAGGGGGGCCGGGTATCCTTTGATAAAGATCGGATGAGTCTTTTAATTCTCAAGCGAAACTGCGTTAACGCTTCTGTTTCTCCCCCTCCACCACTTTTTTTGCACATCTTTTTATTCCCCAGAAAATCTCCTTTATCCCGAACAAGGTGTTCCCAGTTTGATGCTCCTTTTTCCTGCATTATCATTTTTAATATTTCATACTTGTGTATCATCACAGCCGACAGGATTAAAAAGGATCATCTGAGATGATCCTCGCGTTTTTAATGAACATCGTGAAAATTAACAGCTTTTTCATTCTCACACCTCACCCAAACGCCAAAAAAGAATTTCATTGAGATTAGTTTGTTTTTTTTTTCCTTGAAATAAGTATTCAGTTGGAAAAAAATTCAGTTTAATGAGATCTTGCGATAAACATCATATCTTTCTTGAATTAAATTTACTCGAGTGGAATAAAATACACACATATATATATATATATATGGCAAAACAAAATTAAATTTTTCTTCTTTTTTTTCTTTTCTATTTTTTTTTTCCATATTTTCCAAAATTTAAAATTTCTACAAAATTAAGTATAGTTTTTCAGATTTAGTTTTAACAATTTTTGCAAGAATTAATTATATTTTGAAAACGAAGAAAATTAAAGAAAAAAATTTAGATGTGAAATTATTTTTCCAGTTTTCAAATTTTCTGAAATGTTCGAAATTTTCAAAAAAAAATGAACATTTCTAATTTGACATAGGAACACTCAGATTTCAATTTGAATTTGCCTATTTGACATATGTTATTTAATTGAGTAAAAAAAACATTACACTAATTGATTAAAATAAAAAGATCCCCAAATTAATGACGTTAATTAAAAACAAAAGCAAACAATCTCATTAGCAGGGAGAATTAACAGCTTTTCCATTCGCCCCATATCATATTTCACCTAATATTTAGTTGCAATTCGAATTGGGCAAATTCGTGTTCGTGAAAAAAAATCGGCAAAAAATTTTCCCATTCAAATTGACCATTAATCAACGCCATCGCCAATTAAGCATTCATCTAGCTCTTGATTTATTGCCTACGGTGGGAATTCATTCGTGGAATAAATGGAATATGTGAAGCCAATTTGCAATGTCAGGACGAAAAAATTGAAATTTCATTTCACAGCCATTAAAAAAACATTCATAAATTTATTATATTTTCACAATCCATCAGAAATATTTCGCAAATATCACTTTTATATTACAATGACAAAATTACTAGGAAATATTTTTTTACTTTTCAAGAAAATACCAAAATGAGAAAATAAAAAAAAAAAAATTCACCATTTTTCAAACTTTAGATTTTGTTTAATTTTTTTAACAGTTTATTTTTTTATTGTTTTATTGTTTATTTAACAGTTATAATTTTCAAATTTGACTGAGTTGAAATTTTTCCAATTTTTGAGAGTGTAAATATCACCTGTCTAAAACCCCTCATCACACATGAAGTCACCGGGGCTTTCATAAAAAGCTTGGGCGAATAATTGAGTCACCTGGAACATTCTTAATCGAATTGAGAGACGCGATTGATTGCTAATTTTTCATCAGAGTGCACATTATCCCTAAATTATTTCAATTTTCCATTAGCCCCATTTCTCTTTTCCGCCCATACGGGACTCGTCCCCTGATTTTTTCTCCTCTCCGTTGCGCTAGCCCGTACGCTAAATACATTAGTCTTGAATCGCGTATGTGAGTGATCCTAGCGTCCACTCCCGCTTGACTTTTCGCAATCAATCGCTACATATCCCTTTTTTAACCCTTTCAACTCTATACCCTGTTTCTATCTTTATTTACAATCCAAAAATGGTCTACATGATTTTCAGAAAAATTTGATCGAAATTGTTGAAATTATTTCGAATTTTTCAACTTAAACTTTTTTTGGATTTTCGAAAATTTTCGATCGTTGCAAATTTTTTTTTAGTACTCTCTGAGTTTTCTAAACTTCTCATATATATATATATATTTACGTTTGGATTCACCCGCGCAAACAGACCAGTAGCGACATCTCATGTTTGCGACGTCGATATAGTAAATATTTCACGAAATTCAAATTTCCCGCCCAATTTTCTATTAACACATGCAATCGCTTCTCAAGTCACGTGTCTTATTTTTTAACGTTTTCATCAACATTTTTCTCATTCAACAACCCAATTTTCATGTAACACATTTCCCGTTTTTAACAAATTAAAAGCAACAAATGAAGTTACCAGCAATACCCCCCTCCTCACATTTTTTACAACCTTAAAGTAGAGTCAAACTTCTTTCTGATAGTTACGTGATGGCGCTATCACTTGCGCGCGTGCATATGAGTCGGAAAAGGTCTGCGCATGCGCCACACGCATGCGCAGACCGATTTTCCTAATTTAATCACGACTCGAACCGCGTCGTCAATTCGCTACGGAATTTCAGCATGAAGTTTCACTTCTTCCGCGCTTAACTTGCACATCGCTTTTTTTCTCATTCAAAACGCCAATTGAAACCCAAATTAAAAGCACCGAATTAAATTGCTCGTACCGTTCCATCCTCACCTTTTTTTACATTTACAAATTGAATTGAAACGTCAAAATCTGCGCGGACGTGTATGAGCGGAAGAAGTGATGCGCATGCGCAATCCAATTTTCCCCATTCAAAAGCGTCTTAACTCGGTTTACCAATTTCCCACAGAATGCCCGTATGAAGTTTCACTTCTATCGCGCCTAACTCGCACATTCGTTTTTTTTCCTCCTTCAACAACCAAATTCCTTAAAAGTTAGCGTTTGAAAGATAAACTGTGAACGACAAATGAAATAACATATATCTTTTCCTCACCTTGCTGACATTGATGAACTGAAGTGAAACTTCTCGATAAGACTCGCGCGGATGGAAATAAGTGATGCGCGTGCGCTTACGAGTGGACGGGGTAGGCGCATGCGCAAACCTTTTTCATTCAATAGCGATTTAGACTCATGTACCAATTCTCTTGAATTCCAGCGTGAAGTTTCACTTCTACTGCGCCTAACTCGCACATTCGTTTTTTTTTCTCATTCAATCCAACTTTCATGAAAAAAAAAAAATCCCATTAAGGAGGTAAATTGAAAGCAACAAATGAAATGACATATATCCTATCCTCACCTTTTTTACATTTGTGTCTTTTCCCCAGTGTCGAACTGCAGAAAGCTAACCTTGAGGCCCAAAATACCCAAACCCCTGGCAGCGGCACCAATCCCGGGGCATCCGGGGCCAGTGCTTCCCCTTCTACCACTACTACCACTGCCTCTCCCTTGGCCAGCGCAATCCCTTTGGCTCAGCTGCTAAGCAAGCCTGGTGCCCTCAACGCCCTCTCTAGCCTGTCAGCTCTTGGTGGCCTCACGGAATTGCTAGGTGGCGCTGGTAACGCTGCAGCTACGCAACTACCAGTACAGACTACTGGTGTACATCGTTCACACAAGGCATTTGCACCACGCCTGCGCAGTCCTGGTGCACCAGGATCCACTGACAGCGGAAAATTCAAATCTGAGAGGACCAAGTACAATCCGTACTGAATTCGGGAGGATGCCTAATTTGTCTCACATTTTTATCAATTTTTGGGGGATTCCCCGTCGCCCGCGCATGCGCAGAATTGAAATACAGGGCGCAGTTAATGATTTGAGTGGTTCGAAATATTGAGAATTTTTGGGAGCAGGAAATATTTCAAACTTCTGGTTCATTGTGAAAACTTCGGGATTTGGAGAATTTTAAAAATATTGGATTTCTTAATTTTTTTCGAATTTCTGACATTGTGAAAATTTGAAAATTGAAAATTCTGAGAATATTGATTTTTTTTCTTAATTTTTACAATTGTCAAGTATTTTATGTTTAGAATTTTTTTGGAATTTTGAGAATTTGCCAAAAAAAAACAACAAGTTTTGAAATTGGAATATTTTGAATATTTTTGGCAACAAGTTTTGGCAGATTTTGGTGGATTTCTACGATTTTAAAGGTTTCCCCATTTTCAAAATTTTTGGTAGTTTAAATTTTTTTGGAATTTTGAAGTAAATTAATGGAATTACAATTTTCAAAATTTTTTGCATTTCCTGGAAGTTTGAGAATTCTTTGCACATTTTGAATCACACAAATGGTAAGAATAAGGAATAAGTATCGGGAGTGGAGAATAGGGAATTGACGTTTTATAAAGTCGCCAATTTTTTCATTTCAATTTTTAGGGGGTTTCGGAACTTTCTGCAGAGTTGTATTCTAATTTTTTTTTGAGTTTTACAATATCATGAAACATTCTCAACGTTCATAGTTTTTTCTTTTGTATTTTCCAATTCTTTGAAGTTTTTCAATTTTTTGACAATGCCAAAAATTTTCAATTTTCAATTGTCTCGTTATTGAGCTCAATATCGTACATTCCCAATATCCATTCCTTATTCAATTAGTTTTTTTATTCTGCGCATGCGCTTGGGCCGATGGTTAGTAGATGCCAGGAAGTGATGAATGATAAAAAAAATGGTCTGCCCCATGATACGTCGAGTTTTTATCCTCAGGTTCTTGTGAATATCTCGAAAGACGAGGAAAAATTAAACAAAAATATTTTCACAAATTTCAAGAATTTTCAAAATTTCGAATTGTTTTTACTTTTTTTGAAATTTTCATTTGATTCAAAATTCAATTTTTTGGAAATTTACAAATTATGAAAGTATTCAACATTTTTTTTAAATTCAAAAATTTCTAGACTGTATTTTTGATAGTTTTTGACAAATTTGAAAAAAAATATAAAATTCTTCAATTTTTTGGATTTTTTTGTCATTTTTGTAAATCGATAAATTTTGGAAAAAGACATTTTTTTTAATTTGTCAAATTATGAAATTTTCTCATTTTTTAATATATTCACGAAGAACTGAGAATAATAATCGTACCGTTTTATTTCAAATGGCTCACATGATTAATTCCATAAAAAACTGCTGAAAAAAAATCATCACTTTTTTGTATCCACGTAAAGAATATTGATTAGTGTAGAATTAACGCACTCCGAGATTTGTTTTTTCTCCTGAAAATTCGGATAATCGTGGGCCAATGACAATGCTTTAATCAATTTATAGGATTTTTCGTAAAACGCGAATCAGTGATTTCTGGGAGAAAATACAGATGCCCAATTTATTTTCCGATTTTTGATACAATTACCTTTTTCTGCTGACTATATTTTTTTATTATTAATTTTTTTTCGCTCGTCAAGTACCGAAGGGAGCATCCCTAATCTTTGTGAATTAGTTTCTTACGATCGGGAATACTCGGAGTGATGTTAATCGTGATAGGGAAAAAAAAATATGGGAAAAAATTAACAATTTCGAGATCTCGCGCAGAGAAAATTTTGAGAGCTCAAAAGAAAATTTGGAAAATTTGAAATTTTTGGGTTTCAAATTTTCTCTAAATATCAAAACTTTCCGGAATAATTCATATTTTCAAATTTATGAAAATCTCAATATTTTGAAAAATTTGGAAAGTCTTGAAATTTATGACACTCAAATTTTGAGAAAAATGACAAAAAAAAACATTTTTTTGTTTTAAGTTGTTATCAAAACTGTTTTGAAATTTTCGTTTAAATTTCCGGAATTTTTGCGATTTTTGGAAAAACTTGAAAAATAATCTTGAAAAAAATTTGTTTTTACAAATGTGGAATTCATAACAAGATCTCGATTTCGGATTTTTTTCCCGAATTTAGGCTTTTTTTTCGCTATCCCCAAAAATGAATTGTTTTTTTTTTCTACATAGTTTTACATACTTATTATGATACTGAGGGTTATATTGTAATACTGTAGTCCTTAAATCCGATAAAATTTCGATAATTAAGGAATAATGTAATCGCATCATTTTCTCGTTAATTTCGTCGAAATGATCGCGAAAAATTCTGTGGGAGAGTCAGAAGTCTTTACAATGTAGGATTCATTAGGTGAGACAGATTGAATAATTAACATTCAAATTTATTACTATACTTAGTGTGTAAGTTTGGTTACTCTATCCACTCACGTTTTTTGGGGAAGCTCGGGAGCAATTGAGGGCGCTAAAAAAATTCTTGCCAGGTTCTAAAAAAAAAAAAAATTACAGTAACGGAATTTAAAAATGGCTGATTCCATTTTTTTCGTAATTTAAAAAAATTGCAAATTTGTAAAAATTAAAATTTGTTCTCCTTTTTATTCTGTTGAATTTTTTTCTCAATAATTTCTGCAATGAAAAATTTTGATTTGTGAAATATCTGAAATTTCGTACTTTTTGGAGAATTGGTTAATTTTTTTTTCCATTTTTTTCCATTTGAAAAATTGCAAACAAAAAAAATTATTTCAAAATTGAAAAAAAAACCGGAGAGTTTCAGACTTGAAAAATTTCCTAAATTTATCAACTGAAAACTCAGGTTTTGAAATACTGTAGTAAAAAACATTCGCTATCGTGGCTCCCTTTTTTGACAGCCCTAATTGCGCCAGAACCTCAAGCAAAAGTTGAGAGTGTGATAGTTATAATGTAAGTGAGAAAATGGAGTTTTTTGGATCGTGTATTGTGAGTAAGCTGTAATATAAAATACGAGAAATTGTAATTGGCAAATTTGTGAATTGGTGGCGGATTTGGTTGATTTTTTTAGACTCATTTTTTTGGCCTATTAATTTATATGAATCATGTAATTTGGTATGGGGACATCGTCTGAGGAACGAATTGATGATTTTGCTGAGGTTTTCCAAGCTATCCGCCACTGTAATAATTCGAGAGCTTACTACTCATTATGGATGAAGATAGTAAAGACTCATCCTGTATAGGAGGGCTCAAAATTCAATTTTAGGGGTCAGAGAGAGATGGGTAAAAATTGGGCATTTAAAGAAGTTTACATTCACTCAAATTTCTAACTAAAAAAATTGGTTTACTTCTCAAATTCTGAGATTTAGCGAAAAAAAAAAAATTAGAAAAATTCTGAAGGTATACAAAATTTTATTTGATTAATTTTCGTAATTTCCTTCTCATTCCCATTTTTATCCACCAATCCTTTGCACTTTTAAAATAAATTTTGGGACCTCCCGTACTTGGGAAGTCACTGAGTGTTATGGAATAATCAATTCGATAATTAAGTAATATACATACTATAAATATATAAATATGATTATGTAGTATCGTATCATTAAATAGTAGGTCTGAGTAAATGAGTTCTTGTCGATTTATTTTCATCGTTTTATGTCTTTGGTATAACTGCTTTTTCTCAGAAGTATTCAAACTATTCATCGTAGTCCAATTATAAATTGTCAGAACTGTGACAACTATTCCTCGTCTCGGGTATTTACGATATAGGAAATTGTTTCACGAAACTTTCAAGCAACTAGAATTAATCAACCAGTGTTCGGACGAATTCGTGCCATTTATGAAAATTGAATTTCGGGTCATATAATAGTTGCTAATAAAAAATGATTAATTTTATAATTAATCTCTCCATAATTATTGAAAAGAAAACTTAAGGGCGCAGAAAATTGGGGTTCGTGAACGATTTTAAAATCCTCGAAATCGGAAAAATATTTTAAAAATTTACCTTTTTCATTTTCAATTCTTGAAATTATTTTCAGAAATTTTTTTGAAAGAGGAGAGGACCAAGAATAATTCGCACTAAACTCAGGAGGGAGCTGAATTTTTCTCACGCCTCTATCAGTTTCGGGGGGAATCCCCGTCGACGCGCATGCGCAGAACGGAAATAGAGGGCGCGTGGATCTTCTTGGAACTTCGCGAATTTTTTTTAATTTCACCAATTTTGAAAAATCGAAAATGTTGCAAATATTCGTTTTTAACTTTTTTATTTATTTACAAAAATGAAAAGTGTCAAATTGAAAATTTTGAAAACGTTCAATTTTTTTTTAGAATTTTTACAGTTGTCAATATTTTAAATTCTGGAGAATAAATCGATAAATAAATTGATAAATTCTTTTAGTCCGAACACTGATCGATTCATTATTTCTACTTTACTCGATATCGTAGAATTTCGGAAATTGTAATGTGTCAAGAACTTTTATCGCAGGCCAATAATTACGTGCTCAATGATAGTGGGTAGTTTTTGTTTTTAGGTAGGACAAATGCAGGCTATCGTGAAATGAAGATCGATTGAGGAAATTAAATTCTTGATAATGGGGTAACCCAAAAAAAAAAGTTAATGAATTTAATTAAAAGGTTGGGAAGGCCTTGGGGGTTTTTGCAGCACTTAATTTTAGATTAGGGAACCTGGCAAGATGAAATTTGAGGCAGTCGAAAACAGTGTTATGGGTCATCTCGAACTCAATTTGAGACAGAAATGCTAACTTAAGTGCTTCAAACTCAACTTGAGAACGAGTTATATTCAGAAAAATCAGTTTTTTTCTATTTTTCAAAGTCTCAATTTTTTCGCAACATTTGCTAAAATTTATTCTCAAAATTTTTTTTTTTTGTGTAGCAGCCAAATTTTTTTAAAAGAACTCTTCTTCAAAAATTCTAGTTCCTTTGGGATTATTGATATTCTCAAATTGACGATTTTTCGAAATTTCATTATATTTTTTTCACCAAATTGAATTGAAATTTTTGAAGTATTTTGAACCATAAATTTCGGAATATGCTGAAAACTTTAGCAAAATTTTCTGAACCTTCTGAAAATATTCGATGTCTGATCTTTCACATTTAAATCTTATGACGTAAATAAAACTTGGAAATTTTTTGAACTTCTCCTAAATGACTCGTTTGCACCTCAAAATTTGTCGTGCGTCTCAAATTAGGAGATTGTTCACCTCAATTTGAGTACTCCATGAACACTCAAATTAAGATCGTACATCTCGAAATATCCTTCAATCGAAAACACAAATGTGTTGATACTAGTGGATGAGCCAATTTTTCAGGCTATTCGTGAGAATGTGAAAACCGTGTTATGAGAGTCGGATGATTTTACATTTGTTTACGATGTACATCGATGTTCCGACCCACCTGTACCAAGTCAGTACTATTTGACATAGGACTTTTTGGCGCCGTATGTCAAATAGATTTGTTCCTCGATTATACCATCTTTGGTCCCGTTCGGCGCGAAAAAAAAATGGCGCCAAAAAATCGGCGCCAAAAAAATGGCGCCAAAAAAATCGGAGCCAATAAAAATGGCGCCAAAAAGTCCTCTTTCCTACCAAGTCTATGATGAAGGATCTCAATGACTCAACTGAGTACCGACTTTCCTAAAACACCATAAAACTGTGTAGTTTGGCAGATACACTTGCTAATTGTATCACTGTTGACGTTAAGCTAGGCGTGTTTAATACGAAGCAATAAAAATAATTATAATAAGGAGACTTAATCCTAATTATGGCCCCATTCACTGGGGACCATTAACATTCATTATCATCGAATTTACGTAATCCCATTATTATCAGTTGTTCAATAGTTTTCAGATTTACGTTAATCGCCACAACATCTTACCTTATTTGGCTTGTTTTATTTTCGTATTGAGTATGGTCCAGGTGTGTTTGTTGAGAGAACGAAAAGAGAAAGAGAATTTTGTTAGAGTTTATATTGAGAAGACGATATCCATCCAACCAACTTGACCCAGGCTCCTGCCCATCTTCGGTAAGCACCATCCAAATCCTCCGTAGTCCTCTTAATCTACTTGTCCCGGTTAACCGTATTTTTTTTACTCTCTTTTCATCTACCTTTTTGTTTAGTTGATTTAGCTCATTGCTATTTTTTTTATGGTATCAATATGTCGGGGATGTTTTGCGAGTAAGCGTGTAGTTGAGCTGGCTCACCTGGAATTTGTGTAATTTTAGCTCAATTCGACACAGCAGCAGACATGAATTTTCTTTGAAATTCATCGAAAGGTAGCACAGCTCAACTATACATTTACCAGTTTGAGGAAGTTGTGGCGAGGTTTTTGGGGCTTTAGGAGGGATTTAACATAGTTTGGTAATTATCGAAATTTCAGGTAATCACCTTGACCGAAATTTTAAGCGTCTTTTATTTTTCATTAAAATATTAAAATACTAAAAACATTTGGCCCGAAACCTTTCTAATTGCTCTCAAATTTTGTTATAAGAATTTAAAATTTTGTTTAATTGAAAAAAAATCTGTCGCATTCTAGATTTTTTTATACACTCGAAAAAATAAAAATTGCTTTTTTGATGTCACTACAATATTAAAAAAAAAAAAAATTATTAATTTTCCCTTGGCATTTTGCCGCAAATTTCTCGCCATAGCATCCTCAAATTATCGAGAGTCATAATTCGTCACCTGAACGGAAAAAATATATACGTATGTTAAATATAACTAAATATAAATGTATGTAATCATTCATACTTTTCATATGCTACCTATATATTTTCCGTGCGGGTATTTACGAGTATCGTAGATTTTTTTTTTACTTCTGGGTGTGTTCCCACATGGAAAAAAATATTAGCCGAAAGTCCTAAGAAAATTTATTTTGTGTCAAAAATATATTATATATCAGTGGCGAAGTGATTAACTAAGGGGTGAGTCTTTTTCGGCGCCAAAAAAAATTCTGTCTCATTTTTTCCGATTTCCCAATTTTTTTTTACCAAGAACCCTTCACTACTTCAAGAACCATTGACCCTTTCGCTACTGATATACCCTAGTCATTCGCGACGTCAACAAGACGCGCTGCCATGGAAACAAGATGGCGGTCGCAGGATGCGCCGATTCAAATTATCAAAAATTACCAAACGATAGATTCGTATCCGTGGATCAATTTATCGGCAAAATTTTGATTCAATTAACGCCAATCAGCTGCACCAATCACATTTCACTATTGATCGCCCTAATACGAGATACGGCGATGAGAACTTCCGATGTGGAGCATCCGGCGTCCGCCATCTTGGAAAAAATGGCGCTTGAGTAACTTTAGCGTTAATATCGCGACTATGTTGGATGTGTGCCAAATTTATGTATTGACATAGATTTGAACATATAATCGAGATTTGTGTCGATATATATATATATATTCTTTCCATGTGGCTTGTGTTATGAAATCTCAATTAATTCACATCACGTTTGTTTCAGGATATCAATGGAGACAGCTGGTATGGCTATTCCAGCTTATCACTATATCGCACCGAATCACATCGTGAAATCACCAATTCACTAAAGAGGATTTAACCGCTTTAAACATTTTGTTTCTGCATTGAATGGAGAATTGGAGGGTTGAGGTTCGGTTAGAGTAAGTGGAAGCCAGACATCTGTGTAATGAACCAATCTGGGAACGAGACAGATAATTAATGCAGTCTACGATGGGCGCCGAAATTTGTACAGGGAAATAGGGAGAAATGAGACCGTTATTTTGCTCTGAGAATTGGGGGAGCTCTGGAGTGCTGAGATCAATTTGGGGGCGGAATGGTGACTCGAGATTTTTCGAGATCTAGGGGTGAGAAAGTGCGAATGGGATGTGGCAATTTTTGTCCGGAAATGGAGAAAAAAAAAATTCTTTTAATTTTGTGGAATTTTCTGAAAAAATTCTGAGCAGTTTTTTCGAAATTTTTGGAATTCTAAAAATTTTTGAAAATTAAATTTTTCGAAATTTCGGGAATTGGAAAAATTTTGAGATTTGCGGAATTTCGAAAAGCTTTCTGTAATCACCAAAAAATTTTAAAACATTCTAAAAGAAGATTTCTTAAATCGTCCAGAAACTCCTAAAAATAATTCGGTTTAATCTTCTCTCACGAATTGTCCCTAAATTTCCCGAAGCTTCATTTTATCCAAAGGACTTATCCAACCGACACTCAATTAAGCAATAATCATTTCACCGTCTATTCTCCCCCCCCCCCCCCCTATAAACATCTACATCTAAAATCTTCAGGACCAACAAATAATCTGAACAAAAAATTAAAAAAAAAAAAAATGCTCCAAAAAATTCTGAACATCAAAGTAAATTTTTAAGAAATGAGCAAACATACCGGTCCAGTAGTGACGCTAAAAATTAATTAATTAATTAAATAATTAAACAAAAAAAAAATCAACAACATAATATTGGACGTCGCAGCTGGTGAGCTGACGCCGATTGGTGAAGGGAACAAGCCAAAGATACGTTAGTTTTCATTTTTATATTAAAGAAAAAAAAAATATACGGGAGTCTTTGAAACAAATAATGAACAAAAATTCTCATTATATTAATGACTAAACAGCATTGCTATTTTTTCTTCGTTGTTATTAAATTGTTTTGTTTTTTTTTTCTATTTTTTATGGGAGAAGCCAGTCTAAGTCGAGCGATTTTAAACGGTACATAATTCGGAAGAACAGGGTTTAAAGGGGGTTTTAAATGAATTTAAACTCTTGCAATCGTTCGACAAATTTTCACTGGGGTCTCTCGTCTTGTGAGGTGTGTGTATAAAGAACAAACAAATTAGTATTCGGGTAAGGGATTGTAAAGTTTGCCCTCATGCCAAGCATACGAAGACCAAAAAAAGTTTCGGTTTTTTCGACTTTATTCATTCCGGTTTTGTAATATTTTTTTCAGATTTTTTTATTCAGCTTTCTCAATTTTTTTCGGATTTTTAGAACAATCCTGTTGAGGGAAAATATGAGGAATTTACTTTAGTGTAGAAGGGATTCCCCGGGACGGGGAATCCCCCTCACCGGGGATTCCCCCTCAATGAGGCCAACGCTGCCATCGTGGCGGCGAAAAATTCTGATAAAATTTGCGGTCGATTCTATACTCAAAAAACCGGTTGATATTTTTTTTCAGATTTTCAAAGTGATTTTGTAAATGAAAATGGGGATATTGAATACAACTTGAGGTTATGAAATTTGGTGAAAAATTGAATAGACATTTTATAATGATGCTTATACGCAAAAAGATATTTTTTCCTCACTTTCTAATGAGAATATTTTCGAATTCTTGAAATCATTTTTCGGATAATTTTCTATATTTTTCGAGTTAAAAATCACCTAAAACTGATTTTGAAAATTCTAAAATGTTTTAATTGGAAAAATTTTAAATGTACAAAATCGTTGGAAAAAAAATCCGAAAAATCCAAAATTTCAATTTTGTTTCTTCCGAATTTTGTTGAGAAATATTTTGTAAATCAAGTCTTCAAAACTTGAACTTTTTTTGGTGAAGGGTTAATTAATTGTTGAAGTAGCTTCTGCATGTGAATAAAAAAAATCACGGGGGATCGTATCGTCTCTGAGACTGCAGTGTCACATAAAAGTGGGAAAGTGCAGCTATAAAAAAAGCGCTCGGGTCACAGGAATGAAATGGGGAAAATTCCGAGGAAAAACTTTTTTATTTTTGCTCTTTTTTTCAAATCAATTGTCTCATTTTTTTCCTCAGTTCATTAAAATTTCGTTGAGGAAACGAATAAATTATGTGGGATATTGAATAACTATATTATATACATATGGATATATATAAACTCTATTTATTATACGATAAAAGATGAATTAATTAGTGGAGATAGGGCTATATGTGAGGAAGTTCAAAGTTGCGGTTTTTTGGATCGGGCGGCACAACTCGAATTATCGCGACTCCCCCAATCATTTCTTCATCGTTCTTCAATGCTCGTTACGTCAAAGATTATCATTTTTGTTAATTAATAACGATAAATGCGAACTGATAGGTAACTCTCGATAAGCTGTTCAATTGGGGTTTTGCATATTAACGAAAAAAAACTATGGTGAATCTATAATAATGGAACTTGTAATTTTTCTTACAAAATAATTTGTTATATTGCTTGTAAAAAAACAAATTAAAATTGATAGAAACATGAAAAGTCAGATCCGGATGACTAGTGACATGACGCTTCCGCAAGATAGCGCTGGAGACACTTAAGCGCGGGAAGTTCAAAAATTCACTTTTTGAATTCCCCGCGCATCGGTTTTCAATTTAAAACGTAATTTGTATATTGAGGAAAAAATCGCAGCTTTTCTAAATTGTTCCCTGCTTTGCAACTAATGCATCAAAAGACAATATGTGAAAGCGCGTGCGCGGGATACCCCGGGCTCGTTTGCGCGGGAAATTTTAAATTGGATGTTCAATTAAACAATTGTTCAAATGCAAATAATGCAATTTTTTGATACTATTTATTACACTGCAAGTAATAAATGTAGAAAAATTTGTGAAAGTGTGAAAAGTACTAGTCGAACGACTTGTAATGTCGCGCATGCGCAAGATGTCGCTACTGGTCTTGGGCGGGAAGTTCAAATAAGAAATTTTCAATCACATTTTTCGGTGAGACAACATAGATTTTAGTTACAAAAAACAAAGTTGGGTGATATTACGAAGACTTGTAACTTACATATCACTGGAAAATGTAATTATATGCAAAACCCCAATTCACGAATCATATCCGAGTAACACATACACAGACACATATCCTTCCTCCAACGTGCCAAAATGATGTAGAATGGTAGAATCAGTGCTTCCTACAAAATCTTGAAATTATAAATCATCCAAAATTCTCTCGCCTCGGTTATCTGAAGCTAACATGTCGGAAAAATTCTCATTAATTTGTTATAAAAAAAAAACATTTGTAAATATTATTAATCGTTGTAAATATTCGTTGTAATTGTTTCTTTATTTATTTGTAATTCAATTTTCTACGGAACGAAAAAAGTAAGGAACAAATTGTAGACCTCATTCGGTGATAAACGCAATTCTCAATCATTTATTTATTTATTTATTCCTATTTATTTAACTTATTTTGCACTCGCAGGTCCCTCAAATAAATATCGGAAATTCCTCTATGGCTCAATCGATTTTTTGAGGAATATCAAGCGAATATTGAGGATGCAATGGACATCTTAGGTTTCATCGTTTTGGAAATTTCGACATGTAATTTTGAAAATTTTCCGAATTTCGAAGACTGAGTTAAAAAATTTTTTTTTTATTTTTTATTTTCGTTTTTTTGAACTTTTTACTCTTGGAATATAAATTGGAATTCACTTGATAACTTGTTAAAATTTTGTGTTTTAAGTTTTTTTATAGGTTTGTCGGTAACTACCGAAAAAACATTTTTAGACTTAGGGAATATTAATTTCTATTGGTGATAAAAAAAAAGTTGATTTATTGGTATTTTCTAGACTTATCCATTTCATCCTTGAATTTTGCACCGAGGCGAGACTCGACAGAATCTTTCCAAAATGTGAATTAATGAAAGGAGCGGAGTATCTACGCCAGATAGGAGTGGAACTTTGAGACGGAGTTGAATCAAAATTTGAGCCATTTTGAAATTTTAATATTTAAAAAATTTCGAAGATTTAATTTTTTTTTTGAAATTTAAAAAAAAATTGGAATTTTTAAAAAGGTTTGAAAATTTTAAAAAATTTCAAAAATTTTAAAAACCCTTGAAAATTTGAGAAAAGTTTGAAAATTAAAAAAAAAATTGAAAATGCACAACAGTTTTGAAAATTTTACAAAATTTTGAAAATTTTAATAAATTTTGAAAATTTTAAAAAACTTTGAAAATTTCTAAAAATTTCCAGAATTAGAAAAAAAAATTGAAAATTTCAAAAATTTTGAAAATTGAAAAGAAAATTTAAAAATTCAAAAAGTTTGTAAATTTTAGAACTCTATAAAATTCCAAAAATTTGGAATTTTTACAAATTTTCGGAATTCAGAATTTTGTCCTCCGTCAAAACTTTCACTAAAATTCAGGTATCCCCATTTATAATATGTTCCACCCTATTTCTCCTCTACCTACACCGGAAATCACAGGGGATGCGCTATAAAACAACAATCTGAGCTTCTGCCAGAGCGTCGAAAACCGACTACACCGATAATTATGAAGTAACAAAAAAAAAACAAGAGATTGAACAAGTTAGTGAGAGACGCTGTATGATTGTGTATATCAACAATAAATAATTGCTGTGATTAGAATCGGTTTATAGTAAGTAGTTAAGGCAAAAAACCTAGATACATTGGAAATTGGAGGCTTTTCGAGTGCACGATATTCATTATTTTTCTCTCTTTCTTTTCTCCTCGAATATCACGGTGAACAAATTTTTTGAAAATTAATGTTCAATGTATAGCGTGGCCCCTGTTACATTTAGGTCGATTAAAATTTCTTTCTGGATGATATCAATTTTTTTGAATATTCTGAAATCTGGAAGAAACTAAACTTTTTTTTTTTAGAAATTTCGGGAATTTAATTTTTTGTCTCTTTCGCGACTTTTGCAAATTTTCGAAAAATCGAAATTTTTAGAACTTTTGAAATATGTCCAACTTCCAAATTTTCCAAATTTTTTAGAAATTTTAAGAATGCTAAAGTTTTGGAAAATTTTGACTTTCTACAAATTGTTCAATTTTTTTCTCAATTTAAAAAATTTAAAATTTTTAATTTGTATGTTCGAAAAATAAAATTCGAAAATCGACTTCGAAAAAACGAGAAAAAAAAATTATTGAAATTCCGCAAATTCTTGAAAAAAATCAGATTGAAAAATTGCGGAAATTTTCCAAGCATTCCTAATTCCTAAATTTTTTTTTTTGGAATTCCGGATTTCCTTGAAAAATTTACGACGTACCTCGGATTAAGGATATTTCCGAAAAAATTGAACCAGACCCGATCGATCACTCGACCTCTAAAAAATTACCATCGTCGGGACCTAAAATTAGTTTTCCCTAAACTATTTCCAGTCTATTAGTACAGGGGCCTTATCCTTACTACTTGGAAGCTGTCAAGGTCGCTAAATCCCATAATTTGTCTTGAGAAAAAACAATTAAAAAACTAAAAACATAAGGAAGTGGTAAAACGAGATAAGTCCACTTATCTCCAAGTGAAGTTTTCGATAAGTCCTATAGTAAAAAGGAGAGACGAAAGAAACTATCAATGTATATCGAAATTATCGAAAACTGTAAGACAGAAACCGACGCGACACCAGTCAGCGCGGCGCAAAACGGAAATGCGCGTGCGAAGCACGCGCCACCAGACCCATACCTTAAAACTCAACGCGTTTAAAAAAAAAGTGTAAAAGACTTTTTTATAGAACTGATTTCTGTCGAAAAAAAATTGCTTCGTGTAAATTTTTGTATTGACTCACATTTCCTAATGATTTCACTCACAGTTTTGTGCCTATTAGCACCAATCAGTAGAAGTTGATGTTAAACCGCCAAAAATTCAAGATGGCGGCGTTTGCTCGATCAGCTGTTTTTTGGCGGGAAACTCCACAAATTTGCTCTTCGAAGTTTTTGATGGTGACAAGATAATTCAAGAGGCTCCATTGAATGTCTCGTGCATTTAAAAGATAGTGGAATAAACAAATGTTGGAAGGGAAATAGTAATATAGTGTTTCAAGCATCAATTTGAATGATGCGCAGTCACGTGTGCGCACAAGTAAATTACGATTATTGAATTTTTTATGAAAAAAAAAATCGAACAGTTTTATTGATAAATTGGGTATCTATCACATGTTTTGAAAGTTTCTTGTATATAGTTACTGAGCTTTTCGCGCCTAGGCACTCAAAATCACTTTAGGGCCTCCATGACAACCTATGATGACTTATCTCGTTTTAGCACTTTTTTCGGCGTTTTGATTTGTTTCCATTTGTTTCTTTTTGTAATTAAATTACAGACCTCGTCAGCTGTCCAACTCTACCGTAACGCAAGGCAATCAGCTAAGAAATAACTTAATTTTTATAGAATATTGGGTGGCCTCGTGTGCAACTCATCAGCTCGAGTGATGCGTAAAAGTCGTGTGACTAAAAATGTGTTTAAAACGTAAAAAAAAAAAGAGAAAAAAAAAATCCGTAAAATGAGATTAACAATTTATGGCGTGCATACGCTATATTTTTTGTATGGCGTTAAACGCTTGAGAAAGTTATTAATATAATCGTGCAGTTATAGTGCCAAATGACGAGACAATTGAGAGAATTTAAATGGGAATTATGCGAGGGGTGGAATTTTATTTTACATTGAAATGAAGTGAATACCGCCGGCTCAAGGAACGTGCCAAGCGACGTGCCAAATATCTCTTCTTCCCTTAATGAGAATACCTGTAACAATTGTTCTTCAATATCGTAAAGTGCATGAGAATGTTTTGTTTCGGTAATGTGACACGTGCTTTATCTTCCGATTTATCCCGGGCGTTGGGAAAATATGATGCACTTGAGTTTTGTCGGCAGAAATTAATTGGCAACTTGCACTTTTTTTCCTGGATTCATTTTCCATAAAATGTCTTTTTTACTTAAAACTTTTTTTTTGAAATATTTTCAAATTTTTTCAAAACTACCAAAAATCTTCCAATTTTCACTCCAAAATGAAAGTCACGAAATTTGAAAATTTGAAAAATATGGATTTTTTTTTTCATTTAGCAAAAATTTTTAATTCTAATATTTTCAAAAATTTTCAAGTTTTGAAAATTTTCGGAAAACGAAAAAAATGAATTTTGGACCACTTCAAAATTTTTGCAAAAATATCCTAATTTTTTTCAATCTGCTAAAACAGCATGGACTCAAAGTGCAAGTTCCTTATTCAAGTGGCAGAACCTTTATTTTTCCTCACAGTGGCGTAATCGCTGCTGAGCAAAGATAACAGTAACACTCGTGCCAATCCAAGTGTAAGGCCTTTACCCACGGCATCTTCCTCCTTCCTTGCGAGCTCACGATAACGAAACCCCACCTGATTGTTAAATAAAAGCCCCATGCCCACGAACCCTCTAAATCCCCGAAATAGGATTATCAGGATTATCAGGATTAAGGTGCTGATAGTAGTACTAAAAAAAAAAACAATTAAGGTGGTCCAGGGTTGTCGTCGGAGATCTGAAAAATGCAGCCAATTTCATTCAACTTTTGATAGATCTGATTCAATCATAGGGTACCAGGACAACCGGATCTCGCATCCGGTCATCAACAAGAATTGTAATTCTTCTGCTCTTAACCTTGCGCTGACCAGAGCATTTAGTTCTGGTCTTATGACAGCCAAAAGCGGTCATCAAGACAACATAACTTCTTGGATTTGATGAAAAAAATATGTCCCTAGCCAACCTTTCGAACGTACGAAAAATTCTCGGGTTATTGGAGACGCTATATGAGAATGCGAAACCTTGCGGATGCTTCCGCAACTAAAAAACATGGCGGATTTCAGATTTGTGGTTACCTAACAATTTTGAAAACTAACCATTTGCTCCAAAAGATGCGCAAACGTGCGTTTTCTATCGTTTCGTGCAAAAAGATGAACTAAAAGCAATTTTCAACGATTTGAATTGATATCTGTCGCGTCTAGTTTTAAGACCCGCTCAAATTTGAACGGAACAACTCTCAAGCCGCCATTTTAGCGAATGAGCGCCGTCATCGGCAAATAGTGCTTCCAATCGTGAACAAACACACATTCAGACACAAATATACACAGATGAGGCCTCAATATGTCGAACATCATTTCTATAGTTCGAACAATTATGAAACTTGCGATTTCCCGCCTAACTCTCCCCACCACCGCCGACGCATGCGCAGTGCGTGATGGCGCATGAGTTGATGGAGGTGGAGGGGGTTTAACTAGCGACAGACGTGTGTCCACCGCCGTGGGGAGAGGTCGGATGAAACCCGAGGACAACTCTCATATTGTCTCAACTATAGATTCTGTCCGGATTCACACATTTCGGTCAAGACTTAATTTAGGAAATGTTGGCAAACAAATATTCATCAAATCTATTAAGTTTGGTTATGGCCACTTTTTACTATAAAAACCAATTGAGGACCTTCTTTAAGTAATACGAAAGCGACGTGCAAAAACTGGATAATTGTAGATGAATAACTCTACACGGAAATAGATTCCAAAGTTCCTGCAGATAGATACTGGTGATTAGGATGCCGATAATAGTTGCGTATTTCCTACATTACCGATCGACCGGTAAAATCGGAAAACGGATATAATGATGGATGTCCTATATAACTTTATGTTTTAATAATAAATTTGGAATTTATTTACCGTTGGTCGCAGCTCAAATAATTATCGGAACAACGGTTCGAAAAAACAGAGGAAATTGGCGGGATTTTCAAATCTCCCGCGCTCAACCCCAAAGTATCCTAAACTCTTTCGGCTATCTTCAATATATCCAATCCTGTGCACTAACCACGCTTTTCGCTTTGTAAAAATTCTAAATATTTAATTGAAACTATGTATTCATTAAAATTATCTTCGGCCAATATCAACGCTCATGGGAGGATTTGGTTGGGGGTGAAACTAATGAAACTTTTAGACTGTTGGACTCAACTATTGAGCGCACTGTTTGGAAAATTAAGCCAATTAAAAAAAAATTCCAACATTCAAATAATTTGGATTTCAATTTTTGCCGATTTTTTTTAAATTTTATTTTGAAAAAATTGGAAATATTCATAATTAAATTTATTTAAAAAATTGTACCTCCTGAATTTTTGAAAGAGATCCAAAAAATATTTTCAAAAATCCAAAAACTGGATTTCTCCCTAAATTTTCCAAACACTATTTAGGTTTCATTTTGGAGCCCCTGGGAATCCCCCATAAGTGAACTTACGTTACGAAGCCTTTACGAAACAGGGTCATAAATACTTATGTGTTAATAATAAATAATTAAAGAATTTAATGAACCGGGTATATTGAATTAAACTATGCGAGATGATACCCAGCAATTCCCAAGGGACTTGCCAAAGAAGAGGGAGACTATTCTCTTAAAAGAGAGGAAGCCATTGCTAATGAATTATGTAAAGAAAAATCGTAATATCGACCCCCCCCCCCTCGTTACTTTTGCGGAATGAAAAAAAATCGATTATCGAATACGTTAAAACTTAATATGAAATTCAGATGTAAATTCCGTGAGATAGATTTAAAAAGGCGGGAAATTGAAGGATTTAAAAAAGGCGGGAAATTGAAAGATTTTAAAAATGGCGGGAAACTTTTAAAGGGAGACTAATGTATTTAAAAATGGCGGCATATTCAAATGAAGTCCATCATAACCTGAAATTTTATCAAATCTACTGAACATTATTTATAGAACCTTCTGATTGTTCATTTCTTTTCTACAGACGTCACAATAAAAAGTGATTTTTTCGTAATAACGAATTTTGTATTTGCCTCAGAAAAATTTGCATTATAACAATCGTTAACAAGTTTTTAAAAAATCGCCGAGTGTCATCCAAATATACCGCCATTTTTGAACCTAGTTCTGTTTGAAAAAAGGCGGGAAATTAGTAGAATTAACGGAATACGCATAAATTCCGATAATTAGCGCCACGCGGCTAATTATGATTACAAGAAAAAACAAGTACATTATTCCAGGGTAAAAGCAACACGTTTTTGTAAAAATGTCTGGGTAAACGCAATATTTATGTAAAAAAAAAATTACGTAAGAGCAGGTAGTTGATAAAATTAGCTTAAGCGTTGATGAAAAAAATGAGAAAAAAATAAACAAATAATGAAAAAAATGGAGACTAGTTGTATGGACGAGTGCGTGAGTTGCATATTAATGATTACAATAGTTAATTAAAAAGTGTAGTGGTGGGGAAATATTAATGAATAGAGGAGGATTGATGGGGGCTCTCTCTATGGGTACATATGGTATATATAGTGTATGGTTATCATATTCTTATCATTATCATTACCGTAAGCAGTTAAGGAATTAAGGTTCGAGTTAAGTAAATGAAGGGGTGAAAAGTGCAGTAACAATTGTAAAGGGATTATTAGGGGTCGAGGGCGGAGTTGGCGATTTGGGCGAGTTGGTTTTGGCGGGAATTTCGAAGTTGAGGGACGCGGGTGAGATGGCGCCACGTGAATTTTACGACGGAGGGCTTTTTGAATTTTCGGAACATTTTTGACATCTTTCCAAATTGTTAAGATCTTTTTTATAAAATATTTAACACTTTGTAAAAAGCATCATTTGCGGAATCTGCAAAATTATTATTTTTTTCACGTTTTTGAAGTTTCAGTAATTTGAACGATCTTAGACATTTCAAAGATGTGAAAAGTTTTGGAACTCCAATCGGTAATTTAGAGTCTCTCTCTTTTGTGCAAAAATGAAAAAAACAAAAAATCCAACTCAGCCAGTCGACTACTTCGTCACTTAAGTAACGCAGCTACAAATTGTGTGACGTCATGAAATTGCCGTAAAATAGGGCTTGCGATTAAACGTGATTACTCGGCTGGCGTGGAAGAGTGCTTTATGTCATATAGAAAACAAATAAAATAAAATGTATACAGAAAACGTAAAAAAAATAATTGAATTCTATAACTCGTAGTTTTGACGTAAACCAACATATCTCTAATCATTATTATTTTTCTCCCTCTCGATGATTCAAAAAAAAAGTCTACAAATTTTAATAATAATTGAGTATATAGAAAAAAATTAGTTTGTCGAATTTTCAAAAAATTCTAGGCTATTAAAATTTTGTCGATTTTTTGACATTTTTGAATTTGCAAAATTCGAACAAATCTTTTCAATTTTCAAAATTATGAAAATGTCAAGATTCGTGAAATTTTTTGAGTGTAAGCCTTGAAATTTTTGAATTTTTAAAAGTACAAATTGTGAGAATAATTGTTAGTTGGATCTCCAGGAGATATATCTGTTTCACATATCGAAAGTTTTTTCATTTGGTCTTCCTTAATTGTTTAAAAAAGAAAATGTTCGACCTTTGAATTTGATACCAAGTTTAGAACGTACTCCTAGCAAGTGCTAATAGCAATAACTCAGATTATCTAATTATGACTACTATACCGCAATTATCACTAAAGGCTATTTATCTAGTACTGTCTGTCTATCTATTCCTCAGCCTCTGATGTTAAAAGAAATCAATTGGTCACACGAAATAAATGAGTCGTTTAAATTTGTTCATGATTATTTATGATCCATGAAAAATAACTGACAACTTTTCCAATTGAGTCTGACCTTCCGCATCGTCGTAATTAATTAGAAATCCAATTAAGCGAATTCAAGGTTTTTGGCGGGAATTTGTTATGTTTGGGTAAAAATGTGGAAGGGTTGCTTATCATTTTTAGACTTATTTTTCTATTTTTGTTTTGCAATTTTAAAAACTTTTGCAATTTTTGAAATCTTTGAAATTTTTGAAATTTTTGAAATTTTTTAAAGTTTTGAAGTTTTTTACATTTTTGGAATTTGAATTTGTTTTTTAACAAAACCTTGTACCTTTTTTCAAACATTTTAATTCTTAAAATTTTTGAGTTATAAAATTCTCTTTTTAATTTTTTGAATCCGCCAATTTTTTTTGAATTTTCGAAATTTTTCATTTTTTTCAATTTCAAAAATTGTTTAAAAAAACTGCACGAGTTCAATTCTTCTAATTGCATAATTTTGAAAATATTCATCAATTTCAAAAATTTTTGAAATTTCCAAAGTTTTAAAATTTCATGACTCGAAATTTCCCGCCATAAGTTTATTTTAAAAAATATCAACTCCCCCACAGAATTAATTCTTCTACACTTCAAAAATTCCAAAGATTCTTATTCCCTTGAAAACCGCTTGAAAATTTTGTTTTTTCAAAATTTATTTTCAATTGAAAGATAATCATTACCCACCCCGAAATTTCCGCCATACCATTCAATTAACAAAAAATGGGTAATTTAAAAAATATTGTGATAAATGTAGAATGACGTGAGCTCAGATCTTTTGAGAATGTAAGAAAATGAGAGAAAAATAGAGCGAAAAGTGTAAAATGAGAAATGAGCGATCAGCTGCTGGAAACTCGGGGTCCAAAATCCTCGAACGAATCATTAATTATATATTTTGTATTTGCGTAGTCGTGCGATTAATAATAATAAACGAGTGAAGTGGATGAACTGATGAAGAGAATAAAACGTTAATTATCATTTGTCATCATTTATTATTTAGCAATGCACTGCTGTGCACTTGTTATTGCGTTGTGTCAATTAAAACAATGTTAATTAGTTCTTTAATTAATTCAGAATTTTTGGTAAATTTTAGATAATTTGAAATTAATGACAGGTGTTTTGGAAAATTTTTAATGTTTTCGATTTTTTTGAAACTTTTGACAATCTACGAATTTTGGAATTTATTGAAATTTTGGGAATTTTCTATTTTTTTTTAGCAATTCCAAAAATCTTGATTATCTCAAAAATCTACAATTTTCTTTTAAATTGTCGAACATTTTAAATAATACTGCGGATTTTCAAAATTTGTAAAATTTCAAAAGAATGGACAATTGAAAATTTTGGATAATTCCAAAAAGCTGGTAGAATGTTGTCTAAGAAATTTGAAAAAAATTTGAAAATTTGAAAATTTTTGAAAATTGGGAAAATTTTAAAAATTTCGAAAATTTGAAAATTATTGAAAATTTTGAAAATTTGAAAAATTTTGAAAATTTGAAAAATTTTGAAAATTTGAAAAATTTTGAAAATTTGAAAAATTTGGAAACTTCTATTGTCCCCAAATTTTATGATTTGCACAATTGTCCAAACTTGAGAGATTAAAAAATAAATGTTAACTTTAAAAAAAAAATTAAATTCAAAAAAAAATTTCAGAATATTAAATGTCAAAAATTCCAAAAAATTGTAAAACTTTACGAACTTTCAAAAATTGAAAAGTGTGTTCATTAAAATCTTTTAATTTCAAACTGTCAAAAATTTTAAAAACTTCTATCACCAAATGTGACTAGTTTGCTCAATGACATTGACATACATAAATTAATTGCTAATACCGAAAATTGTGCAAAAAATCGATTGATCATTACCACTTCATATGTAATTATTTATTATTGTTTAATCCATCAGACATGATGTAAATTTTACGAGAGAAAATCACAAATCAGAAATGTCTGATGGTCATTATTTTATTTTGCGACAAACGAGCTTCAAATGATAAAAGAAAAAAGAAAAATAACGAGATTGAACGGACTTATTTATGGCCAAAACCCAAGTGGAGAAAATATTTAATAACGAAAGAGTCTCCTTTTTATAGAAAACTGTATTTTTTATTTTTAATCAACGTTCTATTGATATTGTAAATAAAGGAGTTGATTTATTTATTGATCATTCATAAGCTCGTGAGGCCAAAGGATCATTGGGCTGAATTGTTCATGGGATCCATGAATTGTCGAGCGATGGCTAAAACACGGGAACAAGAATTAATAAATAAATATTGTAATGAAGTTGCTGAATTTAAGGGAGTGCTTTATGAAATTTGAAAAGCGCGCCAAATTTGAATAATTCATTCCATGTGTTTCAGATAAATTGAGACAGTAAAAAAATTTTTAAAAATGACAATTTTCGAAATTTCGAATTGTAATTTTTTTTTTGAAATTCTGAATTTTTCAAAATTTGTTGTCATAACAAATTTTGGACATTTTTCAAACCTTGCAATGAATTTTAATCGTTTTCAAAATGATCAAAAAATTGAAATATTTGAAACTTAAGAAAAAACTGAAGATTGAGGAAAATGTTACAAATTTAAAAATTGTTTGAATTTTCTTCAAATTTTCCACAATATATTTTTTTAGATATATAGAACCTCAGATTTGATCATGAAAAGATTTTTAAAAAACTATACAAAATTAAAAAGCAAGTGATTCTAAAAAAACGCGGGAAAATTTTCAAATTTCAAATTCCCGCGCTTTTTCAAATTTTCAAAAACACGTATGAAAAAATCCTGCAAAATTTCTATGCGATTTCCCATAGAATATACCACAGAATATCCCATAAAATTCCTATAAAATTGCTATGGAAAATCGTTAACCCCATGGGAATTTTCCCTCTCAATTTTCCATGAAAATTCCATAAGAATGTTCTAAGAAAAAAAATCAGGAAGCCGATGAAATTGTGAAAATTAATGTCACCGAAAAATAGGTACATGATTGCCATAAAATTTCTCACTGCGATTCCCATAGAAATCGTAGAATTTGCTCATACGTAAGCCTCCATTAATACGCTCTTCACTTGATGGCATTCTTAGATGCTAAAAACATAATTTCATTAAAAAATGAACGGAGATAAATGAAAATAAAAAGAAAACTGAAGAGGATAAGTATAACAAAAAGAGATAGAGTAAAATTACTACAGCTCGTTAGTAATTAAATGTTTGTAAGGGCAATAATATTGTAAATTTTTCGAGTACAGTGTATTTGAATGTGTAAGATGCATAAAAAGACAGAGTTTTTTTTAGATAATTGCACTAATATTTACTGTAAGGTGAGAAGAAAATTACGTGAGAAATGGGCAAAGTGACAGAGTGACGTCACTAAATCTAATAAAGGATCAATAGTAATTTTGAGATCAAATATTGTCAAGGAAATATTACTTTCCCTTGAGCCCAAATGCCGAGAAATAAGGAGGACTGAGGGGGCGCAATTTATAGGGTTTACACTACGATCGATAAACAATTCTATCATCGCATAATAATTATATTACCAATCTTATTATTATTCTCACATTACTGTAATGTTTGTTTTTCGTTATTAAAGTGTGTATATAGCAACAAATATATTCCAGGTGTATTGCCTTTGAATTTAATGAAACCTTCGTCGCTTTTTATTCATTAGGATTTTTTCAGTTATTATTCATCGAATTTTGGCAGTTCATTTTAGTTCCGAGATTTCGAAAGTTAATTTTTTGGAAGAGATTTCAAACCTTTCTGGACAATTTTGAGCTGTGTGTGTGTGTGTGTGTGTGTGTGTGCTGTGAAAAAAGAAATATTTCATTACTTCAATAGTATCAATTTTTTATTGGCATCTATGAATTATGGGTGGTGTAAGAGACAACCAATTCTCGGTTACAAAACGTTGATTTTATCACCAGTGAAGTGATAACATTGTTTTACAAGAAGCAATACAAGTATAGGAATGATTGTGCCTTTAATATTCTTCGGCACCTTCGCCCTCTCCCTCAGCGGAGTCCATGCCGACTTCCTCGTAATCCTTCTCTAGTGCTGCGAGATCCTCTCGAGCCTCCGAGAATTCACCCTCCTCCATACCCTCACCGACGTACCAGTGTACAAATGCCCGTTTAGCATACATGAGATCGAATTTGTGGTCAAGACGAGCCCAGGCCTCAGCGATAGCGGTGGTATTGGACAGCATGCAGACGGCACGCTGTACCTTGGCGAGATCACCACCCGGCACGACTGTTGGTGGCTGGTAGTTGATGCCAACCTTGAATCCAGTTGGACACCAGTCGACGAACTGGATGGTACGCTTGGTCTTAATGGTGGCGATCGCAGCGTTTACGTCCTTGGGGACAACGTCACCTCGGTACAGCATGCAGCAGGCCATGTACTTTCCGTGTCGTGGATCGCACTTGACCATCTGGTTGGCTGGCTCGAAGCAGGCATTGGTGATCTCACCGACAGACAGCTGCTCGTGATAAGCCTTCTCTGCGGAGATTACTGGAGCGTACGTCACCAGGGGGAAGTGAATCCTTGGGTAGGGCACCAAGTTGGTCTGGAACTCCGTGAGATCAACATTGAGAGCTCCGTCAAATCGCAGGGAGGCTGTGATCGATGACACAATCTGTCCAATCAGTCTGTTCAAGTTGGTGTAGGTTGGTCGTTCAATGTCAAGATTTCTGCGGCAGATGTCGTAGATTGCCTCGTTGTCAACCATGAAAGCGCAGTCAGAGTGCTCGAGGGTGGTATGGGTGGTTAGAATAGAGTTGTAGGGCTCGACGACAGCGGTGGAAACCTGGGGTGCTGGGTAGATGGCGAATTCCAGTTTAGATTTCTTTCCGTAGTCCACAGAGAGACGCTCCATGAGAAGTGACGTGAATCCAGAGCCGGTGCCACCGCCGAATGAGTGGAAGATCAGGAAACCTTGGAGTCCTGTGCACTGATCAGCGAGCTTCCTAATTCTGTCCAAAACCAAATCCACGATCTCCTTCCCAATAGTATAATGACCTCGGGCATAATTGTTAGCAGCATCCTCTTTACCGGTTATTAGCTGCTCGGGGTGGAAAAGCTGGCGATACGTTCCAGTTCGAACCTCGTCTGTAAATCAGAAATAATCGTCATGAATAATGAATGAGAGAGGGAAGGCTGGCAAAGGCCAAGTAAGAAGGGGAGCTGTGAACAATGGAGGTGTTGCTTACCGACTACAGTTGGCTCGAGATCGATAAAGACTGCCCGAGGGACGTGTTTGCCAGCTCCAGTCTCACTGAAGAACGTATTGAAACTGTCATCACCACTCCCGATGGATTTATCTGATGGCATTTCGCCATCGGGCTGAATACCATGCTCCAGACAGTATAACTCCCAGCAGGCGTTTCCTATTTGAACGCCGGCTTGTCCAACATGAATTGAGATGCACTCGCGCTATAAAAAAAAAAAAACCCACAAAATCATTAGGATTTAAAATATTTTCCAATAAATTTTGATCAATTGAATTCTAAGACCGGATCTTCGCACTACTCAATTAAGAGCGAAAGCCTCATTGAAATAGAAAGACTTGTTAAATTCCGAATTGTCAATTTTCTTTTTGCTGCATAGTTTATACTCAGAGGGAGATTTCAAAAATTTCATTAAAAATTGCTTTTATAGATGCCACCACTTTTCAAACTTTTCAGAAATTTCAATACTTTGCCTTCGTTTTTTTTATTTAAACTTTCTTATTAGGCTCCACCCACCCACCCACTTACCCACTTACTCAACCACCCGCCCGCCCACTTACCCACTCATCCACCCACCTACTTACCCACCCACCCACCTACTGACCCACCCATCCACCCACCTACCCACTTACCCTCCCACCCACCGACTTAATCACCCAGCCACCCACTTACCCACTTACCCACCCACAAATCTACCCGTCCACCTACCCACCCACTCCTCCACACACACCCACACACACGCACAGACATTTTTTTGTAAAATTGTATAAATACGTTTCAAATACATTGAAATATAAAAATCTAAAATAAAACGAACTTTTTTATTTTCGCGGGCGAAACGATAATTTTCCGTATCCACTTAACACTTCAAACTGGTTGCACAATAATAACTAGTGGTGTGAGCATGTGCGTGCCCCATTCGGGGCACAAACAAAACTTCCCGATTTGGTATTTCACCACAGCGTACTAAATATATTCTTCTCCAATATACCCCGCTTGATCAGTGTGACCCCTATTAGTGTCATAATGAAAAATTGCGGATTTAAGAATTCTAAACTGACTCATTTATGAAGTAGATAATTATGAATATTTGAGTAGACGCATGGTGAGCATGAGGATGAGACTTATGCGCGTTACTTGAGTGGGAGTGAGACGCCAATAGGGGTGCGGCCGCAATAAAGACGATAACTTTAATATTTTACCCAGTGGAACAGTATAAACAATTGCAATTGTTAATGACATTGCATATACTGCACGAATGCCATCCAAAATGTAATCCGCTCGATTCTGCACGGAAATGCTTTGATTGAGACCTTCATGATAGCGCTGGGTTCATTCGTTCACTTATTACATACATAATGGTTGAGACGGCTATACCTCCTTAATTATGCAAATTATCGAAAAAAGCCATTCTACATAAAATACGTACTTTTATATGGGGAACAACTTTTCTTATATAAATTTCGCGCCAACTCTAATACTTTGTGCAGTAGAACATTATAAACAATTGAAATTGTTAATAGCGATATATGTACTGGACCAATTCCATCCAAAATCTAATGAGATCTAAGTTACGTGAAGATGCTTCGGTTGAATCATTCAGAACTTTTATCGCATAATTCAGACGCGAGAAGTCGTGGGTGAAAAATTTGATCACATACTTACCTAGCTACAAACACACACACACACATACACAGATATTTTGTTTAAAATAGTCTACAAATTCTAGAAAAACCTTGAAACGTGAACATCCGATGACAACATTTTTTTTATTTTCGGGGGCATTACAATAACTTCCCTACATCGGGGGAGTTAAAAAAACATATTGTATTATATTCCTCCCGGCCAATTCAATCAATATTATTACTATAATCTGATTTAATTTTAACAATCTAATAGGTAAGCACTCTTGGTCCATTCTCACCCCCTTTCTTTTGCTCATTAATTATAACGATTTACGAAATTTCATTTATTTTTCAGCATTTTTCCTGGTTTGGCTAGTCGTGTAATTTGCTAATTGTTGCAGAGTAATTAACCTGTGTAAGTTTCATCATATGCACAAAACGTACTTGTTCCTATCAATTTGATCAATAGATTGTGAGAACCCTAAAAAGACATCCGCAAAACGAGAAGGCGCCTTGCCTTCGATTTTACGAAAATATCTCAGAATCGAAAAGAATGGAGATAATTTCCATAGGAACTTTTTTGTAAATCTCAATGTTCTCTACAAAAAGTTTTGTATAAAGTTTTTCCCATCTCGTGTTACTTCTGAGATATTCCCCTAAAAATGACCCTGAAGGAACTTGCCTGGTTTTACCATTTCACTATAAATTTCCTAACTGAATTGGAGATCGACGTTGCAAACTGATTGTTTTATGAAAAATAATGATAAGGTTTGTGCACGAGCTCACGAATTTTCCTAGAGAACAATCCTCAAATTTTTTTCTACAATTTTCAGTTTCTGAACTTATTTCTCGTTTAGTAAAGCGTGAACAATAAACCCCCCATGCAATATGGAAGAAGCCAGGGACAACGTAATTACCATTTTTGAAGAGCTAGCAGAGCAACGGCTGTTGGAAGAGGTTTACGAGAAGCCGGTGATGTTGCTTCGCAAAACGATGTACCAGTTGAATTGATGCAAACGCGACTGTTGCGGCTGGGACGCTAGCGGCAAACTATATACTCGACCCGGCCCTCAGCGCTTACTCCCATAGGCTAGGGGTTGTCTGAGTCAGACAAAAAGGTAGATCAATAACGCAGCGAGTGGACCTCCTATAGGACTGTTGAGGGAAAGACCTCCCCCCAAAGGTTGAACGGCTTTTCCACCACCAGAAATTTTCAAATAATCAATATAATACTGTGCAAAGTCCATTTCCCCAATACACTTCCCGAATAAGAATAGAAAATGGATAATGAAATTAGGAAATAATTACATCGTAATTTCAGGTGTGAAAGTACTAAAAATTTTATTTCATGATCAACTCTGATAGGAATGATTCTTCGATAAAATTTATGTAACAAATAGTTTTTTTTGTTCTCTTTTCAGATCACCAAAATTGTCAAACATATTTGTTTGATATGCGTGAGTTATTTAATATTCCTCAGCGCCCTCGCCCTCTCCCTCGACGGAGTCAGTGCCGACTTCCTCGTAGTCCTTCTCGAGGGCGGCGAGATCCTCACGAGCTTCGGAGAATTCACCCTCCTCCATACCCTCACCGACGTACCAGTGTACAAATGCCCGTTTAGCATACATGAGATCGAATTTGTGGTCAAGGCGAGCCCAGGCCTCAGCGATAGCGGTGGTATTGGACAACATGCAGACGGCACGCTGTACCTTGGCGAGATCACCACCTGGCACGACTGTTGGTGGCTGGTAGTTGATGCCAACCTTGAATCCAGTTGGACACCAGTCGACGAACTGGATGGTGCGCTTGGTCTTAATGGTGGCGATCGCAGCGTTTACGTCCTTGGGGACAACGTCACCTCGGTACAGCATGCAGCAGGCCATGTACTTTCCGTGTCGTGGATCGCACTTGACCATCTGGTTGGCTGGCTCGAAGCAGGCATTGGTGATCTCAGCGACAGACAGCTGCTCGTGGTAAGCCTTCTCCGCGGAGATAACTGGAGCGTACGTCACCAGGGGGAAGTGGATCCTTGGGTAGGGTACCAAGTTGGTCTGGAACTCCGTGAGATCAACATTGAGAGCTCCGTCAAATCGCAGGGAGGCTGTGATCGATGACACAATCTGTCCAATCAGTCTGTTCAAGTTGGTGTAGGTTGGTCGTTCAATGTCAAGATTTCTGCGGCAGATGTCGTAGATTGCCTCGTTGTCAACCATGAAAGCGCAGTCAGAGTGCTCGAGGGTGGTATGGGTGGTTAGAATGGAGTTGTAAGGCTCAACGACAGCGGTGGAAACCTGGGGTGCTGGGTAGATGGCAAATTCCAGTTTAGATTTCTTTCCGTAGTCCACAGAGAGACGCTCCATGAGAAGTGACGTGAATCCAGATCCAGTGCCACCACCGAATGAGTGGAAGATCAGGAAACCTTGAAGTCCTGTACACTGATCGGCGAGCTTCCTAATTCTGTCCAACACCAAATCGACGATCTCCTTTCCAATGGTGTAGTGGCCACGAGCGTAATTGTTAGCAGCATCCTCTTTACCGGTTATGAGCTGCTCGGGGTGGAACAGTTGACGATATGTGCCAGTACGTACTTCGTCTGTTGATTTAAGGAAGCACATCAATTATGTTGTACTCTTTTCATCAATTTGGTGTATTTTACATTCAGTGTATAATTGACTCCAATGTGCTTATTGAAAATACTAACCTACAACAGTCGGTTCCAAATCCACGAAGACCGCACGGGGAACGTGCTTTCCAGCCCCAGTTTCGCTGAAGAAGGTATTGAAACTGTCGTCTCCACCTCCCAAGAGCTTGTCGGAGGGCATTTGCCCGTCCGGCTGGATACCATGCTCCAAGCAGTACAATTCCCAGCAGGCATTACCAATCTGGACTCCGGCCTGACCAACGTGGACTGAGATGCATTCACGCTAGAATAAAAATAAAGTCCGTAATTTTAGTAAAATCAGTAAAAAATTTTGGATAAGTTTTGAATAGTTCGGGGAAGTTTGGGGTAATCTACAAAAAATCGGGCAAACGCGCGGAAATTTAAATATCTCGATTAGTTATCCCGGTACCTGTCTATTTATTCGCCGATTTATTTCTGTCTTAATCAATCGCTCGTTTAGTTAAAATGGAAAAGATGTGTTTCAGATAATAGCGAGATGTATTTTTCGCGTGAGCTCTCCTAGCATCAAGGAAATAAATATTGTATTCTATCCTAATTTTCTCTCCGAAACGATCGCGTCTTTGGGGCCCGCAGGATGCAACGTCACGGCCCTGGGACGCCCACTTATTTTTATATATGGCGCGTAATGCTACGTGAAAGTACTGAGGCCTAACAAAAAATCTTGTCGAGGGGGCAGAACCGGCATTTGTCTGAGAAACCGTTAAAAATTCATTGGAGTTACGTATCGTTGGTTAGCATTGAAAAGATCATAATTACCATTTTTTTTTCACTGTGAATTACCGATTTTATGAGATGTGTAAATAATTTCAAGGACAAACTTCCATCTTCGAAATCATATTAATTCGAATATTTAATTATTTACGTTTTTAACATTTTTTTCCATAATTTTCTCGATAAAAAAAATCAAAATTACGTTATAATGGCTTTGAAAAATTTTCATAATTTTTTTTTACTTTTAACCAAAAATGGCAATTTTTAAAATCTGCAAAAATTATTTCAAGGGCACATTTTTGGGGTGAAAATTGGAGTAAGTTGTCAGGAAAAACCTTTTCCAATAGTGATGTTGAAAATTTTTCAATTTTTTCTATTATTTTCTTTAGAGAAAATGAGCGGAATTATTAAAATAGATCTTCGGAAACGTTGAACTCACGCTAGCGTCGCCACGTGGCGCATGTTCGTTAATTTCAAATTCAGATTTTTTAGTTTTCTAATTATTGCAAAACTGAAGTTGTCAAACAATATATATGTAACTTGACTTTTGTATTTCCGCCATTTTGAATTTTTTTAAAAATTTTTCCGATCAAAGTTTCATAATTCATACATTAAAAATTTCAGAAATAAAAACGTTGGGCCAACGCTAGCGTCGCCACGTGGCGTCAATTCGTTAATTCCCAATTAATCTAAATTCTAAAATTTTCAAATGAGAAATAATGGAACATTAAGTTGAACAAAATAATTGTTTTATTTTTTGAAATTAATGTAAAACATTTTCGAAATTTTAGGTTTTTTTGTGAGTTAGGAGCGGGAAATTTTAAAAAATTTGACACTGCTTTGACTTGCTTTGAGGGATTATAAATAAATAGGTACGTACCATTTTGGATTATTTTTCTGGTCACACAAATGCGAAGATTCTCGGAGAGAATTAATAAGATGATATCGTTTAATCGAAGCTGGCGATGGAGCTCCTACAAACGATCTCAGCGTTGTAAAACGCCCTGGGAACTCCTTGGCGCTTATATAGGCTCGGCTTCCCCCTCCACTCAATATCCGGCAAAGACCCAGTTGAGAGTAATCCTACCAAATATAAACGTTTCCAAGTCTGAGAGGATGCAATTAAAGTTGAGAAAAAATATTCCGTCCTCACAGCAGTGAATGCGTTTCGAAATTTCAAGTTTTTAATTGTGTTTTTTTTTTATTCGCCGCCTTTGGACACTATCTAAATTTTTTAAGCATGGAAAGTTTAGAATCCTTCAATTCCTGGAAATTTTCAAATTTTGGCGGGATTTTTAACTTGCAACATTTCGAGTTTTTGAAATTTTGGGAAACCGTGATAACTTGGAAGCTTTTATGATTATTATGAAATTCAGGGTGCAATAAAAAAAAATGGGTTTTTCATTTGGACAATCATGAAAATTGTTGAAAGTTTCTGAAATTTTGACAGTTTTAAGTATCTTGAAATGATCGAATTTTGGAATCCTTGAGTTCATGACTTTTTTTATATTGAACGATCCGAAGATTTCGAAAGTTACAGTTTTTTGGAACTCCTGAACATTTTGATAATTGTTTCATTGAAAATCCGCAAGTTTTTGAAATTGTTGTAATGTCCCGCATTTTCAAGGTCATAGCATTTCTGGTGTCCGACACTTTAAAAAATTCGAATAATTCTAAGTTTGTTCATATTGAAAATGTTTCAATAGCTGTGAAACGTTCAGTTGAGACTATAATTTGAACTTAAATTCCTATAGATTTCCCATAGAAATAATGGGAGAATTCTGTAGAGACCACACAAGATGTATGGGGAAACCCCATAGGAATTTTCCTATGGGAAACACCATAGGAATTTTCTTATGGGAAACACCATATGAATTTTCCTATGGAAAACACCATGGGAATTGTCCTATGGAAAACACCATAAGAATTGTCCCATGGAAAACACCATAGGAATTTTCCTACGGAAAACACCATAGGAATTTTCTAAGGAAAACACCATAAGAATTTACCTATGGAAAACACCATAGAAATTTTTCTAGGAGAAACCCCATAGAAATTTTTCCATGGGAAACACCATAGAAATTTTTCTATGGGAAACCCCATGGGAATGTTCGTATGAGAAACACCATAGAAATTTTTCTAGGAGAAACCCCATAGAAATTTTTCTATGGAAAACACCATAGGAGTATTATGGGATTATTCACGTACCTTCTAATTTTTCGTTAGTTTAACAACAATTCTCAGGATTTGCTTAAGAAAAATGAAGTAAAAACACACCCTCTGTATTTCCGGCGCGTCGCGACGAGATATAAATAGAGAACAGGGCGTGTGTGCATCCGTCCAACGACCTATCCCTCCATGCACCTCAAAATGCGCATTTCCTCGTGGAAAAATCCGTGAAAATTCTTGGGGACCAAGTTTAAGATTTCCTTGGTGAATTTTTTTCGGGCACGAAAATTTTCACGACGCCCCTGCAATTTTACCGTTAGAAAAGCCGGGATGAGGCCAATAACCGAGGCCTCTAACACACTCCCATCGAGATGAGATGAGAATGGGAAAACAGATGCCAGTTTACGATGCTTCTATTGTTTTTTTGATATTCACAACTTCAGGCAATTCCGAAATTACTAATTCTCAAATTTAAAATGTATGAAATTTTTCAAATTTTTTTAATTTTTGAAATTTGTTTTGAAATTGGTCCATTGCTTTGGAAATTTTTATAATTGTCGAATTGCCAATAGTGTACACACACACACCCACTCATACCCACCCACACCCACCCACCCACCCACACCCACCCACCCACCCACCCACACCCACCCACCCACCCACACCCACCCACCCACCCACCCACCCACCCACCCAACCACACTCACCCACCCAACCACACCCACCCACCCAACCACACCCACCCACCCAACCACATACCCCCCCCCCCCCACACAGACAGACAGACATACACACACACACACACACACACACACCTATAAGAACTGGGAATCGAGAATTTCCCATTCGGGGAATAAAAAATTGTCCCAGTTTTTTTTCCATTCATTTATTTACTACCTTCGAATTTGTACGAATAAAAATACTCAGTTTGTACCGCGATTCATCAATTTATCGGGATGTGACGTCACTCGGGCACGGAATGAATACCATTTACGGTGATGAGGTCATACACTGAAGGATTTCTTTCGGTTTTCTTACATATACCCACGCTTTGACAATCACTTCATTTGTATTATCAGAATTCGTTAACATTTTTGAGTTCTGTCGTTTTTTTTCTCTATATGAAAAATGAAAGAATAAAATGTTTTTTATTTATATGTTTTCTTCTCTTTGCTCGAAAATAGATTTTTTTCATTTGAATGCCAAATTTTTCTAGCTCAATCCCAAATTACTCCAAAAAGACATAATTTTTCTAAGTCCAGTTTTTGGAAATTTTTCAATTTTTAATTTGTTTTGCCTTAATTTTCGTTTTTATTTTATCTGATAATTTTAGATAAATTTTAGAGAAAGAATTTTAGGAGAAGAACTTTAGAAAAAGAATTTTAGAAAAAGAATTTTAGGAAAAGAATTTTAGGAAAAGAATTTTCGAAAAGAATGTTAGGAAAAGACCTTTAGAAAAAGAATGGAAACGATGGATACTCAGTCTCAATGAGTTGTCAAATGTCATTAATGTTTTTTTTAATTCAAATGACTCGATGGAAATATTTAGAGATGACCTCATTTTCTGATTACGGTTGTTGGGAATAGAACCATCATTAACGTTGTCTACTATAGCTTGCAGTAATTTTTTATCGAACTATTTGTTTACTCATTCACAAATATTCAAGGTCGTTTGCAATTTTTTAAAATTTTCTAAAATGTTCGAAATTTTTTAAACTTCTTTTCTGGTGAATTTTTCTCAAGCGAAAAAATCATGTCTTTCGAAACTTCTAATTTCTATTCGAAAATCTAATTATTCACGATTTCTAATTTTTCATAGAATTTGAAAAAGTTCAAAACAATTTCAATTTTAAATTTCTAAGTTTTTCCAATTCCGCGGTAAAACGGGGTAAGTGCGTTTATCGGTAGCATCGGTTTTTAAGAGATATCTCGTGATCCAGGGGAATTGAGATGATCTTCATAGGAACTTTTTTGTAGAGCATAACCGTCTCTACAAAAAGTTTCTCATCAAATTTTCTCCATTTTCCCTCACTTTTGAAATATGGATGAAAAATCATGCGCGCGGGTAACTCAAGCGCGAGGTAATTGCCTCGTTCTACCACTTCGCTACAGAATTCGATTGACTTTATTGAAAATTTTTTTATCGAGAGATGCACTTTGGAGTCTTCCAACCAATGTCTCTCATATGGCCTCCTTAATTGATGTTATATTCGCGTATGGCAAAAACGAGTTTTGGTGGGTGCAGCGCGAATACACCAAATAAGGAGAGAGAAACGATTGCGTGGCCAATGGAGAGTAGGCCGAGGGGAATTCGCCCACGCCAAAGAAAAGTGTTTTATAAAATTTTTTAATCAATTTCAAAAGTTAAAAAGTAGGCCGAGTGGCTGGAAGTGACCCCCCCCCCCCGCTCCCCCCTCGCCCTTAGTACTTTCCGTCAGCATTTTTTCGAAAAACTCAAATATCTGGTGAATGGACGTTTCTGCGATGAAATCGCATTGAACACTTTTATGGGGAGTTCAATTCTGAACAGGAAAGTTTTTTACTGTCTTTATGCAAAGTTGTTATCGAGATATATCCGAATTTCCCCAGTGTGCGCACACGCACATGTATATGTACATCTTTTCGAAAATAGTTTCAAATTGTTAGGAATGCCTCCACACGCGAAATCCGCTGAACTCGATTTTTCAAATTTCGCGGGGTTTCCAAATTACCGAAATTCAAAAAATTTTGAAAATTGCAAAAGTTCGAAAATTCGAAAACTATGGAAATTTACTGTTTGTCATAATATTGTTATAATCGAGTTTATATGAAAATTCACGATATTATACTTGTATCTGATAGTGTACATAAATCTCTTTTGTAGATTTCAGCACTCTAAATAAATAAGCGGCAAAAATTTTGGAAATTTTTAAAATTTAGAAAGTTTGAAGAATTTTTAAAATTTTTCAAATTTTTCAAATGTTTAAAATTTCAAAAAATTTCAAAATTTCAAAAATTTCAAAAATTTCAAAAATTTCAAAAATTTCAAAAATTTCAAAAATTTCAAAAATTTCAAAAATTTCAAAAATTTCAAAAATTTCAAAAATTTCAAAAATTTCAAAAATTTCAAAAATTTCAAAAATTTCAAAAATTTCAAAAATTTCAAGAATTCCTAAAAAAAATTAAATTTGAAAAATTTAAACAATTTTGAAAACTTAAAAAATTTTAAAAATGTTAAAAATTTTGGAAATTTTAAAAATTTTAAAAATTTTAAAAATTTTAAAAATTTTAAAAATTTTAAAAATTTTAAAAATTTTAAAAATTTTAAAAATTTTAAAAATTTTAAAAATTTTAAAAATTCTAAAAATTTTAAAAATTTTAAAAATTTTAAAAATTTTAAAAATTTTAAAAATTTTAAAAATTTTAAAATTTTTAAAAAATTTGGAAATTTTAAAAATTTTGGAATTTTTGAAAATTTGGGAAGTGTGAAAGATTTGGGAATTCAGTAGGACATGGTATTTATATGAATAAGTGATGAACAGAAATGACGATATATATAGTTAATGAAGAACAAGCAGAGGGGCCTCCCACGCTGAAGGAAGCTGTGTGAGTTACGATTGTTGTTATCTGGAGGATGTATCGAGACAAAACACATTGTTTTTTACCAAGTGTCTTAGAGTGAACGGCTAGACGCCTGGGGACACTAGTAGCTCCATTAACTGCAGTTAAATGTCACTTAACATGATATTAACATCAACAGGCTTTTCATTTTGGTAATTGATTTTTTTAAAAATGAGGACGGGACCAAAGGCATTTCAGCGTATGTTTTATTCAGATAAAGTTGCTATAAGAAATGAAGCCCAAATTTGTTTCAATGTAAAAAAATCAAACCTTTAAAAATTTGGAATTTTTTCCAGATTTTTCTAAAAAAATTCCAACACTACCAAAAATGGTACAAAAACTACCAAAATTTTTCCAAAATGTTTGCAATTTTTTTGCCAAATTTCCTAAACTTCTCCAGAATCCTCAAAACCTTTTCCAAAATTTCCAAAAATTTTGCTACAATTATCGACAAATTTCCAAAAACTTTCTCACAATTTTCGAAAAATTGCCAAAAATATTCCCACAATTTTCCAAAAATTTTCAAAAATTTTGCCACAATTTTCGAAAAATTTCCAAAAACTTTCCCATAATTTTCGAAAAATTTCCAAAATAGGGAAAAAGTCTTCTGAAATTTTTAAAAAAATTACCGAAGCCGGTAAAGATGTTTTAAAACTTTTCGAAAATTGTCTCAACACCATTTTCTTAGAATTTCACTCAAGAATTTCTCCTAGAGGCTATTTCTCCAGATGAAATAAATCTTGTTGGATCTCGTCCGTCATGGCCGACTCCTCACTAAGCCAAGCATAACGGGCATACGGTACACGTCATAAAAAAATATCGGATATTCACTCACAGTATTTATTTCAACATTCAACTGACAACAATATATATGTACAGCTTTGCGTATACATAATAGTAATTGTATAATAGGTTTATTCAGTTACGTTTTTAATTATCGCTCCATAGGATTCTATGATACGTATAAAGATACATCTGGGTCATAGGTTAAATTATTTTTTTAACATAAATTAGAATTCTCCATAAGCAACAATATAGTCTCTCAGTAATAATGTCCTCTACCCGCGTTATGATAAATTGGCGCCAAAATTATTGTCATTTTTTAAGTTAACGTAAGTGGGTCATTTCGCCAATTATGGATCATAGTTGGACGATTTTTTTTGACGTATTCACAATTTTTCAAGGAATTTTTGCACAGAAAATTTGAGTCTTAATACCTCTTAATAACGAGCATAATTTCAATTCCAAATGCAAATATCCAAAATTGAATTTTCTTAAGGACTTTAGTGAAATGGCCCGTCTTTTAAATTTCAAAGATTTCGAAATTTCGAAAATTTTTGAGATTTTTATCGAAATTTGAAACTCTTTTAGAGTTTTATAAAATTCTAATTTTTTTGTGCGAGCTTGAAATTTTTTTCGGGTTTTTTTTGACAGTTTCCAAAATTTGTAAAACTGAAAAACATTGCAGAATTGGAAATTTTTTTTTTTTTAATGGAATAAAACCCAAAAAATTTTGAAATTTTTTAACTATTTCATAAAAATCCAAAATTTTCAAAGGAATATTTTGCCATTGCATTTCACCTAGGCTCGGAAGAAAATTTTGAACCAAGGTGAAACTTCGAAATATTATTATTTTTCGAAAATTCAAGTTTATTTTGCTAACAAGTGTAATCAATTTTTAAACGTAAATAATGCTTGAAAAATTCCATAAATAATTAAAAAAAATTCCAAGTACATAACTGACGGAATGACCCATATTTTCAAGATATGTATAACTAAGATATGCGTAATTAATCATTTTTGATGATGTGCTTTCGTACTTAAAGAAATTTCTTGCATTGAAACGAGTTATACCATCATTTCCAGATCCCAAAACGGCTTTTGATGGAAAATCTGATCATTTCGAAAAAAAATTTTTTTTTCTAAACCCAGTTTTTTTCAGAAATTTGGGATCTTTCACATACTTCAATCTAAAATTTTAATTTGGTAAATTTTAACTTCACATCATTAATTGTCCCACTTTCAACGACTCAAACGAACGAAGTTTCATCACTGTATGAACAAAAAAAAAAATTACCAATTTGTTTAACATTTTTTACAACTTAGCTAACTGGAAAATCTAACAAAATTAAGTAGTTTCAAAAACACTAAGATTGTTAAATAGTAAAGATATATATAAAAAAAAATACTAATTCCAATAATAGAAAAAAAAATTACTAAAATCCAAATTTTCTGAGAAAATTTGGCCAAAAAAAAAATCAAAATTCCCAAACTGTCCATCAGAAATTTGAAAATTGTGAAAATAGGTATAACCCCCAATGCGACCAAATTCTATGGGGTTTGCATATGATTCCCATGTGATTTTTAATGGACAAAAAGTCCACAAGGTTTCCATGGAAATGCTATATTGGGGACGTTCTCCAGCCATTTTTTTTCTTGCAGAAACCCTATGAGATTCCTATACGTTCTTCAATGGGAAATCCCATGGGGATTGTATGGGGGGAGAAAAACGAGAAAAGCGGAAGAACACATCAAATCATGGAAATTGAATGTCCATCAAATCTGGTTTCATCTATTCTCGCTTCAATTCAAGTCTTTATGATTCCCATGGAATTTCCCATAAGACATCCTCTTTTCCCCATAAGACAAAAGAGAGAAAATTTGCGGACAATTCATGGCGAACTCTTTACTGGGAATCCCATGGGAATCCTACGAGATTTTCCATAGAATATCCCATGAGATTTCTCTAGGATCATGGAGAAAAAGAACGTTTAGAATTTTTTTCCCAGAAATTTCCTATAGAAATCCTACGAAACTTCCCCATATGATACCCATAAAAAGCTCCATGGGAGTTCTATGGGGAAGAGCATGTATGGGAGCATGTATGGGAATCTTATAATTTTTCTTCTATGGAATACCTCATGAGAACGCCATGAAATAACCCAGGGGAATCGGATTGTACACTTCCTGGAAACCCTATGGAATACGCTATGGGAAACCCCATGGAATACCCTATGGGAAACCCCATGGGAAACCCTATGGGAAAACCCTATGAGTAACTCCATGGGAACACCATGGAAAACCCCCATGGGAAACCCCATGGACAACCCCCATGGGAAACCCCATGGACAACCCCCATGGGAAACCCCATGGAAAACCCTATGGAAAACCCCATGGACAGCCCCCATGGAAAACCCCATGGACAGCCCCCATGAAAAACCCCATGGACAGCCCCATGGAAACCCCATAAATTTTTTTCATACGCGAATTAATTAACCAATCTAATAATTAGTAATTTTTTTTCGACCGAAAATTATTGTCCAATAATGCTTTATCAATGGGGCAATAGTTTACAAACTTCGAAGGCCTGTTATCCTCACGTTTTCTTATTTTTTTTTTTACGTTACTATTTTATTGATACAACTGCCAATTGCATACACGGAATTACTCTCACTGTGCGCATGAAATCTTAAATTCTATTTACAATCTTACGGTGTATTACTTTCTAATAAAATTGCCAGATGTCTAAAGAGAACTCTAGTAACGTTTTTTTTTTAAGCAACACAATTATTTCTCCATTAGGAATAGACTATATGTCAACAGCTGTCCTTTCTCGTTATTCATTAGTCCAGCAATTAGGCTTTTGATTTTTTATACCATGTCATCTATGAAAAATCTGTGGGAAATTCTATGGAAATTCTGTGGATCCGCAAGTTTGGAAATGTTTCACAGGTTTTCGAAGTTTTTGAAATAGCAAAAATTTCAGAAATTTCGAAAAGTGTCAGGAATTTAAAAAATGAGGCAATTCAAAAATTTTCAATTTTTTTTTTATCATTTGAGTTTCTATGGGAACTCTATAATTTCGTGATGCGATATTTAATTATTTTAGGCGCCCATAGAACGTCCATAGAACATTCTGGAAGTATTTTTCATACATGAAATTTGTCACATTTTTTTCTGGTTAACCAAATGTCAATTTCTTCTGATATTTGTTTTTTGCTTTTGTACAACACACGCCAGTCTCTGCACTTATTTTATATCGGAATTACATGTCGCATTTTGTGAAAAAATGTCGCATAAGTTGAAAGCTGATTGATAATCAATTCAAAATCAATGAGTATTGAATTGTCAATTTTTTTTTCATTGACAGTTTTTGCAAAAAATTTTTAATCTTCCAAATTGTTTAAAAATTTTGAAAGTTTTCAAGGTTTCACAGATTCAAAAAACTTTGATAACTCCACCAAAAACTTATAAATGTCGATTTTTTTTAAATTTCAATGAAAAAATTTCAATAATTTTGAATTTCCCATTTTTTCATTTTAATTTTAAAAGATTTCTCTCTTTTTCCCACCACGAAAAAACTCAGAAACTTTCAAAAAGCCCAATTAAACTAACGTCCAAAAATATCCCCAAAAATGTATATTTAATATCAACCACATACGACGTTTTCTCACGATACATGATATGTCACATGGATTTATCGTGGGTATTTGTATAATTTATCAATATGTAACGATTAGAGGATATGTAACAATCAGAGATATATGTAGTCTGCTGTCGAGGGTAAATTATGTATAACAATCCTTAAATAATATTTCAAGTTTAATAAACATTGGTTATCGGTCGATTAGTCCCAAGAAAATTTTTCCCATGAGAAATTTATTTCATAATCAATTCCTCTCAAAAAATAAAATTCGAGTAGTTTTTTTATGAATTCTTTTTCTTTTGGTCGGACAAACCTAAAAAAAGTTACAAAATAGTCGGAAACAAACTATATGTCCATATATATAATTAAATAATTAAGTACAAAGTGTCCTGAACAGGATAAATATTTCGAAGAAAAAGTTTAAAACCGTGATCTGATTGGCCGTTCATGGTACCGCCATATTGTCCAAAAGAAAAGGGAGGGAGTCCAGACAAAATGGCGGCGCTCCAATCGGTCGACTCGCGTATTTAAACTCTATTTCCAAATATTCATCATGTCCAAATCACTCTCAATAGGGTTCATTTTGTGATCGAGGAATGAACAATTTTTCGATGAATTTTGCACATTTTTCTATGAAGTTGCAATGAGGGAAACACGAAGCAAAGTTTTTTCCAAATTTCGATAGTTTTTTCTTTCCAACTTTTGCGTTCTCTCCATCCAAAACCGAGGTAATGGCGCCAAAAAAATACAAAAAATACAAAAGCAAAGAGAAAATTGATGAATGGCATAATGATTATCATTGGACAAAAAAATATAGCAAAATCCGTATTAAAAATTGATACATTGAAAAAAACATGTGATCCAAGGAAATAAAAAGAATAATGAAATTATCAATAAAAAAGTATATGTGGGGAATCGCAAAATCTGTATGAACAAATTATACAAAAAATGGAGAGAGAGATAAAATAAAATTGGAAATTTTTGGGACGAATCGGCCAATACCAATTGACATTGATAATATTCAAATAAATAGTCTAGGGTATATCGCACTTTGCCTCACTTACTTTAATCTTAATCACGCGTTATTATCGCTTCGTTTCGGTGAATAGGCCTCGTTTTTTTTTTCAAGGTGCTGAGAGTGCAGTGCAATTTATCATAAACTAACAATTATTGTCAATATTCATTTTTCTGTTATTGTCTTGAGTTTTGAATATTTAGAAATAATCTCAAAATGAGAATTAACTTACAACTCCAATTGTTTATTTCAAATTTAAATAAAAGTTTGAAATGCTTCGACGATTTTTCAAGTTCCAATATTTTGAAAGTTGTACCAATTTTTTGAAAATGCTGAACCTTTGAAAAAAAAATTGAAAAAGGTACAAATTGTTAGAAATTTTGGAGATTTGAGAAATTTGAAAATATTGGAAACCTTCAAGTTTTCGAAAATTTGTTGAGATTTCAACAATCTCACAAACTGCGAAAATTTCAACAATTGGAATTTCATCTTTTGATTGTAATTATATAATTGGAAATTTGGTAAAAATTTTATGGTTGAAAAATAAACATTTTTATGTTTTTCTTTCGCCAAATAAGTGAATCGAATTTGTAGCTATGAATTCAAACAAAAACGAATGTTTTCATATGAGAATTAAATTATGAAGTCGATTATTAAGCCCAATGGACGGCCCCTAGTCTAAGATTAACACTTCAACTCCGGTTAATTGATTATTACGATATACCACGAGGGCTCCCGATATGCAACGTTCTATACCCAATCCGCCAATCGGTTACTCTTAAAATATTCCTGGATGGACATATTTGCAACGAATTCAATCTATCCTGCCGAAAATGGGAAAAAATATTTCAACAACTCGAAACAAAAATGGAAATGAAACTTTAGTTATTCTGAAATTATTCATAATTTTCTACAATTTTTCAAAACTTTCCGGAATTTTTGTAATTCTCAAAACCTTTGAAGTTTTGGAAATTTGTACTTTAGCCAAAATTTCTGAAAATTTTGAAGAATTTTCAAAATTTTAAAAAGTTACCAAAAAAAGTTTAAAAATTTCACAATTAAAAAAAAAAAATTCAAAAGAATTGAGAAAATTCATGAAACTTTTAAAAACTGTTGATAATTTTCTAAATCAGAATTTCATTTTAAAAATTATGGATATTACGTGATAAACTGTATTCAAAATTTTTTTTCAAAATAGTCAAAATCTCGATTAAAAAAATGTCGAAGAAAAAAAATGCGTTATCGAGATAACTCGATATTTAGGAAAACGTAAAACACCAACAATTTACAAATATGGGGAATCACCACACCAAGAAACCACTAAACTTGTTTTGAAATTGGAGATATCTTCATGTGAGTATTTTTGTCCAAAAAAGTGCAAAAATAAAAAAAAATACAAACATTTAAAAAATTTGAAAAGTTTTGAAAATTTGAAAAATTATAAAAATTTGTGAAAAATTTTTCGAATCTTCAAAAATTTCTAAAATTTCCAAAATCTCAAAACTTTCAAAAATTCCCAAAAACTTTGAATATTTCCAAAAAAATGAATAGAAAAAAAAATTTAGTGAATACTTCGAAAGATTGATAAATATCCAAATTTTCAAAACAAGTTTTGTCTCGTGTTTATCCTTAAAATCTGTTCACGTTTTGGGATTAGGCAGGTATCGCTAACGAGTTTTTTTTTCACAGCGTAATTGACACGGTTGACCCTACGATAATGCGAATCCTCTAAAATTCATGATTGGAGCGAACGAAAAAAAATGGGGGGCAAAACAGGGCAGCGAGGTTTAACAGACATTTGACATGCCTTAACAGACACTTTGAGTCGCAGAAAAATTCTAACTCCAATTACTAATTGTGGCACAAGATCACAACTGACGGGTTTACACAAATTGTGCTATAGTATCGAAAAATTCTGGAGCAGAATGCAAAAAAAATAAAAAATTTGAGAGTATTGAACAAAACGTAAAATTGGCGAAAAATTTGGTAAACGCATTTGAAAATTTTTTTTTCCTCAGATCTGGAATTTTTCCCACTCTCGTGTTGGAATTTTTACCATTTTTATCTTGAAATTTTTCTGATAAGTTCCTAAAACTGTGATTTTTTTTTTAATTTTTGCTTGCGCTTCTACGTTTTTTTTTTGGGGAGTTTCGGAATTTTTGCAATTCTGCGCTGTAATTTTTCAATTCCGGTGGCAGAATTTTTTCTACTTAAATCGCGAAAAGTTGTGACACACAGTGGAAAAACTCCGGAAACGGAAAGCACCAAATCCCCTAAATTCAGTCATAGCTCTTTAAAACAGTTTTGCAATTTTTCCTACTCCAACCAGTAATTTTTCCCACTCCCATTGTAGATTTTTTATTACGTTTGTGATTTCATCGTACTATTTTTTCTGCACTTTCCCAAATCTGTAATGCTTGTCATTTTAGCTCATGATTTTCATATCTCTATTTCAAAATGTTTCCCTGGTTCATAATTTTTGTACTGCAAAATTACGCAAATAATTAGATTTCTTCTGCTACCAGAAGAAATTATAAAAATTTTTGTTCCCCAATTCTGCATGGTACAAATTTTCGAACAAGAAATGTAAAAATTCCCAGATTGAAAATTTCAGAAATTTTAGTGACAGTTTTGTAATTTTTGCCACTCTCGTTTCCGAATTTTTCCCATACTGTCCCAAAATTTTTATAGCGTTTCGATTTCACCCCACTCACACAATATTTCACAGTTTCCCACCCTTTCTCAATTTTTTTTCGATTCAGTTCCATAATTTTTCCAATTCCATTTCGCAAATATTCCCGGGCTATTTCACAGCTTTTTAAATACTTTCCCCAAAAATTCACTCGAAATATGCGATTTTTCCCTTCCACTAAAATCTGCAAATTTCTATTTTCATTGCATAATTCAAAATCGAGGAGCAAAAAATTTTGGTTTAGAATTTTCTGTGGAGGGAACTAGATCTGCAAAATTCTGTTTATCACAATTTTGCTATTTCGAGATATGTGGAAATTTTTGAGGAAGCTTGAGGAATTTTGTGCCTCGGATTGAGAACGGGGTTAGAATTTTTCTGGGCTTCTTTTACGAAATTGTAATTTTGCTTTTGGGATTTTTAGTCTGGGTTGAGGACTCTGGACCAATGGGTGATGTTCTAGGTGAGATCTTCGTCATCGTCGTCATTTGGACCACCCGTAGGGCAGCATAGGCCCTCGGATCCGTCGCTTCTAATGCAGAAAAGTAGAGTCTCAGCTGCTGTTACTTCGTGGGGCACTATTCCGTGGAATTCCTTGAGGTCCTCCGCGGGAAACCAGGCCTTCTCATTGTCATCGATTATAAGAATTCCGAAGAATCTGAAAGTACAATACAATTATTTTTTTTTGCTCTTTCCAAATTTTCAATTCGTTTCAATTTTTTATTTCCTCGAAATTTTTGTAATGTAATGTTTTTGAAATTTTCACAATTTTTGAAAATTGCGAAATTTGGGAAAATTCAGAAAACCTGACGATTTCGAAAATTCAGGAACCTTTAAAAAAATTTAACTTTAAACCTTTCCCAATGTCCGGAACTTCCCAATTATTTGCCGAAATTCAAAAGTTAAAAATTTTGAGAATTTTGACAATTTCGAAAATTTGAAATTTCAAACCAAATAAAAAATATATATGTCCTTTTTTTTATTTTTCAAACTGCAAAAAAATCTGGAGAAACTCAAGTAGTTTCAAGAGTTGAGAGAAAATTAAGTAGATATTACAAAACCAAAATTTCAAAATTTCCAGAATTTAGGGAAAGCTAAAAAAAAACGCCAAAACGACAAAACCTTCAATTCCTTGCATAATATCATTAAAAGGTGACATTTTGTAAGATGAAAATTGAGGAGCATGGAGCACAATGGGATGCGGGGCACAACGGGTCACCTGGGCAGGATGACACCACTGGTTACCCTTTCCTCCTGTCTTCTACTTCTCAATCTGCCTAGGTGTCCCGTTCTTCCCCCCAACCACAACTTTCCATGCTTTACCTGAAAATAGCAACAGCGGGTATCCACAAAACCGAAGCAGAAATGAGAACAGCAATGAGTATCATGGCCCATGGTGGCCACTCATGTCTTTCTGTGACCCCCCTACTAGGCATCCAGGCATCGTACCCCGTTCCCTTCGTCACAATTTCGACGAATGACGCTACTAGAATCGTCAGCATAGCCAGAGGACTCAAGTACTTCCAACAAATGAGCCAATAAAGTCCGGGACGAGTTCCCGTCATCAGTTCAATATCATCTGCGAACCTGGATTGAAGAAATATCAGTTAGTATGAAATTTTGACCAGCACAAAAGTGTGACCTATTGGGCCCTCCAAGAAAATACACCTACCCACTCACTCACCCACCCACCCATCCATCCACCCACCCACCCATCCACCACCCACCCACCCATCCACCCACCCACTGACACACACACACACACACACACACACACACACACACACACACACACACACACACACACGCACACACACATATGTATATATATATATATACATACACAAACATACATGAACACATAGGCGAGGTTGTGTTGAACTATATAATTCTTTTCTGTCTGTAGATATGATCAAACTTCATAAATCATTGAACCATGATCAGGCACAACTCTAATTTCTAATCACAAGGTTGTAGTTGATCTTATAAATTTTGAAAACTCCATCACTCAAAAAACATTCAATCTTATACTCATCTGGGGAATATTTCAGTACCGTTTAAGTCCGTAGACGTAGGACACTCCGATGCACTCGAAGAAGGCAATAATTAGGAGAGGAAAATTTCCACTGAAATTATCAAAAAGAACGAATACGTAGCTCCCAGCGCCATGGGCAAAAGCCATGGAGATTACGCAGCAAACGAGGCAAATCCCTCCTGGAATGAAAAGTGGAGAAAAATAATGAATAAATCAGATCAAAGTTTCCAGCAAAACTAGTAATGAGCTATTTCTTCTTATTTCAAGAGTCAAACCAGAATTATTTAAAAAATTCGAGCAAAAAAAACAATTATGGCCTTTTAGGAGAATGCTTCACCTGCAAGACTAAAATCTTTTTTGACAACCTATACAGAATGCCCCATCTGAAATAGTCTAGCTCAATATCTACTAAATATATCACATGTCCCTAGGATTGCATCCAAAAAAAATAGGTCCTCCACAATTTACCTTGGGTATGGGGAATCGGGCCGCAGTCGATAAAACATGCACCAATCGATAGCTAAGGATCTGAATATTGGTCCTTCACAATGTATCATCTCAATTTTGCGGCGTTAATTAATAATTAATTGAAAACTGTCGAAAATTAGGCGTGACGGCACTGAAATTGACGATTTTCAAGAATTCATGCATGTAAAATTGAAAAAAAAATATCACCGTAAAGAAAATTTCATTTGCTTTAATATTGAGTTCGGAATGTTTATCGAAAAATGCGCGGTTTATTCATAACAAATTAATTTAATCAAACGCCAAGATTTTGACAATTTCACGCGAACGTCGCAGCAGCACCGTCAAACGCCAACCGCATTTCCTGCAAAGCTGAAAGTTCCATCATCCCATCCGTTTTAATGATCTTGCCCAAAAGCAGTCCCAAATCCGAATTCCTCGGTCAGATCGGAAAACGAAACATCCTTGGCAACTTGGTATCGCCAGTGCTTGCGTTGGCCTGGTTACATTGAAAGCATTCGCAGAGCGATGCCAATGCTTCGACATGGATAATCGGCTTAGGCAACTCATCCGAATGATCCACGAGCTGTTACCATATTAGCTATGATTCACATGAAGCCTCTCAAAGGACTTTTAGGTCCACTGAGACTACACAGAGTGCTGCTGTCTCAGCAGTTGCTGAAGCATCGTTCGCCGAAAATCAGCGAAATCGGGTCTCATTTGCTACATTCGCTCTTCTGAAGTGTCTAAATGCTTCATCGTTTCATCTTGTCCGATGCGTCGCATTGATGCAATGACCTGGCATTCATCAATCCCAGCATCATCAATTCCAATCTACCAACGTACCAATCCATCAACGACATCAAATATGGGTTTCACCAATTTTGTAGGCACCAAGCTGTTGAGGCCCCTCCAGCAACTCCGGTCAAGGTGTCGGATAACACAACATTCGTTTGCCCAGAATTTTGCATTTCGTTGTTTTGTGTGGAAAGAGAAGAGTCGACCTCCGAAATTGTCGAATATAGCAAATGCAGGCATGAACACATGTTGATGCCTGAGTGATCATCATCTACTGCATCTCTCTCTAGATCTCCTCTGCAATGCTATCCATCAGATCTTCCAACTCTGAATGTCTGATTTGAATCGGACAACGTTGTTCGTCAATGATAAGCCAACGTCCATTGTAACTGTCATTCATTCATTTCTGATTCTTGGTGGTCACGGAATTCTTGAGCCCTGACCTCCACCCAAGGTACTGATTTAAGGATATTCCGCCTATATTGGCGAAGATATAAGAATTGCTTGAAATTTTAACATAATGTTTTTGAAGCGGTAACAGATGCCTGTATGAAATTTGAGATTGATTCACAACACCGTTTTGTAGTTATTAATTATCAAAGTTCTCAATTAACACGGCCTCTTATGGGAAAAATAAAATTTTCTGTAAATACAGTTCAAAATATAAAAATTTGTTGAAATTTTGAAAATTTGGTATCGAAGCAGATATAAAACGATGGTAAAAATTTCATGACGATTGACTAGAATTTTTTTTCATTAATTTGTTTAAACAATATAATATTGATTCGCAAAATCAAATACAATATAATAATTTTCTATGGCTATCACTTCAACTAATTAACGCATTGAGATATTAATTGAAAATTGAATTATAGAAAGGGTCATAAACTTTTATTTTGACTATACGTGTTGAATATCCTTAATCGATCATTTAGTCAGCCTGGTCAGTTCAGCCGATGCCAGGGATGATTACCAGAGGGGGTATCGAGCGGTGCAATCATTCGACCTCTTTCAATCATCGATGAATGATGTTGATAGCCTTCCATCGCACTTGAACATCCCCTCAGTTCAGGGGGTGCAGGAATTTTTGGCGCCGAACCGGAGCAACACCGCAATCGATGAACAAAAGCATCAAATATCGGCATCAAAAAGCTACAAGAGTTGCCAAAAAATAACGAAACAGAAATTTAGCATCGACCAGCCCTCAACTTCCGGTTTCACTCGATACCCGTTGGAGCCTGGTTCCAAGCCAAGGCTGGTCTCTAAATTCACTGCCAATGGACAATTTCACGAGTTTTACATCATCGACTTCAGCTTGCATGGTGCCAAATGAGTGCGCCTAGCGTGGACCGCCAAGATAAAAAGGCTTTTATTGCAAAACATTACAACAGAGCGTCTCCCTCGAGAGGAGAGTCCGTTTCATCTCAATTCGGATCCTGCTCCTCCAGGCATTTGCATGTACAATGCTGGCTCAAAGACTTAATTGAGAGACGACTTCAATACAATGATATAACTTTGCAGTTCGTAGTTAGCATGAAGGGTCCAGTGAGATTCAGACAGCATGGTGCTATATGGCGTAGACAGCGATTCCGTGCTCAATTAAAGATGAAGGTCTTGGCAACCAACAACAGTAGTGTGCTTTTGTTTATCTTGCATGTGCTAATCTCGTCTTCCCTCCCTTGTATTATATGAGGAATACCTGTCGCAGATCATTTTGGTGGGTGCAGCTTCAGATGGAATATTTTGTATATACTTCGTACCTTTTTTTCAGTGATATTATTTTCGATGAACAGTAAAAACTTACCCGTCAGTATTTCTTTCCGCAAGTTGGGCAATAGCTTCATGTCCACGATGCTCGTGACCACCCCCTCGAGTGTGCCAAATTGTGAATCGATGCCGAGTGTAAACAGCATTAGGAAGAACAAAACAGACCAGAATTGGGCACCGGGAAATTGATTTATTGCCTCAGTAAATATGATGAATGCAAGTCCAGTACCGGAGGCTGACTGTAAAATAAAATACACAGATGAAGGTTTGAGAGTAAGATCTATGGATGCACAGACACCACCCACTGTGCAAGTGCGTGCATATACTTTTTTTTGTAAAACAACATTACTATATTTATGCTACTTTTGAGGGCTAATCAACGACGGAGGTCTACGATGTGTTTGTAAACAGAGCGCTTATAAATAAAAAAAAACGACGCGCAATTCCAGACGCGCCGGAGAAGTGAAACTTCAGAAGAGGAGTTTGTTATGCAAGTTTACGCTTTTTCTCTTTCCGCCGCACTGACTGGTGGCGCGTCGGTTTCGGTCCTCCGGCTTTCGATAATGTCGATATATATCGATAGTTTCTTCCGTCTCTCCTTTTGACCATTGGAGTAAACAATTTTCAAGTCAGGTCAATTTGGCCTGATGACTCTATGAAAACGTGTTACTCCATTGGTTCGCATCCAGTCCCAGCAATGTTATTGGTGAGGATAAACACAGGGGTTTATCGCTTGTGGCGCTATTCTAGAGGGTAGCCTATATTTGCACTGGTGAAACCGATAAGTCCAGTTGTATGGTCGAGATCTTCAACCTATCCGTGCACTTCTATTGTGGATAATAGGTCAAGCCGTCTGAAGGCCACAATGCTGTGACCGGTAAGGCGATTTATTCATAATGACCTCCGTCATTGATTAGCGGTTGAAACTAGACTGGACTTTCCGTAGCTCACGCAGCGCCAGCGAGCGGAGGGGAGTGCGCCCCCCACTCCACGCGACATTAGACAGTGCGCTGGAGGGGTATGGCCGCTTCGTTGGACGCCGCCGCGCGTACCATCACTCTCTTTCCGTAGGCACGCCTGTGGCGCGCGTGGAGGGGGTAATCTGTAATTCCTCGTAGGCAGAATCCTCGGCCCCCAAACTTTAGTGTTGTGGAAAGTGGTGTGTAGGATAAATAGAGCGATGTTAAATGACTAAACGAATTTTATAGAAGCAAGGGAGTGAATATATAGCATATAGTATATCTCTTAGTGCATTAACCGATAAAAATGTTGAACCGTTGAAATAATCATGGAATCGGTTGGGTTAGGAACATTTCGAAGTCGAAAATAAAATATGGAATATATTAATCTTCAATTTTACTCACATTGTCGAGCTCTTTCTCGAGATCGCAGATCGGCAGATCGGGCATGATGGTGTTATCAAAACTCCCATTACCACTGCTGATATTCAGCAATGTACCCGCAACTGGTACAACACTGGGCACTTTATCAGCATTACCAAAAATGCTGATGAGCGTCTGATTGCGCTCATGAAGACACTGCTCATAGACCATAGTTGCTTTGAAGCCGATAATGGAGAAGACAACGATTCCCGCAAACATCGATGTGAAGCAATTTGTCAGGCTGACCATTATGGCATCACGATAACAATTATTATTAACTGGGTTGTATGATGAAAATGCTATCAATCCGCCAAATGCTAAACCAAGGGAGAAAAATATCTGGGTGCCAGCTTCGAGCCATACTACTGGATCTGTAAGTGTGTACCACTAGGTGCAGAAAAAACAAATTCAATTGTGTTAAAATTACTTGTGACAAGATTTTGGGTGTTCTAGGGCTATTGGAAGTTTTTTACAATTTTTTGGGTATTTCCCGCGTCCCCATTTTACCACTTGTCCCATTATGTGCTACTGTCTTCTGATTACACAAGCAAACTATGTAAACACAGGTTTTTTTTCTTTATCAATAATATGACATTGGGGTTCCCAACTTTAGGATGTAGTGTTTTGAATCCATGCGAACTTTCTATTGGTGTACAGAAAATACTTTACTAAATGCAATGACAATCGGGACTAGCAATATTTAATGCTGGAATTCTACAGTAGAGGCAAAAAGGAAGTGGGTGGGTGAGTGAGTGAGTGGGTGGGTGAGTGAGTGGGTGGGTGGGTGAGTGGGTAGATGAATGGGTGGGCGAATGGGTGGATGAGTGGGCGGGTGGCTGAGCGGGTGGGTGGGTGGGTGAGCGGATGGGTGGGTCAGCGGGTGGGTGAGTAGGTGGGTGGGTGAGTGAGCGCCTTCCTTTTATATATATATGAATGTTAATATTTTTAACATTTTTGAATTTCTCAATTACAATTCAATTTGTATTCATTTTGAGAAATTCAAAAAAATTCGATTACATTTTTGGAATAGCCAAATTTTTTTCAAACAATTTAAAATTCTGGAGATGTTGAATTTCTGGAAATTTTGAAACCTTCGAATTTTCAAAAAGTGTAAAATCTTAAAAATTTTATGTAATCGACTGACTCATTAATTTTTTTTCCAATTATGGAAGATTTCAAGGTCAATTTTTTTAATCAATTAACAGTCTCCAGTGGTTGAGAATATTTCAGTAAAGTTAATCAGCAAAAAGACATAGTTGGTCCAATTTTTGGATGTTTTCATTTTGAAACAGCTTGTAAAATTCGCAAATTTTTGAGAAAAAATTGAAAAAAAACTTAGATGAAATTGGAATTTCCCGCATTACCTTGGGCGTGAAGAGATGTCGCAATCCATCGGACATGCCCTTTAGGGTGACACCGCGGAAGAAAAATATGATAAGAACGATGTAGGGGAAGGTGGCCGTAACGTATACGACCTTTCCCGAGGAGGCAATTCCCTTGATCATGCACATGTAAACCAGGATCCAAGCGATAACTAGAGCCACTGCGATCTTCCAGTTGAAGACCTCGGGTGTGTTGATGTCCTTGGAGATCATTAGGGTCGTTCGATACCAAAAGTATTGGGTTGGACTGCTTTGCTATTTGGTGGTAAATAAAACGAATTATTGAACATTGAAAGCATATTACCAAAAGATACTCTGACATTCCATGATTTTTTTTTATTTACCTGACACTCAGGTTCTGGCGCATACGATCCGTTCTGAAAGTATCTGTTGGGACACGTGGCCCAGGGTAATTCAGATTGGAAGCTCTAGAAGAAGAAACAACATGAATTAAAACTAATCTTAAAAAAATGGGAAATGCGGAGTTGCGGAAAGTCAGTGCAATCACAGTGCAGTGTTTCTGTGTGTGTGTGGGTGGGTGGGTGGTCGGGTGAGTGAGTGGCTGGTGGGTGGGTAGGTAGGTGGGTAGGTGGTGGGTGGCTGGGTGAGTGAGGGAGCGGGTGAGTGGGTAGGTAGGTGGGTAGGTGGATGGGTGGGTGAGTGGGTGAGTGGGTAGGTAGGTGGGTGGGTGGGGGAGTGGGTGGATGGGTGCGTGGGCGGGTGAGTCAGTGAGTGAGTGAGTGGGTGGGTGGGTGGGTGAGTGAGGGAGTGGGTGGGTGGGTGAGTGGGTGGCTGGGTGAGTGAGGGAGTGGGTGGGTGGGTGGGTGGGTGAGTGAGGGTGTGGGTGGATGTCTGGGTGCGTGGGTGAGTGAGTGAGTGAGTGAGTGAGTGAGTGAGTGGGTGGGCGAGTGGGTGGGTGACTGAGTGAGTGGGGTGGGTAAGTGGGTCAGTGAGTGAGTGACTGAGTGAGTGGGTGGGTGAGTGAGTGAGTAGGTGGATGAGTGGGTGGATGGGTGGGTGAGTGAGTGAGTGAGTGAGTGGGTGGGCGAGTGGGTGGGTGACTGAGTGAGTGGGTGGGTAAGTGGGTGGGTGAGTGAGTGACTGAGTGAGTGGGTGGGTGGGTGAGTGGGTGGATGGGTGGGTGAGTGGGTGGGCGGGTGGGTGGGTGAGCGAGTGAGTGACTGAGTGGGCGGGCGGGGGAATGAATAGGGGCGTGGGTGGATGGGTGTGTTTGTGTGTGACAGATACATAGATACACAACTGTTCTGTGGGAATTCTTTAGGCGAAAAATTTGCATATGTGCTACACCAATAATCCACATTACTTGAACGAAATAGAAGAGGCACCAGGCGATAATCGTATTGTAGTAAAGTGCAACGTTGAAGGAGACGACTGCGCTGCTGATGCCAATACCACCCAGAAATGGTGACACCTGGTTCCACACCCCAATGGCGCCCTTCCTGAGTCTCTGGCCAATTGCAAGCTCCAGGTAAAAAATTGGAATGCCCTCAATAGCGAGCATAACAAAGTAGGGGATGAGAAAAGCCCCTGGAAAATTGAAAAAAGTGTTAGGAGGAGCTAGGGGGAGTATTATTTTTCGACGTCTAATGTTTGAAGAATTTTTCTCAAGAAAATTCGAAAATCTGAAAATTTCAAAAATATTGAAGATTCAACAATTTCGGAAATTTAAAAAATTCCCAAAATTTTGAAAATGTCAGAAATTAAAAAAAAAAAAGAAAATTTCGAAAACTTCAAAATTTCCAGCAACTCCGAAATCCAAAAACCCTGCAAAACAGGAAAACATTCCGAAATGGCCCAAAAATTCTATACTCATTTTTGTGATACGAATCCAGCAAAAGCTGTTATATTCAAACAATTTTAATGCGCTACGTACCACCCCCATTCTTCTGTGCTAAATAGGGAAATCTCCAGACATTTCCTAGGCCGACAGCGTATCCAACAGTAGCCAGCAAAAATGTTAGTTTGCTGTCCCAGTTTTCGCGCTCATCCTCACCTGCCTCTGGACGAAATATTGCCTTGCCCTCATTGCTACCCAACTTGCTTCCGCCTCCTCCGCTCGTCCCTCCGCCATCCGCCGCATTTAACCCTTTACTCTGCAATCAAAACAGAAATCACGTGATCAATTTATAGACCCGCGAAAAAAATTGGCGATTTTGAATTCGAAAGTGCTTGAAAATTTCTTAGAAACTGAGATTTCAAGAAAGTTTTCTAAACAAATTTTCTGAAGGAAATTTGAAAAAAGGAAGAATGCACAAGAACTTTAATCTTCGGAAAATTATCACTCTAGATTTCCCATAATTTATTTCAAAAGTGTACTACTATCACTCCTAAATGTAACTCCAGTGCACTTCCGACAACTCCCCAGTTTGGGGCTGACGTTTCCGCCTACGAAGAGTTACAGATTACCCCCTCCACGCCCGCCACAGGCGTGCCCACAGAAAGAGAGAGACGGTACGCGCGGCGGCGTCCAACGAGGCGGCCATACCCCTCCAGCGCAATGTCTAACGTCACGCGGAGTGGGGGGCGCACTCCCCTCCGCTGACTTCTGCTGCAAGACTTACAGAATGTCCACTGCAATTGATGTTATATGCTCCATGGAGCGGAGACAACCACAGAGCGGTTGATTTATAGAGAAATAAATCATTTTCTCGAAAAAGAAATGATGGATGTTGATCGGAGTATCTGTCAAGTGAATTTTTTTTCAAATGAATAATACTTTTCTGGGAAGCAATGCAGCCAAATTGGTCCATCAGTTGTGTAGAATTTTCACAGAACTTTTTTGTGTGAACTCGCGAAATCCACAGTCACTCGGAGGACCCATGATCGATAACAGTTGCGGGTGGCTGGATTATCGAGATAACTCGATTTTCAGTCGAGGAAAATATATAGCTTCATTGAATTAGGTGAGCAACGAGTTGTGGTGAGGGGTTTATCAACGTGGAAGCATCGAGTTGCCACAAAAGGATTGGGTTACCAAACCCCACTAGCTTATGGGTTGTAAATAATGTGAGTGACATGAGCTTTGTTTCTCGAATCTATCGAGAAATAAAAAATGGGGAAAATTGATGGACCAATTTTTGATGAGATTTGCTTTCTTTTCAATCCGATGAAAGAGCATTGAGGTTTTTTTTTGCATCCGTCCCTCTCTCTGGTACTCCCCACCGGAGCCGCTCTTCAGCATTTTCTTCGATAGGGCCCAGTGGACACCCATCCATTTCCAGAAACCCCGGTGGTATGAAGGGGGCCGCCTAGGATGGAACCTACCCCCCTCCTCCCCGACGGGGTAAATTTTGAGCTAGTCCCTTGGTCTCATCTCTGAAAGTACTAAACAGTTCTTCTACCCACTGGACTCGAAATTTTCTGAACCTTCCTCACCTTTGTTGCCTAATTAATTTTTTCCCCATTTTCGCAATTGTTAAATGCCCCAGATATGAAGCACATTTGACCGTCAGCCATCTTCTGATAGACTGCCCAGAATTCCAACCTGAACGAATTTCGACGTCACTCCCACGGGAGTGGAAAAAAATGCTGAACACGCCAGAAGGATGCGAGAAAACAATTAAGTTTCTCAAATCCACCACCATGTTGAAACACGTTTAAAAATCGAACAATCGAATGTAACACCATGTAATAATGAAAACAAAAAATAACAGTATTTGATATGTACATACAAAAGATGCGACCTTAAATAAACGGAGAAAAAAGTCTTGAAATTTCTAAATTATTCAATTTCAGGGTTTTTAATCAGGGTTCAAAGTGTTCTTAAACTGAAGTTGTTTCACGGGGGATTCGTGATACTTTTTTTTCTCGATCGATTTTCTCTTGAGCACACGTTGAAGAATTACCAACCTTTGTGTTGGGACTGGAGTCATCGAATCCCGCATTTGTGGCACCATAACTGGCAGTGGTAGCAGTTTTTCGATTTTCAACGACTAATCTGCCTCGCATCTCCTTCATCTCGAGGCGATCTACACTTTTTTGGGGCTTAAGATCCCTCGAGCTTTGCCTACGCACCAGATGAGCCGTGTTCGCCATTATGTACCGCGACTAAAATGGCTTAAGTTGAATTGAGATTTTTTTAAACCCACGATCAGACGAAAGTACTGGGGCACGTCGACTCCATCCTGGACGCTGCAATGAAAGAAAAAAATATGTATGTAGATGCATATGTGCTCTAGATAGTCTTTATATATATTTTTTCTATCCCCCCCACCCACTCACCCACTTACCCATCGTCCACCCACTTACCCACCGCCCACCCACTTACCCATCACCCACCCACTCACCCGCCCACCCAGCGACTCGCACACCCACCCACCAACCCAACCACCCACCCACCCAGCGACTCGCAAACCCACCCACCAACCCAACCACCCACTTACCCACCCACTCACTCGCCCACCCACTCACTTGCCCACCCACTCACTTGCCCACCCACTCACTCGCCCCCCCACTCACTCGCCGACCCAGCGACTCGCACACCCACCCACCCACCCACCCAGCGACTCTCACACCCACCCACCAACCCAACCACCCACCTACCCAACCACCCACCCACCCACCCAACCACCCACCCACCCAGCGACTCGCAAACCCACCCACCAACCCAACCACCCACTTACCCACCCACTCACTCGCCCACCCACTCACTTGCCCACCCACTCACTCGCCCCCCCACTCACTCGCCCCCCCCCACTCACTCGCCCCCCCCACTCACTCACCCACCCAGCGACTCGCACACCCACCCACCCAGCGACTCGCAAACCCACCCACCAACCCAACCACCCACTTACCCACCCACTCACTCGCCCACCCACTCACTTGCCCACCCACTCACTCGCCCCCCCCACTCACTCGCCCACCCAGCGACTCGCACACCCACCCACCCAGCGACTCGCACACCCACCCACCCACCCAGCGACTCGCAAACCCACCCACCAACCCAACCACCCACTTACCCACCCACTCACTCGCCCACCCACTCACTTGCCCACCCACTCACTCGCCCCCCCACTCACTCGCCCCCCCACTCACTCGCCCCCCCACTCACTCGCCCCCCCACTCACTCGCCCACCCAGCGACTCGCACACCCACCCACCCACCCACCCACCCAGCGACTCGCAAACCCACCCACCAACCCAACCACCCACTTACCCACCCACTCACTCGCCCACCCACTCACTTGCCCACCCACTCACTCGCCCCCCCACTCACTCGCCCCCCCACTCACTCGCCCCCCCACTCACTCGCCCCCCCCACTCACTCGCCCACCCAGCGACTCGCACACCCACCCACCCAGCGACTCGCAAACCCACCCACCAACCCAACCACCCACTCACTCGCCCACCCACTCACTTGCCCACCCACTCACTCGCCCACCCAGCGACTCGCACACCCACCCACCCAGCGACTCGCACACCCACCCACCCACCCACCCACCCAGCGACTCGCAAACCCACCCACCAACCCAACCACCCACTTACCCACCCACTCACTCGCCCACCCACTCACTTGCCGACCCACTCACTCGCCCCCCCACTCACTCGCCCACCCAGCGACTCGCACACCCACCCACCCACTCAGCCACCTACCCGCCCACTGACCTACCCACCTACCCACACCCACATATACACACACACACACAAAATTTCCCACAAAACATCTTTCCCTATCCCAATGAATTAACAAACATGATTGAAATAATCAGAGACTTGTAGGCCTGACTCTAACTGACACGCACTACTACGTGACATTCTGAATTAGTGTCTTAAATTTTTTTCTTCTACTTCCAACCGTTCTGGAAAATCTGAAAAAAAGCGAAGTGACTTATCACAAGCCCAGGGCCATGCCCACACGAGTTATACTGTACCCAATCGATATTGCCCCTCGAGATAAGTAGATCTTAAAGTCGTAATCTTGACTAAATTGTTAGCAAATTGTACTAAATTTTTAAAATTGTTGAAATTTTAGAAATTTTTAAAAATTTTGAGTTTTTGAAAATTTTAAAGTTTTTGAAATTTTCGAGACTTTTGAGCTCAAATTTTTCTTACGGATTTTTCATTTTTTTTTTGCCGTTTAAGAATTTTTACAAATTTTAAAATTGCCGTAAATTCAATTTTTTTGAGGTTTTTTGAAATTTTTCAATTTTGCCACATTTTTCAATTTTTTTTACTTTTCTAATATTTTCAGCATTTGAGATCTCCCTGAAATTTTCTATATTTCTCATTGTTTCATTCACAGAATTATGCGCCTAAAATTAGATATTTGACCCAATATGCCGCACTCATTTCAACCCTTCAGTTTTTTTCTGCGTGGGCGTTTTCCCTGTCAACTTATAATTATTCGTCTGCACACGATCTAGATAAACACGACAAAAACTCTAACGATCAGGCCTCCGCTGACGTCAGCAAACTGGTGACCAATCCTAGTAGCGAAAAACTTAGGAACCATGTTCACTATCTCATCCAGACTAGACTTCATCCCATCTAAGAATTAAATGCTAATATAAAAATACAAAAATTATATTTTCGAGAATTTTCGCGATTCGTCAAAATTCAAAAAAAAAAATTTTGTCAATGATAAAATTATTATTTTTTTTAAGAATTTGAGAATATTCAGAGTATTGAAGGTTCTCATGGTCATTCCCGATTTTCTAGAATTTTTCTTAAATTTTTTTAGAATTTCCCACACCTCAGAATTATTCAAATTTGTTTACATTTTCCAAAACTTCCGCTAGTTTAGATTCTCCTTGGAATTTATACTGTGATATGGTAGAATTTTCAAGGCCAATAGGCGCTTCAGTTCACAATTAATCCGGTAGATGGCGGGAATTTCCGGACGAATTTTGCGGAGGCCGTAAGATCTCTGATTGAATAATAAATTCTTTCCAGGATTCTTCAGATTCTCTAAAATTTTCTGCACTGCTCTAAATCTTCAAGATTTCCAGATTTTTTTCTGCAATTCCCACAATTTTTCATCACTTCCTATCGTCGGTAAGGCCCGATCAAACAGTTGGTAAAGTCATACCTAATCCTGTAGTTGTTCCTAACTCTTCGGTTATCGATAAAGTTGAAAACTACATTGCCGACTTTATGGCAGCTCCCGAACCTCCTATCTTTCTGCTTTACCGATTGTAGATCATGCGCGGTAGTTCCGAGTTCATCCGGCAGATGGCGCCAATTTCCGGAGACCGAGGAGTCTTACATTATATATGGTAAATTTCGATTCATTTCCTAAACTTTTTTACCATTCTCCAGCGATGGTAAGGTAGAATACCCATCCAACAAATGGTAAAGTAAAAAATTTACCTTGTCAGATAGCGTTACACACGCTTTCAGACCCAGCGTTTTGATCTATAACTTGTCGGCAAAGTCGGAAACTACATTACCGGCAATATAATAGGTTCAGTTGGGCCATACAGGTCTACTGTACCGACTGTAGATCATGTCTTCGTAATGAGCCGCGGTCAATGGGCATTTTACATTCAGTGGAGTCAATAATGGATTATGGGAACGTAGAGATGTAGATCATACAGAATTATCAACGTGCTTCTACCTCATCGAACACCAGCGAACTACGCATTCAGATTGTAGGTACAAGACGAAAACTACATTGCGCGTAGGGGGGGTCTACTTTATCGACTGTAGATCATATGTGTATAGTTCATAGTTGATCCGCTAGATGGCGGAAATTTCCGGACGGAATGTGATCCTCATTACATGTAGTCATATTTTGCCAGTTTTTGGGGTGTAAAAAAAATTGCAAAATTATGAAAATGAAAGTTATCAATTCCTTACAATTTTAAAGTATTTTTATCATGATTTGTACTTGTAGATCGTTTGGAGTAATCGTAATTATCGTTTGTGCAATTTCATTGAGAATTTCAATTAAATTACGTACGATTTTTTTTTCGAACTCACTTCCTGTCAGCAAATAAATAAATCCATAAATAAATGAATAAATAATTGAATGAATAAATAAATAAACATCGTTTTGTTTACAAGCACGAGAATCATTTTTCATTTTGATTTTTTGGTATTGTTTTTTTTTAATATTTTTTATATTTTGATCTTGGACTTAATATAATCCCCAAATGGGTTTTGCTGGGTCATTTCCTATTTGGTAATTAATTCATAACAAACATATTAAACGGTAAGCGAGCAGAGATTTCAGAAGGGAGTTTCCATAGATATTACGGTTAATAAAAATACTTAACGAGATTTTGATCTCAGAAATCGATACAACTTCAATGAAAAAATGCACACGCGTAGGGGAACGTGGGGCATAACGGGATAGGGGGTAGAATGGGTTGTGAAAGATACCGGTGCAGTTATGATAAAATTGTTTATGTTACTAATAGAAAAAATGATTGAAATTGTTAATGTGTGATAAAATTGTAATTAAAGGGTTTTATGAATAAATCCCCGGGAACAGCTGGGCTATGCAATTTTTAATAGTCAAATGGCAGAAACTTTTCAACTTTATTTTTCGACCGCTCAAGCACAAATCAATAATTCAAGATGGCAAAATTCTGGTCACGAGTTTTCTTCCAAGTTTTAAATTTCAAGAAAAAGACTTTAAATATTAACTTTCTTTTAGTCTCAAAATTTTTCGGGATTTTTGAATTCTTAAGATTCTTCAAATTTTTTTGAAATTACTGCAAAAAATGAAACTTTCAATTGCAATTTTCAAATGCTTTGAAGAAATGATTTGAAATTTGGAGAATTCAAAATTTAAAAAAATCAATTTTCAGTATTAAAGTCTTCAAACATAATGGAAAAATGTTCAAACTTTTTTTTCGATATTTTAAGTTCATTGAATTATTTTTCGAAAATTCTATTACAATTTGCAATTTTTTATATATATTTCATTGTTTGTAGTATTTATAGTTTTCAGAAAATGACAATTTCAAAATCAATTTTATAAATAGATTTATGAAATTCCTCATAAGGAATTTTGGGAGTTCCTAAAAAAGATCTGTTTTCGAATTTATTCACGAACGCTCTTATTCGATATAAAAAAATCACACACTTGTGTCTATATATATGGAGACAAATTTGTAAAATTAACTCATTGTTTGGGAATGTAGGACATAATGGCTTTTATGGGGCAATTAAGGAGGACACTTGGACCATTTAATTTCCATTGGAAAACGGAAGAAACTTAATTTAATCAACGTTATTTTTCGACCTCAAGCACTAATCGATAATCCAAGGCGAGAAAAATCAAGTCACGACGTTTTCTTGATTTATACTTTTATAATGCCTTGAAAACACAATTTTTCATTTTGAATTGGTGAAATCTTAAAATTTTCCAATTTTCAAACATTTGAAAATTTTTTAATTAAATTTTTTTTTTAATTATTAAATTTTATAAATTTCGAAAAAGTTTAAATGTTATAAATTTTTTTGACTTTCCAATTTTTTTTTCTGATCCTTTTTTTTATTGCACTTTTAAAAATCCTCGTAGTTTTCTTTTCGTTCGGTTGAAAGAAAAATTTATCGCACTAGAATTTTGAGATAAAAAAAAAAATTTTCTTTACTTTTTCAATTTTTGAAATTACAATTGTTTGATTTTTTTTTATTTATTTTTTTTTTAATTCTAAAAACGGATTTTTCAAATATTTATTGGAATTTAAAAAACAATGGCAAATTTACTTCTTTCGAAATCGTCAGAATTCGGAATAATTTCCCAATGATTCCCATTAAAAATGTTAGCTTTTGTCTTCAATTGTTGAAATTACCAAAAGATCGGAATGGAATTTTTCGTATTACAAAAAAAATATTTTTTTTTTATATGCGTTTTTTAATAATTTTTTTTCAGGTTTTTAAATATTCAAATTTTGGGATTTTTTTTTTTTTAATGCAGAACTTTAAAAATTATTCTTTTATCTCGTATAATTTTGAAAATTTGATTTTGGAATTTCAAAAAAAATTTTGAAAGTTCTAGGAAATTTCAAATAATGTTTTAAGCCACTTACACAGGTAGAACAACACACTTGTGTTTATAAATTGACATATTTGAGAGATGATTTCATTGTTGTAGGGAAAAGTAGCGTGTAAAGATTTTTATGGGGAAATTAAGGGAGACACTGGGACCATTCGATTTTTAATGGGGAAATGACACTGACCTGGGGCCGACGTTTAGGTGCCTCGAGGAGGCACTCTTCTTGTGGGGTACGAGGGCAGCCCTCCACTGTCGCACCCTCTAGGATGTTGGGGGCAAGGTTTCGCCATTTGGGGTACTCATGGGGGCTCATTCTCTGTGTCACGACGCCGGAATCAATAGCGAGCGCCGGCGCCGAGACGAGTACTCTTACACATGTTTTTGCGGGGACGGAGAGGAGAGAAAGCCATTTTTTTGTCATCTTTTGTCAATGGAAGCTGTGCAATTATTATAATTTCGCACTTCTTTCAAAATTTTCTGAGCTATTAAATTTTTGAAAATTTTGAAAATTTTGAAAATTTTGAAAATTTTGAAAATTTTGAAAATTTTGAAAATTTTGAAAATTTTGAAAATTTTGAAAATTTTAAAAATTTTGAAAATTTTGAAAATTTTGAAAATTTTAAAAATTTTAAAAATTTTGACAATTTTGAAAATTTAGAAAAAACTGAATATTCTAAAAAATCTGAAAAATGTAGAGAATTTGGAGGTTTGAAAAACTTGGAAAAATTTAAAGTTTTCAAAATTAAGAAAATTGTAAAGCTCGTAAAAAAGCGTATCAGCGTTAAAAAGTTTCAGAGCATTCCAAATTTTTAACACTCCCATATGTAACAAAAATCATAGTTGTAAATTTTCAAAATATTCTTCAACTTTGTAAATTTTGGATACTTTCAAATTTTCCTAGTTTGAATAATTGTTTTCCTTAGTTTTGATTCTTACATTGTACAGATGAATAAAATTTGAAACGAAAAAGTGAACAGTAGTAGATTTAAAAACTCGTGTCCTTTTACAACTTTTTGAACATTTTTAATTTTTTATTTACTTAAATTAAATAATAGAATTTCTGGTAATTCCATACTTAGAGAAATTCAAATTCAAATTCAAATTCAAATTCCATACTTAAGAAATTCAAAAAGTCAAAAGCTTGAATTTTCTTAGAAATAGACTAGAAAATAAAAATTCCCATCAAGTGAAAAATTTTCAGCGTTCTCAAAATTTCCAAATATTTCCAAAATTTTCAGAATTTTCTAAAAGTTTCGAATTCTGAAAAATTTCATAGAATACAATAATCACCAATTTCGATTTGGGCTAAAGTGCTCTGCCTACTCCAAATCGATCCTAGGATCATGGGTTCGGATCCCGCTGTGAGCGAAATTTTTATCAAAAAACGAATTTTCGTCACGCCGCTCGAGTCGAACCTACGAACCGAAAAAGTGAACAACAAGAATGCATCCCAAGAGTCCAACAATTAATAGTACAACAACAGTTTACAATCGAATGATCCTACCCTCAATGTAAACAATGACATCCGTAACTTTGAGTTACACAGGAAAAAGTCGTGAGCATCTAACGACTATAATAAGTCCAGAGCCGTCGCTTATGACCCTGGCAGTTCCCCACAGCGACGTTAAATAACACCATCAAAAAAAAAAAAAAATTTCGATTTTTCATTAAATCCAAAATTTTCAAAATGTTGGAAAATTTTGAAAATTCATAGAATTTTGAAAATTTTCTATTTTTCTTGGAACTCCAAAATTTGGAAATGCCCACAAAATGAAAAAAAAATCACGGGTTTTATTTCTGTTTCTAAATGACTATTCATTTCTTCATCGAAAACAGATACTCAGTAATGAAGATTGGGATTGCAAGGGAAATTGTCTCTTGTTGAACACATCTATTCATTCTGCAATTGTGATAAAAGCTGTAGTACTGCGAGAATCAGATTTCCGATTGCTAGGTCCAGCTATGGAGGCTGTAATTGCTTCCATCTATCGTTTATTAACGAAGTTACATAAGAGTGTTAATGGAAGGGTCTGTTAATTGGAAGATAATTAGGTAACTGGTTAAAGTAATGAAAAACGTTGACAATATCTGAAAAATAGAATGCTGCTGGTCTCAATTTCTTATCATGTTGCGATTGTTTTAGTAGTTTCCAAAATTTTCAAATGATTCCAAACTTTTGTCAGTTCCAAATTCGCGAAAATAGAAAAGTTCTGGGAATTGTTAAAATCATTAAAATAAAAGGGAGTGTTAAGTGGGACATAATTACTCAGTGGGCCTTTGCAATGAAACATGCGCTTTTATTGTCACAAACAAGAGTCATCGAATCGTCTCCTTCGCGAGGAATTGTGTGAAGCCAAGAATTCCTGAAATATACGAAATAATTATTATTCAATTGGTTATAATTTACGTCCGCAAAAACATACGATGGAAAATAATGAAATTAAAAGAAAAAGAATTTCTTATTTCTTCCAAATGGTCGAAAAAGTTCAAATTCATATAATTTCAAAAGTCTGAAAATGTTTCAAATTTCCGAAAATTCTAATCTACTTTTCATCTTTCGGCATTTTCAATGTTTTGTTTTCACCAATTTTGAAAAAAAAAATTGACATTTAGCAATTTTAATTTTTTTTTTCTTAAATTTTCTTGGCATTATGAAAGCAATTCATTTTGAAAAATGCACAGTTACTGGAATTTATTTAATGTTTCTGTTTTTAAAAAATTGTTTAAAAAAAATATTTACAAATTATACGAAACTCAATCACTATGATGAAAGCGTTCTATAAAATGTGAGTTTATAAACGGCCTCAGAATGAATATATAAAAAATTCCACAATACGTTTCCAATATTCTCAACGAATTTGATTTTACAACTGTAAACTAATGTTAAATTTTTTAGATATTTCTTCTGAGGATATACCTTAAATACTTATTTCTTACTTTCAATTTCCTGTCGATTGTCCTTACGCCCAAGTGTATCAATCAATTCGACGATCGTTTCTCGATTTGTTTTCTCCACAGCTTTTAGTTTATCACTAATTCCGTCGTATCTACATCTCATTAATTAAGAAAATTAAACTGTGCAAGAATACAAGTTCCATATCACGTATTGAAAATGTGAGAAAAAATTTGGACGAGGTTTTGCAAACTTTGAAAATTATATTTCAAAATTTCCAAAATTTTCCAAATTTTTGATGCTTCGAATTTTGTCAAAAAATTGAAGCTTTATTTATTTATAAAAATTTAAGGCAAACTTGAGAAATTTGAAATTTACAATTGTTGACATTAGGAAACTGTAATTTTTTTTTTTTTTGAAAAGGTTTGAAAAAAAGAACGAATTAACAAATTTTGGAAGTTTCAAAAAATTTCAAAATGCCCCGAAATTTTAAAGCTTCGAAATTTCTCCCTCTTAAATCTTTCAAATTCTTAAAAAAAAAAATAAATTCAAAATGCCCGAAAATGAAAAATATATTCAGATCCTAAGAACTTTCAATATTTGCGTAATTAAAAGGTTTTTGAAGGCATTTGATTGATCTAAAGCATTTTCTAGTGTTGTTTCTATAGCTTTTTAAGCTTTTGTGATTCATCTCATGAGAAGGATACAACCGTTGAAAATGATCCTGAGCAGTGATGGCCCACTCCAGGAGAAGATCAAGGCGAGGCCTGTGCGACGTTCCCTCCACGATTTCCTTCATCTTTGGATCATCCACGAAAACCTTACTCCTCAACTTTTCCAGGTGAATCAATTTATTCTTCAGCTCCTAATTAATAAAAACCATTGAATCATCGAAATTTCAAACAACTACTAACCAGAAATTTTCAAAGATTTTGGCATTTTGTAATTTCTTGCAATTTCTGCATTAATTGAATCTTTTTTCTGAAAATTTTTGAGATTTTTAAACCTTTTGGAATTATTGAATTTTTGCAAAGGAATCTTTCAACGTTTTGGAACATTTTAAAAATTTTCAAAAAAATGTTCAAGAGTTCAATTTGCGACACCGAAACTGTTATTTTTTTCGAAAATTCTCGGAATACATATCTATAATTTTCTATAGTATATTGAACACTAATGTTGTAAATTTAAACATTCGCTAAAATGTCCCAAAAGTCCCAAATTTTCTCATTTTTTTAAATGTTTGGAATTTTGAGAACAGTCGGTCATCTCTTTTAAAATTCTATGAAACCTAAATTTCTGTCTTTCGCTCTGAACTATGTCTCCCATTCATTGCTTATTTATTCAAAAAAATTAAGCTGAAGATACTACTTGATTTAGGTCCGCCAGTTGTTTCACAGCTTCCACCACCCCCTTGAACTCCTCCTCCATCCTCAGCTCAATTTTGAATCCCAGCTTTTCCCGCGCATTATCTATTCCACAAATTTCTGCGTTATCGACCTCCTTGCTGTAAGTAAATGGTGACATCTATATCAATATTTCCGCATAAAAACACACAAAACAAAAATGACAATAAACAAATCTCGTGGAGCATCGAAAAGAATGATTCCCAAGAAAAAAACATTCAAAAAATTACTAAACAGAAATAAAAATCAGAGTGATTTTTTTTTCGAAAGACTGCAAACTCATTCAAACAATTTATAATAAACTTGGTTATAGTTATTCATATATAGTTAATAGTCATATTCGCCACCCCCCCCCCCCAAACTTGGCGGTTAAAAACGCGCGAAAATCGACCATTTTGAAAATTCAAGCACCAAAAAATCAAAGAATACAAAGTTTCATGATCATTAAAAATTGTGGAAAAATACCTGTAGACATGACCAATTTGTTCCGAAAAATTTTTCATACCCTCTAGATGTCCCCGGGCCCCATCGCACTGCCCCCTCCACAGCCCATCAATTTTTTCGAGCCTCAAAAAAAAGCCCACGAGAGCCTTCAAAATTTCCTTCTCCATTCTCCACTCAGAGGTTATGTTATCTCCCGCCGTCCCGCGAGAAGCGCGCGCGCACGTGGTCATCCCCTCCACCGCGCATCCACGCGCGCGCACACAACCCTAATCTACCAACAAAAATATAATGCCAACACCAATCTACGAAGAAAACAAAACGTTTAGTGCGGCATAAAATAGATCGAAGAAAAAAGGAGAATTTATATTAAAAGAAGACTATGAAAACAATGGAGACACATTAGAAAATTCAACGGTAAGTTACCAAAAATTGTATCTATAAATATGTGTTAAAATTTAAAGCTATATTTTGCAGATTCAAAATCTGAAACGTATAAGGACTGCGGTTGCCCAAATGCTACTCAGGTAACAATTTTCACCAATACTATTTAAATTTCTCATATAATGTCGTTTAATTTTCCGCAATTTACCGGTAAATTATAACTGGGGTAGGTGATACCACTTGTCAACGCAAAATGCCAATAAAAATCGGAAATGTCGATACGTCTTTTGGCTGACCGCAATATAAAAAAGAGAACAACAATACTGAAATGAAACACGATCAGGAAATACATATGACCTCGTCTTATGTCACATAAGATTCTTGTCTAAATTTCATTCTCCTCTGTGACGAAGAAAATCAATATCACACTAATCCCACTTAACTTCCATTCAATGCCCCATAAATGCCGGAAGATTCCACTTCATATTTACATATCAAACGCCCTCCTTACCCCGTATACAAAATAAGGTTAATTTAGAATAGATGACCACGTACAATAAATGAACGTACATAGTTCTAGGTCAAAGCTTCGTTGACCGAGTTATTTGACGGATTTCAACAAAATCGGATGAAACAGTTTCAAGAAATCGTAATAAGCATCTACCAAAAATCACATAATTCAAATAACGATTTACCCGCCAAAATTGCCCAAAATTATCTAGCCATCTAGATAATCCAGATGACAATCTTATCTGGAATTTCCACCCCGTTCGATGAATCCCAACTCTGGAGATGCTTATCTAGATAATCTAGCAACTAGATAATTATCGAGATTATCTCAACTATCTAGATACTTGCCTGGATTATCTAAAGTATCTAGATTTCAGATAATTGTGGATAGTCTCGGGGGTTGATTATCTCAACCAAGATGATCATCTGAGATGATTATCTGAGATGGTCATCTGAGATAACCATCTTTACTACCCCCAAATCCCACAAAATTATCTAGAAAACCGCGAAAATCCGCAAATTCAGGAAAATTCATTTCCAAAAATCACCGTGCATGTGTGTATGTAGGCGATGATGCCCTACCATTGGAAAGGAGTAATAGTAAGACCGTAATGCCGCAAAGTAGGAACGGGAAGCGCGTAAAGTTCTCCCTCTTCCGTCTGGCACTTCAGTCGGTCATCGAACGCGTCCGCGACTCGTCCGCTCATCGAGCTCCCTAACCACTTATTTATTTTTTCTTTTTTACGTTAAAATCATACGTTTCCCTGCTTGCGTAAATTCACACCAATACACTCCCCCCCACAGATTTAAGGGTTACATCAGAACGAATAACTCTATCGCGCAATTGCGTCAGCTCAGGTGGCACCCTTGCAATGCGTTTGCCCCAAAAGAAAAATTTATATATTTGGTAATATCAAGTGATACCAAGGTTTTCTACTGTGCATTTTAATGCCACTTCGTCGGACTCATTAAAAACAATAATTCAAATTTGTTGACATGATTAATTAGAGGGCATTGGAAAAAACCTTCAAGAGTCAAATTGTCCAATTAAAATGAACTAATGATGAACTAATAATTATAAGTGAACTGCAACTCATTTTATTTAATTGAAAAAAATTATTTATTGTTCAAAGTTGTTTGTCATTAATTATAAAATTGTTAATTGGTGGAAAGGAACAATTGTAACATTGGTAGAAGTGGAGGAAGATAATCGAATTTTATTAACAATTTAATGAATGGTTTTTTGTTGTGCGATTTTTTTTCCTCAGTTGGAAAATTAAGGGTGGCTTTTGGTGCACGTGAGTGATTTTTTTTTCTTGGTTGACAGATAAAAAATCAAGTGGTGGAAGGAAAAAGTGGATTTTAACTGGGCCGAGGTGTCTCAAGTGCTGGTTTGAGTCGACGGACGTGGCAGGCCGTTCGGCTCAAATAAATTTCTCAATTTAATGGCAAAAATGCATCGGGATCAGGTGGATGCTGCTTCGATAGACACGGATATCCTCAATCCGTTTGTACATCGACTAGAGCTCGATACAACGTATGACAAGCTCAAGGTCAGTTATCCGAGGAGTTGTAAAGTAGTCGAGAAAATTTTTTAATATTTATATACTGAGGGAAGAGTGCAACTGGCTTGAAAAATTTGATTACACAAAAAATCATCAATTTTGAGTTGACTCATTTTTTTTACCATCGGGGAAAAAATACGCCCTGCAAGTTTTTGGATGTTCCATCAAATACTGGATCAATACTGTGCGCCAGTATTTTCAATTGTAAACGAATTTGAAAGGACAAATTTTGGTCGGAAAAAAATTTGCTCAATTTTTTTTTTTTTTTTTTTTTTTTTTCAGACTGTAAAGTATCGAAATATTTCGGGATTTTTAATTGCCCGAGTCCAGGGAATTAACTGCGAAAGTAGGAATGTTGAAAATTTTTTCTTGAGGCTCTGAATTTTTTTTAAATGAGACAACGTGTTAGGAAAATGAGAACGCGATTTGGTGAGGAGAACAAATTTTTTGAGATCATAGTGCGAGCAATTTTAAGGACTAGTTTTTCTTGAAAATTTAAATTTGTTTACACTTGACCGGATTTTTAATTTTTTTTTACAAGTGTCTAGGGATAGATCGGAAAATGAAATAGAGAAAGGAGCTCTCTTCAGGGTTGGCTTATGGTCTAAAGGAACTGAAAAAAATTGCATGGTATTTTTTCCAATCACAGTAGAAAACAAAAAAAGTTATGTTTGATAAAAAAAAAAAACGAAATTTTCTAGACTCGTCAAATTTTTTTTCGGTAATTTCCTGTACACTTTCCAGGCTTTCCCGAGTTTTCTGGATTTTTTCCTGTTTTTATAAGATATACGCACAATTAATTGAATTTTTTTAGGGACTTTTTGACACTTTGAAAAAAAATGATCATAAATTTTTGAAGCATTATAAAATTGTTGAAACAATTCTCGAGGTGTGAATGATTGAGTTTTTCGCATGAAAATGATCCCAAGCTCCTGTCAATATCTCAATTTCATTCGCTATTCAAAATTAACGCATCATTAGTCGCGCGATTCTCCTAACGTTCTTCAGGAGCGCAGTGAAAGAATCTCGCCATTCCGTTTCAGGATCATATCTCGAAATGTGAAGGAGCTACCCCAATTTTCATAATAACCTTTTTTGTAGTGGACACTGAGAGCTACAATAAAGCTTCATGTGACTATTCGCTAATATCCTTAGTTTTCAAGATATCCGCCAAAAATGCCGCGGAATTCACGGATTGCGCGATTCCGACCTCAACGCGTAACCCGCGAATTTTCTACTTGAATCGAAGAATATATTTCCATCAACTTCGCCGTATGTTGTAAATGATTTTCATCTCCACCTAAATTATCTAAAAGAGTTACTTGAGGCCTTAAAAAATTTTCGCTCAAATATTTCACTTATCAAATATATTTTTGACAATATGACAATTTTCGTGGCAGGAAGTCTCATAATGTGATTGCAGACGAATTAAATTGCATCCCAATTTTTTTTTCTAATTTTTATTTTAGTTGAAATAAAATTTATTTAAAAATCTTCAAAATCTCTAATAAAAGATGAAATTTTCTCAATAAAAGTTTACAAAAAATTGTTTGTGACAATTTAGCATCACACCACTTGTGAAAAAAGAAAATGCTATAAAAATTTGATAGAATTCAAAACTATGCGAATTTACTTGCAGATTTTAAAAGAAATTCTAAAAAAAACTTGATGTAAAATAACAAATATTCTACTCGTTAATAATTTGTGTTTAGTATTTTTTTTTTAATCTTTAGTGCAAATTAATGCTGTATGCACGAGTGGTGTGAGCAAATGACGTTCCTATTATAGATCAAACGCGTCGGAATCAGTGTCAGTGGCACGTGGCACCTGCCTAACCGTTCTGCCCCTCCTCCCCCCCTCCTTTTTTTCAGTATAATTACACGTGTGATTTGCCCACACACTAAACGATTACTGCATAATTTATATATCGGAAGCGATATGAAAGAGGCGCGCAACTACCAAAAAATGCATTCACAACAAATGGCGTTTTTTCAATGATCGCTGTCGCATTCGCGTGTGAAATGACATTTTCAATGCAATTCAAATTCCCGTATTTACGCACTTTTCCACAAATCTACTTGTCAGTATGAACTAATTTAATTACAAAAATTAAATTTAATTACAAAACAAAAATTCGAATTTTGAATTTATGTCGAAAATGACCCACTTTACAAAAAAGTGTTATTCAACTTTTCTTTCTTAAATTAAATTCCCCACAAAAAATGATCAATAACATTTTTTTGCAAACTCACTAATTTACGAGATAATTGAAGCTTCGGTCATAACGAGAATGCTAGAAGTACCGAGTCGGGTAGTGATCAGTGCATGCAAGTGGCCCCAAATGTGTCATTTCGATTTTTCTCGAAAACAGATCACTGTAGAAAAAAGTGCCATTAAACTTTTTCCCCGGCGATGAAATTCTCTATAAAAAGTGTTCTATATCTTCATTCTGTAAAAGTACTCGGTAATGAGATAATTGACTTACAAGAAGAATTTGTGAAAAATATGCAGAATGAGGGGTTCGCGCAATTCCCCTTTTTTTGACAATCTCAATTTTCAGTGGAATCTCGTCGGTCGAGTCAGACGGCAGAGCATTCGGGTGCCCTCGGCATTTCTCGTCAGATCCGTTATCCGATTATCGCATGCCATCGTCCGCGCATTGCGCATGTAATGGTAAATCGTCCGGTAATGCCGGCATCGTCTATGAAAATGAATGAATATGTCGCCGAAGTCAGATAAAATCTGCACCACTGAAAGATTTCCGTTCTCCAAGAAAATCAGAATAAACCAGTGACGCCTTTGAGGTCCCAGGACAAACTTCTCGATATGGAATTTGAGCACCACCTTGTCAAAAAATTTCTTGAAACGTCAAATATCTCGTCAACAAATTTTTCTAAAACCAACACCTCGAGAGGTGTATGCAAAATTTTTTATTTGGGGGAGGGGGGGGGGGAGAAAGGGGATTAATAAAAAAAAAAAAAATCGAGATGATCGGAAGTCATAATCTAAAATTGTTGGGATAGCCTTGAACCGGAAATCCTGTCAAAAAAAATTTTTCCAGTCACTCGTTCTACCAGTGATAAGCTGCGAAAAAAATGAATGGACCGATCTCAGATTAACGGTAAAATCGGTATTTAAACGGAACAATTTCTTTCGTCCTCTGCGACTGGGTTAGGACCGAAAAAACCGGACAAAAACGGTATTTATTAACAATTCCAAGTCCATAAAACAATACACATAATTTTCTCCATCAACGATCGTAAAGCGGTTGAAAAGTGCTGAGTACCCCGGGCTATCATGCTGTCACTCCGATAGTACGTTTCTCTAACCCACATTTTCGTCCCACATTGCCCCCACCCCGTAAGTCACTCCTGTAAATCCTGTAAATCCCATAAACCCCAAAAATCCCACATGAAATAATCAGGATGTGGGTGTAATCCTGGATGAATTGAACCCATAACTTCTCGACCCGTGTATACGTGTATGTCCTTTTTCATTGCATTTCATAGAAACCACCGAAGAGGAAATTGATCAAAGAAGCTGATCATCTAGCTAGCAAGTGGTTTTACGCATAAATACTGTATGACATTTTTTGTCAAGGATTTTCTTGCCGACATAAACTTTGTTTTGTGTTTTTTCTCTAATCTCTTTCGTTAACGAGATAAACCCAAAAATCGTTGGTTTCAACGCCACGAATTTTGCGTTTCACAATGGAGAACCACACACTTACACACACAATAGGTGCTACCACAATTGAGGAACAACTTCATTAAATATTAGGCGCCAAAAAGTCTCGTACCACAAAATCCCGCGCCAAAAACTCTTGCAGCACAAAGTCTTGCGCCAAAAAAAACCCACGACAAGAAGTTCTGCAACGAATAATTTCGCGCCAATAATTTTCGCACTACACAGTGCCACGCCAAAAAGTCTCACACCGAAAGTTCGTGCGCCAAACAATCTCGTACCACAAAGTCCCGCGCCAAAAATTATCGCACCACAAAGTCCCGCGCCAAAAATTCTCGCACCACAAAGTCCCGCGCCAAAAAGTCTTGCACCACACAGTCCCGCGCCAAAAAGTCTCACACCGAAAGTTCACGCGCCAAAAAGTACTGCACCAAAGAGTCTCGTACCACAATGTCCCGCGCCAAAAATTCTCGCACCACAAAGTCCCGCATCAAAAAGTCTCGCACCACACAGTCCCGCGCCAAAAAATTCCGCCCCAAAAATTCTCGCACCACAAAGTCCCGCGCCAAAAAGTCTCACACCGAAAGTTGGCGCATCAAGAAGTACTGCGCCAAAGAGTCTCGTACCACCAAATCCCGCGCCAAACATTTTCGTACCACAAAGTCCCGCGCCAAAAAGTCTCGCACCACACAGTCCCGCGCCAAAAAGTCTCACACCGAAAGTTCGCGCGCCAAAAAGTACTGCGCCAAAGAATCTCGTACCATAAAGTCCCGCGCCAAAAAATTCCGCGCCAAAAATTCTCGCACCGCAAAGTCCCGCGCCAAAAAGTCTCCCACCGAAAGTTCGCGCATCAAGAAGTACTGCGCCAAAGAGTCTCGTACCACCAAATCCCGCGCCAAAAATTTTCGTACCACAAAGTCCCGCGCCAAAAAGTCTCGCACCACACAGTCCCGCGCCAAAAAGTCTCACACCGAAAGTTCGCGCGCCAAAAAGTACTGCGCCAAAGAATCTCGTACCACAAAGTCCCGCGCCAAAAATTCTCACACCACAAAGTCCCGCGTCGACAAGTCTCACACCGAAAGGTGGCGCGCAAAAAAAGTCTCGCGCCAAAAAGTCCCTCACCAAAAAGTCGCGCGCCAAAAATTCTCACGCCAAAAAGTCCCTCACCGAAAACTCGCGCGCCAAAAAGTACCATTACAGTATTTTTTTGACAAAATCACGCTCTTCCTCACATATCAGTTGAAGTGACTCATTTATCACATTCAAAGTTGAGTATTTCTCCATGATTAAATTAATGCCTACCGCCGCTTGATATATTGCCGCAGCTAGATTGTTGTCCTGGAAAGGAAGTTAGATGAGAGATTGTGAATTTTATGAAATTTTAGTTTCCAATATCGTTCACACGAGTCTACATAGACTGTCATCTCTGACTTCTACGATGATCGGTATTATTTCTGCGCGGCTTGAGTAGGTCGACTCTCCTGCAATTTGAAAACCCAATAAAAATGCCTTGCCTTGATGGTACTTTCTCAGTGGCCGTGACCGTATCACATAAAGGGAACAATAAACATTTCTCAACTGTACCACGTCAATTTACTATTGCGGAGTAATTTTCAAAGCATTCGGTGGATATGGAGCAAGCGCTTGTGCGTCTTCTTAAATCAATCTGACGTGAAGCGATTTTTTGCTTCAACATAAATGAATTAGGGATTTTTATACAAGTGCAGGTCAGTTGGTTAAACCAAAAAAAAATGAAATATCTACACCAATAAAATATTCCAAATAGGACGATTAAATATCCCCAATCTGAAAAGAAAATATTCCACATATGGGGATACAAGATCCGAAATTGGAGGATGATGGGTCGTCAATTTGGGGATAAAATAACTCGCAATTTGGAGATAAAATATCTTGCAATTTGGGGATGAAGTATCTTCCAATTTAGAAATAAAATATTTCCCAATTTGGGGATAAAGTACCTCCCAATTTGGGGATAAGATATCTTCCAAATTGGGGATAAAGTATCTCCCAATTTAGAAATAAAATATTTCCCAATTTGGGGATAAAGTGCCTCCCAATTTGGGGATAGGATATCCTCCAATTTGGGGATAAGGTATTTTCCAATTTAGAAATAAAATATTTCCCAATTTGGGGATAAAGTACCGCCCCATTTTGGGGATAAGATATCTTTCGAACTGGGGATAAAGTATCTTCCAATTTAGAAATAAAATATTTCCCAATTTGGGGATAAAGTACCGCCCCATTTTGGGGATAAGATATCTTTCGAACTGGGGATAAAGTATCTTCCAATTTAGAAATAAAATATTTCCCAATTTGGGGATAAAGTGCCTCCCAGTTTGGGGATAAGATATCTTCCAAATTGGGGATAAAGTATCTCCCAATTTAGAAATAAAATATTTCCCAATTTGGGGATAAAGTACCTCCCAATTTGGGGATAAGATATCTTCCAAATTGGGGATAAAGTATCTCCCAATTTAGAAATAAAATATTTCCCAATTTGGGGATAAAGTACCTCCCAATTTGGGGATAAGATATCTTCCAAATTGGGGATAAAGTATCTCCCAATTTAGAAATAAAATATTTCCCAATTTGGGGATAAAGTACCTCCCAATTTGGGGATAAGATATCCTCCAATTTGGGGATAAGGTATCTTCCAATTTAGACATAAAATATTTACCAATTGGGGGATAAGATATCCTCCAATTTGGGGATAAACGATGTGCCAATTTGGAGACAAAATATCCCTCAATTCGGGGATAAAGTATTTTCCAATCTGGGGATTAACCATCCCGATTTTGGGGATGAAATATGCCCAATTCGGGAATGAACTATCCCCGATTTGGGGATAAAATCTCTTGAATCTTAGGATGATAGTTGGGGGATAAAATAGCCCTGATTCGAGGATTTTTAATACTTTAATTCAAGTATAATATATTACCGATTCGGGAATGAAATATCTCCCATTGAGGCATATATTCATAATCGCCGAATTGAGAATGAACGATCCTGCAACCGGGATATATTTTGAGAATGATATGGTCGAGTCGGGGATGAAATAGTGCCAATTTGGGGATAGAATATTTCCGATTTAAGGATACTGCAAATTTTCCGGAATCAGGGTCCAATATTTTCAAATTGAGAGTAACTTCCAGGGATTTTTACATATATAAGATAAATAAGGTGTTTCCGACTTGGGGATATTTCATCCCCAAGTCGCAGATAACATATTTCCATTCGGAAAATATGTTCAATATTCTTGAGGCAGAAATGTATTCCGGAGTAAAAGTATATCTGTCCCCAGATGGGGATCAGGCAACCCTCAATTTGGGGATATCGCAAATATACCCAAATGGGGGATATTTGATTTGCGAATTGGGGATACCGTGAATATACCCGAATTGCGGATACCGTAAATATCCCCAAACCGGGGATACTATGAATATCCCGAAATTGGGGATACTATAAATATCCCCAAATGGGGAATACCATAAATATCCCTAAATCGGGGATACTATAAATATCCCCAATGTGGGGATACTATAAATATCCCTAAATCGGGGATACTCTATATATCCCCACATCGGGGATACTGTAAATATCCCCAATTTGGGGATACTATAAATATCCCCAATCTGGGGATACTGTGAATAGTCGCAATTTTGGAATACTGTAAATATCCCCAAATTGGGGATAGTTTGTTCCCGAATTGGAGAGACTATAAATATCCCCAAACTGGGTATACTGCCAATATCCCCAAATTGGGGATACTATAAATATCCCCAAATTCGGAGATTACAATTGGGGGATTTACGATATACCCAATCTGGGGATAATGTAAATTTCCCCAATTTGGGGATGCTGTAAAATTCCAAATTGGGGATATTCGAAGGGTGAGGCAAAATGGACACATAAGGGAAAACGGACACCTTGAAAAATCAAAGTGTTTTCTGTTAATATCTCAGACTGTAGACTACATACGACGGTTTAGATGATAACCTTTTTTGTGCAGCAAGTGGAGATCTACAAAAAAGTTCGTATGACCGTTTCCCCATTTTCCTTAATTTTCTAGATATTAACAAAAAATGATAATCGCAGTCAAGCATATTTCTTTTCGTATTTCCCTTTCAAGGCAGTGGAAACCATAAAATATAATCTCAATTGTGCCCCACTCATCCCTAATTATCCCCAAAATCCCGAATTTTACACTATACATTTGTTTTGTTTTACTTTTTGTCAAAAAATCCGATTTTTCGTCCCAAATTTGGTGGTCCCAAAAATGCAAAAAAAAATCGCCAAGTAGAGACCACTGGTATTCTCAAAGATTTGCAAAATTTTCAGCAGGGTTTGAGAATAAAACATTGAAAGATTTGGATAAAAGTCTAAATTTTCTAATATTAATTTCAACATCAAAAAAAAAAAAAAAAAAAAAATCGGAAAAAATGTCAAAATTTGAAAAAAAACTATTTCAGTAAACTTTTAAATGCAGGAGCTGACCCACTTAACCTGCGCTGAAATAATACCGATCATTGTAAAAGTGAGCTATGACAATCTATATAGTGTACTCGTGTGAACAACAAATGCACTTGGGTTATTAACCGATAATTCTTAGTTTTACGTACGGACAAGTGCATCATACGAGAAATGTACAGTTAGTCTCAACCTTTACGACGCTAACTTTCTATGTAAAAACTAGCGCATGACGCGCTCATTTTCGCAAAAAAAAATATAATAATTATTAAAGACATTATAACAATTTTTGCAAGTTGTGAAAAAAATGATTCTTCAGCTGATTTACGCCGGAAAGAGAGTTGAAAATTTTATGACCACCGGAAGTTGTGTCCAACCTTTTTAATGTGCCCTTCTTTCCCCATTTTTTTTATCTTGTATTTTTTTCAAGTTTTTTTTACAATCGTGTAGAAAGGAGGAGGCAAATATCGCGGTCCAAAATATCAGTTTTGAACATACCTTCAACATGAAAAAACATGAGAGTCTCATAACATCTTCTCACATAGAGCTCTCTAAATGATTTCCATTCTTTATAACGCTCTAACGCCGAAACGGTTGAAGATACGAAAAAAGTCAGAGGACACAAAATATGTATTTTTTTATAAGGAACAACATTTATTGGACACATTTTTGCGTATCTATAATATTTCGTGAGATACAGCGTTATGAACAATTGAAATTGTTAATGGCAATAGAAACCAGGAGACATATATGGAGCAAAAACTAATCAGCTCTAAGTTGCGGCAAGACGCTTCGATTGCGTCATACAGGACCTTGATCGGATAATTTGTTCACGAGAAATCGTTCCGGGAAATTTTTGGTTACATACGTACATCGGCACACACACACACACACATACAGACATTTTGTTTTAAATAGTCTAGAAAGGTCAGAAATCCCATGAAACGTGGAGATCTGATGGAAACTCGGTTTTTTGTTTTCGGGGGCAAAACCCTAACTTGCCCTATCGGAAGTTGAAAAATTTATGGGATGTTGAAGAAGGAAATATAAAATCCCCAATTAAATCCCATGATTTTGACATGATTAATTAACCTCCTTAAGAAATGGCGGACTTTCAGAATTGAGGGACATCCTTTCCTATGGCTTCCAGTTCAATTAGAGGAGTCGCAGTATCCGCAGTATGAATTGGCTGGAGAGAGTGAAAGTACCGGAGATCGTTCGATACCTAATAGGACAACACTATATGTATCCTAGAACATTAGATTAGAGGAGAAAGTCAATGAAGTTAATTTTTATGATTTTTTCATGTGTAAATATGTCGGTTTGAAAACAGTGATTAAAGCAGGCGCCGTCAAATACCAGACAATTATATTTTGTTGTTTTGGGAGTAGATCCACATTTGTTGGGTCGATAATATGCAAAATATTTGATAAGTTTGGTCGAAATTTAATATTGCTGTTTCATTTATTAAATAGAAATGTGAGGATTTTAGGAAGTGTTGTATCAATTTTTGGAAACAACGGAATACTGTGTATGCGTATAGAAATACGTAACAAATTGAGCAGTATATGTATGCGTACGTGGGTGGGTGGGTGGGCGAGCAGGAGGGTGGGTAGGGAGGCAGGTGGGTGGGTGGGGGCGGGGGATATATGGGTGGGTAGGTGGGTAGGTGGGTAGGTGGGTAGGTGGGTAGGTGGGTAGGCGGGTGGGTGGGTAGGTGAGTGGGTGGGTAGGTGAGTGGGTGGGTAGGTGAGTGGGTGGGTGGGTAGGTAGGTGGGTGGGTGGGTGGGTGGGTGAGTAGGTGGGTGGGTGGGTGGGTGGGTGAGTAGGTGGGTGGGTAGGTGGGTGGGTAGGTGGGTAGGTGGGTGGGTGAGTAGGTGGGTGGGTGAGTAGGTGGGTAGGTGGGGGGGGGGTGGTTGAGTGGATGGGTGGGTGGATGGTTGAGTGGGTGGGTGGGTGGCTAGGTTTACATATTGACTTTTCTCGAATTATGCAATTCTTGGTATTTTCTCATTCATCGCAAGATCTAGTGCGCTCAGAAAATATTGACCCAAAGCATTTTAGCCTGGATATTGGATTCTCTATAAAAATGGATTATAACAGTTTCCTCTGCAAGCGTTAGTAGATAAAATAATTAAGTTACCAATGAAACATAAGATTATACAGGAGTTAAAAATCAAGTGCTTCATGTGAAGATGATTCTCTGATCCAGGTTAGTCCTCGTCAGGTTCGAACCTCCATCCTCTTCTCATTACCGTTTATCGTGCCCGTTCTTCCTCAGCGATTCAGACGAATTCGTATGTGAAAGTCGGCCAGAGGCCGTGGGCCTTCAATGTTACGGTTGTCAATATTTTTTTTTGCATTCATGAAATATTCAAGCTTATCAAAAATTTCCAAAATCTTTTTAAGAATTTACAGTGAGGATTTCGGAAATAAGGAACTTTAGTTTTCTTTCAATTTTTCTCATTTTTAAAATATTAAAGTTTGTTGAAACTGTTCAATTTTCAAAATTCTTTATTTTTTGAATCTCAAAAATTGGTAGCTTTTTCGAAAATTTCGGTATTCTCGAGTTTTAAAAATTATGTCTCTTTTCAATCATTCAATTTTTTATGTTTCGTAATCGCTCAAAATTTTTGGAATCACTAAAATTTTTGAACGTTTTGGACATTTGTGAAACTTGTCAAGTTTTCGAAATTTTTTTTAGAATTTTTTTGTTATTGTCATCACCACATGCACAGGAGATGCTAGGAATGCCATATGACTTTTCCATATAATAATTACGGACATGGCGTTTGCTATTGAACTATTAAAGTGAAAACACTTTCGAATCGTCAAATGCCGGGTCTCGGCGGTGGGAATGTCGGAGGAATATTCAGAAGTGAAATCTTCGAATCCGAAATTACGGGATCTCAAGGGATCGGCGGCCGCACAGGGCATGTACCGTTTCCCATATTATCCGTTAGACATTCTCAACGCGCTCTCTCCCACCTGATGCCCACCATTGATTCATCTCGAGGAACCGCGCACGCGCAATTCCGAAACCGATCTTTTTTTTTTCTTGCACCAATTTTTCCCGAAGATTTCGCGTCCAATTTTTTTTTTATTAACTTTTTAATTTTAAATTTAATTAATTTTTGACATTTGTCAAGCATGTGATTTTTTTTCAATTTTGTGTATTCCAAATTTTAGGAAATTTGAAGCAGAACTCTTTCACATTTATGAATTAGCCAAATTTATTCCAATTCCTAAACTTTAGAAATTTTTTAGATTTTTGGAAAAATTTAATTTTTCTTATATGATCGGCGACATTATTGGGATTTTCGGAATTATCAAGCCCCCCTGCCGCCCCCTCCGGCCATTCATCTTCAGGATCTTGAGTGACCGCGCAAGCGCAGCATCGTAACCGATATCCGATTTCTTACGAAATTGTTTGCAAAGATTCACCGGGCCTTGAAAATTTTTCATTTTTTTGTATTTATTGATTTCTTAAGATGTTTGATTTTTTTTTAGTATTCAAATTTTGTTGGGATATTGTTGGGATTGTTTATATTCTTGAAATTTTTGGAATCCCGTAAATTCTTTTACAAAATGAATTTTTCTCATATTTTTGAGAATTATTGCATTTTTTATAAATATGCAAATGTGCGCCTACCATTATGTGGAACTCTATTTATCATCCAAAAGTTTTATAAATAATGACAATGAAAATTTGAAATTTTGAACTTTCGATATCCTTGGCATCTCTCTGTTGCACATGATTCCCTCCAGTGATTCATTTTCAAGATCTGGATGACAGAAAAATGAATCTGGAGTTTCCCGGCGATACGTATGAGCGAGCGAAAACCGGTATTTACATTCTAGTTTCATCAAATAATTTCTAGTCAAAGTCAATGTTTTCACTCGAAGTGTGTATGGAATGCATGAAAGAGGCGAATCCACCCACACACCCACCCACCCATTCACTCACACACACCCACCCACTCATACACCAACCCACCCACCTGCCCACCTACCTACCCACCCACTCATACACCAACCCACCTACCTACCCACCCACCTACCTACCCACCCACTCACCCGCCCACCCACTCACCTACCCACCCACCGACCGACCTACCCACCCATACCCGCCTACTCACCCACCTGCCCACCCATTCACCCACCTACTCACACACACCCACCCACCCACCTCCTCACACACACCCACCCACTCACTCACACCCACAGACACACACTTGTCGGGGCTTTGGCGTAGTGGTAAAGTATCTGCTTACTACGTCAAAGATCCTAGGTTCGCGCCCGGCCGCCGGAGAATATTTTTCAAAGCAGGAACCTTCCGTGTGGGTTATCAGCGGTACCCATAAACTGAGACCGCACACCCGGGCGGTAATCTAACCCGACCCAGGGAGCCGGATTCCACCATAGGCGCCCGCCGTATCAAAGGGGTTTCTGGGGGTTTACCCTGTGTCTAGAAATACGATCGCCTACATGGGGAAAATCGGCACTAGCCGCATGGACAGGTGTATCGAGTTGGCAGTCCTAGGTACTCAAATCGGGTCTTCACCGGGCTCATAATTAGGTGTTCTTTTGGTGTTCAATTCATTTTTTTGGTGCTCGCATAAAAGCATGAAAAATCGCGGCTTTCAAAATCGGAGCGTCGAGTTAGCAGTCCATCCTTTTTATAAAGCAGATAAAAAAAAACTCCTGCGAAATAATTAGGTTCTTTTTTGGTGTTTTCAAATGCAGAAGAGAATAAATTTTTTTTATGATTTTTTTTTATTTAAAAAAAAATAATTAATTCATTTTTTATAATAATTGGGCAAAGTCCAACTCATTCATGTGGGTCGAATACTCGAATTAGGAGCTCTTCAATGGCGATTGTTCAGAATTTGGTGCTGTCCCATAATACCCTGAATCACCTGCCCAGACGCCCTGAGTCAATAGATTTTGCTATCAGGGACCGAATCAGACACTTTAATGAACAAAAAGTACCTGATTAGCACCTAATTATGCGCCCGGTGAAGACTCGATTTGAGTACCTCGGACTGCCAACTCGATACACCTCGCATGGGCGGCTCACCAGTACTCCCTTTCGAAGAAATGCTGAAGAGCAGCTACCATGGGGAGTACAAGAGAGAGGGACAGAGAAAAATACATCCATGCACATATAGTATGGATTTTTCCTTATGAACCCGTCGTAAAAAAGGCGAAATTGAACTTTTGCAGACGGCGTTCCTCACAGTGGCACTTTTGCCCTTCCGGCTTGCGGCAATCACAGCCTTAGTAATAATGGCATGGCTCCTCGCATGCCTCGGACTCCATGGCCTCACTGAGGAAGACCTCCGTCGAGCGCCCCTCACTGGATGGAGACGGTGAGAAAATTACCTATATATCTATATATATAGTGTGTATATTTCATCTTAGATTGGAAAATTGCTCGTTTTCTATCAGCAAGACTAATGCAGCGTTAATGCTATGTTGCATGCCTCTCACAAAAAAAAATATCGTGAAATGAGAAATCAATAAGGGATATTTGTTATAACAAGAAAGTTCCTTCAATGCATTTCGCAACAATATAATTATTTTTTGGGTAATTTTTTTTTTTCATTAAAAATTCAGTCTAATTTTGTTCAACGATTTTTAGAGAGAAAGTGGGGCAAAATGGACCACCTGGTCTTCGGCGTAAAATGGGAAAAATGTTCCATAGAAAATGGGCAATTTTTCAAAATGAAAAAAGAAATTTGTATTAACAAGTATTGATTGGTTTTTAGAATTTCTTTCATGTGAAAATAATTATTTTTTGGCGGAGAATAAATTTATCCTGTAACACGACTAACTCTTTTTCACGGTGAAAAATTGATGAGAATTTTTTTTAGGGAGTTCATAATTATAACTAGGTGCTATGTTAAAAATACTTCTGCTTGGTATGGATAAGAATTTGGAATTGAAAAATTGAAAATTCAAAACGATGCTCTCGGACGCTAATCAAAAAAAAAATTGATAAGTCATTCTCAATTTATAACACATTTCAAACAATAAAAATAGAAAATTTTCCTATTTTTGTCATCATTTAAAAGTCAAAATATTTGTAGGATTCTAAATAAATTTTTTCAATATTGTAATTCGAAAAATTTAATGAATATGAAAAAAATCTGGAAAATTTGAGAGTCAACAAAAATTAAAAAATTGCGAATAAATTTAATATCCAAATTGAAGAAATAGAATTAATTCAAAAACAATTTGAAAGAGAGCCATCTAAATTTTTTTTCTACTTCGAAATTTCAAAAATTTTATCGATTTAAAGAACTAAAATTCCAAAAGTTGAAAAAAAAAATTTCGAAAATTATAAAAAAAAAAGAAAAAAAAATTTCAAAAGTGTAAATTATTTGATAATTCGAAAAATTAGAAATTCCAAAAGAACGGACAGGGTTGTCCCCAAGGATACACCACCGTTTTTCAACACACAGTTGACTATGCTAATGATTTATTCAGTAGCAATGAAACTTGTCAAGTCCTTGAGCGCCGTTGTACCTGAACTTTCTGCATAATTAACTGTCAAATCGATTTCGGAGCCTCATTGGCGCTCTTCCATATATTTTCTCATCAGTTTTCATGTATGCAGCAAAAAGTCTCGCTTCTTCCTACTGCGTGCACCCGAAAAAACGTTCCCCGCATTCAGTCAATATTTGTTGCGAGTGGGAAATATTGGATTGAATAGAAAGCGAGGAGACTCAAGGAGAGATCGAGTTTCAATCAAGGCTCTCCTAGACTTTACTACAAAAAAAAATCATGCTTTGAACAATTGCATTTTACCAATGTTGCGAATTTGAAAAATCGAATTTAGATCATTTTTTCATGCAATATTTTCCTTTAATATCAAAGTACAAAAAAAACATTAATGGTTCTGCAACAAATCTTCGAAATATGAAAAACGCAAAATTTGGAAAATTTCAAAAAAATTCCAAACTTGGTTTGGGCAATTCGAAAAGTTTTTACCATTTCAATGTTTTGAATTTCTAAGCCCGTCAAAATTTCTCTGAGAATTCACCAATGCTTTGGTATTCGAAAAATTCCAACACTGATAGACAGAATCTCTGACACGAAGAATCCATTCTCTTGAGAGATTTTCTTTGCAAAAGCCAAATTCGCCAATTTGGCGGGAAATCCTCCCAATGAGGATTTTCGAATGAGTTCCAAATGTTACTAGAACTTTACATTAGGCAATAAATACATCATATATCGACATATGCTAAGTTTGTACAGAAAAAGGTGAAAATTTAAGTTAATAACAAAAATATAATTTTAGAAAAAAACATTCAATAAACTGATATGTAACATACTCATTCTCAAATATCTAACCATCGTAAAGCATAAGAATTATAATAGACGGCATGAGGTACAAATGCCGCTCCGATTTGAACATTTGCAAGCAAATCTCTTGTCTCAAGAGAATCGATGTTTCGTGTCAGAGATTTTTTCTATCAGTGTTAATGAGCCCGGCCATCCTATCCGGGATCTTTTTGGGATCTGGGGATTTTTCGGGATCTGGGGAACTTTCGAAATCTGGTGACTTTTCGGAATCTGGAGATTTTTCGAGACCTGGGGATTTTTCGGGATCTGGGGATTTTTCAGGGTCTGGGAATTTTTCAGGGTCTGGGAATTTTTCGATATCTGGAGATTTTTCGGGACCTGGGGATTTTCCGAGATCTGGGGATCTGGGGATTTTTCAGGGTCTAGGAATTTTTCGGGATGTGGGGATTTTTCGCGATCTGGAGATTTTTCGAGATCTGGGCATTTTTCAGGATTTGGGGATTTTTCGGGATTTGGGGATATTCCGGGATCCGGGGATTTCTAGCTTCCACAGGTTGGCAACTGCGCGAGCTAAAAATCCCCAGATTTGCGGCCCGCGGGGGATTCCCACATTTCCGAGTTTGGCAAGTAGGCGATGCCAATTGCCCCACAAGAAAAAATGAGGGGCAATACGAAAACCACACCTAGCCCCACCAAACGTTTTTTCGGGTTCATTGATATTCCCAAACTGAAGCTTAATTCCTGCCAATAATCAGAGATATGAGGGTGCTGGTGTGCTGGGTAATGAGGGCAATGTTCGTCTGCGGTGGATTTCACCATTTGAAGGTCAAGGGCCAGATGGCAACGACTAAGGACGCGCCAGTTCTTGCACTGGCACCGCACTCGAGCTTCTTCGATGCACTTCCGGTTGTCTACCTTGGTGGTCCCAGCATAGTTGCCAAAGCTGAGACCGGAAGAATTCCTTTCTTTGGAAGTAGGTCTTCACTATCTTCACCCCAACTACAGAACTTGCAAGGCTCAAAAAAATATTCTAACCTCGCTCTCCTATTATCTATTTATAACTGTTGCCGAAGTTGGCTACCAATCAGAAGGCGCTATTTGAAATTTGCGCATGCTCAACTTTTCAAAAATCTTATGACGTCTTAACACCGAAAAGAGAAAGATACATTGACCGTCCGTGGTCAGAACATCGTTTTCCGTACCTGCGCAGAGGTAGAGAAAATTTTTCCGCCCGCGCAACCGGGACGGAAAATGAGTTTTTTGCCCGCTTGTGCAAAAATTCCTGTTCTTCCTTGGGCGCTATGTGGGGAAGATCTCCACTCTGCCGGAGGACAATATGTATTTTATGGTGGGGAAGGCGATGTTCTAGGCACCGGAAGTAGGGTAAAGGAGCGGTAGGCTATGAGGAATATTGAGCTTCATGCAAGTTCCCTATTTATACCAAATGCTTTTTTAAAATAATTTGAACAATTGACAGAAAGCAATTTCGCGTTAACAGAAACACAATATGAAATAAAGGAATTTTAAAAAATGTCGAAAACAATAATTTGATTTTCAATTTGGAAAAGCATTTGTTTTCTTATTTCTTCTCTTATGTAACACACGTCATCTATATATACTCATTCTTTCGTTTACCGATGTATCACATGTAAAAGCTGGTGGATGGGATTGCACTACTGTAATTTTAAAAATTGTTAACAAACAATCGTTTGGTGAAGGATTAAGTAATCGAGTAATCAGTGAAGGATTATCGAATTTTTCCCCCCGAAAAAAAATCTCGGAGCAATCCGCGGTATAAAATTTTTTTTTTTACTAATTTTTTTATTTTCGGTAGAGAATTTTTTTTTATTTGGACAATATCCAATTTTTGAACTTAGTCATTTTTTTTTGCAATTTTCCCAATTTTTTAACATCTGAAATCGCAATTTTTTTAAGTTTTCAAAATTATCAAAATCTCGGGAATGTCATAAAATTCCAAGAATTTGGTAAATTGGAAAATTTTTGCAAATGCCGGAAATTTTTTTTCTTTTTTGCGGAAATTTTTTTTTTGAGAGGGGGAAAAATTCTCGAGTCGACTGGAGTATGGGAAAAGATGTGAATTACCGAAAAATATCGCAGAAAAATAATCCCATGGCTATGCTATATCGGCCGGCTGACGTATCAGGCCGGAGGGATGAGAATAATTGTGCGGGGGAGGCAGGCCACGAGGGCTGAAGCGCCGATACTCGCGGTTGCCCCACACTCCACTTTCATTGATGGTGGTATCGTCTACATCACGGGATTTCCGTCGATCATCGTGAGGAGGGAAACCGGACTCAATCCATTCATCGAAAGTATGTGATCTCATTGGTAACTCGTATGTGAATCCCATTCACCGGGTTTTGCATTTTTTTTTCCATCACACTGGTCACCAAGTTTTCAGGTATTGTTGGTCGAAAATCGAATTTGGGCCCTTTGCAACAAAGTCAAAAATAGCAAACTTCAAAATTTCAAAAATCCCAAAAATGTAATTTTTTTGAAAAAATTTCAGAAAGTTCCAACTTTCTGAGAACCCCAAAAATTTTCCAAATTTTGAAGATTTTCCAAATTTTGAAAATTTTCCAAATTTTGACAATTTTTCCAAATTTTGAAAACTTTCCAAATTTCGAAAATTTCTAAATTAAAAAAAAAAATTTTTAACATTCCCAAAGAAAATGTATGCACTTCAAAAATCCTCGAAATTTCGAAAAAAACAAGCTCAACATTTGAAAAAAATTTTAAAAAATTTTCAATCCCTGTTCACCACCGAAAAAAATGAATCCCCCCAAGAAAATCCGCTAATGTGAATTTTGCTTAATCCCCAGAGTTGATAAATTACACCCAACCGGTGTACGTTTGGCGGGACGACCCGAACTCCCGTCAGAACACGATAAAAGAGATAATAGAACGAGCGACATCAAAGGAGGATTGGCCCCAGGTGATGATATTCCCGGAGGGCACGTGTACCAATCGCTCATGCCTCATCACATTCAAGTGCGGTGCATTTTACCCGGGAGTGCCGGTCCAGCCGGTGTGCATCCGTTACCCAAATAAATTGGACACAGTGACCTGGACGTGGGAGGGTCCTGGAGCGTACGTAATATCATCTTGACTAAAAAAAAAAAAAAAAAAAAAAATGTGAAGTGCTCTTCCAAGTGCTCTCCTTACCTTTTTCGTTGATTCTTTCGAGGGTAGAAATTTGCGCAAAAACCGTTAAAAAAAAAACCCTGATTTGGGGATTTGGATTTTTGCGACTTTTCAGAGCAGAACTTTCTTCAATGAAAAATGCGCACTTGCGGTATAGGATGTCAATAATAATCAATCTCATGCAAAAGTTTTCTCATATTTTGTTCTCATTGCAGATTGAAATTACTGTGGCTCACGCTGACCCAGCTGAACAGCAGTTGTGAAATCGAGTTTTTGCCGGTGTACAAACCCAGCGAGGCCGAGAAAACAGACCCCAAGTTGTATGCTAACAATGTCCGGCGATTAATGGCTGAGTAAGTTGAATAGAATTGGGACACTTGAATTTGTCAATGAAAATTTTAAGTCATTGACTATTTTGACATTTTTAAAATTCCGGAAAATTTCCATTTTCTCTCAATTTGAATCGCTCGAACAATTTCCAAAGTCAAAATTTTGGGGAATTTCTCATAATTTTTTTTCGACGAAAAAAATTAACATATTGAAGTCTGGTAAATTCTAGAAGGATAAACGGAATGAACTTCTCGATGTGTTACAACGCTATCGCCTTAAATATGAGTGTTAGAAAAAACTTCATACAACAAAAAACGTTCGTCTCTACATGGGGGACAACTTTTATTTAGAACTTTCCCATCTAACTCTTACCGTTCGTGTAATAGAGCGATATGAATAATTGAAATTGTTCACCACTAATATGTCCTGAGCTATGAAAGTTACAAAAAAAACTCATACGACATTATGTGCGTATTTTTGTATATGGAATAATATTCATCATGCACTCTTTTTTCTATCGCCAACCGTTTCCGCAATAGAGCGTTTCAAATAATTGAAATTGTTAATAACAATTGTAGCCATTGTAGAAAGTACAAACACATCGATCGAGCCGTTGTCACGAGGAACTGTTGAACGAAAAATCCCTACATGTCTGAAACTCTTCATTATCGGGGTCATGAGAATAATTTCCCGAAATCGGGAAGTTAACGAATTTTTAAATATGTTTCCATAATTTGAGAATTTATATAAAGTTAACGTAATTTTCTTCAGCATCTTCTAATTTTTCTACGATTGCTCGAAAATTTTCGAAGGGTCCAAAAGGGCTCTTGACCCCAAGTAGTGCCCCTTGAGACCCCAGGTAGTGACCCTTGGGACCCCCAGGTAGTGACCCTTTTGACCCTTGGGACCTCAGGTAGTAACCCTTCGGACCTCAGGTAGTGACCCTTGGGGCCCCCAGGTAGTGACCCTTTTGACCCCTGGGACCCCCAGGTAGTGACCCTTGGGACCCCCAGGTAGTGACCCTTGGGACCTCAGGTAGTGACCCTTGGGACCTCAGGTAGTGACCCTTGGGGCCCCCAGGTAGTGACCCTTGGGACTCCCAGGTAGTGACCCTTTTGACCCTTGGGACTTCAAGTAGTAACCCTTGGGACCTCAGATAGTGACCCTTGGGGCCCCCAGGTAGTGACCCTTTTGACCCCTGGGACTCCCAGGTAGTGACCCTTTTGACCCTTGGGACTTCAGGTAGTAACCCTTGGGACCTCAGATAGTGACCCTTGGGGCCCCCAGGTAGTGACCCTTTTGACCCCTGGGACCCCCAGGTAGTGACCCTTGGGGCCAACAGGTAGTGACCCTTTTGACCCTTGGGACCTCAGGTAGTAACCCTTGGGACCTCAGATAGTGACCCTTTTGACCCTTGGGACCGAAAGGGTACCGGGGGGGGGGGGGTACCTACCTGGGATGTATGTGTGATCCTCGCATCATGAACTTGATGTGTTAGTCTATGTCTATGTGTGTGTGTGTGTGTGTGTGTGTGGTAAAAATTTAGAATAAATTACACGCTATCGCCCTAATTAGGCGTGTTACAAAAATATTCATAAAATGAAAAATGCTTGTTTCAACGTGGGGAACAATTTTTATTTAGGACTTTTATTCTTTAAATGTTGAAATAAAACATTAGGCAATTTTTTCAAAGAAACTGAAATTCGGATGTTCAGACCATTCCAAATCCAAAAAGTCAGGAATTCCAAAATTAGAAAAAGCAAATTGCAATTGAAAATTTCACTGAGTTTGGGGAAAATTCTTGAAAAAATTGAACAACTTTTATATTTTCAGAGCTCTGCAAGTTCCTGTATCCGATTATACCTACGATGATTGCAGGATAATTACTAAGGCTCACTCCTTACATCTCTCGCACGCGTCCAGCATCGTCGAGGCGCACAAATTACGGTCTAAACTTGGGTGAGTTAAGTTGTTTTGTGCTAGTAAAAATTGAAACATTAAAAAAAATCGCTACGATCTCAAAACAAAGATTTCCAAAAATGAGATTTGGAACTTCGTGAAAATTCCTTGCTTTTTGAAAAATTCCAAAATCTTCAAAAAAATTCAAAAAATAAAAAAAAGTTCCAAGCATTCAAAAATTTGAAAAAAAACTCGAAAAGTTCCAAAACTCCAAAAATTTCGACACTTTTCAAAATTTTGGAAAATTTACTAAGTCTAATAATTCCAATAAACTGAAAATGCAAATACAAGTCCATCTGTAATATCAATAAGTTCCTTTATCGGGGAGTTAAAAAATGCGGCGTCACCCTCATTACGCGAGTTAAAACACTCACTATTTCCAAAAACTAAAACTTGCACCTTCTGACAATTCAACTACACCAGCTTCGTTATCTTCACTTCAATTTGCGTTGTTCGCATGCAGTTGGCGTAACTTGTCGATAAAGAAAATGAATATATTTGCCAATAACAATGATAGGAAAACCGGTCATTATTGGAGTGAAATTCTTACAGTTGCCTTGACTGTAAATTACTTAGCTCGACGAAGAATCAACCCGATAACAAAAACATTCATTAAATGTGGAAAAATAGAGCACCACTGAAATAATTAGGAATTTTTTTATCAAAGAAATTAAGACAATTGCATTTTTTTCATCATTTTCAGGACTAAAAAAAATATGAAAATTCCAAAAAAAAACTCGGACTTTTAAAATATTTTTAAAAATTTATTTTGAAAATTTGAGGTATCACAAATTTCAGAAATTTGCAAAAGTCTCCAAATTTTGAAAACTCAAAAATCGCAAGCATTTCGGGAATTCAATTTGAACTTCCGAGAAAAGTCCGGAATTTTTTTTGTCTTCCAAAGTTCCAAAAATTCCACGTTTTTGAAAAATTACATTCACCAATAAAGCTCCGCTAACTAAACCTGAATTGTTATTTCCAGCCTACAGAAAACAAAAACAGAGGAGGAATTGGTTCAACAGCGTATATCCAAATTCGGGGACTCTGTGGATCTTCAGGAATTCGCGAGGATACTCAGACTGGACCCGAAGGACCCTTCAGTGCAGCAATTATTCAGGATTCACGATAGGGTAACGAAAAAGGAAATATTAACTGCTAAAAAAACCTTCAAATTCCACTAAACTGCCAAATTTGTTCATATTTTTTTAACTTCCCGATCTTAGGGAAGTTGTTGGTATGGGTCGGAAAATCGAAACTGGAAATTTCACTTGATCTACACGTTTCATGACCCCCAGAAACGTTTCCAACCATTTTGAGCGAGATGTTTGTCTGTGTGTGTGTGTGCGTATGTGAGCAAAATTTTGTTGAACGATTTCTCCTAGACAAATTATGCAATATGGGTTTTTTTATACTTATTGGATAGCTTTCCGCCTGACTCAGCCCTGATTAGATTTTGAAGATAATCGACCCAGCGGTTCTATAGTTATTAACAATTGAATTGTTTATATCGCTGCATCGTGAGAACGATTAAAGATACGCAGAAAATTATCTAATCAAATTTATTCGACACACAAAAATACATATTTCATGTTTTATAACTTTTTTTGCTGAAAGCGATAGTTCATTGTTATTACCAAATTCAATTGTTTATATCGCTATATCGCAAGAACGGATAGAGATACGAAAGAATATGTCAAATGGAAGTTGTTCCACATGTAAAAATACACATTCAATACTTTATGACTTTTTTCGCTAATACCCATAGTTAATTGTTATTAACAAAATCGATTGTTTGTATGCCTTGATCGCGAGAATAATTAGAGATACGGAATAAAGTGTCCAATGAAAGTTGTTCCACATGTGACAATACACATTTAATGTTTCATAACTTTTTTTGCTGACACCAATAGTTCATTATTATTAACAAATTCAATTGTTCAGATCGCTCTATCGTAAGAACGGTTAGAGATACGAAAGAATGTGTTAAATGGAAGTTGTTCCACACGTAAAAATACACATCTGATGTTTTATGACTTTTTTTGTCAACACCCATAGTTAATTGTTATTAACAAAATGGATTGTTTATATCGCTCTATCCTGAGAACGATTAGAGATACGAAACAGAGTGTCCAATGAAAGGCGTTCCACACATAAAAATACACATTTCATGTTTAATGACTGTTTTTGCCAACACCTATAGTTAATTGTCATTAACAAATTGATTGGTTTATGTCGATCTATCGCGACAATAATTAGAGATACGAAATGAGGTGTTAAATGAAAGTTGTTCCATACGTAAAAGTACACATTTGATTTTGTGACTTTTTATGCTAACCCTCATAGTTTTTCACAAATTGAATTGTTTATCTAACTCTATATATTTGGAAAATCTCCTTTTCAAATTTTCTCTTTTCTATATTTTAAGAATTATAAAATTTCACATATTTGGTAATTTTGAAAAGTTTAAAATGTTTACAATTTGAGATACAAACCGAAATTTTGTACATATACGGGGGAACGATCGGGAAGTTACTGGTTCGACCCGTAGAGGGTCAAACCCACATCGCGTTTATTTTAAATTTGAATGGCTTCCAATTTTCGCGCCAATTCCATTACTATATCTATGTATCTAATTATTCATTCAACTACAATCGACTATGTACAAAGCACAAGAAAGGAAAAAAACCTCCAAATATAAAGCAAAATATGAAGCAAAAAAGAAAAAAGAGCGAAAAAAAATGACAAATGCAAACCACTGATAAGACCCTAAAAAACACTTCGCATTATGCTAATGAGGTCTACAGTCAGTCCTCGAAGTCTCCACATGAACATGAACCACTAAAATAATCGAGCTTCCTACAGTGTTCCTGCACTATCCTAGCAATCCTATTCTTTGGCCCATTATGCACATAATTTATTTGGGTGTTCATAGTATGCACTAGACAATTTCAGTCCCACCGACAAAAGTTGATACACTGAAGAATCTCTGGAGATGCTCTGCAATACCATTGATAGCTGTGCAGAAGACTAACCCACCAGTATCTTGATGCCAGCAAGAAGGACTATATATTGTGGTTCTAGTAGTTGATCAACGGACATGTCCATCCTGCAGGAGACCTGCAGGACTTCCGTTGGATGCCTCCCGGCCTATCAACCAGGTTGTGAACCCCAGATAGCTGATCAACATTCCAAGATAGATCTTCTGAGTGATTTAAAAGGATGAGCTAGTTTGATTGTTTGGAAAGTTCCGTCTCTCCTCAGAGCGAAACCAACACCTCCAAACGCTTTGAGTCCAATGTAGTCGCCCTGGTCATTGGAGGTGAGCTTGGCGTCACCAATGACGCCCAAATGCTCCCAAGACCTCACAACCTGGAGATGCTCATCATCCATCGTATACTCTGGAGAAGCGTGACCGGGAAAAGGTCATCACACTTTATGAGATTCCAATTAAGTTTGTTGAATGTGCACCAGCGGTACCACTCATCTAGGTCATTTCAAGGTCACAGGGTAGGATTTCAAGGTCACAGTGATTGTATCTGAGGAAAAATCTCCAGGTCATCCAACTAAAAATTCCGACTATGTTGGTGTCTATATAATTAATGAAACTATTGAAGATATATCTATAGGCCCAAGGTGCATTCCTTGCGGGACACCTGACGTCACATCAAACATATCAAACATATAACCATTCGCTGTAATTCGAAGTTGCCGTCACTCAAATACGACTGGATCCAACCGAAGACCGTACCACGTACCCAGATGGTCTCAAGTTCGTTATCGAAATATAGTAGAGCTCCCTTTATTTTCCGAGCTCGGGGGGTGACCTTGAAGCAATTTCGTGGAGAAACAAATTAAGGAAGCCCCCCACTCTGCCCACTGGTTGGTTGGCGTGGTGGGGGTTGTCGGGAGCGGAAGGGGAAATAAGAGCAGAAGTAAGCGGACTATGTATCAAAAGTAAATAGGGTATGTTTCATGAATGCTCGGTCCCACTATTGAGACTCTGCGCAGTCTGGAGCGCATGACGTCGAAAACAAGGATAGACCAAGTACGGGGAGTGGGAGAAGGTTTTTGAGGGGCGACAAGTCGTGAGGGGAGTACAGCGAAAATAAAGGAAGCGGAAAATTAAGGGAGCTCCACTGTATCATGATTGATTCTGTCAAACGCTTCGCTGGAGTTCGTTACATAGCATGCCGTCATGACTTGTATGCAGAGAGCTGAGGATGTGATTGACATACAGAGACCGGTTTGATGACGCAGATCCATCATACAGGAAACCGTGGTCGATGGATAGGATGTTTTGAAGATGGAAGATAGTTGAGGGACGTCTGATTTCTTAAGGGGTTTAGCTAGGGAAGACCGAGGACAAGGTCCAGGTCCAGGTTTGGGAGTCTGGGCCTGGACCTTGGGATTGATGGAAGATCAGTTGCGGGCAGAAGGAAGAGTTCTAGATCTAAAGGACTCATTGATTCGGCTCGTAACTCAATTCGGACGGATTGAGTTGTCGGCTCGTAGGGAGCAGTCGCAAAATTTTTGGGAAACATGTTGGGGAGGCAAGTCAGGTTGAGGATGTGGTTATAGACCTCATCAAGTTGGATGTAGCGATGAGCTAGCATCCAGAGTACACATATTCCTTCTCATGTTAGCATTAAGAAAAGAGGAAGAATCATCTGGGGCATGAGAGATGTAATTTTGGGTCCGTTCGTGGCAAGTTGTATGTCCCATGTCATAGATGGGACAACTAGCAGTCCGCTTTTTGTTCTTAACGAATTTTCAATATTCAGCCGCATTGCGAATCAAGATATATTTTTACATGCTATGAAAATAATCAATTTGTTGACAAATGTCATGAAAAATTTCCAAATCTTCCGAATTTGGAATAATTGAAAACTTCGAAAAAATCCCAAAATATATATACAAATATAAATAATATTTATATTTATATAATAAAAAAAATATAAATGCAAAAAGTTTTGTCGTTCATAAAATTTTTTTTTAATTTTGCAAAAATTGCAAAATTTTAAAATTTGAAAAATTAAAAGAAAAGTTGGAAAATTCCAAAATGTGAATTTATTTTATTCAATTACAATCAAAAATCGAAAAAATGAAAAACTTAAAATGAGAAAATTAAAAAAAAAAATACTGAATTACGGAGTTCGAGAATTTCAGGAATTTCAATATTTTGAATTTTTTTAAATATTTTAGACACCTCAAGTTTTTCTATATTATCGAAGAGATTTAAATAAAACATTTGTGTAACTCAATTCTGTATGAATTTTCAGAATAATCGCGGTCGCGTGGATCTTGCCGAGTACATATTCACAGTTTTAGCGATAGCAAATGCAAATACGGAACTGGATCTTGTAGACATCGCGTTCGAGGTAAGTACACAGTACTTATTAGTTTTGTTTTAACACGAGACCGGTAGCGCATGCTCCGCACGCGCATTTCCTTTTTCCGCCACACGGACTGGTGTGGCGTTAGTTTCGGTCTTACGGTTTTCGATAATTTCGATATATATCGATACTTTCTTTCGTCTCTCCTTTTGACTACAGGATTTGATATGCAGCGAAAATACAAGTGGTTTCATGTTCAATCTCAATTTGAGTTCTATACAATAGTGAAATGGAGTTCGACCCGGATCCAGTTACTTTTTGAAATTTATTGGAGATTTCAGAGTGGTCGACCCTTAATTTTTTTGTAAAATTTCAAAACAATCCAAAACATTTTCTAAAATTTTCAAATTACAAAAAACATCTAAACTTTTTGAAGGTTTGTGACTCGACTGGAACAAAGTGTCTCAACGCTAAAGATTTGCGAAAGGCTCTTCGGCTATCCTTACAACTACACCCCGAAGAGTGCGATAGAATATTTCTGCAAGCGTGTCGAGAAGCTGGTGGTGGAGACTCAGTAACCCTAGGTAAGATCTGTCGCTAATGTTGATTGGTCAATATTGGCAAACCAACCTTGCGCCAATGCTGGCGCAAGGTTGGTCCACCAACATTGGCCAACGCTAACACGGGATCGATTGCGCAACGTTGGCATCAGGCCGATGTTAATCGATAGTAGCAAATTGGTATTTGAGCAACGTTGGCACCGAGTTGGCGAGCCAATGTTGGCGCGAGGGTGGTTGAATAACATTGGCACAAAGTTGCTTACCCAACATGGGCGAGCGATTTAGTAATGTAAGGACATGCACGAGGGTGATGGGTCAACGCTGCAAGAACGTTGAGTAACTAACGTTGGTGGACGGTTGGTTGGCCATTATCGGCACATGGTTGGTTGACCAGCGTTGACACGGTCGCATAACAAACGTTCACTCACAGGTAGTTAACCATTGTTGGGTCACGGTTAGTTGACCAACGTTGGCACACAGCTGGTTGGCCAACGCTGGCCCATGTTTGATTGATCAATGTTGGCACACCGTTGGTTAACCAACGTTGGTTCAGGTTTGATTGACCAACGTTGGCACACTGTTGGTTGACCAAGGTCAGCTTTCTTCATCAGCTCTGGTGCATGGTTTGTAACCCAACATTGATCCAGCATTGGTATGCCAATGTTGGTGCAACGTTGGCACGCCGTGGGTTGACCAAGGTCAGCTTTCTTCATCAACTTCAGTGCATGATTTGTAACCCAACATTGATCCAGCATTGGTATACCTATGTTGGCGCAACGTTGGCTGGCCAACGTTGGCACACAGCTGGTTGACCAATATCAGCTTTCTTCATCAACTTCAGTGCATGATTTGTAACCCAACATTGATCCAGCATTGGTATACCCATGTTGGCGCAACGTTGGCTGGCCAACGTTGGCACACCGTCGATTGACCAAGCTCAGGTTTCTTCATCAGCTTCAATGCATGATTTGTAACCCAACATTGATCCAGCATTGGTATACCCATGTTGGCGCAACGTTGGCACACAGCTGGTTGACCAATATCAGCTTTCTTCATCAACTTCAGTGCATGATTTGTAACCCAACATTGATCCAGCGTTGGTATACCAATGTTGGCGCAACGTTGGCACACAGTTGGTTAGCCAATATCAGCTTTCTTCATGAACTTTGGTACATGATTTCTGTTGGCCAGCCAACACTGGCGCACAATTGGTTGGCCAACGATATCCAGCTTAGGAACGTGATAATCTTCTTAGAATTGTCATTTGCACACAAATAATCAAATATCCGCCTTTTTTGTACTCGATCATCGTATTAAAAATCAGTTCATTCTACTGTCGTCTGCCCCCAAGTTTAGAGTGAAACTATTCCGAATTCTGGTAGACAGAAGAAAATTCAATTACACAAGTTTTGTCATATGTCAGTCGTGACTGGTTTTGGGAGACAATGTCATTCCTGGAGTTAATTGTTCTGAGAGATTACTGGACTCCAGAAAATTTCAGGTTCATAGTTTCTTGTAAAACTACTTGCTAACTCCATAAGTCCTTCGTTACACTTACCGGCTGTAGGACGCGTGATTCACATTCGGAAGTCCACCAGAATTTCTCGACTTCTTAGCTACGAAACGGAAACGAAAATAAAGAGTGCTTTATGGAGTGTTTTTTTTTTTAAGTTTTGGAGTTTTCAAATAGTCTGAAATTTCTCGAAATTTTCCATTTTTTTGAAATTCCAAATTTTTCGAAATATTCCAAATTTTTGAGAGGTTCGTAAAATTTTTTAAGTGCTCGAAATTAACAGAATATTTTTTTTACTAATTTTTGAAATGCTCGAAATTTTTTTTCTCTTCAAATCTTTCCAATTTTCCTAATTTTAATTTTGTTCTTGTTAATGAGCTTTTTTAAACTTTTGAAGTAATTGACTTTGATTACAATTTTCAGAGGACGTGATAAGTGGATTAGCAACTCGTCCAGAATTTTCCCACTTATTTGCTGAAACTGAGGACAGGCGGAAGAAAAGCATTTGAGAGTGTCTCTTCGGCTCGTCAGAAAGTCCTCGAGTGATGAGGAAGAACCGGGACTCGGACAAGCCGCTTTTAACGGGCGCCTGCTCGCCCGTTTAAGGCAGTTAATCGGAAAAATGGAAATGATGAGATCGTCTCGAAATTCATCGCATTTATTGCATGATCTTGGACTTTTTTGTTATTTTTTGCAAACATCGCTTTCAAGCAATTAACAATCAAAAATTTTTTTACACATGGGTTGTACTCCTGTCAAATTCTCGGCCCAATTAATTGACAAAATTTCTAAATTTTTGCGTTCTCAGAAATTTTCAAAATCTTTCGATTAAAAAAAAAAATTTCCCAGAATTTAATTTTTTCTTTAAATATTGAAAATTGATATATTTTTCACTTGAGAAATTTTTAAGATTTTTTAAATTTCTAATTTCCTTTTTTCCAATTTTCTGTTTTTTTTTTCAATTTGGTAGTTTTTTCAAATTCATTTCGATCTCTTCCAAATTTCAGAACATTGAAAAAAAATGAAATTTTGGAAAATTTTCTTTTATCCAATTTTGAAATTTCCGAAATTAAAAAAATGTCAGAACTGCAATTTTCAATATAATTTTTTCTTCGTTTATAGAATCGAAACAATTTTTCGCAATTTTCTAAATCCTTCAAATTTCCAAAATTATGCAATTTCTTTAAATGTGAAAAAAATAATGCCATGTGTAAGTACAAAATTGAATCGTTATACAAATTTCAAGATGCTGTCATCCTTTACGTTTTTCTGATTAGCTACTTTAATAGTCTAGGAATTGCTATTATCAAAGTAACAAAATAAACGTCAAAGTTCTTCCTCGTCGTAAGTTATGGGTCGTTTCCCCAAGTTTTTAATGAAGTCATGTAAATAGGTATGCATGAGTAACGGAGAAACGAGATAAAAATTCTATTGAAGTTGTGTGGGTTGAGGAAAACACATATTGCATTTTCGAGCACTTTCTCAGAGGCCACCGAACGTTCCCTCAAATTTTGATTTGGCGAGACATTTTTTAAAAATTTACTTGCGAAAAAACTACGCAAAAAAAAATTAAATTAATTTCAGACCATCCTAAATTTTTTTTTGCAATTTTATTTTAATAATATTGGCATTTCCAAAAATTTCATACTATTCAAAATTTTCGAACTTTAAATTTTTTTTGGAAATTTTGAAAACTGGGATTACCAAACTTCTCAAAAGTTTCGAAAAATTAAAAAAAAAATTCAGATTGAAACAAAATTTTTTTGTCTAAATAACAACGATTATCATTCATCAAAAAATTATGGGGCAAGTTTTCGTCCTCCAAAATAATTTTTGCACCCTCTGAGAAAGTAAAAAATGTGTCATTTTCCCGCCTACAATTAAAAATCTAGGATTTTATTAATTAGATTGCTCAGGGCTAGCGAGCACTTGTTAAATCGCTCGATATCATGTATAAGTTAGTTTAAAAAAAGACGTTTCATATAGTTAGACGACTTCGATAGAAAAATCAATTGAGAACGTAAGATTTATTGATCGCTCAGTATAAATACCTTTCACTATTTACTATCCAATAAGCAAAGTAGGTAACATGATGGTTAGTTTAATACATCGTTCAACACAGACGATTGTGCAATTCAATGAAAATTAATACAATTTTAAATTAATGTAAAAACGCATATAAATCTTGCATTACGCATACTGTATGTATATATTTATTCAACTGTATATAGATAAAATAAAATATTCTTACAAGATGAAGACTCTTCAAACGTCAAATATTCAATTTACAACTTTATCCTAGTTATTTGAAAATATTTTTCTATCTTCGATTCAGCAACTTTTGAATACTGTAAGTACGAGTTTAGTTGTCAAGTTATTTCACTAGTTTTTACATTTTATTAACGATGTGCATTTGTTGTGGAAATGCAAAAATTGCAAAAAAAAAAATGGAAAATTTTCAAAATATCCTTTTTTTCCAAATTATTGCAATCACTGAATTTTTTTTATTTCCCAAATTTTCAAAATTACCCAAATTTTTTTAATTTCAATTGTTTTTCTATTCTCCAACTTTTCAAAATCCCCAAATTTCGTTCTATAGCGTTCGTTCAAAAAAAAAATCGCAAAATCAGCAAAATTTTTAGTAACATTTTTTTTTTAAATCGAAAAATGCAAAATTGAAATTTTCCGGATTTTTTTATTTTTGAGCCTTCTGTTTTTTCTCACCCAACTCATAACTATCCACTGCAAATAAAAACTCCAACGAATTTTCCGTTCCCAATGGCACCTACATGAGACCCAGTTGAGTGATATCCAATTGAAATCTCCCACAATTCCATTTCACCTGGCAACAATATTTACACCACAACAGATATACATCCTTAATTGTCAAAAGGGGTAACCAGTATTTTTTCTAATTACCCGACACATTTAGCATTTTTCTTTGCGTGAATTCAATGGCTCGATGGTACTGCTGGCAATTATCATCGAAATAAATTACCATGATACAAGCGATAATTGCGCGGGGAGAGGGGTGGGGGGAATAAGTACATAGAGAATGGCTTTCATACGATAGTTTTTCATTTGAATACGTTCCACTCACTAATTCGTGAACACTTGTTTCATTCTTGCATTAATTGCCCACACGCCAAGAAAAATGCTAGCACTCAATGTGAAGGCACCATATGAAAATAAATTTCCTCACTCTGTTGAATCAATCATCATAATCTACTTCTTCCTGAATATGCTGGGCATACTTGGTGAGTTTGGCTTCTGGGTAAATATCTTGGACACTCGTTGGCGAATATCTTCAACACCTTGACCCACGTTGGCTGTGGCGAGGGATAGGGAGATGCCGGAACTTGCAGAAGTTGATCTGTTGGGAAAAAAAGTTATAAGAATCACAATTTAGGAGTCACAGAAAACTATTTTTTTTTTTTCAAGATTTTTTTAACCCTTTCTAACCCTTAGTGGTCTCTCCCATTCCACTTTGACATTCGTTTTTTCGATCTGGTATATATATATGTGTGTGTGTGTGTTTTTTTTTTCTACTCTTTCTCTATTCGTATTCACCCACGTAACCGCTGTTAGGCATTACTTCATGGGCAATACTACGGATCAGAGTACCCACCCATTGCGGCTGGGGCCGACTTCGCCATTTCAGCTCATCGTATTTCTAATCACAGGGTAAACCTCCAGAAACCCCTGTGATGCGATGGCGGGCGTCTACGATGGAACCCTCCCCCCCCCCCCCGCGCGACGGGTCGCGTTCGGTCCCGGCTCACGGTCTCACTTCATGGATACCGCCGATAGCACACACGGAATGTTCCTGCCATCGGTCGGAGTCCGTGAGAAAATATTTTTCAGAAAAAATATTTGCAGTGAGCGGGAATCGAACGCGGGACCTTTAGAATAGTAGGCAGACACTCTACCCACTACACCAAAGCCCCGTCTGTGTGTGTGTGTGCGTGTGTGTGTGTGTGTGTGTGTGTGTGCGCATGTATGCGCATGTGCATACCTTTCGATAGGTTTCTGCCCCTCGAGCCTGTTCTCCGCCTCCCGAATAAGAGACCTCACATTTTCCCTCTCCCCAGGTGCCAATATCCCAACCAAATTTTCTAGATGCCTCAACCCAGGCAAAAGTACACCGGTCACACATCGTTGACTCAGCGAGCAGTAAACAACCACCGAATAAGCATCGACCAAAGCTCGAGCAAGATCCGCCCTTCTTTGCTGAAGTGCCAAAGCAGTGATCCCCGTCAGCTGGGTGGTAATAACATCTTCCACGTAGTGCTGAGGACAGCTGGGAGCAATGAGGGCAAGGGTAGTTACAAGGGGAATGGCTAATTCCGGTGGAACACCTTGCGACTCCCTAGCAATCGTCTCCAGCGTTAACCTGGCCTTGTCCTTCGCCTCCCTAGATCCGCTCTCAACAATCATGCGACCTAGAGCACTTACAGCTGCTCCCTTTACCTCGAGATCTCCATCTGAGGCCAACGTAACAATCGCTGGGGCAATTCTCGTGGAAACAAGTCTCTCCCCGACGTTAGGAATGATCTCGCCGAAGAGACGGGCGGTGAGCGCTTTGACAACTGCTCTTTGGTGCACTACTCCGTCCCAGAGACCTGTTTCGATTGAAATGGGCTTGGAATTATTTTCAAGTATTCAAGTTGCCGAGGGTACATGTCTTATCGACTAACGAAGTTTTCACTGTGTGATTTTATTGAGAGAGCTTGATGCTTTATATACTTTATTTAGAAATGCGCGTTTGTCCGCATTTGCACAGGAGAGTCGGCCCGATGCGCTGTGTGATTGGTCAGTGCGTCACGTGACATAGTCGCAGGTAGCGACACCTATCGCATTCCAGTATTCAAAATTTCATGATCCCTACTTTCTTCTCAAACCAACGTGATACTTTTTAGTGAAATGATCTGTATGTGCTCAACTTTCACCATCTTGAAGTTTGGTTTACATTAACAATCATGGGTACACACCCACTGTAGCCTAGTCTCATTATACTAATTCAAACAGCGGAAATTACATGACAGATGTATTTGTAATATTAGTTATAGACGCCACCGCTCAAACTACGTGACTCAACACGTGGTGACAGGTATAACAGTATTACATTGTTTTAATTAATTGTCCGTTTATCGCTATATACAAGTATAGAGAACATGAGGTAATTAATAACTGAGTAGGTTACTGAATTGATAAATAAATTAATTTTTTATTTCTGTTAGTGTTTCTTTTTTTGATTTCGTCCTATCATCTTTTGGTTTAAATTGTAAGTATAAATCAACAGGAAATTCTGTTTTATTGTTTATTATTAATATGGCTAAATTTGTACTTTAGGAATAAAAATACCCCTGAAGATGGTCACGCTGAAGTGACCGAACCATTGGGTTTAAATGGTTTAATCTTTGAGTTTTAATCGACGTCCAACTGAGACCGCATAGACCAATCATCATTCTCCAAAATTAACAATCATGTTAATAATGTCAGGAATTTGCACGAGTTTTAAAAAAATTACATCGATCCCTTCGTGATCCTCCACGTGCATAAGTCAAAACGGTCCCGGTTGAGATCTCCGACTTACCAAGTAGTTGTTCTTAATGAGAATCATGGTATAATTCAACTCATTGAACGATTAAGGAAGAGTCAAATTATATGTTACATATGGAAACACGGGAGTGAAAGGATAACATTCCGTATCCACTTTTCGATCTAGAAACTATGAACCCATGAAATAGCCGGAGGAAGTAGACCATTAGTTGTTTGATTAATTTTTTTTACTTTAAAATTCATTTCATGAGCGAGGGTAAAATCACAGTGAACTTGTTAGTTGCCGGCAAATTTTCTATGAAAAAGAACGCAAAATTAAAAAAAAAAAAAAGGGACTTGTCTCCACATAACTACCCACAAAAAAACGAATGGAAGTTGATATAAGAAATTGCAACAAGATCAAACTACATATAACTTTATAAGTAAACTTGTGCCAACAGACCTGTGAGTATTCCCTTGACAGCCCTGGAGTGCTTGCAGAGCCTGTTAACTCCCACAGACAGGCTGAAAGGATCCACACCACCAGTGGAGCACACCACAACAAGATTCTTGACACCCCTCGACAGTTCTCCCACGTCCAACGTCGAAAGTATCGCCAAATATATCGGAATAACCGAAAGATTAACCTGGGATTCCCCGGCCAAAGTGATCTCACTCTCCAAAGTTCTAATCTCTTCCTCGAACACAGGTTTCACTCGAAACTGCGTGATATGCTGTCCAAAGCCCTCACATAGCGCCTGGATATATCCCATCAGGCTATTGAGCACACTAGACTGGCTGGGATCAGTGGATTTGACCATGTCCAGAAGCTCAGGAATGAGATTTTTGATAAGCCAATCGAGCTCAGGCCAGGTCTCTCCCCAAACCGTCGACAAAAACGTATTGAGGATCACTCCAATATCCTCGGCGTCATCGCAGAAGACCTGAGGATTCGATATGCTCGATTGGCAAAGGGCGAGAATGTCCTTGGGAATGTCTGAAGAAATTTCCTGTGTACTCGACTCTGCGTCTGGCTTTCCCACCCTCAAACTCTCTTTAACAACCCTCGAATTCGCCACAGAAACAATCGTATGTGGTAGAAGAATCTGCAGAACGAGGAGTGAAGCGACAGCTCTCTCGCCCTCGTCCTTGCCAGTGGCCCTCAGCTGTCTCCTCACTTTCGAGAGGATCCTTGGGAGAAGATGGGATTGCAGTCGTTTGAGGGAGAGTGCCCATTGAGCAAGTGTTGGAAGTAAAATGCTGGAGGCAGCTTGCAGTACCTCTGGTGCAGCGTCGTCTAGAGCAGTGAGGGCTAGCTCCTCGCACTGGAAGTACTTGTCAGGATCGTCCATCAAGGCGACTAAGAGGGAGAGACTGTGGAGAACTGAGGCACGTACTGAGGGCTCCTTGTCCTCCAGCAGCATTTGCTGGAGCATTGAGATCATTAGAGAGTTTCGCACTCCACTGGGTGTGTAAGGAGCTAGGGCTGAACAGCACTCGGAGGCCAGGAGACGGTGCTCTGGGTACTTGTGCTGACTGTGCTCCCAACAGAGGGTCAGGATGTCTTCTGGAGTGGGGGGAGTTTCCTGGATTTTCACTAAGGAGAGCAAGCCTCCCAGGAGGATTCTTCGCTCGTCTTCCTGGGGCTTTTTCTTCAGGTTGAAGAGCAGTTGGAGGAGCTTCTCACGAGCTGAGGGCTCAGGGTGAAGACGAATTGTGTTCAGAATGAGGGGGATTATTTCCTCGCGCTTAGCCGCAGGAATGTTTGGAGCGATTTTAGGGAGGGAGAGGGATAGAAGGTCGGGAAGAGAGTCCTGGGTACCATCTGCGCCAAAGGGAGAGGGTGTTATGAGGCAACGAGATAGGACTTCGCGCTTGAAACGCGTAGGCAAGGTGCGTGATGGTGAGTTTGGGAGGGGAGGAGTGTCTAGAGTGACATCTTGTCGAGGCAGGTGGAGGCGGGTCCACTCCTTGTCACCTGGGTCAGTGTCCACGAGGGACACTACCTGCAATTGAAGGAAATTTTCAAGTGAGAGAAGTTTGATATTTTAGATATAATAGATAGTCCTCCAAAACTTCCGGCATTTTGCTGTGAATTTTTAACTTCCCGATTTTTCGGAAGCCTGCTTGATAAATGGGATTGAAACATTTAATTGACGTATCGGAAAATGTAGGAATTGCAAACAGAAATTATAAATTGGGAAGTTTTCTTTCCCAACGGGGACACACACTTTTATCCCACTAGTTTAATAGAAAAACGATAAGGGAAGTATTCTGCGCACCACCGAAATACTGTCATCTTCCTCGTTGTCCTGAGGGATGCCAGTGGTGTCCCTGAGTGATTCCAGCATTTCAAATTTATCAGGAGTTGTCGAGCTAGAGCTGAGCGTCTGAACCGTCTGAAGATTCTGCTCTGCCAATTTGCTTGGAATTGCTTCTAACCTCGCCTCGAGCTCACTCTTGGTATTCTCCAAAGCCTCCAGCTGTCCTCTCATATTGTCCAACTCCTCCTGAAGTCTATTCACCTGCATATCTTCTCCATACACATCACTAATCACAGTTTCCACCTCGTCGGTCTGAACCGCAGCATCAGCACAAAGTGCCTTCTCGTAACCATTGCCCCGAAGAAATTCTCGGTAAACCTGAACGAGGTCCGGCGGCTTCGGAATGTTCAGTCCCACGTCCTCCCAATCCTCAAAGTCCTGGTCTTCATTCTCATCACTGAACGTTATGGAGGTCAGTTTATATGCCCGAGATAACAAATACTCGTAAATGAGGAAATTGAGGGCTCGTTGTTCATGAGGCTTTATCGGCAATTCGCTCAGAGCCCTCTCGGATTTTTTGTCGGGTGTCGATTCCGATTCGGCAACGACCGTAAGGTTCGCTCTGAGCGCTGATATATTTTCCCGGGCTTTTCGCAACTCGAATTCCAGCACCGCTACTCGTTCGTCAACTCCACCACCGTCCTCGGAATACCTGCAACAGCAATTCAAATGATCGTATTTAACCGAATATTTTTTACAGCTCTGTTAAATTCGTATTGAGGAATCAATTTTGAGGTAGCTGTGCTATTCTATTAGGTTCTTCATAATACTCTTAATCTATCAGAATAAGAGAACGAATTATTCGGAGGATAATTTTGTGAGAATTTATGTTTGAATCGTGATTCATTTATTGGTTGATCACATTAGTCAGATAACATCGTGAAATTGGTTGCTAATCGCGTTTGTACGACAATTGTTCTAGTTGTCATAGCTTATGTAGTTATTGAAAATTATATACACAGAATATTTTTTGAAGCTCTGTTAATTTATTAAGTTTCCAGTATTTTACATATTCTGTCGAGTGTTGACAAATTTTATATGCACGCGATAATTACAGAAAAAAAAAGATGCACCAAATTGGAAAATTGAAAGCTCTCATTTTTTCGGAGTCAATGATTAGCATCTTCGACATCGGATGTATTGTTACTTCAAATATTAAATTGCAATCCAGCGCGCGAAGCGTGCATTCGGGCTTGTAAAAAATTGAAATGGACAATATTAAATTCTTAAACTTAAGGATAATAATATATTCCCTAATTTGTTTCTGCTACTTTGGATGCGTTTGTTTGGGCATATAGGCTAGGAATAATTGCTATAAATATCTCCAAGATAATATGCCGACAAAAAATATCTCACCTGGAGATGTCCAGGGAGTCTAGGGTTGCCTGACTACTCGACCTAGGCATTGGTAGCAGGGGTTCTGGTCTCATACTTTGGGCCTCGAAGTTGCCAGGATTAGCGAAGAAGTCACGCAGTACAGGAAGCTCTCGTCCCGCTTCACTGAGCTCCGCGTGTAACTCCAGAGCCGTCAGCAAGAGCTTCTCACTTAGCAACTTCGTTGCTATGTCCGTGTAAGACAGCCGCGAGGGGCCGGACGACAGCATGACCTCGTCCTCGAGGACCTCCATGGTTCAACGTAGCTTAATCCCGACCTAAAGTTTAATACTGATATTAAGGATATTCCACCAATATTGGCGAAGACATAAGAATTGCTTGAAATTTTGACATAATGTTTTTGAAGCGGTAACAGAGATTGATTTACAACACCGTTTTGTAGTTATTAATTATCAAAGTTCTCAATTAACACTGCCTCTTATGGGAAAAATAAAAGTTTCTGTAAATACAGTCCGAAATATAAAAATTTGTTGAAATTTTGAAAATTTACTATTGAAGCAGATATAAAACGATGGTAAAAATTTCATGACGATTGACTAAATTTTTTTTTCATTAATTTGTTTAAACAATATAATATTGATTCGCAAAATCAAATACAATATAATAATTTTCTATGGCTATCACTTCAACTAACTAATGCATTGAAATATTGATTGAAAATTATTGGTGATAAATATAACGAATTATAGAAAGGGTCATAAACTTTTGTTTTGACTATACGTGTTGAAGATCCTTAATATAGATTCTGAAACTAGTCTGTTCGATTTGTCACATGTGTATCAGATCTTTGCATTTAGCTCCAAGCTTGGAAACGTCATGTGGGTCATCCCAAGTACTCTTTTGATATAAACTTCAACGAAACAAGAATTAATTATTTCGTCACCTAGATGCGAACCAAGAGCCGGCTCGTGACATCTAACCACTTAAACTGTTGATCAGCAAAAATCTTAATTCTCGATTTGTTCCAACTGTTGCGCGTTAACAGAACTGCAGTACGATTATTTACGTGATCAATCGTATCGCATTCCTTTAACGGTGTTCACACCCACATTCCGTTTACAATTTTGCATAGATCTCGAGAATGAGACAGTGGAGCGCAAATCGACAAATACATTTTTCGTAGAGAATACAATTTTGTACAAAAAATGTCGGATAATCTTTTCGTTAAAGCCATTTGGCGAGGAGGTAAAGAATTTTTTGAAAAAATTATTAACGAAAATGGGATAGGCAGAAATGTGAAATCGGTAAGTTTGCGCGTCCAATGGGTCACTCATTTACTTCCTTATATTAATTATATAAAAATGCTCTTGAGGAGTGTGAAAAGATGAAATGTTGCGTAATATAGTGTGATGTTACCTGAGAGGATTAGTACTTACGACTGTCAGGAGGACTTCTCAATGTGGCAAGAGTGGTGAAATCAACGCAACATCTGGGGTGCCAATGACAACTGTGACAACACATTGTGACGTCACAGTTTTATGTTTGGTTAGGGCGCGGATGGTGGAATGTCGTTGGAGGTACCTGTTTAGGTTGAGCGCGTCTGGGCAGCTAGGGTGACGAAGGCGGGTATGGGTTTTCTCTGGAGATGATTTTGGTGGATTGTCAGTTTGTTGATCCAGGAGATTTGGCTGAGTTCGATGCGTCCTGACATCTTGGAGGGACATTGCGAACTTTTGCGGGAATCCTGTAGCGAGCGTGCCATCATCGTTAACTATTGGACAATTTAAATTTGTAAACATTAAACGGTTTGCGAAAAGTTTTTAAAATTTATCATTTTTATTTTTTTTTTTGAAAATTAATTATTTTTTTTTTTTAATTGAAGCTTTTGAGATTTCTTAGAAAAATGATCATTTCGATTTTATTTCACAAATTGATCGTTCTAATTAGTTTTTTAATTTGATAGATTTTATGCTTTTTCTTTTGCAATTTATAAAAAATTAAAGATTTTTTATGACTTGATTATTTTAAAATTTTCAAACATTTTTTTAATTGTTTGAACATTTATGATTTTGAAAAATTTGTAAAATTTTGCAAATCCTTAAAAATATGGAGTGTTTGACAAGTCTCAAATTTCTACTCTGGAAACTCGAGAAAGTTCAAAATGTTTTTCAAATTTCAAAAATTCGAAAATTTTGAAATTTTCTGATTTCACAGATTTCGAAAATAACAAAATATTTCAGAAACAGAAATCGAAAGTGCAACAATATACAGACACATGTATGTGTGGGTCAACAAGTTGTCCAAAACTCCTAACCCACCCAACAAAAATAAAAAAAAAATCGAACCCGAGATGCGCAAATGTTTCACCACTCCGAAATTTCCCGAACGTCAAAAAGAGCCAAAACATGGAATTTCGCATAATTCAAAAAACTCCAAAGCGCTAAGCCATCCAAAAATCCTGAGGCGCGTAAATTTGAAAAATTCAAATCTCTAAAAACGTCAAATTTAAAAAAAACACTCAGCAACTCCAAAACCCAAAATACTTGGCCAAAAAATTTGAAACCTAAACTCCCCCCCCCCCCCCCCCCCCCCCCGCCACTCCGTAATCTCCATTACCGACCTCTGTTTAACCGACCGACCATAAAGTCCCCAATTGTAAATGTGGCCAAAAATTTTCTCCCCTCGTTTGCATGTTTGTATGTGTCTCTCCCTAGTCCGGCATTTTGTTCGCGTCCGCCTAATCGGCCTCAAACAACTAAACTCAAAAGAGGGCAAAACAAAAAAAGTCTAAATAAAAATGTTGAAAAGTCCCTGAGTGGGTAAAATGTGGGCAAAATAAGCAAAAAAAAAAAGGCGCATCACCAATTGAAGCTCGTCAATTCTAAACACTTAACTAGTGTATAACCAAAGTCCAGTAAGCGAGATTCACTTTTTTTCTCTCCCTCTCTTTCTCCATAAAAAAAAAAAACGAAAGTGTTATATATACCGATAAATATATTGATAATTTGTTTCGTCGCTCAGCAACGACACCTTCACTGGATCAAAACTTCATAATCGATTTTTACAATTATTGCGCACTATTCTCAAATGTGTAATTGTGTTGGTAATTACTGTAAATAATAGCTTTCCCATTAGGGCCAATTGAATGATTGATTTTAGACTTGATAATATTGGTAAAATGGAGGTTTCTAGTGAACAACCGAATATGCCGCACCAGGAGTCAACGACTAATCCCGATCAGGAACAGGGAAATGCAGATGAGCCGATGGAGGAGTCTGATGACTATGGCTATGATAACGAAGAGTACAGGCATTTTGTACCACGAGGCCGAGGTGGTTTTGGGTAAATTCAACATTTATTGTATTAAATTAAAAAAAAAAAAAACGCTTTGTATGGGAGGAATGCATTGTAGAGTTTTTGGTCGCGAAAAATCCCTGAAAAAATTCTCTCAGATGTTTTCGAAAGCTACGAATTTTCTAACATTTTTGCAACGTTTTATCACATTTTTTAGAATTTTGAATGAGATTTTAGTAATTTTATTCAACTCTTATTTTTGGTAAATTGTTTGGAAGTACAGGAGGTTCACGCCAGGAGATGAAGATGGTTTTGGATGAATAGTATATAGTATGTGGTATATATAGTATATTATAAGAAAAAGTATATTTTTTGTATTGATTTTAAAATTTTAAAAAACATTTTGTATGGGACAATTGTACTCTGACAATTTTCTGGTATCGAAAAATCTTCTAAAATTATGTGAGATCTTCCTGAAAGTTGAGAATGTTAAAGAATTCTTTACAATTTTCTTAATGTTCGTATATATTTGTTGAGAGATATTTTCAGCTGAAATTGCAAATCGTTTTTTTCGCCATTTTTAAACATTCCCGCCATATTGCATGAATATCCCCTGAAGTAAAATAAATGACAATTGCTTACGTGAATTATTTTGCCTGTTCAAGTTCCCATGGCAGAGGTTTCGACTATGGTATGCGTGGAGGGGGTCCACCGAGATTTCGGGGTCGTGGATTTGGGCCAAGAGGCCCAATGTACAGAGGCTCCAACAATGGTTATCCTTATGAGGGACCCCCTAGACCAAATTGTCCACCTCCATCAGGACCAAGATTCCGGGGACCTCCACCGTTTGATCCAAGCTGGGGACCCATGGGGCCACCGAACATGATGGGGCCACCTAATTTAATGGGGCCCCCAGGAATGGTGAGAATGTTTCATGATTTTAAACTTGCAAATTATATAAAAAAAAAAAAAAAAAAACAACATCGGAAATCAGAAAAAAAGTAAAAATTGGGCACCAAAAATTACAATTGAAAAATTAAAAATTAGAAACTGAAAATGAAAAATCCAAAGAACTTTCCCGCACTAACACTTCTTTCTGTTTAATACATTTTTCCAGGGATTTTTATGACAGTCCAAATATCTCGTTAATGAGTGATTCTATGAATAAATGTTATCGACCATTTTTTGAATGGACTTCAATTCCAGATAAAACTTCAGTGTCATTTTTGCCCCCGTTGCATCATTCTGGTAACAAGCCCTGAATTCCCGTAAAAATTGTATTCTTCAGTTGTCTCGGTACGGTAATTAAGGAACAACTAATGAGTTCTAGTCTCCATGAAGGGACTTCCATTGGTTTGTCCATAACTTAGCTTGTATAATTCCTTAATTGGAGTCATTGGTAAAATCTTTCACACCCACATTTCCATAAATTTTAGTAGAAACCCAAAGTCGGATGGAACAATATTTTTGGCATGAAATAGCGATTCATTGACAGAATGTTGACCCATTTGGCGGTCGACATGTAAATTTTTTTTCGGAACATTTATTAGATGAACCTAATTTTTTTCTCGATGTAATTAATTGTTCAATGGTGATTGATGTTAACTTTCAGCCTCCCCCGCACATGATGAACGGACCGATGGGCCAGAGCAGTCATTACGGCCCTCCCGGGATGGGCCCACCTAATATGAACAGCGTAAGACCATTTTTATGCGCCTAAATTGCCTCAATAAAATTTTTTCAATATACATCCAAAATTAATTTGCACAAAAAAATTTAATTAATGTCTTAAACTACACGAACAAATAGTGTCTTATAAAAAGGTAGAAACATGAAATTTTAGAAAAGATTATTTCTGTTTTGGGTCCACAATTTTGCAACACTTATATTATCTCATGACCAATTAAATCATTATTTTTCGGATACAAATTAATATTTGTATAATTAAACATAGAATTAATATTTTCGGTCTAATTTATTATTTTTTTATTAATTACGTTCCATTTTTCCCTCTTCGTTGTGATGAACCATTGTAACTAAATAATGATGAAAAAATAGAGTAATCAAATTTGAACTTTTTCGTAACCTTTAATGGTCTTCATTACGAGAAATGGGGTATAAATAATATATAATTTTTTTGACGTCATAATTACAAAGGTGAAACAGAAAAGGAAAAATCAGAGCGAAAAATGAAAGACAGAAATTGATAATACAAGCTGCAAATAAAAATAAAAATAACATAATTAAATTTTATTATCTGCAGATTCCAGCACAGCAAAATCAGCCCCAACAGAACCAACAACAGAGTAACATTCCAGGTCTGGATTTAAATGGCGAGGTATGGGTGGAAACCAAGACAGCTGATGGCAAGTCTTATTTTTACAATATTCGATCTAGAGAAACAACGTGGACCAAGCCAGAGGGACCTAATGTCAAAGTCATGGTCCAAGATCAGGTAAATATCAGATTTGCCAAGTGTCTTTCACTAGACCTTCCTGATTTTACAAGCTCACAATTCATATCATGACGTTTCACCCCTTCCAGAATTTACCCTCACTGTAAATTTCTAATAAAATATACTTTGAAAAAATTGATTGATTGACTCAATGAGTATAATCAATTCCAAAATATTTTATACCCACATTTTCCATTGCAATTATTTTTTCTATTGCATGTAATTTCCCTGTTGAATAAAAACGGTTGTAAAAAAAAAATTGCCCCCAATTCTACATTGTCATTCACACGTCATTAATTTTTAATATAATTTTTATGGTTTTCTAATGCATTCCGCTCTCCATGAATATTTTTCTCCAGCTGGAGCAATTGGTGCACAGTGCAAAGCAGCCAGGTCGTGACCAGGCCCCAGGAGCTTCTTCTCAGCCCCAGGCTCAACAGCAACAGCAGCCACAGCAGCAGCAACCACAACAGCAGCAACAGCAACAACAGCAGCCCCAGCAGCCCCCACAACAGCAGTCACAGCAGCAGGTCCCTCCCCTGGCAGAAACTCGCTTGACCCAGGCTTCAGACTCACCCCAGGCAGTCCCAGATCCTGCAAATCAAGGTAGCACAGCTCCTCCAGGCACCGGACCACCACCAATGCTGACAGAAACGCCAGAGCCTGTAGCTGCACCCCTGAATCCCCAGCCCGTTCCAGAAGCAGTTACTAATGGCTCTGTCACAACTCCAGCCACTCCAGCAGTTGCTCCAGCAGTAACAACCAACATGCTCCAACCACCACCAAATATGGTGCCAATGGGACATCGCATGCCCAATGCATATGGAGCACCTATGAGCACGCCATTTGGGGGAGCACCCTTTGGAATGCCTCCACCAGGTTTGTCATTTTTTTTTAACTTCCTGAGGAGAAAAGTCCAATTTTTTTTTCAGTTTGAAAGATCATGGAACCTTTTTATGGGGTATTCCATACCAACTTGGACGACCCGTGACTCTTACCTCTTCAGATTTTGATGGCGAGTTTTTCTGAGGTTCTGTCATGAAAAAAAAGTACTCTCAAATTTTTTCAAATTTTTTTGTTAATTAATTTCTTTAATTAGAAAAAATGGGGAGCAACAGTAGGCTCCGATTTAAAATTCTGAAAAAAATTCACAAAAATCTAAAAAAATATACCATTTTTTTAGAAAATAAAAGAAACATGGAACTCTTATAAGGTAGATCATTTTCAGTCCAATGGCGGTAAAAAAAAAATCAGAAAAATTAATTATTTTATGAGTAGTTTCACACTCCACGCAACTTTTCTATGCAAAGCGCCTTACTGAAAATAATTTTTGAAAATGATATAATTTTCTTTCTCCAATTTCCGATTTTTTCGCAATTTTTATTACCGAAATTGGACGAAATGATCTACCGGAAGGACTTCCATATTTCTTTTATTTTCTAAAACTCGGTATATTTAACTTCCCGATCTAGGGAAGTTATTGTAATGACCCCGAAAATGAAAAGTGCCAGATCCATGAAATTTTCACGTTTCTCGACGTTTTGCATCATCCTGAAGTGATTTCAGAGAAGTGTCTGTATGTGTGTGTTCGTCCCTATGTGCCAAAATTTTTCGTTTACGTTTTCTCGGGAACGGATCGTGCGATTCGATTAATTTTTTTTTCAGTCGTTGCGTCTCTGTGTAACTTAGAGCTGATTAGTTTTTTGATCGAATCCATCGAGTAGTTCCCCTGCTTTTGGGAAATTCATGTTGAGCAAAAATCGAAAATAGTGATAATGAACGTTCATTCACGCAAAAATGGTATAATCCAGGTACTCAACGTCACAGTTGAAAGATATAAGCATATTTTATAACTGATTAAATTTTGCGTAAAAGTGGTCCAGTACTTATATTGTTATTAAAAATGTCAATTATTTATAATGTTCTACTGCATAAACTATTAGAGTTAGCGCAAAATTCATATGAGAAAAGTTGTTTGCCATATAAAAATACGTATTTTATGTAGAATGCCTTTTTTCGATAATTTGCATAATTAAGGAGGTATAGCAGTCTCCCCAATTATGTATGTAATAAGTGAACAAATGGACCCAGCGCTGTCATGACGGTCCCAATCGAAGCGTTTTCATGCAAAATCGAGCGGATCACATTTTGGATAGCATTTGCGCAGTATATGCAATGTTATTAGCGCTTGCAATTGTTTATACTGTTCCACTGGGTAAAATATTAAAGTTTTTGTTTTGCAGCCGCATCCTTATTGGCGTCTCACTCTCACTCAAGTAACACGCATAAGTCTCATCCTCATGCTAACCATGCGTCTACTCAAGTATTCATAATTATCTGCTTCATAAATGAGTCAGTTTGGAATTCTCAAATAGGCATGTTTTCATTATGATAATAACAGGGGTCACACTGATTAACCGTAGTATATTGGAGAAGAATAAATTTAGTAGGTTGTGCTGAAAAGCCAAATCGGGAAGTTTTGTTTGTGCCCCGAGTGGGGCCCACACCTGCACACACCACTAGTTTTTTTCAGATTTTTGTGAATTTTTTCAGAATTTTAAATCGGGGTCTATTTTTGCTACAGATTTTTTCTGATTAAAAAAAAAAATTCTGAAAAAATCTGAGAGCACTTTTTTATTAATGGGAGAATCTCAGACCAAATCGCCATCGAAATGTGAAGGGGTAGGGGTGACGGGTGGTCCAAGTTGGTATGGAATGCCCCATATACAGCTTGGGCTAGTTTCAAGATGTACGGAAGTAATGGGTGTACGTATCCTCTTGAATTTCAGGTTTTCAACCATTTGGAGGGTATGGACCACCACAAGCTGGATGGGGACTGCCCCAAATGCCTCACGGAGTAATGGCGCCTCAAAGTAACTCAGAAGACCCAGCAATTATTGCTCAAATTGATGCCGAGCTCGTGTCATCTGCTATGATGTGGACTGAGCATCGTGCACCTGATGGAAGATGTTACTATTACAATAGCAAAGCTGGAGAATCGGTATGGGAAAAGCCTCAAGCACTGAAGGACTTCGAAACGGCGAAGAGCAGTGTCAGGCAAAAAAATGAAGAAGCTAGTGCTGCAATTGCCAATAGTACTGCGACAACTACGGCTAAAGTGGAGAGCAATAAAGTTGATAAGTCGGATTCCGGCAATGATACCAAAGACAGTGTTAAGGAGGGAGAGAGTGTCAAGGTGAAAACAATGTCTTTGAATTTTACAAATTTTCAATAGATTGGAAATTGTCAAAAATTTTCAAATTTTTCACATTTTTCAAATTTTTCAAATTTTTTAAATTTTTCAAATTTTTAAAATTTTTCAAATTTTTTAAATTTTTCAAATTTTTCAAATTTTTTAAATTTTTCAATTTTTTTAAATTTTTCAAATTTTTTAAATTTTTCAAATTTTTCAAATTTTTTAAATTTTTCGAATTTTTCAAATTTTTTAAATTTTTCAAATTTTTTCAAATTTTCCGATGCATTGACATCAGAATGATGTATCCACTTGAAACTTACTAGGGGTAATTGAAGCCCCGTTCTATGTAATCTAATGCACATTTTATGTTTTTTAAATTTTTGTTGAGGTAAAAAAAAAAATTCGGAGCATTTTTTTTTGACATTTTTCATTAAAAAAACAGTCATAAAAAAATTCTGACGCCGAAAGTCGGACAAGGGCCGCATTCCACTCATAAAAGTCTCTATTTTAAGCAAAAAAAAAAGCTTTGCGATGTCCTATCCAAAAAGTATATTTATTCCGGAGATAGAAGATTGGTGAAATTTGTGGAGATTGATAAAGAAAGGCTAAAATGTAGAATGGAGTAAAAAGTATTCCAAATTTTTTCCATGCAAAAAGTCACGAGTCAAAAATGTTTAGAGTATTTTAAAAATGGAATCCTTTCATAAAATTGTGTATACAATTTTTTTTTTAATTAATAACAGGCAAAGAAGGAGGAGCCCAAGGAGACCAAACCATTGGATAAGTCCAGGCCGATATCGAGTACACCAGTGCCAGGCACTCCTTGGTGTGTTGTGTGGACTGGCGATGGCAGGGTCTTCTTCTACAATCCCTCTTCGAGGATATCGGTTTGGGAGAGGCCCGAAGATCTGCTCGGTCGTGCGGATGTCGACAAGATGGTTGCAACTGTGCCGGATGCTGCGGGGAGCCAGAAACATGGTCGACAGGAAGAAAGCAGTGATACAAGCGATGAGGACCAGCCAACGGCTGCCAAAAAGGCGAAACATGAGGAAGTGAAGGGTTGGTCAAGTTGTCATCATTGCTTCGAGTATTTATGACCCTTTGGACACACTATCGTTTGAAATATTTAGCAAAGTTGTCTGGTAAAATCTTATCAGACAAGTTTGTTTTGTCTTTTCTCAACTTTCGGGAAGTATTTCGAAATCTAATGTAGATAGCGAAATTTGTGGGGGAACAATTTTGTAGCCCTTGATGTGCTCGATATGAAAGGTCTTCATCAAAACCGCAGTACCTTCCTTAGATTTTGAAATATTGAGCAAAAACCGACGTTAGTCGATAACAGACTTGACTCAGTTGACTCCGCTATTGGTTTCAAGGGCTCCCTTTGCAGTCTTTAGGTGGTTTGATAAACTTGAGGGTGTTATTGAAAAATTGGCATTCACAGAAGGACCGAATAGTGGAGCCAAGGAGGCACAGGAGGACGAAGAAGACGAGGATGAGGATAAGAGGGAGAGAAAGACCATTGACATAGGGAAGGAGGCCGCCATTGAAGCTGAAGTTCGTGCTGCTCGAGAACGTGCCATTGTGCCTCTAGAAACCAGAATCAAATCTTTCAAGGATATGCTCGCTGAGAAAGACGTAAGATTATACATTGAGTATGCTCTTTATTAAATTTTCGTAATATCAGAAATAAGTTAAAAAATTAAATATTTGGGGGTAACTTTCTCAATGCCTCAAGTAACTCTTTTAGTTTAGTTAGTTCGAGGTAAAGTCAATTTTACTACACAGTTACACAGAAAGCAATTCTTCGACTCATTCATGCCATCTATCGAGAAATGCCGAAGTATGAATCGAAAACATTTTCGGTAGATATCTTCAAAACTAAGAATGTTCATGAAATTTCATATAAAGCTTTATTGTAGCTCTCAGTGCATACTACAAAAAAGTCCTCATGAAAATTGGGCTATGTCCTTTATTTTTTGATGTATGATGCCAAAACAAAATGTGAGAAATTATTAACTAACGGGTTAATAATTTTGTTTTGAATTTCAATTTGTTGTTTTGAGGCTGATCAGGGGAGATCCAACATTTTTTCAACATTGTCAACTGAATGATGGATAATGTAGGAAACTCACTAAAATTATCGATGCTTCATATAGCCCCATGTATAAGATGTAACTTTGAAATTTATTTCCATTGCGATTTGGTCGATCCCTTATATCGCCATTTTGAAAAGTGTTTCTAAATTGATTAAAGTCGGACATTGAAAAAATGCAACAAAGCTGAAATTCAAATTTTGAGCAAACCGTAAATGTTGCTTGAAGCCCAAAATTCCGAATTCTAAAAATCTTATAAATTGATAAAGAAATGACGATTGTGGAAAATCGCGAGGTTCTGAAAATGAAGAAAAGTGAGAACTGAAAAAATGTCTCACCAAAAATATTTTTTTCAAAATCATTTTCCGAATCGTATTTTGAGTAAATGTCTATTTCATGAATTAATGAACCATAAGATGTGGTTTTTACTCGAAAAGAGTTCAGCGAAAAAAATATTTAATTTTTTTCGGTAGAATTTCAGTATATTTGGTCCAGTTTTCCATGGCTGTTACATGGTTCTATAACACATCGTTTTTCAAATTTTATTTTGTACTAATTTCCGATTGGATTTTACCAGGTATCGGCATTCAGCACATGGGAAAAGGAGCTCCACAAGATAGTTTTTGATCCTAGATATCTTCTACTAACTTCTAAAGAGCGCAAACAGGTGTTTGAGAAGTATGTGAAGGAACGTGCTGAGGAGGAACGGAGGGAGAAGAGAAATAAAATGAAAGAGCGGAAGGATCAATTCCAGAAACTTCTAGAGGAAGCAAATTTCCATGGAAAGTACGTATTTTTTCCATTTTTTAATTGCAGATTCTTCAATTTTTTCTTTATTTTGCACATTTCAACGAATTTCTGAATGGTTGAAACTAGCATTTTTTTAAGCTAAAACCTCTCAGGGTCTATTGGTGGGATAGATCTCGTACTTGAGGGGTTAATATTCTGTTATATTTTCGAAAGTCTTAAGAAATGTAATACAGTTTTTCAAAATGCTCAAAAATTTTCCCCCTTGCAATTGCGATTTTTTTTATATTTCCTAATTCACCATTTTTTTTTAATTTATTGAAATTTTTGAATTTTCGAAGAGGAACTTTCAATATTTTGGAACTTTTTTGGGCATCCTTAACATGCGACGTCCATTAAATGTTTCATTTTTTGAATTGTCAAAATTATTTGAACAATTTCTCTAAAATTGTACGGATTTTTAAGATTTTTTAAATGCGGGAAACTCTTCAATTCAGGAAAATTTCAACTTTGTCAAGTGTTTACGTCGAACAACATAAAAAAAAATACCTTCCAGAAGTTGTGATAACGTAAAAAAGTTCCTAAAATCCCGACATAATCTGCCCAAAAATGAATAACATATATAGATAATTACTTGAATGCCAATTAGCCGACAAATTTCACAATTTCTCTTGACCAAGTTTCCGCAAAACGCGCCCCATAAAACTGCAAAAACATTGAGTTTGTGGAAAACAAGTATAAAGGGAAAATTGATCATTAAACAAGATCAACTAACAAATCAATTTCACCTCTTTCCAGATCGTCTTTCAGTGATTTTGCCCAGAAGCACGGACGTGACGAGCGTTTCAAAAACGTTGAAAAAATGCGGGAGCGTGAATCTCTCTTCAACGAGTACATTCTAGAAGTGAGAAAGCGCGAGAAGGAGGAAAAAACAGCAAAACGAGAACAGGTATGTGAAACTTGAACATTTCAAGTGTACCTCAAATTCTCAATTTGACACATTGGGCGATAAATGTTTGGCGCCGAATGTGTTTTTGGCGCCAAAATTTTTGGTGCTGTTTTTTATTGGCGCCAAATGTCCAATGAATTTTTTCATCAACTGTAATTGACATAATTTGGCGCCAAAAATTCGGCGCCAAAAAACCAGCGCCATATTGAGCCCGTCTAAATATCCTCTTAAATTCCCCAGGAAATTGTCCAATGTGCTAACAGATTATTTGCCGTTAATTTAAAGAAAAAACATCCCAAAAAAATTGTCCACATATCTAATCATAGCAAAATCACATTTTAATTTCAGCTTTAATAAATAATTCTTTCAGGCGCTCTAGGTACGTTATTATTTTGTTTAAATTGTAAGAATTTTTACGGATATTGGAACTCGGCGATTGTTAATTTTTTTTTACCCCATAAATTAGGCAGAGTAATTACTTACTTCCAATTGACGAACAATATTGTACACCATTGAAGAATTATTGGATAACGTGAGTTGGGAGAGGTAAAGGAAATTGCTTTAAATTTTTTTCACTGAGAAAAAAAAAACAGAAAAAATATACAGAAAAGAAACCAAAATTAATGAATTATTATGAAGAATTGTTAGTATCATGACGGTTCGTTTATGTACTTATGTGTTTATGAACTCTCCACTTCAGTCAGGAGGCAGGGAAGGACAGGTTCCAAATGTGGATTGGCTTGGTTCTGATGCTGGTTGGTGGCATTGGATGATGTCATCTTATCCATCCACACCTACACTGCGCGGCACACTGTTGGCACATCCTCGCGCGCCGCATTCTTAACTCCAAACCAGAGTCATGAGAATGAAACGAAAACTCGGTATTTGTATATTAATCGTAATCCTCGTTACTTCAAAAACAAAAACAACAAAATGAGAAAAGGATCAAGCAATCCCAGGTTTTTTGAGAAAAGTGTTGGGCAGGCGGGGGAGGGAATAGGGAACATGCACCTTTTGAGGGGGGGGGGGGGGGGGTGGAGGTCAGAAGGTTGAAACATTATGACAGATCTTTTGCACCGGAAGTGGCGAACACGTGTTGCTTTACAAGGCTGAGGTAGCTTGCAAATGTTGACAAGAATCGTTTACTATAACTGTAGTTATAGACACAGGGAGGTTCAATGTCTCAGACATGCTGGTCCCTGTCACCTTTGTGATATAGGATTTTTCGCAGGAATTTCGTAAATTTTGAAAACTCAATTCATTTTTTTTTTCAATGCTAAATTTTTTAAAATTAATTTTCTTTTTAATTTTCACAATCTTTAAATTTTTTAAATTTAAAAATATTTTCAAAAGTCCCAATTTTGGGCCAACTCCTAAAGTTTAAAAGTTGTAACGAATTCATGAATTAAAAAAAAAAAAATTTTACGAGTTTTTGAATTTACAGATTTTTGACGATAACTTTTTTCTCCGAATTCAACAATTTTGACTAATTTTTAACAAATTTACATTATTCAAAATAAGAAGCTACGACTACGAGTAATATTTGTACGTCGACTTCCGGTTGAAAGCGTTTGAAAACCAAGCACTTTGTAATGCTTTAATTAATTAATAACATACATTTTACTATATAATACTATACTGATTCATTATGAAATCTAGTGATTACAGAATTAATGTAATTGCTTTTTAATTGCATAAGTGATGGAGTTAAAAAAAATCCCACTGTTTTGTGGGGTCCTATATTTATTTTGAAGCCGGCTGAGCATAGGAAAAAAAATAAATAAAAATTTATGCATGTCCCCTATTCTGAAGTCAAGTGGTAAAGCGAGATTTTTTTAATCTCGAGATGAACGTTTTGATGAATATTTTCGAATCTAGGAGAAATGGAAAAATTTTCATTTGAACTTTTTTGTAGAGCTCCTTTTTCTCTACAAAATGTTTCTTATGAAGTTTTCACCATCTCTCCCAACTTTTAAGAGGTTCAGCAAAAACCGAGTTTAGAGCGTTAACTTGTCTTGTTTTGCTGCTTTAATACAGACTTGTTGGGAAGATTATTCGAAAGGTTGGAAGGGCTTGGCGGTTGATAAAAGCAATGACGTATCTCAGGAAAATGATTCAGGAAGTTGTAGGCTGGAAGTAGAATTAACGAGAAAATTCACAGTTTGCCTAACATGATTTTTAAAAAAAATGGTAATTAACTCCTTAACGAAGGGACTTATGGAAAATTGGCTGAAGTTTTTTTTTTTTTTTTTTTTTTTTTTAATAGAGACTTTTGTTCTTAATGAAAATGGTAATTTGATAGTTCTTCCTGGGTCGATTTTTATTGGTCTATATTTGTTGTATGGTTACTTTAGGTAAAGAATTGCAAAGTAATATGGAATTCATAGAAAATTCACACACACACACACACACAACTTTTTGTCTCAACTCTGTCTAACCTACTTCAGAAAACTCTAGAACTTTTGAGGGCTTATAAAAAATCTGCAGCACTTTAACACCTTCTACACTTTTGTAGAATATTTTATAAGTTTTTTAAGCACCCTAAAAATTTTCTCTTATAAACATTTTTCTGAGATACGTTTTCACTTTTAGGTACCGTCGAACTATTAACAGAACTATAACCAATGCCTAAAAAGCACCCTGGAATTAATGTTGAAATACCTGATAGAAAATACCTGCAAGAAACGCGAAAGTATGATTTTGAGTGAGGTACATGAGGTAGCGATATCATTCATAACAGATTCAAATTGTCGGTTGTGATTCCATTGATAAAATGTATGAAATTACAGAGGCGCAATCAAGGAGTGGTTAAAAAAAATTACGAAATTTTTAGCCACTCTTTAAGCCCCACGAGGAAATGAATATATCACGAAAATTAGGGCTGCTCAAAATATTGTCTCACAATTTTTCTTAGAAGTAAAAAAAAAAAAAAAAATTTAGTTAAAAAAAATTGGTGCAAAGATATGAATATTTATTCTAAAAAATAGGATTTTGAAATTGGGCAAAAGATGATTCAAAAATTTTGTTTTTTTTCCCCTCAGTTTTCTAGCGAAATTGAAACCAATTGATTATTAATTTTGAGTATAACATCAATATAAAATAAATCAGTAGCCACGCGGTGAATCAAGTTAAGCCTCTTTTAGGCTGACGTCAGTTTTCGTCAAATATCTCGAAAACCAAAAGAGATATCGAAATTTTCTTTAGCACAAATTTTTAGATCTCATTCAGCTCTACAAAAAAGGTTGTCATAAAAATACCGCTATCTCGTTCCAGTTTTGAGATATTAACCGGAGAACTTAATCCGATTGACTACTTCGTCACTGGAATGTTTAAAAACTGAATTTATATCTCTACCGAATTACTCAAAGAAAATCGAAAAAAAAAAATTATGAGACAGATTACTTATATTACCTATTTTCAGAATATATTTTTCCACGGGAAATTGTGCTGGGGTGGGTAATTAAAAAAAAAAGAAACCCCCATTGATGACCAAATGTGCCAACGTCCGGAACAAATGTGTTCTACTGACTTGGATTTTCTCTTAATCTAATGTATTATGTAATAATGTGTCAATCGCGATGATAATCGAGTGATTTGCACTTCGAAGCGCAATCTCATAATTATGAATGATTTTATAAATAATTGTGTCAAGATCGTGCTTCATAAAATCATCAAACAACATGTGCACACTGCGCTTCACTATTAATTTACTAATTGCAATTTTTACATTTCAGGAAGGACAATTTATTGAAATTTTTCATGACAATAGGGACTATCTGAATCGCCGCTAATCGAAAATATCGATAGCTCGAACGAATTCATTTTATTTACCCCGCGAATCCATTGGCGGCGATTCTTATAGTACATTTAATTAATCTCTTCTTTCAGCTTCTCAACAGTGATTTAACCCTTTTTTTTCAGGAAAATTAGGGATTTCCATTCACTTGTTCAGACACGAGCTCGAAAATTGAGGGAAAGGAATTCGGGGGGGAAAATGGCGGTTGAAATACGCGGGAAACCAGTTGCGCATGCGCGTAGTTAGAATATTTGAGGTGCAGGGACCTCACATTGGAAGAAGATAATTGAAGTTGTTTTATCATTCATATTTGTTGAATTTTGCATAATTTAATATTTGCAATGTGTGATTTAAAAAGAAAATCACATTTTTGTCTCTCAAATTTTTCCACACTCTACATTTGCAGAGAAAAATAATTCCACACGACTACATAAACTCGCCCCAAGTATTTCAAATTGTGCGCATGCGCATGGGCGCACAAATGCACTTCACGCTCCGACTAACCATTGCAACAATGAGAAGAAAAATTATCCGGCAAAATGAGATTGTTTGAACAAGTGAATGAACATTGCTTCACAGTTATACAACTCCATGCATGTGTGAATTAAAAAAGAAATGCGTAAATTTCGGGAATCAATGTAATCTAATAATGATTAAGGATAACCAATGCAAAGTGGCCTAATAAATTGTGCTTCAATAATGTTGATTAACGACCGTTTCAGGTGAAAAAGGATTTCCTTGGGATGCTGCGCGAGCACAAGGAGATTGATAGACATTCACACTGGAGTGACTGCAAAAAACTGCTGGAGGGTGATTGGAGATATCGGGTTGTTGATTCGGCATCGAGTCGCGAGGATTGGTTTCGCGATTATGTTCGGTTATTGAAGGACGAGAGGAAGAAGGAGAAGGAGAGAGATAAGGAGAAGGAGAAGGAGAAGGAGAGGGAGAAGGAGAAGGATCATCGTCATCGGGATAAGGATCATCACAAGTCGGATAAGAAGGATAAGGAGCGCAAGGAGGAGAGGAAGGAGCGCAAGGAGAAGGAGAAGGAGAGGGAGAAGGAGAAGGAGAGGGAGAGGGAGAAGAAACGGAGGAGCATTAATTCGGCGGAGGAAAATGGACGGGATGGCAAGAAGGAGAGTGAGAAGGATGCAGCGGACAGCGAGGACATGGTGGAGAAGACCAAAAAGGAGAATGACGTAAGTTTGCAAGTGGATATGAGCAATTTCGGCGGAATGTCATGTGGAACGTTTCGATATTTATCATCACATTCTATGATTTCAGAATTATGAAAATAATGAACACTCCGACTCGGAAGAGGATCGCGAAAAGGCGAAACGCGAACGTGAGAAAAGGGCCGAGGCCAGTTTACGGGAACGCGAGAGAGAAGTTCAACGAACTCTCGCTACACATTTGAGGGATAGGGATAAGGAGAGACAGCATCACAGGCATACCGAGGCTGTTCAACACTTCAGTGCATTGCTCGCTGATCTTGTAGGTTTTATTTTTTGCATCTCCGGAAATGATGGGAATTTCGGTTTTTTGGGGCGTTCAAAATTTCGCGGGCTTTTGAAACGCGGTTTTGTTTTATTCTCAAAAATTGCAGTTTATAATTTTTTTTTTTTACAATTTTGGGAATCTTTGACATCTTAGAGACAAGAAAAAAAAATTGAAATCAAATTATTGAGATTTTTGAAATTTTTAATTTTTTGAATTTCGAAAAAAAAATTTTTTTTTGAACTTTTTCGTTGAAAATTTGCCAAATTGTCGAAATTTTCGGGATTTTTTTTAGGTTTATTGAAATTTGGAGTATTTTGAAATTTCTTGTTTTTTTTAATTTTTGTTCGATTTTGTAATTTTGAAAATTTTGTGACAACTTTTTGTTATCACTATCTAGGTCCGAAATGGTGATTTGGCATGGCGTGAAGCGAAACGACAACTGCGCAAAGATCACCGTTGGGAATTGGCTGAAAGTCTTGATCGCGAAGAAAAAGAGCGTCTTTTTAACGAACACATCGAACAACTTGGGAGGAAAAAGAGGGACAAATTTCGGGAATTATTGGATGAGGTTGGCGCTTCTACTGAGCTTACCGCCTCCTGGCGGGATATCAAAAAACTTCTGAGGGATGATCCCAGATACACAAAGTTCTCATCCAGCGATAGAAAGTGTGAGAAGGAATTCAAAGAGTACATAAAAGACAAACTTGTTGCAGCGAAAGCTGATTTCCGGGAACTTCTTCAAGAGACCAAATTGATAACCGACAAAACCTACAAAAAGGTGGGAAATTTTGAATTTTTTACCTGCCAACAATATTTTTGAGGCTTTCAAATTTCTGAGAAATTTGTTTCTCAAAATTGTTAATTAAAAAAAAAAGTTTTCTAGGTTTTTTTGTTTTTTTTTGAAGGTCTTCAAAAATTTCAACTTTTTTAGAAATTTCGAGATATTTTTCGTAAAATTTTCAAAACTTGTAATTTTTTTTTTTTTTTTTTTTTTTTTTTAAATTTTGGGATTGAATATTAAATTGTTTTGGCAAATTCGTGGGAATTTTTTGGAGTCATCTTATTTTCTCAAAAAAATTCAAACTTCTGTGAAATGAATAAAAAAAAAAATTAATTTTTTCCATTGTATGCAAAGGTCCAGGAGAATAGTTCATCACTGGTGGAAATTGAGGATATATTGAGGAAGGACAGGAGATTTTTGGTACTAGAAGCAGCCTCACATGAGCGCTCAAGATTACTCATGGGTTATCTTGAAGAATTGGCGCGCAGGGGTCCACCACCACCCCCCACAGCATCCGAGCCATCTCGCAGACCCACCGCAAAGTAAGTGGCAATGGTCTTGCACAAAAACGATTACTCTGACATTTTTCATATAGCAAAAAGTAGAGATAACCTTTTTAAAGGCAATTTTTTAATTTTTATAGTTTTACAAATTTTTATAAACTATAATTTTTTGTATAATTGTGAAAAAAAAAATCGAAAATGTTAAAATTGTTTAACACTTCAAAAAAAAAATTTCAATTATTTTTAAACTTCCAAAATTTTTGAAAATTTTTGAGTTTTGCGAAATCTGAGTTTTGAACTAATAAAAAAATTGTTTGAACTTGTGAAAATTTTTATGATAATTTCGTAATAATTTTTCGATTCACTACTTCTGGTAAAGTTTCACTTGAAATATCTCAATGAACTTTTCCGTGTGCACGAATTTTCACTTTTCATCACTCCTTGCACAATGCTCTATTTTTCCCACATTCTTATTACAGTTAACTGGCGCATTTGGACGTGCAATTTGTTATATTGACAAGCCCACGAACTCAGAGGTTGACATCCTTGGCAGAGGTTGACACAAAATGGACAAAAAAATTAATTATAATACATCAGTTCACCATCTCCATTGTCATGTGTAATTCTAGGGTACAATAAAAGAAAAAAAAAAACAAAAAACAAAAACCGGCAAAGTAATATTTGTAAGTTTCGTTATTGATCTTCATGATTTGGATCTGGTAAGTATTTAGAAATTTTGGGTTTCCAATTTTTCGAAGCTCATTATGAAATTTTGAAAATATTTTTTAATTTGTTTAAGTCTTGAACTTTTCGAAATTAAGCAATTTACAATTTTTTTGATTACTTATTGGTGCCTCAACTAGTTTTCACATTTTGTCAAATTTCTGAAATTTTTAAATAATTTTTTTTAATTTCAATTTCTTTTTAAATTTTCTGACATTTTCAATTTTTTTATGTTTCAAAATTTTTGCAAAATTACAAAAATTATGGAATCTTTTGAGTTTTTTTACGTTTACCATTTTTGGAATTATTCTCAAAATTTCTAAATAATTTTTTTTTGAAGTGACCTCTGAAAAAATAATTAAATTAAAGCTTTTCAATATTTCCAAAATTGAAAAAAAAAATTCCATTATCTCATCGGCGCATATAGTTTAAGATGAAAGAAAAAGAAAATCGCCAAACAATAGACTAAAAAATTTGCAACTCTCGTTATTTATTCCCCGAATTTTTTCCCTCATGCATGGGGGAGAAGCGGACGAGTCACTTTGTCCGCGCAACCAGAAAACCTTGGATGGAATTTTTATATCCGTTCTCGTGTGCAAGGTTGTCCCCCTGAATTTTACGACGACCGTTAGCACGATACAGTGGGCAGGGGCGTGAGAGGCGAGCCAAGATCCGGGATAAGACGGGACATAATTTTGTACTCGCTATCAGAATCTTGTTTTTCGCATTTTTCCCTGATACCACCTATGCCTAATTTTTATTACGCTGTTTGAATTTTACAGCTTTGTTTAGCTGTATTTCACATGACATACAACGTAGGTATTTTGAAACAAAGTAAAGTATCCGGCAGAAAATGGTGCGGAACTGAATTTGGCGCCAAGTTTTGGGGGGAATTGCCACGCTACGTGTCTGAAAATCCGATCGTAAGTCACAATTCCGCAACCGTAAATTACGGTTCAAGAACCGTAAATTACGGTGCTTAAATCGTAAATTATGGTGCTTGAATTGTAATTACGATTTTGAAAATTGTCTTTCCCGTTATCGTAAGTCGATATAGTAAAACGATAACTGGCGCTTCTAAAACTGTAAATAGTGATTTACGAACCGTAAATTACGATTACACAAATCGTAAATGCGGATCCTGGAGATTTTAAATTACGATTTTCAAATTGTGAAACATAATGCCGGAATCCCGTAAAGTACGATTCGAGAACCGTAAATTACGGTGCTTGAATTGTAATTACGATTTTGAAAATTGTCTTTCCCGTTATCGTAAGTCGATATAGTAAAACGATAACTGGCGCTTCTAAAACCGTAAATAGTGATTTACGAACCGTAAATTACGATTATTCAAATTGTAAATGCGGATCCTAGAGATTTTAAATTACGATCTGCAAATTGTGAAACAATGCCGTAATCCCGTAAATTACGATTCAAGAACCGTAAATTACGGTGCTTGAATCGTAATTACGATTTTGAAAATTGCCTTTCCCGTTATCGTAAGTCGATATACTAAAATGATAACTGGCTCTTCTAAAACCGTAAATAGTGATTTACGAACCGTAAATTACGATTGTGCAAATCGTAAATGCGAATCCTGGAGATGTTAAATTAGAATCTTCAAATTGTGAAACAATGCCGGAACCCCGTAAATTACGATTCAAGAACCGTAAATTACGGTGCTTGAATTGTAATTACGATTTTGAAAATTGTCTTTCACGTTACCGTAAATCGATATACTAAAATGATAACTGGTATTTCTGAATCCGTAAATCATGAGTTACGAACCGTAAATTACGATTATCGAATCGTAAAGCGGAATTTTGGATTACGATTACGTAAATTACAATTCCGGAATTGTAAATCAATATTTTCGTCTATGTGTATTGGAAGTGTGAATAGTACCAAGTAGTGAGCAGGAAAACAGAATTAAAGTCTTGCGTATCTCAAAGCAAACCGTAAAAAAAATTCAGATACCACCTATGCTTAAGTTTGATTACGCAATTTAAAGCGTAAATCCCGCTTTTCTAATCGTAAATTACGATTTTATAAATCGTAACGTCGAAAGATCACGTACATTACGACTTGTAATTTACGATTATAAAATCTGTATTTACGATTCCGAAATTGTAATTCACAATTTTTTTCAATTTTTACTATTTTCACCTTTTGAAATCGTAAATTCCGGTTTTACAAATAGTAAATTACGATTGTGAAAATCGTCAATTACGATTTTGGAAATCGTAAATTACGATTGTAAAAATCGTGGATTACGATTTTGAAAATCGTGAATTACGATTTTAAAACTCGTAAGATCAAGAGATCACATAGATTACGATTTGTAATTCACTATTGTAAAATCTTCATTTACGATTTCGGAATTGTAATTTACGACTTCTACAATCGTAATTTACGTCTTTTCAAATTGTAATTTACGATTTGACAAATCGTAAATTAGGATTTTGAAAATCATAAATTACGATGTTCAAAAGCGTAAATTTCGATTTTGATACGCGTAAATTACGAATTTGAAAATCATAAATTACGCGGTTGAAAGCGTAAATTACGATGTTCAAAAGCGTAAATTACGATGTTGAAAATCGTGAATTACGACGTAAAAAAACGTAAATTACGTTTTTGCACCTCGTAAATTACGCTTTTGAAAATCGTAAGTTACGTTATCGCAATCGTAAATCGGAATCACAACTACAAAAGTGGCAACCACCTCAGAACGAGAAGCTCTATTCTCAATCAAAGTTTGCCCATTTTTTTGACACATCAATTTTTACGGCATTGTTTAAATTTTACAGCTTTGTTGCGCTGTTACTCATAGGGCAGGGGAGGTCAACAGGCGTGACCTGGCGTCAGTGAATGTAACAAGACAACGTAACGGTAGTTGCACACATCGTATCGAGTCTAACTGTCCAGTATTTGGAGTTGGAAAAGGCGGGGTATTGCTGCTTAAGAATTGCGGTGTGACCTAATAATAACGGACCACACCATGCAATGCAAATTCGCTTGTTATGGTATTCCGCGGCTCACAATATAGCACACTATCCAACATCTCGTCAATAATTTTTTTCAAAACTCACATTCAAAAATTTTTACCCAAATTTCTTCGACATTAACATTCAAATATTTTGGCGGGCTCTCTAATAATTTGAAAAAAAAAAATTCAGCCCATGAGCACATGGTCTATAATTTTTTTTCTATCCCACTAATTCAAAATTCAATTCACACTAATTATATCAAAATTATTTTATGGACAATTTTACGAATATTATAAGACCATATTTTTCCAAAATATTAAGTGAAGAAATATTGAAATAATTAGTCAGAAATAAATGATTCACAGAATTTAAATTGAATAATATGACGAAAAAAAATATGCAAAAAAATATTTAAACCTATTTTCCAAAGCTTTCTTTCGAAAGTAGAAAAGTGAATTGTTCGGTGGGTGATTAAAAAAAATGTAATCTCTTTCATTACATCCCTAATGATGTGCATTTATGGAGATTGCGCTTGAACTCGCAAAGTGGACGCCTAAAGAAATAAGAAGAGCAGATGTGGGTGGCCTCGACAAGGTCTCACAAGATGCCAAAAAACCTCTAAAAAAGCGAAGAACGCAAATAATGCAAAAGAAATAGCGAAGGGCCCAGTGGGAGCTTAGGTGAACGAACTCGACGCTTCGAACTTGGCTCGGGAAGCTCTCGAAATATACCAGAATCCAAGTGGATGAGGATAGTGGGTGGGTGGGGAGACACGCGACAAGGAGATACTGCTTGAGGATGTGGTGAGAATATATTATATTATGTTCAATTATATTTATTATTAATTAATAAATATAAAATAAAAAAAAAATAAACAAAAAAAATATACATATATATATAATTACCATAATTATATTAATTATTATTTTTTATTATTAATATAATTAATTTATTGTATTATGTTATATCAATGTATGTGCGCGGTACATGGATATTTGTTTATTCATTCGACCGAGTGTTCCTATAATAAAAAGGAGAAACGAAAGAAATTATCGACATATATCGAAATTATCGAAAACCGTAAGACCGAAACCGACGCGACACCTGTCGATGCGGCGGAAAAAGGAAATGTGCGCGCGCAGCACGCGCCACCGGACTCGGAAGAAAAAGATGATGATGGTGTAAAATTCCTGTTTTATCTGCTAGATATTCTATTTTCTTTTTTTATACAGAAATTTGGTACTCATAGTTGTTAATTATAAGGATAAAAAGTTAAGACAATCAGCGTTTTTCATTGATAAAGGTATCGCAACTGAGGGAAATCAAAGAATGTGTAGTATTTAGTATCAACATGGTAAGATCTTGAGGATTTCTACTTCTCTTGTGCCTATTAGATGTCGGTCCGTGCATTTCGTAGTATATATAGCATGCCGAGCTTCTACTTTATCGACTGTGCACGACGTTCGTAGTTCGCAGCGGCTCCACTAGATGGCGGCAATTTTGAATCCGTAGATGGTGGAATCAATACCTTTTTACAATAACGTTTACGTTTTTGAAACTTGCAGGCCACCCAATTTCGGAATCCTTGAAACAAACTACGCTTCAGGATTTTTCGTACATTACAGTCGCACACGTCCCAATCCACTGGAGTCTGAGGAATTGAATCCTGAAAAAGGGATGCCCACGTCAAGTCTATCTTCAGCCCGTACGTTGCTAATTAGGTATACAACCATGTGGAGTTCTGCTTTATCGACTCAACATCACGTTTATAGTTCACGTGGTTCAGCTTAGATGGCAGCAATTTTCAACCGTACATCCAATAAATTCAGAAGTATTTTATGAATTTTGAATTTTGAATTTTGAATTTTGAATTTTGAATTTTGAATTTTGATTTTTGAATTTTGAATTCTGAATTTTGATCTTTAAATTTTGAATTTTGAATTTTGAATTTTGAATTTTGCATTTTTAATTTTGAATTTTGCATTTTGCATTTTGAATTTTGAATTTTGAATTTTGAATTTCAAATTCTTAATTCTGAACTTTTACTCCTGAATTTTGATTTTGCAAATATCTAAAATTTGCAAGTCCACCAATGTTTAAATCCCCAAAACGAGCCCCTTCCCCCAGCATAACAATTCCTCCACCTCCCACTAGCCACAACTCCAAGGAATGGAAACCCGAAGGTGGGGATTGCCCCACCAAGTCCCCAGTGAGGCCCCGGGTACCTTGTTAGCTGTTGTTGGCCTCGGAATGCCTCTCACAATGTTCCTCTCTGCCCTCTCCGTCTACCTACCGAGTGAAAGTAGGATTTTGCTTTCTACCTATCGTTGGTACCACCAGTGACAAATATGTTGTGGAACTGAAATCAGTAAAATGTTGACTCTCTATAATAATACAAAAACCCTATCACTCGACATAGTGCCCTAAAAAAATATTGTTGCAATTTTTCCGTCAATTCACTTCCATCAAATTGCAAAAAAAAAAAATTTATTGGAGAATCCTCTGAAGTTCATTAAATATTGTTCATAGTTCAGGAAAGTTTGATCATTTAGACATGTGGGCCGATATGCAAGCTTGAGGCTCTTGGGGGGAATTATTGTCGGCTGTGGGGCAAAACGGGCTGGCAAGAAAAAAATTGGGAAAAATGTTGGAGTGAAAATTGTGGGTGACCAAGTGGATTTTAGTGGCTTCTGATTGGTGCTTAGCACAAATGGAGACTATGGACTAGCCGAAAGGGCGAAAAACGGGCTGTGAATAATGAGGGGAATAATGATGCATTCCGACGTCAATGTCGCAAGGTTTATCTCGGGATTGCTTCTCCTGCTGGCGGTAGGATCAAGTCACCAAGATGGTAAGGCTCTTGAGGGTTGTCATCGATATATAGAATAGGTTGGAGGAGAATGGTAAACATTTGAAAAGTTGAAAAGCCCGAAATTTAGTTAGGGCTTATAATCAGAAAAAATTGATTAATGCTGACGACATTTTGAGTTTCGTAAATTTTGGAGCATGAAATTTGGCGAATTTTGGGGAACTTGAAAATTTTGGAATTTTCTGAATTGGAAAAAAATCATAATTTAGCAATTTAAAAATTTCGGGAACTTGTCGAGATTTACTAAATTGAAAAATAAAAATGATAATGTAAGAATTTGGAGATGTTCAAAATTTGAACAAAATTTGATCTATATACATTTTTTTTCCACATTCAAAATCCTGAAACATTCCAAAATTTGGGATTTTTGAGAAATTTGAATAAATCAAAGTTCTTCATGACAACATAGCAATTTGCCAAATTTTCACCAACTTCAAAGATTCCAAAAATTTGAAAAGCCTTTAACAATTTTAAGAATTCCACAAGATTTGAAGAGTTCGAACATTTCACAAAAATTGAAAAATCTTAAAAATGGTGATTTAAAAAGATTTCAAAAATAAAAAAAAAATCAAAATTTTCCAATTTTTAGCATTTTGGAAATATTGAAGCCATTAAAAATTTTTTAAAAAATTGAAAATGTCCGAATATTTCACTTTTCAATTTTCAAAAATTTTAGTTGCAAATAATTTCCAAAAAGTTCCAATATTTGAAAAATTCCAAACATCCCAGAAAATTTTTCAAAAAGTTTTCAAAAAATTTTGGGCAAATTTGGAAAAATCACCAAAAGTGGAAAAATCGAAAAATTTCCTAAATTTTAATTAGATGAGACGAATTAAAAAGAATGGATTAAAAAGGGGAATTTAACTCGGGAATATTTGTCATCATTATAGTATCCCATTCCGGAAGTGACAAATGACATAACGCGGATATTGGGATTGGGGTATTAATTGTCCAGGTAGATCTAATTTTCCCCCTCGAGATATCTTATAAAGTGGGTTATGCCGGGTGTAACACGAAGGCCAGTTGAAAAGAGAGTGGCGTAGCTCTATAGCTCTACTGATGTAAATTTTGCAAAGCTCGATTTCCTAACACACCTGCAGTGAATGTTTTATCTATCTTTTCTGAGCTCCAGTTATAACAGCTGGAGCAATCAGACATCTCGAGCTGATAAAAAAAAGCATTTCCTATTTCCGAAAAATTGCCTCAATATGCCCTGTCAAGTTAACACTGTCAAAATTTCATATTTTGTCAAAGTTTTTCTAAAAAATCCAATTTTTATAAAAGTAATTTTTTTTTTGAAATTTTTGAATTTTTTTCATGACTTAAAAATATTTATCAAGTTTTTTTATTTCTCCCAAATTTTTGGAATTTTGGACATTTTTTTTTTTTTTTTTTTTTGGCAACTCAAATAAAAAATCGAATTTTTAATTTTTTGAAAATATTAAGAATGAGTATTTTTTTTTTTAATTTTATGATAATTAATTGATCGGTTTGATTGATGAATAATTAATGAATTTTCAGAAATTAGATCAAATTGGAGCAATCAATTATATCCAACGAATTCAGTCTACCGAGCAGCGGGATCTAGTAATCAAACTCCTTCGTCGAACAAAAACATTGTGTTAGAACAAAATTCTAATGCAGAAACTTATGACGAAACTGCTGAAGAAGTCGCGAGTGAGGAAGTAGATTATGATGAGGAATATGAGGCGGAGAGTGTTCCCCAAGAATCTAAAGAAATTCATGAGCCGACGACTGAGCAACATACATCTAAAGAAACGAGTAAGATAATTGTTATGATTGCTAAGATAAAATGCGCTGTTGAACATTTTGCGAAATTCTGTGGATCGAAATTGAAAATAAAAATTTTGCAATCTTTTGAAATGATGTAATTTTAACAAATTTGCATTCTCTCCCATTTTTTTCACATTCTTAAAAATTTCGAACTTCTCGAAACTTTTGAAATTTTCCGAATTTTTTTCAAAATTTTTCGATTTTTTAAATTTTTAAAATCTCTAAAATCTTTTTAAGAAAATCTTTTGTAAAAAGATTCTGTCTTGTACAAATAGTTTTATTTACAATATATGAAATGTTCAATATTTTGTCCTTAAAAGTTTGTCAATTTTTTTAATGATTGAAATTTTCGAAATTTTCCTTTCCAAATTTTTCAAATTCATACAAGCCTTACAAAGTTATGTCACTACAAATTTTTCAATTTCCCCTACAATTATATTTCGGAATATATAGAGTAGGGGTGGGTCATAATGGGATGGGGGGCATAATGGGACATGTGCGAAATGAGGTGGAGAGGGTAGCAATATGACCATCCCGGTTTGAGTATGTGTCCCATTTTACCCACGGCCCTATGAGTCCCCCTGTCCCATTATGTCCCATACACACTGTCCCATTAATTCACCTACCCTATTTTCCCCTTGTCATATCGACACCCTGTCTCATTATCCTGGATATCCGTGGATGTCCAATCATATCTCCTGCCCCATTCTGCAAACTACTCTATTCATCCCCCTGTCCCATTATTCCACATTCCCCATAATGTCCCATGTCCCATTTTATCCTTGTCCTATCGACCCCCTGTCCCATTATATCCCTGTCTCATTATTCCCCTGTCCCATTATACCCATGTCCCATTATGCCTCTGTCCCATTATAACATGCCCCATTATACCCATGTCCCATTATACCCCTGCCCCATTATACCTCTGTCCCATTATAACATGTCCCATTATGCCTCTGTCCCATTATAACATGTCCCATTACACCTCTGTCCCATTATACCCATGTCCCATTATTCCCCTGTCCCATTATACCCATGTCCCATTATGCCTCTGTCCCATTATAACATGTCCCATTATACCTCTGTCCCATTATACCCATGTCCCATTATGCCCTTGTCCCGTTATGCCCTTGTCCCGTTATGCCCTTGTCCCGTTATGCATCTGTCCCATTATGCCCTTGTCCCATTATGCCCCATGCCCCATTATGCCCCACTTGACTCTATAATATCCGCTCGTCAGCTTTGCGCAACTCCATTGCCCATGCAGCATATATCAAAACTGCTCGAGAAGTATCACGAAAATTTCTGAAAAAAAAAAAAAAATTCAACAGTATATCTGACGCTAATTAAGTCCTTAAGACATTAAAACCTTATCTTCCCGAAGATTCCAACACAAAAGAGGAGAACTCGAGGGACGCTGTTGAACTCTACTACTATTACGACGATGACTATGATAATGGTACAAATTCACATCCACCAGGTAAGAGTCCCACGGTTCAGTTTTCATTATTGCGTAAAATCCGGTTAACGTCATATTGGGATTCATCATCATCTGGTATACGTGAGGATTCACTTGGCTTTACTTCTAGCAATCATATGTCATAATTTTTTCTTCTTTCTCGGGACATACTAGTCCGATGATTCGACATTTCGGAGTATCCTTGAACTGATTCTCAGACGAAATCTGAATCATATTGTCGGATCGCTACCTTAAGGATGTAATGTGTAGTTAGTTGGAAAAATATGAACGTGGAATAACAATTTAGAACGTCACAAAAAAATGAAACATGCCTTACAATTTTCTACTGTAAATTCTCCCCCCCCCCCTCCCTCCACCCGTCTCACTCACACACATGTACACATACACATTTCTTCTCTGTGCACGACTTTTTGGCGCCAGACCTTTTTGGCGCAGAAAAAAATATATGGCGCCAAAAAAAAATGACGACCAAAAAAACGGCGCCAAAAAACGGCGTCAAAAAAATGGCGTCAAAAAAACGGCGCCAAAAAAAAACGGCGCCAAAAAACGGCGCCAAAAAAAACGGCGCCAAAAAACGGCGCCAAAAAACGGCGCCAAAAAACGGTGCCCTAAAACTGGCGCCAAAATCGGTGCCCAATTTCTCTTTCTTTCACACACACACACACACACACACATTTATTAGCAATTACTTGACAAGTCTATCCATCAAAAGGGAGATCGAACTCTCAGATTCAAGTTGGGCCCCCTCTTAAAGTATCCCAATTGCGACGTAGAGTTTGGTAATGACCTCACCATACAATTCGAGATTTCCAATCGTCGAACTTTCGAAACAGATTGCATGAGAAAAATTCGAAAAAAGAATCAGGCACTTTCTATCCCTTGAGTTAGATCTTGCAATATTTTCTCGACAAGAATCTTGAAGCTATAAAATTTTCAACTTTGAGAATTGCAATGACTGCAAAAATTGGAAAAATGCGGAGTTCCAAAAATTTCCCGAATTCCAATTATTTCAAAAAATTCAAAAACCTCAAAAATTCACAAATTCAAAATTTGTAACAAATGAAAAAAACTAAATTTGAAAAGTTGACAACAAGAATCTGAAAATGTCAAAATCTCAAATGCTTAGAATCGAGGTTTGTCAGACGAAAAAATTCCAAACGTCAGTTTTTTTTACAAAATTTAAAGATCACATGCGCATGCGTACGAGCCGCCACGGTCAATTGAATCAGATGTACGATAAAAGTGTTACAAGAACTCCAGGGAAATTTCTACTTCCGGTTATCGCGAGCGGCCTTCCGTCGCTCGATCAGGGTTTAATTATCCCATTCCAGGGAACGGGTTTTTGGTCATAGTGAAATCGAATTTATAACGTGGAAAAAGTTTACAATCGAATAGTAACGCAGTTAATTCATGAACATCCCGAGATGTTATGATCGCCATAAAATCTGCAACAAAATTCCCTCGACATTTCCTCCCGACAACATTTCTTATCACAATAATCTCATATGTAGTCCACCGTAAAAATTCATTTTATTTCATTTTCAAAATTTTGAAAATTTAGCAATTTTTTCATTTTTCAAAAATTTTCAAAATTCAAAAATTTTCGACATTATTTTTTTCGAAATTTCCGAAATTACCATAGTTTTTCGTTCGCATTTTTCAAAATTTAAAAATTTTTGGTACCATTGAATTTCCAAAAAAATTGAATTTTGGCGATTTATCAAAGCTCCAAAATTTCTGAAATAACTAAAATTTCTTGAGTGCCGAAAGTTCGTAATTTGGATATAAAAAAAATCGTGAAAAAAAATTCTAAAGATTTCCCGATTTGAAGTCTTCTCACTTTCCAAAAGTTGACCAATCTCAAAAACTCGTAAAAATAAAAAGTCCCGACTAACGACAATCTCTCCACAGAGTACGAGGACTACACGCCCACGAGTGATTCAACGAGTCCTCCCGCACCACCCCTCTCATCATCACCACCCCCCTCATCATCACCACCCCAGGAAGTCTCTCCCAAAGACCTGGCTTCAGCACCGATCCCGGACGATCGTATCCTGATCGGCGAAGCGATCGTCTCCGTCGTAACCACAAAGAGCGTCGTCAACGGTACGATCTCCATCCCGACCTATTCTCCAATCACAACCGAGCAAATGGACGCGCCATTCCTAGACGCAACAAGCCCAACTCCCCCGGCATCTCCACCACCTCCCGAACCCTCCGAGCCGCCAACAACGGAAGACTCGATAATCGTTGCATCGGTCCAAACAAGTCGAAGTATCTCCGGCGCTCGATTCCTCCCCTTCGACCTAACCGGTTCACCTCCGAAGTCCCAAACAAACCTCACAACCGATCCAAAACCCTCCAACAGCTCGAATACTCACGAAGAGCCCGCCCGAAAGTCTCCGATAGAGTCGACGGAATCGATAATCGACAAGCTCGATCGAGTCCAATCAGAGCTGTCCAGTGGCTTCCTGACCGGCGGCTTCAGGAACGCCGGCAATGCCCTTCAATTGGACGTTTTGAGTGAGCAGAGACCAAGTTCTGGTAGAAAAGCTTTCACAACGATAACGACAACGGGAAAGCCACCGATCATCAGCAAGTTTGTACCTAAAAGGTACAACGATCGGAAGGTAACATCAACGAATCCTCCTCCAATCGCTTCGACGGAGAGCATCCAGGCTGCTGATGCTGATGAAGCAGTTGCACCGTCGACTCCCAGTGCAAGGCCAAAATTGAACTTCAAGTGGCCGTCCGGAAGAAGCAAAGCTTCGACGACGGAGGCCAGCAAGGTTACAAGCAGAAGACCGAGTCTGGTGACGGACGAGGGGCAGGACATCAGAGCTTTTTTGCCACCAGGATTCAGACTGAAGAACGAGGATAAAACGACGGAGAAAACCCTGCTTAGTGATATTCTGGCGAGGACCAAGATCAATATCGCTTCGTTGATCCCGGCTGATTACAATCACAAGGTGATTGATGAAGGTAAGACATTGAGTGCCTGTCCATCTTGGAGAGATTCGGAGTTAATGGTGTCTGAAAGGTTTTTTGCATGATTATTACTTACCTTTTTCTCACCGGCCACCTAAAACTACAAAAGAAATCTGTGGAATGCATTTTAGTATTGTCCTTCTAAGTTATCATCACGTTCATCCGTTCATATCTCCACGTTTCAAGATTTTGCAAATCGTCTAAAGCTATTCCCATAGTAAGAAGGAGAAACGAAAGAAACTATCGATATATATCGAAATTATCGAAAACCGTAAGACCGAAACCGACGCGACATCTGTCAGTGCGGCGGAGAAAGGAAAGGTGCGCGCGCAGCACGCGCCACCGGACTCGTGTTACAAAAATGTCTGTTTGTATGTAACGCTGTAAATTTTCGTCCAACGATTTCTTCAATCATCATCCATTGTGTCCATACATCCATTTACGTCATGAGAAGAGATTATAAGTTTTGAAGCTGGGGATCCAGCTGTGTAAGTAATGTAGCTACCGGGAAGTTTTATGCGCGCCCCTAGTTTAACAGATAAATTCAGGAATGAATGAATAACTAAAGAGATTTAATCTATCCACCTAGGCAAGAGCACGAAGGCACCCAAGACGACATCAGAAGCGCCAGTATCAATTCACAATCTCTTCAGCAAATCAAGTGTTGACATTAATGCATTCCTGCCTCCTGGGTATAATAAACAAATTAAGGGCGAAGAAAAGCTAATGGAGACCACGACAACATCGCCGATTCAGAAGAGCCTGCAGGAGCTCTTCGCTAAGTCTAGTGCCGATATATCGGGACTACTGCCCGCTGGTTATGAAAATCAAAATGATCGAGATGAGGATAAGCGGAATGAGACTGAGATAAGGACAACTAAGCGTGTTGAGAGTACGAGTAAGGCGCCAGGCGTTAAACTTGTATTCCCGAGCAGACCTGGAGGGCGCAAGGCGGCTCATAAAACTGTTACACAGCCCAGTCGCAATAATGATGCGCCCACTCCGGTTACACCGAAGATACAGAAGGGGTGGCCTACGAGGTAGCTATACTTGGCATCTTGCATATTCCAAAATAATATTGAAATTATTTCGATTTTTTTTTTTGCATTATTTTTGAGGTTTAGCATTTTGGAAAGTTTGAAATTTTTCGAAAATCTGAACATCTCCAAAATATTGCGAATACCAAAAAAAAAAGACGAAAATTGACAAACTTTGGTTTTCTGAATTTTGAAATTTTCAAAAATTTGGCGCCAAATTTTATTCTTTTTATTCTGTTTCCATCTCACGATTTTCTACAAATGAAATTATCGGTCTGTGATGACCGAAGTAAACAACGAGAACTTTTGATTAACACACACACCACATTATTCAGGACATAAATTATGATATAGAAAATAACGCTCGGCACATGTGTGACGTATACATTAACACACCAGACTGGAAAACCGCTGGCTTGTTACCGTGGATAGAAAATGCGCATAGCGCCATCTTACGCCCTGCGTTAAACTATGACGAACGCGTCATTATCGACGTTCCCATGCAACAAGTTGTAAAAGCGTCTGTACGTACGCACTCCCTTCCCCCTCCCAATGGTGTCGGTTTTTGTAACATAGGAACTCGCGTGTATTCGACTCACATCCAAAGGCGCCTATAGAAGTTTCATTTAAAAAATGCACAAAATTTGAAGATTGACAAATTTTAAGGACTTGAAAAGTTCAGAAATTTTTGCAAAAATACGATTTTGAAAAATTTGAAATTTTGAAAAAAATTTTGTTTGAGAAAATTTAGGTTTTACACCTGCTTATTTGTAATTTGATTATTGAATATTTTATTCGATGCCATAGAGCGACTACTGAGTTCACTGGATGGCCAACCCCATCTACCACTCCAATTTCTATCGAAAAACTGTTGGAGGCTGCGAGAACTGCGACTGTGAGCTCGATGAACAGCTCTATCATCCCAATTACGAGTGAAGCACCAACCACACCTTCGACAACGACCACGACCACGACAGTTCGTCCTACAACCCCCGGTTATTGTACAGAGGAGTGCGAAGTTGCTGGAACTATTCGAATTATTGGAAACACAACTTGGGTACCAGAGCTCTTCGACAGGAATACCAGGGAGTGGCAGGATCTTGCTAATGAAGTTGAGAAGGAGGTAAACGACCTTGTTTAGCTTCAAGTTTTGAAAATTGCGGGACATTTGGTGCCGAAGTTTTTTCCGGGACAAAATTTCCCGGACAATTTTTCCCCTGAAAATTTTCCCGGACATTTTTTCTTCGTGGAATTTTTTTCCCCGTAAAATTTTCCCCCTGGAAAAAAATTTCCCCGTTCAAAAATTCGCGGGAAAAATTTTCTCCCAATTTTTTTTTATGAGTTTTTGGGGATTTTAAATATCATCATTTTTGGGCAATTTTTTCCGGGAAATTATTTTCAGAGGAATTTTCATCCCGGGGGAAATTTCTGAAAGAAATTTCTCATTTCTAAAAGAAAAAAAAATACTAAAATGAAAATTTTAGAAACTTTGAAAATAGTGACATTTCAAAATATAAATTTTGGAAATATTGAAAAATAATGGCATTCCAAAATCTTCAAAAAAATTCATGAAAAATCTGATAAATACCAAAATGTAGAAAACTTCAGAGAATTTAAATTATCTCCATCTAATCCTGTACAGTCACTTTCTTCTAATCTCCATTCTTTCCCTCATTAATCCGCCTAATGGTGTTGAAAACTAGCCAATTAATTTTTTCCACGCCAATGAAAGTCAAGAACCTGTTCTCGGAATTAGTTTCTGATTTATTGTTAGCAGATCAATCCCGTCTACATAATATTTCCGTTAAGATAATTACAAACATTCTGATCAATTTATGAATTACAAACATTTCATAAATTCTAAAGTCTTTCGAAAAAATTTTGAACTTTCCAAAAATTCCCAATGTTCAGAAAAAATCAATATAAAAAATTTCAAAAATGTTTAAATACCCAAAATTTCCAAAAAAAAAAACGAAATGAAAATTCGAAAATTTTCGAAAGTTTATCATTTTTAAAATTATTCCTATTTTGAAACGAAAAAAAAAGTTCTGGAATTTTCAAAAAAATTTCAAATTGTGAAAATTTTGGATCTTTTTGGAATTCCATCAAAAAGTTTGAGAATTACTAAAATTACAAAACTTAGAAAAAAGTCTAAATTTTGAAGTTTCGAAAAAAAAAAACAAAAAAAAATTACAAATTGAACAAATTTCACAGTCATAAAAAAAACCGATGTTTTATTACTAATACACCTAATGAGCTCGAATATGCTGTAATCGATCTTTTTCATTCCAGTGAAAGTCCCCTAAGAACTAGTTCTCACAATTACACTCTGATTTATTTTTGACAGATGAATCTCATTCACCTAAAATCGTAATTCCGTAAAAAAACCGAGCATTTCAAAAATTCCAGGACACTGAAAATTCAAAAAAAAAAAAATTCCAAACTTCACATGTTTTCAAAAAACGTAAAAAGTTGAAAACCTTGAAAAATTCAGATAAATTATTCTAAAGATTCCTAAAAATAAAAAAAAAATTGCACATGTTCCAAAATTTCAAAATTTAAATATCTTAAAATTTCTTTTTGTTCAATTTACAATGAAAAAAAAAATATTTAATTTATTTTCATTTGATTTTGGGTTGTATTTCTCTTAGTCATGAATTCTCCTAATGTCCTCCTTACTGTTTTCCCCGCTGGAATGCTTACTAGTTCCCGCAATTACGCCTTGATTTACTGTCGACAGATCAATCTCGTGTACGTCAAATCAGCGATCCTTAGAAAGTGGTATAAAAACGTGCGAATCGATGCATTTAGTCCTGGAAGTATTTTAGTCGACTACTTTGTGGAGCTGCAAGATCTCACTCAACGAATCAATACTCAGGAATTGCGAGTGTTATTTCACGACTCGTTAAGGACGTATAACGCATACAGATGGAATGAAACGAGAGGTGTCAAAGCACCAATGAGATTGGGCGATTATCTCATAGATCCCAAATCTACGGACTTTGTAGTAATTCCAAAAGTTAGTCAACCGCAGCATATGGAGAGGGATGACAGGCTGATACCACAATGGGCTATTGCTGTCATTGTCATTGGAGTTGGAGGCCTAGTGTTCATCATTATTTTCGGAGTTTCTGTGGTAAGAATTTCATACACGTTACTATGTTCCAGGGATTGACCGCAGAAAATATCAAAGAAAACTTTCTATAAATTTTCCGAGTCGAAGTAGTAACCTCGATGTATCGAAAAGTTTTGAAAACTTGAAATTATGGAAATTTTGGACTGAATAGTTTTATTCCGATTGCAATATGGCATTTCGTCTCATTGACCACGGATCCTATAGCAGTCTCCATCAAATGTTGGGCCCCTCAGGCGGACGATCTATAGTAAAAAAGAGAGACCAAAGAAAATATCGATATATAGCGGAATTATCGAAACGCGTAAGACCGGAACCGTCGCGACACCAGCCAGTGCGGCGGAAGAAGGAAATGCGCATGCTTCCCACGCGCAGCCGAACTCGTAGTGGAAGGGAGAGACCAAAGAAAATATCGATATATATCGGAATTATCGAAACGCGTAAGACCGAAACCGTCACGACACCCATCAGAGCGGCCGTAAAGATAAAAGCACGTGCGGCCGGACTCGTATAAAAATAGTGCAATAATTCAAAAAATAATACTAATAATCAGAGTTATGACACTGCTGAATTCCAAGGCGAGAGGGCACGCTGGGGCAGAACACATTGGGGGTAAAAGTCGGTTCATTGGCCCGCAAGGGACAAGAACAGCTAGCAAACCGCCGAAACTGTATACGGGCCTATAACCCATCGGAAATATTAAAATTAAAACTAAAACATGCCTTCATAGGAGAATTCTTCATCAAATTTGATCGTATGCTCTTGTCATTAGCTCGTCAACCGGCAAAACGCTGCGAAACTCAAGCCCTCGGTATCAGGAATGTACACGGAAGAAGCTGCAAAGAATATAATCCATGCGAGCCAAGCAGCAACCTCTCACAGGTCATCCCAGGATTACCCTAAATCTGATATGTCGACGATATGGAATGAGACTGACGCATGGAGGGATAAGTCATTCGAGTCCAATTCAAACAAGGTAACATTCCTGTACATGTTAAGACCGTCGTTTTTCATGCAGAACAAATTTCGACGAGAGTATTTTATGTCAGAATATGAAAGCTAGTCATCATTCGAATAACTAAAAAGATCTGTGTCAGAGAGTGTTAGTGTTTAATCACGTAATGTTTTAAACCAGATTTTGGTGGATGGAATGCTGCCCGATGAGAAGAAATACAATGTGTACGATAGCTGGAGGTCGGAGTGGAACGGATACTACTACCAACCCTCCCAGTCGAGTAGCAAATTTCAGGGATACGAGAGCAGCGCTTATTCACGACATCCACCGGATTACGATACGAATTTTTGACGGAACAAGACTAAGTTGATTAAAAACGTTTTTTTTTGACAGTAAGAATGTGTTCATTTTTTTCTACCCCAAAACCTAACACGAGATTTTCAATGTATGTGGCCGGCCGCATAGAGCAGCCCTAGGTGTCGAAATGGAGTTATGCATATGGGCATATTCCTGACATCATTCTCGAAGTTTTGAGCCCAGATTAGCTATGCCCGCTAAGTTATGCAGGTTTCAAGTCGAAAACCCAAAAAATACAGTATTGAGAAAAATTAACTTAAAGTTTCAAATCGCATTTATAAGCATTCTACTTGGAACTTAGCAGGATTTATTAACTTTCCGATCTAGGGGAGTTATTGTAATGACCCCGAAAATGTGCCAGATCGATGAAATTTTCACGTTTCTCTTAAATTTTGAGTAAAAGTGGTCCAGTACTTATATTGTTATTAACAATGTCAATTGTTTATAATGTTCTACTGCATAAACTATTAGAGTTAGCGCAAAATTCATATGAGAAAAGTTGTTTGCCATATAAAAATACGTATTTTATGTAGAATGCCTTTTTTCGATAATTTGGATAATTAAGGAGGTACAGCAGTCTCCACAATTATGTATGTAATAAGTGAACGAATGGACCCAGCGCTGTCATGACGGTCCCAATCGAAGCGTTTTCATGCAAAATCGAGCGGATCACATTTTGGATGGCATTTGTGCAGTATATGCAATGTTATTAGCAATTGCAATTGTTTATACGGTTCCACTGGGTAAAATATTAAAGTTTTTGTTTAGCAGCCGCATCCTTATTGGCGTCTCACTCTCACTCAAGTAACACGCATAAGTCTCATCCTCATGCTCACCATGCGTCTACTCAAGTATTCATAATTATCTGCTTCATAAATGAGTCAGTTTGGAATTCTCAAATAGGCATGTTTTCGTTATGATAATAACAGGGGTCACACTGATTAACCGTAGTATATTGGAGAAGAATAAATTTAGTAGGTTGTGCTGAAAAACCAAATCGGGAAGTTTTGTTTGTGCCCCGAGTGGGGCACACACCACCAGTATATGGCCAGTTTTATCTATTTTGAATTAATTTTCAACATGAATGTTACTTCTGTCACATAATTCTACTATGAACCCAAACTTCAGATGTAATTAAAGATCGGTATACACTATGGAACAAATATTTGTGCCTGTAATAACTGCGCTAGTCATTGAATGCGAGATAATAATTCAAAAAGTTAATTGTTTGAAGCGAGGAGCAAGGGCTGGTTCTCCGTTTTTCTTTCGAAGAGAAAATTTCTGACTTATACTTATGACGATGAGATTCAATAGGTCTCATTTAACGCGGGAAGAGTGCTAGGTATGAATGGGCTGATAAAAAAATTGCTTTCTTGTCGAGATTTCAGGCCAATGCCAATATCTCGGAAACTAGGAGCGACAACTGTCTCGATGGCCACGTATGATGTTGAACGATTACGAAAATTTCAGAAATTTAGACAGGTGTTGCTGAAAAAGACTGCGCATGCGCATATTAAAATGCGTAAGGAAGGAAGATACAAATCACGCATGGAAAAATTTATCGAGCTTATTATTGGAAGTAATCATAAAATGTACAATTTACAGTTTTAAGGGCCAGCTCACAGCTTCATATCTTTCAAAACATTCAGGACTTTTTGGTACAGAAATGATTGTCTGTGAGCTGGTTTACAGATGTACAAGTGATCCTGAGGAATTTCGTAGAACTCACCGACACCAGGATCTGCTGATTTTGGCGTGACAAATTGAAGGGGTACCTTTAGAGCTGTTACAGGAGTTGGTTTTGTTTCACTAAAACTTACTATTTCGATTTTGTGGGCTTCTAACATCTTCAGGAAATCTTCGTGGAGTTGGAGAAGTTTTGGCGATTCTGAAAATTATTTATAATTTTTTTTAGATTCTCAAAGTGTCTCTAATTTCTGAATACGAAATTTAATGATTTTTTTTTACCTTAAAAAAATTAAAAATGCAAAATTTTTTTTTTTTTGTTTGAAAAAGTTGCAAAGGAGAAAAATGTTTAATGTCTGAGTGAGTGAAAAAATAGAAAATGTTGGGAAAAATTTCATGCATTTTACTTCTAGTTCTATTAATCTCTAGGTGAAAGTCATATTGAGTATTTAACACGTTCTATTACCTTCCCTGAGCTCCTGGACTTCAATGGAAGGCCAAACGAGCATCTGAGTTGTTCGTTTGAGTGCTGCAATGTGTGAACCACGATGTGGCGTACTATAAAAAAATATTGCCTTTGTCTTTTTGCATAATTTATGGGGATCCCCCTTCTTCCATTCCTCTACCAGCATTCGTTTTACTAACAATCCACCCATCGAGTGGCAGATCCAAACAACTGGACGTTCTCCAACTCCGGCAATCAACAATTTTTTTGTAAATTCGTTACTCCTCTCGTCTAACGTGCTCCTGGTGGAAATATAACGAGACCAGAATTTTCCAAAATTAGTACAAATTTTTCCAATTTCGTAGTCTCAAAAATTTTCATAATTTTACAAAATTTGCCAAAATTTTGACATCTTACAAAGTCTTTGGGTTTTAAATATTTCTGTAACTTTTTTGACAAAACGAACATATTTTGTTTTGAAATCTCTCAAAAATTGATCACAGCACAAGCTGCGAAAGTTTTAGAAAATTTTGAAAATTGTGCTGAGCTTTCAAAAAAATCTTAAAATTGCAAAATTTCGAATTTTTAATTTTTTTTTTCTTTTTATTTTCAAAAAAGGGTTGAAAAAAATTGACAAAGTATTGAAATTCTTGAGGATTTTAAAAATTTCACAAAGTTTTTACAATATCTGAAATTTGTTAAATCTTTGAATATTTACTGATTCTGACGAAGTTGTTCTAGAAAATTTAATTGCATGATTAATTTGCTGTGCATGAGATTGTATTCATTTGTATTCTTTCATCCGGTTTCCTTGTCTGTTTGATCTCCTTGAAACTGATAAATACATAGATAACCTGTAATTATTTTTTTAATTTGCAACTTTACCTCATACTTTCTATGGGACAGGGCAAGCTCCATAGCGACAAATTAGTGTCATAATTAATTCCAATTATTCGAACATAAGGTAAGTCTTTTGGTAACCAGTCTTTGGGCCAACACTCGGTTCTCTTCTGGATGTCCAGTTCTCTCTGCTCGACGCAGTAGTCGTCCCTGAAATTGTTTCCCAATATCTCGTAAGTAATTATGACTTTTGCAATATTTATGGAATTTTATTTTATTTTTTCAGCTTTTATATTGAATTTTTTTTTTTTCAATATTAGAATTTTTTTTGCTGAAATTTCATTTTTCATTTTTTCAGACATTTGACACTTTTGATACTATCACATTTAATAATAGTTTGTAAAACGAGTTTCTTAAACTTGTTGAAAAACTTTTAGACTTTGCAAAAATTTTTTTTCAGTTTTCAATATTTTCAAAATACGTGGAATTTTTTAATTTTCAGCGATCTTTAAGTTTGTTAAATGTTAGAAATGCTTCCGATTTTTTTTTCATTTAAAAAATTTTCAAATTTTTTGAACCTAAATTTTACTTTTTTTTCAATATTGTTTTTTTCATTTCTTTTTTTTAATTTTGGAATTTAACAAAGATCAAGAATCTTAAAATAGGAATTTCCAATGTAAATAAAGAAAAAAAAATCTCGAAATATCGAAAATCTAATAATCCATATATTATTTATAAGTCCAATATTTTTTACCCTGAGCAAGTGAAGGGGCCACATGCACGAGAGTTCATTGACACGGGACAGTCCTCGAGAACTATTTCACAATCCTGGCCAATTTGTTTCCATTCTCGTAATTGCATATCGCGAGCGAGATCTTTGATAAATTCGTTTGGATGCTCACCAATCCCAAGATCGAGGGTCTCGGGCTCGAATGTCATTTTTGGGCCTACTAAAAAAATACAATTTTTATTTAACACTTACAAAGGCTACCGAATTTTTTTGAATCCTGAAACTTCCAACATTTCCTTGAAATTCTCTAAATTTTTAGTGGTTCACTTTTCCGAAAATTTCAAATTTTTTTTGTTATTCATCAATTAATTTTTTTGCAATTTATCGAAATCTCAAATTTCTTAAAACATTTTTTAACATTTTAACAATCCAGAAGTTGCAAATTCTCTCAAATTTCCGCGACTTTTGAGCATATGTTCATGAAATTTTTGTAAAATGCACTTTTTAAAATTTTGAAAATTGCAAAAAATTCCCAATATTTCGTACTCAGATTTGCAGCATCCAGATCCGCATTTCGTTGTCTCCATGAGACGAAAATCCCGCCGAGAAGTCCATGAATGAAGATAACATCGAGTTTAGTTTTCGTGGAGGATCGATGTGTGGGATGAAGTAAATAAATTCTTTTATGGAATTTTTCATCTCCTTGGACGTCTGTATCGAGATTAGCGAGAGCCCTGGAAGCTGGGGCTGAGACCCTGACATCTTCGTGCCTGGACCATTTTGCTAGTACCCCAATCCATCCGCACATATATATATCATTCAGGTACTCACTGTGCAGGGACAAATTGGAAATTATTTTTGCTAGGAGAATCGACAGGTCTATGTTGTTCGAGAATCGCTGCTGAACCTCCATCAAAATTGGAAGACCTGAAAATAATGTACAGATATAGTTCTACTATATATTTTTTTTTCACCATGGTTTTAACCCGGTAGCCACTACCATGTTTTGAAAAATGCTGAAATAATTCCAGGTGATTACCATACTCGAGAAGCCGTCTCACGATTTTTTTCAGATTTTTTTGAGCAATTTAGTAGAGAGATAATATGATATTTCTTTGAAAAATGAACCTTTGTAATTTTTGCGAAGAATCAAAGATGTGTTTTGTTTTCGATATTTTCATCAAAATACTTTTGGGATTTCGAAATCATGTTTAGGCAATTTTTAACTCAAAACAAATTCAAAGTCGCATTAAACTCGTATTGTTATTTCATCGGGCAATTTTGAATTCTGTAAAAAAAAATTGACAAAAGGTTTTTCACTATTCATATTATATATTATATGTTTTTTTGCATAAGACATACCTCCAGCAACAGCTATCGCCTGACTAAATTGCTCTATCGACGAGTGATGATAAATCGCCTGAATACAATTTTGCAAAAGCTGCTGATCCCAAGAGGCTCCTGACGTTGTTGTTATTCCCACAGTGGACAAATCATGATCTACCAGTTCGTCCTTTAACGGAGTTCATTATTTCCTAATTGGGGTTTCGCATAAAATCCATTTTTGTGTGATATGCAAGTTAAGAGCGTTAGTAATATCGCCTAATTTTTCTTTGTAAGAGAAATGATTCTTTAAAATTGACGTGACAAATCTCAAGTCAAAATTTCAATTGTTAGATTTAAAAAAAAATTAGAACCCATGAGCTTTTAAAGTTTTTTCGGCTTTTTTACAGTTCCAAAACCTGGACTTTTGGCAATCTTAAAAATTACTCAAACTATGGAAAACTCGTGAATATTGTTAAATTTTTCAAATGCATGAAAAATTATAATTTTCCTCAACTTTGGATATTAACTACAAATCAATGTCAATTATAAATTTTTCCTTTCCTGCATACTCAATATCATAACTCACAGTCTTCGGGATTTTTAGACATATATGCAAAACCCCAAGTGAAATCAGTAGTGAATAAGTATGGACTAACTTCCCTGTACAATTTAATTATAATATTGTCATCGTTTTTTTCATTTAAATATGCATATCATTTGAAGTTTTTCTTTTTAAATTTAATAACCTCCTGACAGTCAAAAACAGTCAAAAAATTGGTCATTTTTCATCAGGAGTGATATTAAAAAACACCATTTTCATTTCTTTTTTCTCGATTTTCGAATAGTTTCTATTTGAATGTGGTTTTATCATTGTATTTCTGATTATAATGAACTTATAACACATCCAATTGAAACACGTTCGTTTAGATGTTACCAGAGATTTTGTTATCCAACTCAATAAACTAAAGTCCGTATCTTTTTTCTCGATTTTTATCTCTCTAATTTTATAACTCTAATTTGTAAAAGTCTAAAAAAATATGGAAAATTGCAGAGAACTCGAAGAATGAAAAAAACTTTCGAAAGTTTCAAAAAACAACTAGCATATTCTAAAAAGTTCTAGAAACATCTAAATAATTTTAGAACATACTACCCATATTTAGTAAACTCAATTTGAAACATCGATTCGTATTAGCTATATCAGGCAGTCACAGGATTTTCGTGGACTGTTGCATTTATTTGGGCCAACTTACTCGATGAAATTCTTGGAAAGATCTCTTCAGAAATCGAATCAAACACGTGTGATGATTTTCGCACAATTTATCCATTTCCTGGAGCAGCTGATGAAGCTCATCGATTATTTCGTAGAGCTTCTTTTTTATGTGGGAGTATGGGGGCTTTAGGAAAAAACGAAGATCCGAGTCGGCAATTCGAGCGAGACCTACTGCTGTTTTTGCGTCGAGCATTTGGGCTATCTGGCGATAATGCCAATCTGAAAAATTTCAGTGATTTTCAAATATGTTGTACCTCAAAAGTTATGGATTTAGACATTTGAATCATTAATTAATCCATCTGGAGTGTCTGAAATATTAATTTACCTTCCAGTTCCAATCAACATACCTTTCAGGTGCTTTAGGGAACCCAACGTATAGATGGCCCTCTTTCTCTCTTCTTTCAACCCATTTTTTGCTATTGGCAAGAGCCTGTACGCCAAAGTTCGGTCTAGTGATTTCCACCATTTTGTAATGATCTCGGAAATTTTCTTTGGCTTATCACTGATGGATGACTGAAGATCGTTATCATTTGCCGTGAAAAATAGATCTGTAAAAGTAGAAGTCGTAAAATGATAATCGATTTTTTTTTTATTTTTAGAAAATTTCAATAGAACATATTTTTCAATTAAAATTTTTTTGATTGACTTCGAGTGATTAGCCTTCCTGAAATTTCAGACGTTTTTGAAAATTTTCAACATTTTTGAAATCCTTGGATCTTCCAAAATATTTTCAATTTTTTTAAATCCTCATATTATTCCATAAATCAAAATGTATCGTTGTTTTTTTAACCTGCAATTAAACCAAGGAGTTAACTTTTTTGTTACTCTTGTTACACGTGTGACATTGCATATGTGGAGTGAACGTGAATGATTGATAGATAAAAATGACGACCTTTGGATCTTCAATCCTCCAAGTAGATTTCCGTGTATATATAATTTTCTAATTTCTCCATTTTAAAAATTTTTTTTTACAAAATTTCGAGTTTTCCTCAAATCCCAAAAAGTTTCGAATTTCTAATTTTTCGAAACTCTGTCAGTCCTTGAAATTGTAGAAATGTAATTTTTCAGTTTTTGAAAAATTTTTGCAAACAATTGTGTAATTATCAGAATTTTAGAAATGAAAAAAAAAGAAAAATTAACTCGATATTTTTGAACCTTCTAAAATTTTTCGAACACTTAAAATTCGGTGATTTCCAAAAATGTCTTAGGTAAAAAAAGCTAACTTTTGGTTATTACCAATCAGTATATGAATAACAAACACGTGTGTGACATTGCATATATAGAGTGAACTTGAATAATTAATAGATAAATATTATGGCGATACGACCTTTGAACCTTGGATCGTCTAGGTAAATATATTGCGCCTGTTTTTGTTCCAATGTCAGGACATTGCTGGCCACTGTCGTTCGCAAAATTTCGGAGATTTGACGAAGTTGGTAGATGAACCAGCAGCCTCTTGAATTTCAATACGAAAATATGGATATTATTTGAATTTTAAAGCGACAGAATGTTTGAAATTTTTCGAGGTTAACTTAATTTACCCGATGACAACGAAACATGTAGACACTGATTTTATGTAATCCACATATTTCCTGGGTTTCCATAGGAACATAGCGTCGTCCTCGGCCCCGTCAACAATTTCTATTATCAATTCAACTCCATAAATTCAAGCGAGACCTTCGACTGACCCATCATCGCGAGCGCCAAACAATAATACTTGATGCAGTACTTGCAGACGTCAAACTCGGACAAGTGTGCGCGGCCATTTGAATTTCCCGCCAATATGCCGGCTCACTTCGCTTGGGGTTTCCTATGACAATACAAATGTTTTTGAAATCTAAAACTTTTGCAACATTACCACAATTTTATAATGCTCGATTTGATTGTCAGTTTTAAATATTTTTGGAATTGTTAAATCTTCTCTTCGCCTCTTCTCATTTTCTGATATTCTTTGAATTGTTCAAACTTCCCGCAAATTCTCCATTTTTTTTGCCTGGTTTTAAATCTTTGCAAAAAACGATTTAGATGGAGCTAAATCTTTCCACGTGACACAGTGATTTTTCCATTTTACTCCAAATGAGAATTTACTTCACCCCCGATCAATAAATTACAAAAAAACTGATTTAAAAATTCATGGAAGTAATGTTCCACTTTTAAGAACTTGAATCCCTGTCGAAGGTTGAAATAAATTTTTAAAATTTCATAGATTTCCCGCGGAAAAATTTGTAAAAATTTCAAGAGTTCTAGAAAAAACCCATTTCTAAAAGCAAAATAATAAACAAACAATGTTGAAAATAAAGATTAAAAAAGAAAACATGAATGCAAACCTGCGAGTAGTCTGAAGGGTCTGAAGTTACCCGCCAATGCGCGCCCGACTTCACTCCACCCCCTCCCCCTCCCCCTAAATTCCATCAAAGTCCTGGCTCGCATGGCCGACGTGGGCATAGCCATACCGTACAATACCGTAATCTGTGTCTTGGGTGTCACGTATCATCGCTCCCTGCATTGGACTCCACGCAATCACTCCCAAAAGCCACCCCGAAGCTGTGGCTTCACCGATTTTCGTAAGTTTCAAAGATGCCCCCCCCCCAAATTTCCCATCACTAACCCAAAAAAAAATGTGTCATCCCAAACCTAGAACTCTTCACCCAAAAATTGCTCTCACTCTTCAATCTGCAAAAATGTACTTTCATAACAGCCCCAAAAAAATCCAAAAATCGAAATTGTTGTATTGCAAAAATTAAAAAAAAAATCGCTACAGTGAAAATCCGCAGTGCCCTCAAAAGAAGGTGGGAGTGAGACAGACTTATGCGCAAAGGCCATAAGTCAGAGTGAGACAGAAAACACGACTGACATAATCCGGTATAAACTGGATACGCTCGGATTTCCCCGATTCCTTCAGCTCCTGTTCTGTACCGATAATTTTTCTATTTCTCCTCGGCTAAATTACATCCAATTTTTCATATTTGTAGAAAATTTTTCGGAGTGACTGGGCTGAAAAACCTGCGAAAGAACTCCGGATTGGTTAGGCTTGGTTTAAGGTTGTAACCACGCGACTTACCACGCGCCAAAATGTCCAACGAGGAGACTTCCGCCGATCGCAATGTCGAGATCTGGAAAATTAAGAAACTCATTAAGAGCTTGGAGATGGCCAGGGGGTAAGTTTTGAGTTATGTTAGTTTTGGAAATATTTGACAATTGGGGAAATTGTTTGTGTCCATATGGTCGAGTATGGTTAACCAACTGTATACCTAATTCCCCAATTGTTCGTTAACTACCAGGTTTAGAGAAAAAAGCTATATAACATGTTTGGTGGAAAATTTCATTTCTGATGAAAAGTGTGTCTTGTCAGTTTTCTCTAGGTCGACTCCTTGTCGAGATAATTGTGTTCTTGTGGTTGGAGTCAGTCGATTTAGAGAAAAATTGTCATATGCTTTTTTGCAGAGTATCGAGTATTTTTGGAAAAATTATTCGTTAGCACACAATGGAGTGTTTACGAAAATCTTTGGAGTCAACATTATTTTTTTGGGGGGAAATTTGAATTACTATAGTGCGATTTACATAAAAAATTCTTTCATCCAAATATTTTCTTCCCATTTTTGAATATGCTAAAGAGGAACCGATTAAAAAATATTCACTTTTACTTGCAATATTTTCGTATTCTCCATCATCTATTTTTGCAAATATGCAGTTGGTTCTCAATTTCCACGAAAATTGCAGATATAGTAATATGGAATTTTATATAGCTCATAAAAAAATTATATCCTGTTAGAATGAAAATCACATACGTACATTGAAACTGTATTGAATGAAAATAATAAATGGAAAGAAATTGACACTAAAATTTGTAAACAGAAATGCGAAACTTGGAGATTTTTTAAAAATTGAGAAACTCCAAGCATGTTGGAAGTTAATAGATTCGAGAATTGAAAGACATTAAACTTTGTCTTTTGCAGGAATGGCACCAGTATGATTTCGTTAATCATTCCACCCAAGGATCAGATATCCAGAGTGAGTAAAATGTTGGCTGACGAGTTTGGTACAGCGTCCAATATCAAGTCACGTGTAAATAGATTGTCAGTACTTGGGGCCATCACGTCTGTACAGCATCGACTGAAATTGTACACCAAAGGTATAAATTTGAGTATCATGTGTGTTTGTTAGTTCTTCGTCGAATTCTGAGAAATTTGAGACATTTGATCATTTTGGAGAGATTGTTGAAAAATTCCTCAAAATTTTGGAAAATTTGGAAAAATTTAATAATTCTGACGATTTTTGGAAAGGTCCAAGAGGTTGAAGATTCCAAAAGTTTTATCATTTTAAATGAGGAATTGAAAAAAAATTACAACGCTCCAAAATTCAATCATATAAAAAACTGAGTTTTTGAAGATTTGAAAACTCTACAAGGTGTGGCAATTTGGAATTTATAAAATTTCGAAAATACAAGAAGTTTGAATAATGTCAGACTTTTCGAAAATTACCACAATTTTCAAACAAGAATTCTGAGAATTTTCAAATCTTTAAATCTCAAGAACTTTGGATTTTCGTAATATTAGGTAAATTAGGAACAGTTAAAAATTCTGGCAACTACGAAAAACTCAAAATTTTTGGAAAATCCATTCCAATAGTTTCTCTGAGCATTACATAAATCTGACAATTAATTTTTTGTTCATATCCAAATATTCTATCACAATATTTTGTCGTCTTGATCCCTGCAACATACTGCATGATAATAACTTATGATATTTTTACAGTACCTCCAAATGGTTTGGTGATATACTGTGGTACGATCGTCACTGAAGAGGGCAAAGAGAAGAAAGTCAATATTGATTTTGAGCCGTTCAAGCCCATCAACACGTCCCTTTACCTATGTGACAATAAGGTAAATTAACTATTACTTAACTGAATTTTTGATTAGTTTAAGTTGACATTATATTTTGCAATATTTCGAGTTTTTACTATGTATTTTTTTAGTTCGTCAATTTTTTTCTTGGATGGCTGTGACATTATCTTAATATTTTATTTGGAATTTCAGTTCCACACGGAAGCTCTCACCGCACTTTTAGCCGATGATAACAAATTTGGTTTCATCGTTATGGATGGTAATGGAGCTCTTTTTGGTACGCTACAAGGAAATACGAGAGAAGTGCTACACAAATTCACTGTTGATCTGCCCAAGAAGCACGGTAATTATGTAAAAAAATAATCAATGTATTTTTAACCATTGAATTTCCCACAGTTTCCAAAAAACGAAATTTTAAAAATCAAGGAAACTGGGAATTTCCATTATTAAAAAAAAAAAAAAAAATCACAATTTTGAAAATATCAAAAAATGCACAGAAGGGCAGAAAAATAAACATTGATTTAAGAAGAGTTCAGATTGACAATCGCCATACTTTCACTTATGCTCATCTATTTAATCAGGTAGAGGAGGACAGTCTGCTCTGCGTTTTGCCCGACTGCGTATGGAGAAGAGACACAACTACGTAAGAAAAGTAGCTGAAGTTGCGACTCAACTCTACATCACTAACGATAAACCCAATATTGCCGGACTTATCCTTGCGGGTAGTGCGGACTTCAAGACTGAGCTCAGTCAGTCCGATATGTTTGATCCTAGGTTGCAAGCCAAAGTTATTAAACTCGTAGATGTCTCATATGGAGGGGAAAACGGTTTCAATCAGGCCATAGAACTCGCAGCAGAATCTTTGCATAATGTGAAGTTCATTCAGGAGAAGAAACTGATTGGTAATTATTAAATAGGAAATTTATGAGAGGTTCATGGAAGTCTTTCTCATCTTTTCATTTTCAGTTCTTTTTATTTTGGTTTCAGAATTACAGAATTTCAATCTTTTGGTAATTAAATTTTTTCAGGCCGTTATTTCGATGAAATTTCTCAAGATACGGGCAAGTACTGCTTTGGAGTTGAGGATACGTTAAGAGCATTGGAGCTTGGTAGTGTAGAGACCCTGATTTGTTGGGAAAATCTCGATATTCAACGGTACGTCCTCAAGAATCACACAAATGCGGAGGAGAAGGTGCTACATCTAACTCCAGAGCAGGAGAAGGACAAGTCCCATTTTACAGATAAGGAGGTAGTTAGAAGCGCCGTTAATTATTTCTGGGGGGGGGGGGGGGGGGGGGGTCAGTGAATTTTACACATGGTTACAAAAAATTCTGGAAAAATTCTAGGTGATGCCCATGCTCGAAAAGGTATCTCATGATTTTTTTCAGAATTTTTGGGTAATTTGGTACCCAGATATAAATGTTTTTTTGAAAAATGAGATTATCTAATTTGGGAAAATATCCAATTCCTGTTTTATACCAATGTTTATACTCAAAATTTGGGGTTTGTTTTTAATCGTTAGTGTCTTGATTTCTCATCTGAATAACTTGTGAAATTTACAGAGTGGAGTTGAGTTAGAATTAGTTGAGTGCCAGCCACTGCTTGAATGGCTAGCAAATAACTACAAGAGCTTTGGTGCAACCCTAGAAATCATTACCGACAAATCTCAAGAAGGCTCGCAATTCGTCAGAGGTTTTGGTGGAATTGGAGGTGAGCTACATCATTCAATATTTTTCGATGTTATTTTCGCTTCCCCAAATAGGGAACTTGCACGTGAAAAAAAGCAATGGGAATATGTACAATCTTGAGAGTTCGCAAAACGAATTATTCATACTTTCGACTATTTACTTTAGCTGTCAATTTGTCTTTAACTTCTAAAAATTTGAGGAACTTTTGAGTCCATAAATCTTGAGTTTAAAAAAACAAAGTTCATTATTTTTCAGTATATCTGGAAAATATGAAAGACTTATTCTCAGTTTTTTAACACTCACAGATGTTAGGAAATTCTCGTTTCCAAAATTTGAACAAGTTTTAAAATTTTTTAAACTTGAGAATTCTGATAATTTAAAATTTGGAAAAACTATTAGCTTTTAATTTTTTTAATCAACATTGATTTAAAAATCTCAATAATTAAAAACTTTCTAAATTCCCCAAAATTAAACAATTTTTTACAAATTTTGATTTGATAAAACTTTTAATTTCGTTAGATTTCATCGTTTTTTCTGCAAATTAATTTTTTCAACCATAACAATCACAATAGTAATAAGTGAGGATAATTCATCGTTTAACTATGAAGGCTTGCAAGTTCTCTATTCTTTTTCTTCGACGTTCGAATGGAATAATATGCGTCCTTGAACTTATTTACCCGTGTCACAAATTACTAACTGTGGGAAAACTTCACCCAACTTCAACCAACTTTGTTCCCTCGATCCACCTATCGAATGCCTATTGATGTGATATGGCCAAAGTTCATGAAGTACACGGAACAAATTAATTAGTAATAGAATCCTCTTGGAAAAAAAACCAGACGAAAACACTTAAGTATTATTTTTTTAAATATGTCATTTAAAGTGTAAAAGCATCAAAAAATGCAAAAGAAAATTTTTTGTACTATACAGAAATTTTGCAAAAATTAAAACAATTCTGGAACTGTAAAATTTGGAAGTTTCACGGAATTTGAAATTAGAGCAAAAATTTTGTACAAAAAAAAATAATAATCGGAAATTTTTCAAACTTTACGAAATTGACAATTTAACCCGAAAATTCTGTGAAAAGTTTCCATCATTTCCCTCAATTAAATTTTTCATAAATTTGGAACATTTGGGGGAACCAAAAATTTTGCCAATATTGATTCTTACCATTAGATCTTACCTTGACATATTTAACATGAAAAAATTTATCGTCGTGGACCTAGCAATTAATTCTGGAGTCTATATTATTGACTTGTGTAGGAATTCTACGCTACAAAGTCGATTTCCAGTCACTCCAGGCTGACGAGCCTCTCGATGACGTAGACCTCGATGATTATTAAATTTCATCAAGTCACATAAAAATACTCAGTTCAATCCAGGTAGATTGGTTTAATCCTTCTTGCGTGCTTGTTTCATTCGTTAAATTTTATTTATGAATTTTCAGTAGATTCATTTGTCAATATTTTCTTCAGTCGACCAATGTAACACACAATTTTTAAAAAACCAGTCATGTCAGCCCATTTTTGTATATTAACTGTGCAAATAATTCTTAAGCATTGTGAAAAAAAAACAAAATATTTATAAAAAATTGCGAGGAAAAAAATTGATGTTGTATTTTTGAAGGTGAAGGAAAATTTAATAATTAAGAAAATTATTTTCTTGTTCACTTCCCTTCCACTTTTTAATACGATATTTCCTCGAATTTTTCATGGATTTATTTTTAAAAAATTGGCGCATTTTTTTCATAATGATAGAAATTTTTTTCGAATTAGAGGCTTCATTGACAGGCATAATATCATTTTTCTGAGGAAATTACACCAATTTATCATTTTTTCTTTTGGATTTTCTTGTTTGTTTGTTGTCAATATTATTTTGTTTTATCATTGAGGATTCAGAATTTTAATTCCATCAGACATTTAATCGGGATTTCACACAATTTTAACCTCATTTTGAAGTGAAACTTCTTATTGATGGAAGGCATTTTTGTTGTGGAACAAATATTGGGAATGGGAATGGAAGGTATTATTTATGTTATCAACTTTTCAAAATTTTGAAGATTGGAAAAAAAAAAATTTGACACACTAAAAAAAATGAGAATAGCGAACCATTGCAAAATTTTTAAAAAGTCACGAATTTTTGGAATTTTATGCATTTAAATTTTTTTTAAAAGTCTGTATTTTTAAAAAATTATAGGTGTCAAATTTTGGAATTTTTGGGAAAATCCATCTTGAAGTTTCACTTCTGTCGCGTGTAGACCCATTTTGTACATTTAATTTTTAGGTATTTTTCATGAGCATGATTATCATACGTTGCGTTCTCTTCTCTCTCGAGGACAATTTTTTTCAATTTTTTTTTTGGAACGACATCGTCATTGATGTTGACGAAATTTTAAAATAAAATTGATTGTTCGATTTTTTGTGCATGAGGAGATTTTTAGAAAAAAGTTTCAATTTTAGTTGATTTATTGGCATGCTATACCTGTGTGAGCTAAATCTACCATCAGGGATCGAAAATCACGAGGCACTGTGCAATTATCGTAACTATTTCGACACACCCCAAGACTAAATTGTCTTCGTAATTTTGTTGAAAAATGCATAGGTGTTGATCCGATTTTTCCGCAGAATCCTGGACCGATTTGACTTTAAGAAAATTCCAGGTTTTCATAAGCAACAAAAATTTGATGTAATAAATTCTAAAAAAAAATTGTTATTTTATAATAAAAAAAATGTTGTAAAACTCAATTTTTATAAAAAAATGTAGAAAAAATCACATCCATTTTACATTTTTAAAACGCCTGTTAAAATCTCGTCAGAATAACACTATAAAATTAATTTTATTAAATTAATTACGGGATTGAGATTAAAATTTTTTACTATGCACTAAAAATAAATTGAGGTCAATGTTTATGCATTTTTAAATTCCCCCCAAATGGTGCCATAATGTACTTAATTACGGCATCATCGAGCCCTGATGGTTGAGTCTAGATATAATGAATATTCTACCACGTTTTGTGGTATCTCGGTAGAGATAAAAACATTGTTGACCCTCTTGCAATTTTCAAAAAAATACTAACATTGAATATTTCTCAACTTTTTTTATTAGCTCGCACACTGGGAAAGGTATAGTACATGCTTCAATCTCATTAATGAGTTATAATGACTCTTGCTTCCAAAGGGAAGTGTTGTAATCGATGTTTCAAGATTCTCTGATTCAACCTGAACATAACGGATAAGATTACGGAATTTCAGGCGATGGTTTAGTTTTTGGACATCTAGGCGGTTACAGAACGTAAAGAAAATTTGTAAGAGTGCACCAACCATGAAAACAAGCTTGTTGCGAATCTCATGTCAAGCTTGGAGAATCAAACTTACATGAAGCGTAGCGAATCAGGCTTAGATTAAGGTGGATGAGCCCAGCTTGTATCAAGGTTGATCAGACAAGCTTGTGTCACGGTTGAGCTTTATAAGCTCTATAAGACAAGCTTGTATCAAGCTTTATAAAACAAGCTTGTATCAAGCTTTATAAGACAAGCTTATATGAAGCTTTCCAAGGCAAGCTTGTATCAAGCTTTATGAGACAAGCTTATATGAAGCCTTCCAAGACAAGCTTGTATGAACCTTTCCAAGACAAGCTTGTATCAAGCTTTATAAAACAAGCTTGTATCAAGCTTTATAAGACAAGCTTGTATGAAGCTTTGCAAGACAAGCTTGTATCAAGCTTTATAAGACAAGCTTGTATGAAGCTTTGCAAGAAAAGCTCATATCAAGCTTTATAAGACAAGCTTGTATGAAGCTTTGCAAGACAAGCTTGTATCAAGCTTTATAAGACAAGCTTGTATGAAGCTTTGCAAGATAAGCTCGTATCAAGCTTTATAAAATAAGCTTGTAGCAAGCTTTATAAGATAAGCTTATATCAAACTTTATAATACAAGCCTGTATCAAGCTTTGAAGACAGGCTTGTTTCAAACTTTAGAAGACAAGCTTGTGTCAAGCATGTATCAAGCTTTGTAAGACAAGTTTGTGTCAAGCTTATGTCAAGCATGTATCAAACTTGATAAGACAAGCATGTATGAAGTTTGATTAGATAAGCTTGTATCAAGCTTGCGTATACGCGTTGATAAGATTAGCTTATACATAAACACGATGCGCCATGCTTGTATCGGACTTAATAAGACAAGCTTCTATCAAGCTTGGCAAGCCAAGCTCCTATCAAGGGTGCTAGAGTCGGCTTGTGTCAATACTTGATACCACTGGCTTGTATGAGCCTTGATGAAACTGGCTGTGTCAACCTTGATAAGACAAGCTTGTGTCAAACCTGGATGCAGCTTACCACCCCAGTTTGTACCAAGCTTAGGAAGACGATTTTATATCAAGTTTGTGACAAACCTTGGAATTCAAATTTATACCACCTTTGGTAAAACTATCTTGTGGAAGCTAGACAAAACAACTCTCTATCAACCTTGTTTCAAGTTTGGCCAATCAGGATTGTATCGTGATGCTTAGCAAGCCAAGTAACAGCTATTCTAGCGAAACAAACTTGTACCAATATTGGATAACCGAGCTTGTAGCAAAGTACACGAAACAATCTTGAGGTTCGTGCTAACCTTGGCGGATCAACCTTGTGTCGGGCTTCGCCGACCAAGTTTCCGCTAAAAATTGTGTAAAATGGGCCAAAATATGGGATTTTGCGTTTTTTCATGGGGGGGGGGGGGGGTTAGGGAATCTCGGGTCAATTGCATCATCACATTTTGAGGGTATCGCAATGCCTAGAAAATCTTGTCTTTGACCTGTCCCGAGAGATACTCTGCTAAATTGACTGTGGTCGATATTAAAATTTTAGTGACAATATATATTTAAAATATTTTTTTATTTTTTTTTATTGTTATATATTTATGATATGAAATCAAAATATGTGAAAGTATCTGGGGATCTCTCCCATTTGTCCGCTTCTTCAAAAATCGCAAAATTTGAAAACAAAATTTTGAAATTTTGAAACTGGAAAAATTTGAAAAAAAAAATCGAATGTTTAAAGTAAGGAAGAGTATTTGGAGTTTTTGGGAAATTTTGGTATTTAAAAATCTCGGACTTTTATCATTCCCAAAATTTGCATAAGAGTCCGTGGTTCTCGTTTTGACACACTGTGATATCATATTGACTTGGGTCAATAAACCAGAAAAATATTGTGCATTTCTTTATGGAAAATTCAGCAATTTCTTGAATTATTATTTTATCAATATTCATTTTTTTTTATTGATGTACTATATTTTAATTTCTGGAATTAATTTTTTTTTCAGGTATTTTACGATACAAAGTCGACTTTCAAAGTATGCAGTTGGATGATATCGAGATCGAGAACTTTGATCTGGATGATTATTAAGGAGATTTAATTTGAGAAATAATTTGCAAAAAAAAATGAAGTAAATGAGAAATGAACAGTCACTGTGGAGGCGTAATTAATATTAATTGATTGCTATTGATTATTGAGAATCGAGGGAAAACAGTTAAAAAATAATAAATAAAAAGTCAAAAAGCTGAGACCAGAAATAATAAAATACAGAAAAAAAGCATTGCACGTTAACATGAAAATTTTACGTACATCCAAAAAAAAAAAAAAATTCGTTTCAACGTCCTATTTTAATAAAGTTTTATGGAGTACGCAACTTAAGTACGAATATGTCGAAGGTTTTACAGTTTTGGGAAATTTGACTTCCAAAAGTTTTGCATGTTTTGAATTTTAAGGGATTTTGATTATTTAAATTCCTTCATTTTTTTTGATCATTTTGAGGATCTGTGAAGATTCAGAATCTTAAAAATCCCGGAAATCAAAGAAATTTAAATTTTGTTTCCAAATCCTAAAATGAAAAAGAAAATGAAAATTTGAAACATCACCAAGGTGAAAATTTTCCAATGATCCTTTTTTTTAAATTAATTTTAAAAGTTTTTTTAAAACTTTGAAAAAATTAGAAATTAAAAAAAAAATCTGAGATCTGGATTTTAAAAGACTCTCAAATTTCCCAAATTCGGAAAATTCTTGAGACTCCCAAAATCTGAAAAAATCAGTGAAACCCCAAATAAAAAAAAATGGATACAATTGAAAATCTCAGAACAAGTTTTTCGGACGTTTCATTTCATTACTTTCCACTTCTCAACTCAACAAGGTTTTTTTGGGTGTACAATTATGAGAATGATGTTGGCCCACTCCGAGGAGAGCAGTATTTTTCCTCCCCCTAGTAAACGATTAAAGTTTTCAATCAGAAAAGCGTGACGACATCCATTCAATATTTTTTAAGAACCTTTTTTTTTGTCATTGGGTTACCTATGATTTGTAAATAATTTTCACACACGTGGTTTCCACGTAATTAAAGATTTAAGTTGTGTCAATATATGGACAAAAAATGAATCTAAAATTTTGTTAAAAAAAAAAAAATTGTTTCTCTCAATCTTGTAGAGAAACGTTGCAATTTTTTAAAAATTTTAGTAACCAATAAAAAACGAAAGAAACAATTTGAAAAAAATCCACAGCAAAAGAGTTCGTGTTTTTAATCGAGTGAAAAAATTTCGTATCGGTGGATTTTTTTTCACAAGATACTCAAAAAAAAAACATTTAATTACGCAATGAAAATTGCAAGTGAAAAAAAAATATTCAATGCGATGTAATAAAATCATGAAAAATTATACACACTACGAAAAAATTGTTCTCTTAAAATTTTGGCCACCCTGTCGTTTTTCTGATTAGACATTTTAATCACAGTCCACAATTACAAAACACGAAAAATAATGAATAAATTCGTGTACATTGGACCATTACAGAGTCCCCCCCAGATAGTGTGGTCACTAGTTGAAAATTTATATAAAAAAAACAAGCCAGAAAAATCTAGATTTGAGTGAAGAATTATAGCGAGATTTTTTGCTGAGTAATTGAAAAATAAAAAGTGAATGTGTGAGAGAACAAATGTGTCAAAAAAATAATAATGAATAAATAATTGAACCATGATAGCACGCCAAGTTTCCTCCAATTTTGAGATTGAACGGAATCACTATGGACAGCCGTAAAATATTTGAAGAAAATAACTTTTTATGGGCAACTCGAAGACTGTGACATTTAATTAAGCCAGCTTGAAAACCTGCCTACATTATCGTAATAAGAATTGCCACAATTGAAATTGGAAAAAAATGTTACTGCATAGGATTCAATTTTTTCTTACCTATCTGGAATTGTACAGTTGTGTAGGTATGTAGGTTTTTTTTATTGATACAAAAACGAAAAAAAAAAAATGAAATTCTTGAAACAAAAGATCTTCGAAATTCGCAATTTTTTTTTAATTTCCTAATTTTTAAGCCTTCAAGTTTTTTTTCTAAATGTCAAATTGTTAAGATTTTACTAGAATTGAACACAAGTGTAATTTTTTTTTAATTAACAAAATGTTTGACCATTTTGAAATCTTAGTTTTGGAATGTTTTTTTATATTAAATTTTTACAAATTTTCCAATTTTTTTTTTAATCTCTAAAGAAAGAAATTTCTATATTTTTTTATAGAAACTCAAAAATTTTCTGAATGGTCATCGAAATTTTTAAACTCATTGGCAACTCATTTTTCTCTGTTTTCTATTCCGTTATCCAATTGACTTTTCCTATTTCCATAGTTATTTTTGGATTTTGAAAAAAAAATTATTCGTCGTAAAATCAAGTTTCCAAAAATTGAATACTATGCAGTTACTTCCAGAAAATCAATTTATTCAGGATGAAAAAAAAAATAACGATGACTCGCCCGTGATTACAAAAGAAGTGTGCATTTTGTCAGGAACTTTGCGTATTAATTCGGGGGACATATTGACATGTTACACTCTGTACAACATAATTGTTTCAATATCACATTTACGGTTATGTGCAATTGGTGAAAAGAAAAAATTTCTTCACTATTGGTTGTTGATTTTTCATTTTTAAGTCGATACTTGTCTGCGCCCAGGGAAAAATTTCTGATCAAATCTATTCAATTTTGGCCCACTAACAATTTTTTTTTACTAAAACTGAAAAACTGACTTTAAAATATTTTTATCATGTGAAAATGTTATAAAAGCTATATAGAAAAATCGATATATAAAAAAAAAATGTGCAAAAATTCGTAGGACCTGCCCAATTTTTCGCAAATTTCAAAACAACAAAATCAGAATTTTTGTTTTCTGGGCGTGGTTAAGGCCAATATGAATGTGTGATTGATGTTTCGTAATTGGAAAAATGTGTCATTGTCAGTAGATACTCAGTTATTGGAATCATACTTTGATGACATTCATCTAGATTCGTTAAAAAATTGTACTTAGCATTTGCTTTTTCAATATAACTGTCCGATTTTTGGTATAACTTCTCCATCAAATGTCCATTGCATTATTTTTCACGTTTGGTTCGCGGTTTGTCCAATAGAAAACTTGCATGAATGTAATTATACCACGTGTGTGTATTAGAAAAATACGCTACATATATATCTTATTTTAAAAAAAAAGTAATATCTATTACGTTGTGCATAATAATAAATTGTAAATCAGAGCGGTTGAAGACATCAATTTTCAGGCGCGCGTCATTCAGTGGGATGCGCGCGCAGATATTCAGCCATTGGATGCGCGCGCACATATCCGGCCATTGGATGCGCGCGCAGTAACTGCGTTTAGTGTTGGTTTATAATCATTTGATTGGCTAATCAGGCTTGATCTCATCTGTTGTTTCAGAAAATAAAAAAAGTATGAAACTTTTTGCAATTCATGAAACTATACAAACAAACAATAAATTCAATTTATGAAATTGTTACCTTCCAAAAATTTCACAACTGAAAATTTCTGCAGTAAAGTTCAAAACCGATTTCAGAGTGGGAAAAGCTTGTGGAAAAACATTCAGGAATTTGCAAAATTTTGAGTTTAATTCTCACTTAAAAAATTTTTAAAAAAATGGTTTTTGAAATTGTTAGAAATTGATGCTACAAATATTTAAAAAAAAATACCAAATCATGCAAGTTTTCTGTAGTTGCAACATAACTACAGCCAAGGATAAATCAAAATGTAGTTACGAATGCAAAACCGCGTCCGCGATATTGCCTCACATTTTTATACATCAATAGAAGCTACAACAATTATTGCGACCACATATGACGGTATGGTGACGATTCGTGATTGTGTGAGTGATGGAGATGTGCATCAAATTTTTGAGGATATAATGGGAATTTTGTAAGAAAAAAAATTGGCAGTACGTAAAAAAAGTCCCCCTCTTTTCCCTAAAATTTTCAATAAAATTGAAAATAAAATTTTCAGATAATTGGAAAAAAAAACTATTCATCGAGAAACCGAAAAAACAATATTGGTCTCTAATTTTTTGGAATCTATTTTTCATGTTCAATATTTTTTTTTAATTGAACTTTTATATTATGCTCCAAAAAAGTTTTCCACGTGTAAATGAGCCTCGATTTTTGTCGGCTACTTCCCCAAAATATCCATTACATCCTTGAGCAATCAGTGCAATTCTCATGGTGTCGATTTTAAGCCAATGGGATGCAATTAATGGTAATGAAAAAATTCTGTCGCGACACACCTCGAATATTTTTCAGAAACAGAAAATAAAAGCAATTAAAAGTATATGTCTTGTTACAAAACGAGGATTGAGAGGAACGTGATCACGTACAGTCACATTCCAGCATAATTACACGGATGATTTGTGGAGAACAAAAGATGATAATTCAAGTTTGAAAATTAAAATGAAGGTGAATGAAAATTGTATTGTGTAATTTTTTCATATTCACTTGTGCAGATTATTTTCTTCCGATGTATTCCCTTAGAAAAAAAAATCTAAGTGAGATAGCCCAATTTTGATAAGAACCTTTTTTGTAGTGCACACTGAGAGCTACAAAAAAGCTCTACATGAAAATTCGGTAGGACCGTCAGGTTCGAAGATATATGCCAAAAATACAGGGTTGTTGCCGCAGGATTGCGAGCACGTTCTCTCAAATAGCGAAAAAAAAACATCTTTATTAAATTCATAATTCCAAACATACAATTGAGTCGCTCCAATCCAAAAGCCTCCAAACAGAATCAACCAAAAAAAAAAAAAACATTCACAACAAATCGCTAGGATTCGTCGTTTGGTACAAGCAGATTAATACTAGTATTCTTAACAACCGATCCAATGAACTTCTCCTCACCACCGCGAATCGACAGAGCACTCTCCGTTATATTCACCTTTCTTTCGTCCATCATAGCCGCCCTGAGCCACCTAGATCCCGCACACTTTTGACAACTGTACGAAGGTAATTTGTCTAGACTCACTGTCCTATTTCCACAATCTGCACACTTGAAGAAGCTCTTAGTAGCATCTATCACCCTCAGCGGATGGCATTTCTCCTTGCACATATCCGAGGCAGAGAAGGAGGTATATTTACAAATGAGACACTTGACAGCTTTGCACTCCACTTTAAAGGTGTTCATCATCTTCTCCTCCATTCGCTCTTTAGCCTCCAACTTATTGAAGTACTTCTCCTTCTCATTATCGTCAGCTTTCTCCACGAGGTCTTCATGAGCTGATGTCATCTCCATGAGCTCCTTGAACTTATCAGACTTGGAGCAAATTTTCTTTGAGCCCTCCTCGGCATCATCGGCCTTCACTTCCTCGCGCTTTCGTTTGGCAGATGCCTCTATTTTCTCTCGGCTCTCCCCAATTTTATTGGCATTGCCAGCTGCTTTTATCCCACCTTTCTCCTTGGCCCATCTGATGGCATTCAGCTTTGCTGAGCTCGCTCGTTTTTTGATCGGTTGGGAGAAGTCTACGACATCTCCAGTGATACCACAGCCCAAACGTGGAACTGATAAACTCGGAGATTTTGCTGCTGGCGAAGTTGATTTTGACTGTTGGGACAATTTGGAAGACGAATTTTTGGACAAGGCTGATATCGACGAGAGCCCCAAGGCCGATCTGCTGCAGCTCCAACCTCTGCTCTTGTGCAATCCATCCAGATCAAGGCTCTGCTTACTGGCTTCAGCCTTTTTACCATCCTCAATAGCTTCTTTGGGCTTACCAGTGAGCAGAGCCAATCTTTCAGAATCCCTCTGCTCCATCTTGGGATTTCTCTTCGCGGGAATCGCCAACATGTTCAATTGATTCAGCCCATTGCCAATGCTCATTGAATTCTGGGTCTTGCCAAAACTATTGCCAAATCTACGGTTGTTCTTGTCCGTCTGGAGGTCAGCTCTTCTCGACGCTTTACTGTACTCGTGCTTCACGTGGTAGATACAATATTCACATCTGTTTGTGTTTACGATATTTGTGCAAGCTTCACCACTTTTTTTCATCGATTTGCAACGACCAAGATCACGGGAACTGCCCAAGATCATGATTTTTTGGGCGTTGTCCACTGATAATGTTGCTTCAGATTTGTCACTTCGCGATTCCATGACACTTGGGTTTAAAATTCCGATAACTGAACCTTCGCTAGTTTTCCAGAATTGTTTGTAAGCACCGCTGAAGAGGAATAAGGATACCGAGGGAATGTTTTCGGATAAATCGCTTAACTGCCAAATGCAGTATTGGTTACCATTTTGCGACTTTCTTGTGGACGATCGGTGGATTAGGACGCCTGCTATTACCCAGTCCTCGGACGCATCGCAAGTTGCTAGGAAGTGTCGTACTTTTGATACTGTTACCGCTTTGCGATCCTCCATTCGTTGCTTTAGCTCGGCTGAAGAGACTAGCGGCTTGATTAGGCGAAGACCAAAAATTGGGTCAGTTGTACAGTCGACTGGGTTCTTTAGCCAAGTTGTTAGGCCAGTTTTGGGGTGGGGTTTTGGGGCTGGCTTCGCAGGCTTCTCGAAGGGAGAGCTGGGCCAACTGTCTGGAATATTCGAGAATTGGTTGGAAAACAGAATTTATAAACGTATCTAGGGACAAATTGATTATGTTAGAACCCTCTGCAGGATTAAAACTGTAATAACCCTGGAAATTTTTTGCAAGGTTGTAATAAATCCAGAACAAATATAGACTATGTCAACAATTTGTGGAAAAATCTAGTAAAGCGTAAAACGTTCTGGGAAAATTTAAGAAAATTCGGCATGGGTATAGACATCTGTGAAAAATATACAAATTATGTATGAAGAGACATAATTTTACATAAAGATGTAGGCAAAATTTTGAACGTTTTTAAATTTTTATAAAATTTTAGTAATCCTGAAAAAATTTGGATAAACTGAAAAAAATTTAATGTAAAAAAATTCCAGGAAATTTGAAGGTTCTGCAAAGCTCTAATGAATTTTTGTGGGGAAAAATCAGGGTGTATGGTTACCATTAATTCCCGATTTAGCTTTTGGAAGTGGTTTTGTGGCTGAATTGAATTCATGTGAGTCTTTTTTCTGGATCTCCTGGTGTTTCAGAAGTTGTTTTATGTTTCTCCCTGAGTCCGAGTATTTTTGATCTTCAAAATACTTTTTGTCTTCTTCATCGGAGGAGTCTGAGAGATCCGGGATGAGGCTTGAGTCTTTGGAGAGGGGCTCGGGCTTTCCCTCAGGCTCGTCAATTTTTTCAAGGAAATTGTAATCCAATTCCTTGAGGACTTTCTGGGGCGGATCTGCTGGCGCTGGATCATCTTCGCCGTTGGCTAAAAGGTCGTTCAGAATGTCATCAACTTCTGGATCACTGTCTGACATTTTTTAGTCGGCTTTGACGGTTCGTTGGGCTTCTTCTTCTGATTTTCGTATCTGGAAATATGGCACAATTTATTAACTCAGAAATAATTAAAAATTGCAAAATTTAAGAAAACTAGGAAATAAGAGAAATATTTTTACATGAAATACGAATACTTAGCAAAATTAATTTAACAATCCTGCTCGTATTTAATTACGATTTTTGGAATAGTTGGGAGGGGAATTTCATACAATTTTTTTTCTCATTTTTCCATACAAAATTTAACGAACAAAATTGGAAATGAGAAAATGTGAAGGTACAAAAAATTGCAAGTTTTCCAAAATTATGACGTTGCAATTTTTTTTTTCATTCTAGAAGCGAAATTGCCAATATTTACAGTTTTTTAAATGTAAAAAAAAAAATTGAGAGCATTTTTTAAAGAATGTAAAGTGGGAATTTAGAAAACACGTGGAACAAAAAATTAAACTTTGCATACTAGAATTTGCAAAAATTTAAAAGGCTTTTATTTATGCCAAACAGTTCCTAGAGAACTTAATGTATTTTTAGGTTCATTGGAGCATTTTGATTTTTAGAACCCCAGTCAATTTTTTTCACTGAAACTGTGTCCGGTAATTAGGGTTTGAGTTACCTTTTATGTGTTAACTTCTGTTTATAATTTTTTTGCGGAAATGTGATGACATGTGGCGGCTACTTGACAATCCACAAGTTAGTGGCACTTTGGGCGGTAAAATATTTATTCCTTTTTGGTATTTTTCGAGCAACTGTGCTGATAAAGCAGATTCTTTGGGATTCTATTTCAAACTCGGGGAGCAGCGCCATCTTGGAATACATGTGCTTGTGCGCATGCGCAGACTCATAAGCGGAACGTTTTCAGTGGATTTGAAAATTTTGGAGGGAATTGGGAGAAATTGGGGAAATCGTTAAAATTTGTGCACGTGACATTTGAAAATATATATATATATCATTTTGACTGCCCCTATTTTGAATTTCAAATTTCCTTTCCAAGTTTTGAGTTTTTTAAACATTTAGTTTCAAATTTGAGAATGGCTAAATCATTTTGTACACACTTTGAAAGGTTAGTTTTTTTTCACGAAGATATTTGAAAAAATGGACATATTCAAAAATTTCAAAAATTCGGAAAATTTGCGAAGTTTAAAGATTGACAGTTTTGTCTTTTTCTTTCTTTGAGTACATCGGAAAATGGGTTCATGGGGTAATTTGAAATGTTAGTAAATTATAGAAAGTTGTGGATCGACCCACGGGTTTTCCGTATAATAATCAAGATATGATCGTTTCACATTTACACACGCGATTGCGAGGACTAAGTCATAAATCGATGATAACTGGAGTCAGTAATCTCTGGTGGCTTTCGCGCTGGATACATCTACAATGGAAAATTCATGGAATTGTTCCTGAAAGAATAATTATCCCCAGAGCCTTCCGGGTCTCCTCATTTCGGTATTCGCATCCTCACCTGCAGACCGACAAGGATGGCCGTAACATTTGGAATATTGCAGAAAGTTTAATCGTTTGAAAAATTTGGCAAATTTAAAAAAATTGAAAAATTTAAAAATTCGATAAATTAAAAAAAATTAAAAAATTGAAAAATTTGAAATATTTGAAAAATTTGGAAAATTTGGAAAATTTGAAAAATTTGGAAAATTTGGAAAATTTGAAAAATTTGAAAAATTTGGAAAATTTGAAAAATTTGAAAATTGGGGTTCCAAAAATTTCTAAATTTTGGGATTTCAAGATTTTTGAATTTTTTTAATGTTTACGAATTGTCAGTTTCAGAGTACTTATGTTCGTGAGTTTACTCATTTGCTGCCTCCCCCTCCTGTGCGCCCCCCCCCCCTCCGCCCCACTTGCGGCCCAACAGGGATGACCGTCACCTGGCATCAAGGTGACTTGCAGATGCAAAAGTGTCCCGATGCTACTGCAACCTTCCACCTGCCACCTGTCGGTATTTTCTACTTTTAAAATTCATCATAAAAGAACCACCAGAAGCATGACTCCAATTTTCTGTTTTAACGCCATTTAAGGCGAAAAGCACGTGTCCCAAAATATCGAAAAACTAAGTAAAATAAAACAAAATCGTATTCTAAAAGTTGCACAAATTTTCCAAGTTGGTTTTCCAATTTTTTTTGGACAACTTAAGTGCTTTGAAAATCTTTTAGAGTTCTTAATATTCAAACATTTCAAAAAATTTGAAAATGTCAAAAAATTTCAAAAATTTCAAAAATTTCAAAAATTTCAAAAATTTCAAAAATTTCAAAAATTTCAAAAATTTCAAAAATTTCAAAAATTTCAAAAATTTCAAAAATTTCAAAAATATCAAAAATTTCAAAAATTTCAAAAATTTCAAAAATTTCAAAAATTTCAAAAATTTCAAAAATTTCAAAAATTTCAAAAATTTCAAAAATTTCAGAAATTTCAAAAATTTCAAAAAGTCAAAATCTTTAAAAATTTCAAAAATTTCAAAAATTTCGAAAATTCCAAAAATTTCAAAAATTTCAAAAATTTCAAAAATTTCAAAAATTTCAAAAATTTCGAAAATTCCAAAAATTTCAAAAATTTCAAAAATTTCAAAAATTTCAAAAATTTCAAAAATTTCAAAAATTTCAAAAATTTCAAAAATTTCAAAAATTTCAAAAATTTCAAAAATTTCAAAAATTTCAAAAATTTCAAAAATTTCAAAAATTTCAAAAATTTCAAAAATTTCAAAAATTTCAAAAATTTCAAAAATTTCAAAAATTTCAAAAATTTCAAAAATTTCAAAAATTTCAAAAATTTCAAAAATTTCAAAAATTTCAAAAATTTCAAAAATTTCAAAAATTTCAAAAATTTCAAAAATTTCAAAAATTTCAAAAATTTCAAAAATTTCAAAAATTTCAAAAATTTCAAAAATTTCAAAAATTTCAAAAATTTCAAAAATTTCAAAAATTTCAAAAATTTCAAAAATTTCAAAAATTTCAAAAATTTCAAACATTTCAAAAATTTCAAAAATCTCCAAAACTTTAAAAATTTCCAAAACTTCAAGAATTTCGAATTGGTAAAAGTTTCAAAAATTTTGAAAATGTCACAAATTTTGAAACACCTGACAATGTCAAAAACTGTAAAAATGAAAGAAACTTGTGAAATTTCAAAAAAATTTAAATTAAAAAAAAAATTGAAATCAAAATTTGAAAAAAGCCGAAAATTTGAAAACGCTTAAAAATTCTGCAAACACGCAAATCCATTGAATTTTCAAAATATCTCAAAGCGTTCAAAAATCCCAAAAATTTCAGCATGCTCTATTTGAACCCTCAGCCCCCCTATGTCCACCCAATCGGCCAACCGATCCCGGGCACACAGGCGCACGCTATCCACAGTTTCACCTGACCCCACCCGTGTCCCCCTCACACACTCTCACAATTCACACCCCCCACCCACTCCCCTTCTGCAGTTGGTTCCACTTTTCTCCATATCTCGCGCATAGAGTACGTTCTACCGTGCATGTCCCAATTTCCGGACACCGACATAGTCACATCTATTCTATTTCCCACCCATTATATACCTATGTAAATAGACAAAAACGTAAATGAACGATAAAATAAAATATATGACACCAATTTTTAATATTTTCAGCTGCTCACTAAGTATATTGCACCTATGGAACACATTAACGTTACTTGACTATAGTTCTTCACATCTGAAAATATTGAACGGTTGGTGGAATGACGAAAATCTCTATAATCTATAAAGTCTATAAAAAGAAAAAAAACTGTTATAAATATATAACAGAAAAAAATCGGTTAAATTTTTTTAAGAAGAATTACGGATAGATAAATCCCATAAGAAATGTGTGACTCCGATTTTGTAATTTTTTTTTTGTAACATTCCGTACTTTTCAAGGAACAAATCTCAGAAAATATATCATTTCACCATGATTTTCTTATATGAACCATATCATAATGAGCCCCATAGACATCTACGGTAATACTTGCGGAATTTTTGCACGCAAATTTCCGGACTTCAAAAGATGCGCGCGCAGGTGGTACCAACCGCGCGGATGAAACATCAGCGATCCAAGATGGGAAGAACCGGAAAGTTGAGAAAAAAAAATTGCGAAAATAGGTAATAGGAAAACACGATAAACAATATTTGATTACACCAAAGGAACAAATGATAAGAATAATGATTATATAGTATAGGGGATAACAGGCGGTGGTGGCCGATTTCAGGATGAGATCGCCGTTTCTGTGCGCCACTCCACTAAGAGGAACAAAAAATCAAATTGGAGTGTGGTCGATAGGTGTTCCCCCTCGTTTCATATCCCTGCCCCTTCCGCCTGCTCACTCAACATTGAAAATTTTTTTTTAGAAGTTATGTTCTCGTAAACTAAACTAAATGACATATACAAAACCATATGTTCCACTCAAAAATTACTTCGAACTTTTGTCGAGTTAGATATAGAGCAAGTAGGTAGTTGGTTAGCATCAATTAATCAAAATATCGATTCTGTATATAGCATGTATATATATGTATGTATAGCATGTATATATGTATGTATAGCGTCATAGTTATGACCGTAAATGATGTTCGCGTCGGGTCAAGGTGGTGACGGTATGGAGGGGAGATGGTTTGAAGCCCGCCGGTAGCCACATTTGAATTTTCCCGGGCTCAGTCGTATAGCCTCACCAGTGAACGGGGAGTCCCCGATAACAGTCGACAATTTGTGGTACACTGCGGCAACTGCTGCAGCGGGTAGAAACTGAACTGCTGTACTGATGATGATTATTATATGACATGATAAAATAATAATAATATACTATAATAATGTGATCAGCATTACAAGATCATCAAAATTAAAAAAAAAAAAATGAAACAATTTTGGAGACGTTCTTCTGCAAAAATTGCAAAAAAAAAAATAGCATTTGGAAATTTTAGTCTGAAAACAAAATCAAAAATTGGAAAAAAATGGAAAGCAGGTTAAAAATTCAAAAATTCATATTTCCACCCTGCTACCTTCCCCGCGTCCGCCATCGGGTGCACATCCGGTATCCGGCGCTCGTCCGACAACCGGTACCGCCGAAGGTCTCCCCTCTAGCCACTGTTTCTCCCGCGCAATTCCGTCCACCCATTGGCCCTAAACCCCCGTACAATTCCTCTCCCCCCCCCCCTCCCCCCGCCCCCCTGCCCGAGCCGTCAGTGTCCGTCAGTTTCACGTCAGTCTATCGGCAACCTGCGTACCATTCGCGTCGCAGTTCTTACGTCATAAATTATTATTAACCAAGTGATCCGTTAATTTTTCATTTATTTTTTTTTTCCTTAATTTGAAAAAGCCTGAAAAAAGCGGGAAAATTCAAATGCAAATAAAATTCAAAAATCACCGCCACAACTCACCATAAATTTCTAAATAAAAAAAAAAATAAATAACAACAATATATAGATGATATACCACAATACGTGACATGCACCGGTGATTTTTTTTCCGAAAACTGGGCTTGTCCGACTACGGCCTGGATGGATCTACTTGTGATTGTGAATTGTACCGTCACCCGACGTACTATTTACTCAAATAAATAAATAAATAAATAAATGAATAAATAATTGCGGATAAATTCAGGAAACTCCCGTCGGCTCCTCCTCGTCGTGACATCGACGCAAAGCGGAGGCTCAGGAACATAAAAAAAAAACCCCCCCCCAACTGATTAACTAATTACTCATTAACAGAATTAATCGAACGCGGGTGATAATCAACGCCAACTCCGTCCTCAAGCCCTTCGGCAATTATTCAATTGTTTACCAATTTTTTTTCCTCCACACACACACACACACACTCATCAGTATCATTAATTATTAACTACCACAAATTGTCATTGCGTTCACTGTATTACGATATATCGCAATACTCATATCGATTATTTTGAAAATAGAAGCGGGGGAAAAGGAAACACCTGCTCAATTGTACGGGTATAACGTTTGTCTATAGTGCGACAGGTGCAGTATTTAACATCAGGTGGAGGAAGGTTGGCCTGGAAAACTTTTAATGTTGATAAGTGCTGTGCAATTGTGATTTTTCTGTGGAATTTTTTTTTTAATTTAATTGACCGATTATCAGTGGGAAAAACTGAAAGAACTGATAAAAAAAAAATTCGTATTTAAACGATATTAAAATCGAAGGCGGTAGCGAGTCGGTCAAGTAAGACTTTAGAGAATTTGATTTTGCTTTGCAATTTGAAGCAATAGTGATTGAAATAATCGAACAGAACTGACAGAATAGCATACTAAAATTGGCACGCGGTAGCGCATCGGCCAAGTACAAGTTTAAATTTCATCGATTATTTGGGGTAAAATTTCACCCGACGAGGAGGAGCTCCGTGCATTAATCAGTTGAATTTGTTCATAAAGGGAGATTTAATAAGTGACGAAGAGGTTATTTTTGAGGTAAATACAGTCCTGGAGGCGCCTGTCGTCTTCGCCGGTACAACCATAACGCCGCCCGCCCTAAAACGCCCGAGACGGGAAACGGTGGACTCATCCCCGCCACCCGCTCGTATTGCAACAACCGGTAATCCCGGATCTTCAAACGAAATTCCATCCTGCATTATGGACGCGCCATTATCACAGAGTATGGATTCGGTTAATACCGTGGCAAATGGAGAGGATGAGGTGAGTCAATCAATTATTATGGGTGTTGTTAACACCAGGAGGTTATGGAAAACATCTGAGGTCATGTGATCGCCAGATAATATATGAACAATGTTTGGTGGATGGTGTAAAAGAATTATGTAGAGTACACATGGTTATTTCAGTGATTCGAAAAGAGTAAAATAGGTTAGATAGAAAATTTCTGCCTTATCGACAATTCGGGAAAAAGCGCGGTTGATAAAATGGCTTCCTTCACATTTCTGCAGCCAACTGTTTCATGGCTAATCGTTGGTTAAAAGTAAGATAACCTTCGATTTGGGGTTTCCGATTGGCGGAGATTTAGGTGCAACCAATTAGAACGCTGGAGCAAATTCAATATGGCGCTAGTCACGGTTAAGTTCACTAGAAACTGACCGCGGCAGATGGAGAGTGAAGTTGCCCCGTATCGAAGGGCCATGGTGAAGCCTGATTGGCTGGTTAGTTGGCGGCGCAGGCGTGAAGTCAGGTGTGAAAAATTGGCGGGAAATTTGAATCGGAGAGACGCTCCGTATTGGAGAATTATTTCTGGTGGTCCGAAGATTTGTTGGGCCGATCAATTATGTCGGGTTTTGTTATCACCAGAAATATGAGGTTTCTTTATCGTTTCATTGACGATTTACGGTTAAAATAGGTGATCCATGTGCTGAGAGATGCGGAGTGAAGTTGCATCGTATCGAACTGTCGCTCGCACGCCTGATTGGCTGATCAGTTGGTGGCGCTAGCGTGAAGTGAGGCGCGCAGAATGGGCGGGAAATTTGAATCGTTGAAATGGTGCGCTAGGCAAAATTGGTTTTTCATCGCAACTAAATCATTTTTAGGGCCAAAATGGGGCATAATAGGATATCTCCTATACTTTTCACCTCATTATAACATTTCTATTTACAGTATTTTTAAAATTTGCACTTTTGACCATCCTTCTCGCAGTTCTTGTGATATTTTCCAGAATATCCCACAGATAAAAAATTCTAGTATTGCAAAATACAGCAAATTGATATTATTGCAAGAATACTCTCTCACAATTATTGATTTGTTCGTTTCTAATCGGATTATCTGATCCGATTGAGCAATTGGATTACCTGATCCGGCTGAAAAAACGTAAAGGTTTTCTATCATTTTACAATTTACGGAATTCCTATTTTTTATGACAATTGTTTTTAACTTAATGAGATAATTTTTTTGTTATTTGTGCTGAAAAAATTTATAACATGGAGGAAATTGTTGTTTTTACAACTGCAATGATTCCCTGAAATGATTGATATTCGTGTGCTTCCGACTAATCAGATTAGATACAAACATATTTTTTTTTTTCTATACAATTGCAGTTTTACGAGCCGGGGGGACATAAAAGTATTGCGTAAAAACCGAACATAAAACTGGAAAAACAGAAATTTAATCACAGCTAGTAGTCCTTTGTAAGCAATATGTGTTTCGTATTGGAATATATGGAAAAGGTTCAGGGTGAACGGTGTGAAATTAGGTTTGCGGGAATGCGCGGGAAATTCAAATCGGTTCGAACAATAAATTGATTTTTTTTTCTACATGCAATTTTTTTTTCTGTTTTCAAAATTTTTTGATGAGGTCCCAGGACCTTGTCAAAATTGAAAAAAAAATTGTAGCATCGTTTTGAAATTTTTCGGAGGTTTTCCCTTTATCGTAGAATTTTTTGATTTTTTTTTTTAATTAAAAACTCTGATGGAGCACAAAATTTTTGAGGAATATATTAAGAACATTTTATATACATTATGAACAAGTTTACTTGCGTAATTCAATGTTTGCACTTACTGATTAAATTTTTGTTTGTGTTCAATTCGAATTTTATCTGCTTGAACAAGCGACTGCGATATAAATATATTTTTTCAGCCACCCAATTTGAAATAGTTATTATTTTATTTCTGTTTTATTTTGCACTGATTGGTTCTCTTCATTTTGAGGCATTAAATAAATTCAATATTACCCACCCACATGTCCATAAATCTATATGGGATATTCCATCAAATACTGAACCGGTACTGTGCGCTTGTACGCGAAAATTACTCGAAATTTCATTCCTGTTTTCTGGAACGTATATTTATTCATTTTTCGAGTTTTCGGAATATTTTCAAATTTCATTTTCCAAAAATGTAAAAATTACATTAGTCCTCGACCTCGAAAAATTACACAATATTATAATATTTGATATATTATATAAATATTTTAATTAATAATATTATTAATAAAAAAAATATTCTTATTAAATATATTTTAATTAATATATTTTTCGAATTAAAAAAAAAAAAGGATGGAGTACGGCACTGTGCTCATAGTGCGACCTCGCAAAGGTCGTTCCCCTCTGAGAAATTTTATTAGCCCCTTTTTTCAATTGTTCATTAGACAATTTTCAATTTTTTTTTTTTTTTTTTAGGGAACTTCCAATTTCTGTTCGCCCGATGACCATAGCTTTGATCTTATGTGTACATCTTTAGAAAATAAATAATGATGGAATATGTCATATATAATTTTCCGTGCGGGTGGGATTGCACGGGGGATTTGTATGGAGGTATGAAGCAGCCCTGTGCTGCCATCGCTGGCTGAATTTCACATAATTTCGTCGCTCGTTTTCACGATAGACTACCCCCGTGGCGCCACTCGGCCTGCCACCTCAATTTTTTATCCTCCTTCATTCAACTCGATATGCTCCTTTGAATGTTCGTGGGGTTGAAAAAAATATCCCCCACACAGTAGATTTTTTTTGTACTAAGTTTCCACACCCCACGATTTTTTTCTCATGAATTTTCCCGCATTGAAGTTTGCAATTTTCATCGAGCGAATTTCCCGCCAAATTTTTGGCGCGAAAATTACTTCAGTCCTCTACTTTCTCTTCTAAACTGACTTTTTTTTCAATTTTTGAAACACAAAACACTGAATTGTATGACGACACATGCACTCGATATTTTTCTCCGACTTTTTCCAATATTTTTCTTTTTGGTTGGGATGACAACAACGTGCGCTGGCGCATGCGCAATGCCGCCCGTAGCATTGTGAAGCCCACGGAGGTGGAAAATAACATCGGGTGAACGGATAGATGTTTTCTTTTGTCCTTTGAAACAAACATTTTTTTTATGAATATGTTCTGTTTTTATTGGCCGACGTTCTACACTGTTTTCTAGAATAGAATAGAATTTATTTCTCTGGTATTACCAATGTTTTTCTCTGCTTTACATCCATCGTGGTAATTCGCCTTTTGATCCAAAAGATGTTCTCATTTTACAACATAAAAAATAGAATTCTATTATATCAATTTCATGCCTGATTTTATGATTTAGGTTATGGTGTACATGAACAAGGATTGACATGTATAACCTCTCAGACACATATCGATTTAGATTTTTTTTTTTCTATTCACGGAACATCAGGAAATTATTCGCATCTGCATTTTTGATGGCCAAGGATCTAGTTCCATTGGAAATGGAGTATTTAAATTAATGGACACGTTATTAAATGAAACTAACGACATTTATTCTTCAAACTTATTTGCTCTGAAGGCACACTATTTCACAAGTTCTCTTGAGCGAGATGTCCCACAACCGATGCTGGTTGAGGAGTGGACTAGGTAGAAACAATCCTGAGGGTCGTCTGCGCCAACTATCATTATTATTATTATTATTATTATTATTATTATTATTAGAGCAGGTTATTTAAGTCCTGGAGCAAGACACCCCCTAAGGACTAAAGAAATATATATACATTATATGTTGTGGTTCACAAGTTCGTATTTACAAAATATATGTTCGAATAGTGTTATTATCTAAGTTAAATTTATAAAATGCACTTGTGAGAATAATGGTCTTTAAACCATCTGGATTAGCCCAAAAATTACAATTTAATTATAAGTAAAAACAAATGAGACTCTTATAGACGCATTCTGGGGTAATCCCTTGAGTGATTGCACTGCGAGTACCTCGACCCCGGCCTCAGCCTTTTCGACACCTTTACGATGACTGACCATTTCACAGTCGACATATTGCCTGCAGATGTTCCTATCGGGACATTTTATTATATTTCAGGCAAACATGCAGAATTAGTTTTTGCTGTAAAGAAAATTTGGGGCTATTAATGCAACAAGCTCCATTAAGGATATTACACCTATATTGGCGAAGATATAAGAATTGCTTGAAATTTTGACACAATGTTTTTGAAGCGGTAACAGATGCCTGTATGAAATTTGAGATTGATTCACAACACCGTTTTGCGGTTATTAATTATCAAAGTTCTCAATTAACACGGCCTCTTATGGGAAAATTAAAATTTTCTGTAAATACAGTTAAAAATATAAAAATTTGTTGAAATTCTGAAAATTTACTATCGAAGTAGATATAAAACGATGGTAAAAATTTCATGACGATTGACTAAAATTTTTTTTCATTAATTTATTTAAACAATATAATATTGATTCGCAAAATCAAATACAATATAATAATTTTCTATGGCTATCACTTCAACTAATTAACGCATTGAAATATTAATTGAAAATTATTGGCGATAAATATAACGAATTATAGAAAGGGTCATAAACTTTTGTTTTGACTATACGTGTTGAATATCCTTAAAACTCATCAATACGTTTATCCAAAAATGTAATATTAAGATTTAACTGATGCAACTCTGTATCTAGTTATAAGTAAATGGACGACTGTGATTTAGGATACCTTAACCATCCTGTACGCTGACGATTTGGGATCCATGATATTACGTGGATGTCTATTTTCTGTTAAAAATAGGTAAAAAATGACCTTTCAGTAGTTACTAAACATTTGAAAATGAACTATTTGAGTAATTTATAGCCATTAGTCACTCATTCATCATCCATTACAAGAATTCGTTTATCCCACTGTGAATGGTAGCGTGGATGTTGCGTGGAAGTTCAATCGCCATGGTACATATACTGTGGAAAGCTGATGTGCACTTCTAATATAAATAGTTCATGTAGGACTAAAAAAAAATCCCCACTGGAGACTTTGGGACTTGAAAAAGATTTTTCGACCGCAGTATACCGTAGATGGGAACAACTAGGGTAGAGCCGGTCTCATAGGCTTCCAGGTGGTTGTGTTCTACAGCCATACGGCTGGCTTCCTTCCGGTCTTTCTTGCTCCCCATCATTCTTTCTCACTCTCCCACACACACACACACACACACCCTCCCCACCCACCCATAACCTCCCTCCCTCTTCCTCCACTGCGTGTGCTGCTTGGTACCTTCCACCTGAGCGCCCAGAGCGGCGCGCCACCAGTCTGCCATGCTTGTTATTGATTTTTCCACGATGCCACGACGACGGTCAAAAGAGGGAGAAAGAGGAGGAAGAAAAACGAGGAGGCCATTCTCTTATACATGGAGAGTTTAAATACCAATGTCTGTGTATGGCATGTGCACACGTGTAACACGGTACATATCAGGATGTCCACTAGTTGGATCTTGCGGATTAGGTGATCCTGGATGACATGCTGCTGAGAAAATTCTGGGTGATGTCCCCTGTAGCTGATATCTAATAACAAACAGGTTACTATGGAATTGATGGCGAGGGGTTTATAAGGTGAAGAAATGTAGGTCTTGTGGGATCTTGGTGGTGCTCGTCAGCATTAGCAGCATTTTTCTCCGTCATCATCTTGATCAGTGGTTGGAAGACAATGTGGAGATCTGGGCCGCAAGCTCGTCCATGTACATCGATGACATAGTTGATTAGCTTCATTTGACTGCATGCTGGCCAGCTTGGACCTCTCATGATCTGATTGTCGTTGATGCTTCAATGCAGTGGTTCCTTCCTAGGAGCAATGATGAGCACACCTGGAAGCGTAGGTAGATGTATCAAGCTGATCATCAGGATCGACCTGCTAGGTGATAGCGCGGTGGTCTTACAGTGCCAGCCAAGCAATATCTGTACCATCGGATTTTAGCATTATATTAGAGAGAAAATGATTTCCCTGAGGAAGAGTGCTCTATGCATTCGAAACATTGGCAATATTGGAGGTATGGGTTGGGTTAGCAGTCAGCTCTCATATCAAAGTTCTGACCGATTTGGGAGGTGGGAGGTGGGTGGAAGATGGGTGGGTGGCAGGTGAGCGGGTGAGAGGTGGGTGGGTGGAAGGTGGGTGGAAGATGGGTGGGTGGAAGGTGGGTGGGTGGGAGGTGGGTGGGTGGGAGGTGGGTGGGTGGGAGGTGGGTGGTTGGGTAGGTGGTGGGAGGTGATTGGGTGGGTGGTGGCAGGATTCTCATCAATTCATAATTCTTCATTCCAATTCGTTCAATGGAACTAATTATCAACTCAGCCACGTGTCATGCTATATTGATGTCAAGCAGATCTAATTTCTTCCACCAGTGAAATATACTCCCTGAAAATTCCTTGAATGCAAATTCAGTTATTTCAGGGCCCATACGTGACCAACTCGCAACTTTTGTCCCGTCTCACTTGATTGCAAATGCTCGACACCAAGGGGCAAAAAAAAACCGAGTCGATTGTCGAAAGACCAGTCTCTATACTGGGCAATCCATTGTTTCATCAGCGTTATTGTTGACAAATTTGGTCGTGGTAGATGGAGGGGCATATGTCTGCCATATGTCCTGCGAGGGTCGAGGACTGTCAACTTTTTGGGTAATTTTGGTATCGATTCCTCGAGGGTCGGCGAATGAGTTCGACGGCTCGGCATGCATAACGAGTCATATAATATTTTACCCGGAGCATGCACTTCTTGGATTGTTCTTAGGATTTTTTCCTGTCAAACATGTCCTTACCACTGTAGGCCCATCTAGCGGGCAGCCGGCAGGTTCTCGCCCGCCGTTGCTTTTCGGCGTATATCTCGAAATCTAAGGGAGATAGGGGCATGCTGATTAAGACCTTTTTTGTGGGTCACAAGGAGAGCTACAAATTTGGTTATATGAAGTTTTCTCTATCTGTTATAGAATTTGAAGTACTTGCCGAAAACTGGGAGAACGCGGATTAAACGTAGTCGACCACTTTGCTATAGAATTTAGTGCAATTTAATTTAATGTAATGTAATGTTATATTGTATATGAACTTTTAGTACTTTTGTCTTCCAATAAAAGCGAAGTTAAATGAACACGAAATGTCGAAGTTATCGAATAAAAATATGAAGGATAATGGAGGAAAGCGGGAACGTTTGATGTACATGTTTTAGTCGACACAAATCAGTTTCTGGATTATCTCCCAAACGGAGCAGTTTAGAAAAAAATGATATTAGTATTTTTTATTGGAAATCGAATTCTCTACAAAAAATAATGAGTAACATTTTTGCGTAAAACGAGTCATTAACGAGATAATCCACTTTTAAGGCGAACTTCCGCCTCGCTGGGATTGATGATGCAATGGGAAAAACACACACACACACAGTTACACACAGCGGAAAGTTATTGGTTCGACGGTCGAGGGTGTTTAACTTGATGTGTTTCTTTATATCCAACTTCTGTTATTTATCCTCTCTTTCCTGGCAACTTTTGTTGCTTTTTCGGATGCTTCAGTGAAGTGGCTACCTTCGACACGGCCAGCTCATCTAGCTCCGGGTTGGTTGACACTATCCTCTTTTTGCTTCTTTTGTTCATTGCAGCTTTCGTCTCAGCCAGAACTCTATGGAATACTTTTCTCCGTCTAGTTAGCTACCGAGCTTGAGAAGTCACGAAGCCGAGGAATATTAACCTCCAGCTTGGGCTGGCCTCTATCTCCTTTTAAGCTTCTCCTTTTTCGCCTTTATTGCACACCGAGGTACACTTCATCTCCTACTTTATAATTAAAAAAAAAACTATTTGAGTAATTGTTAGGTTTTGGTGAATATTTTTTTTCATCAAATCGCAATTTTGCAAAGTTATTGAAATTTTGGGATTTTGGAATTTTGGAATTTGGGATTTTTTGGAATTTTGGAGTTTTGGAATTTTGGAATTTTGGAATTTTGGAATTTTGAAATTTTTGAAGTTTGGAATTTCGGAGTTTGGGAATTTTAGAATTTAGAATTTTGGAATTTTTAGAATTTTGAAAATTGGAAATTTTGAAATTTTGAAATTTTGAAATTTTGAAATTTTGAAATTTTGAAATTTTGAAATTTTGAAATTTTGAAATTTTGGAATTTTGGAATTTTGGAATTTAAAAATTCTGGAATTTTTGTATTTTTGGAATTTTAAAATATTGGAATTTTGTAATTTTTGAATTCTGAAATTTTTGGAATTGTGGGAATCTAAGAATTGTTGGGATTTTTAAAAATTTTGAAAATTTAGAAAAAAGTTGTTTTTTGGCAAATTTGATAAAACTTTTGAAAGTCAGTGAGCTGTACAAAGTTACGATCTAGCTCGGACTATTCTCCATCTCTCTTCCCATATCCAACTTTTTTTTCTTCACTCGACTCTGACGTATAGATATATAGATATACTCAGCCAACTACGCCGGCACGAGCCTCTCGGATCGATAACTCTATACCACACTCGAATGTCTTATGCTGTGTGTTTTGTGGAGGGGAAAAAGGGGGAGGCGGTGGTGTGGGGTGAGGGGGTGGTGAGTGGGTGGGAAAAAGTTTCGAAAGGGGAAGGCAGAACTCAAATGCTCGGGAGAATCTATCCGAATTATTTATCCAACTCTTTTTTTTCTTGCCTGGTGTTGACTCGAGGGGGTGGGTGGGCGGTGGGAGGGGGGGGGGGGGAGTGACAATATTTTTCTTGGAAAGAATCGTTTGAGCCTTCGAATCACAGGCAAATCCAAAATGTATTCAAAATCGTAAAAAATCAAAATTTAAAATTTTTTTTTAATATTTCCAAATTTTCGAAATTTCAAAAAATTAAAAAAGCTCAAATTCGCAAATTGTGGAAATTTCGAAAATGTCAAAAACCGAAAATTTCGATAGAAAAATGAGTATTGTAAATTTTTCAATTTTCGAAAAAAATTTCGATAGTTACAGAAATTTGGAAATTCAAAAAAAAGAAGAAATGCAATTTTTGGTCAGTTGACAGTTTCGGGAAAGTTGTTAGAGGACAAAGTTGCATTCCATTATTTCTTGAATTATGAAAACGTATTGTTATCACTTGGACATGGTAAAACATGGGTATTTTACGTATGCAGACGATGCATGCAACCTGTTATAATACGATTCATACGCTCCTCCTTCGCTCCTTTCTGCTGTATCCAGCATCAAGCGTAATCTGATTAGCCTGAGCTTTGGGTAATTATTCGTACGTTCTGGAATTATATTGTTGGCTTTGGGCGGACTATTTATTTTCCACAATTCCAAAATTCAGTCCGATGTGGACGATGGGAAATTTGGTCCCCAAAGTTCGAAATTTTGACCGACTCAATCTATTCCCTCGTCTTCCTTGTCGAATTTTCGAATTGAACATTTTCAAAAAGAAGGAAAAATTCCGAAATTTTAAAGTTTGAAGCAGTTCAAAAAATTTGAAAATTTTGGAATTTTCAAAAAAATTGAGAATTTTGGAATTTTCCAAAATTTTCAAAAATTGTGAAAGTTGAAAAAATTTAAACTTTAAAATTTAAATTTTGGAAATTCAACAAATTCTAAAAACAAAAAAAAATACATTTTCCGTTCCGAACCCATGAAAAAGAGGGAAATTTGAAATATTAGAAAAATTCCATACCAAAAATTTCAAGCCCTGAAAATTTTCCAAAAAATTTCTAAAATATTCGAAAGTTGTTCAAAATTCCGAATATAAAAAAAACGAAAATAAAAAAAAAAAATAAAAAAAAAAATAAAAAAAATAGGGAAAAAAAGTCACAATTTTAAAACCACAAAAACTTTTAAAAAAAACGAAGAATTGCGCGAAAAATGGCAAAAATTCGAAAATCCTAAAATTGCGAAAAAAAATCGGCGCAAACTCGACAAACTCCTAGAATTTAAAAATAAAAAAAAAAGGGAAAGATCAAATAGCCCATCTCATGTCCACTCCTCGGCAATTCGAAATATATATATATACATCACCGGGATTATCGATAGAAGTGGCTGTACTGTTCGCTCAGTAAATAATCCACTTTCCTTCGAATGCTCGTCTCTCTCCGAGTTTGTTATTGGATTTATCTATGGCGGAGGGGGGTACACGTTGGATTGTGAGGAACCGGAATAAATCGATTCACGAATTGACTCGACGGCCCAGCCGCAACGGGACACTCAGTCGCTTTCCACATTTTTTCCTCTTCCTTCATTGTCTCTTCGTTTCAACGTCTTATTTTATTGGGAAAAGCCACCACCGACATTTGGTGATTGGTATTGGCTGATTAGGCTCGCCTTCCTGCCTCTCACGTTTCACCGCTCCACGTACGAACAAATCCTGCGAGATTCTCCCGAAAGATCCTGCAGGAATTTTAAAATAATGTAGCCAGTCTATGGGAATTGAAGGACAGGTTCTGGGAAAAGTCTTGATTAGCTGCAGTTCCGAATGGGATTGAAGCGTTGACAAAAAAAGGATAAGATTTGCGTTAGCTCCGCCAGCGCCAGCGAGCAGAGGGGAATGTGCCCCCACTACGCGCGACCTTGAGAGTTGCGCGCGAGGGGTATCGCCGTCTCATTGGATGCCGGAGCACGTGGGCTCCGGCGCGGCGCAATGTCAACGTTTTGGAGGAGTGGGGGGTCGAGGAAACGTGCTCGCTAGAGTCGTCATACCGTCTCCCGCTTTCTCTGGCCACGCCTATTGCGGGCGTGGAGGGGGTACCTCATTACTCGTTGTTAGTGGAAGCGTCAGCCCGCATACTGCGGAGCGATGGGAAGGGTAAGTAAGGGTAGGGAATTTCTGCCTGCTCACTCGGTGGGAAATGTGGTGAAGATATTTGTGGAGAATACTCATGGGGTTCTATAGAAAATCCCATGGATAATCCTGGAGATTGTACTGTAGGGAATATTATAATATTGATCTTTTTTCCAATTTTCCTTGACTTGCGACATCAACATGAAAATTAATCCCATCACAATTTCATAAATTTGAAAAAAACAATTGAAACTGTAGAATTTGGAGGAATTTGAAAATTTGGAAAACTCGATAATTTTTGAAAATAAAAAAATTTTTTTGGACAGTTTTGGAATATTTTGGCCAGTTCTTTATGCTGCTAAAATTAATTCCAAAGTGTAAATTGTCCAAGCTAGATGAAATCACAGAAATCAGATATAATTTTTTCTTTTGTAATTGTTGCTATCAGTAGAGATAAAAAAACATCTCGAATTGCCGACGATTTCCTCACATTGTATTTCAGCAATGAATAATTTTTAAGCCTGGGCCCGAGCGTTTACGGCCCGGTGAGCTCTCGGTGGAGTCACATTGGCGCACGCAGTCGTTCCTCTTGGCTGGCTAACCGTTATACAACATCCGCTCAAACCATAATACCTCTCTTCGGTACCGTCATGTGCCTCCGCCTCGGTTTTTCCTATCCCATTGTTCCGCCCGATATTATATAATTCCGTCTGTCCGTGTTATTTTCCTGCAACTCACTAGTCATCAGAGTCGACGGAAAAAAAATGAGCCACGAATTTTCCAACAAAATTTTCCAAATTTCCCACAAGTGTCATTTTTTTTCTAATTTGGTTAAACTTCAAACTTTTTTTTTTCTTTTTTCATTTTTGACCTTGGTCGAAAATTCCCGAACGTTTTTAATATTATTAAAATTCCGCTGCATTTTTTCAAAGTTAGTCTCCGCCCTCGGTGCCGCCATGTGCCACCTCAGTTTTCCCTAGCCCCTTTTTCCGCTCGATATTACGTAATTCCGTCTGTCCGTGTTCTTATCCCCCAAGTCACCAGCTATCGCAGTCGTTGGAAAAAATCCGGCGGAAAAAAATGTTTTGAATTTTTTGAAAATTTTCACCTTCTCAAAATATTTGAAATTTTCTAATTTATCAAATTATGGAATTTTTGGAGTTTTTAAATTTTTTGAAATTTTTGAAATTTTTGAAGTTTTTGAAGTTTTTGAAATTTTTGAAATTTTTGAAATTTTTGAAATTTTTGAAATTTTTGAAATTTTTGAAAGTTTTTCACATCTTGAACAATTTTACAATTTGAAAAAAAAATCAGAATTTTTGTTCTCGACGTTGAAAAAAAACTGATGTTCGAAATTATTTTGCATTCCCATTTTTTTAATTTTAGCTATTTTTGGAATTTTAAAAAATCAATGAACACGTTTAAAATGACGAAGTATCGAGTAGTGTTATGGAATGTTCATTTTTTTTCAATCGGTCACGGTTATATTTTTCCCATGAGATATTACATAATTTCATCCACACAGGTTGGCTCCCAGAAATAGACGAGTCATCACAACCAGAAAAAACTGAGCCACAAATCACCTAAAAATGCTGACAAATTCCTGGAGCAAGTTTAGAAAAAAAAATCGAGCTCAATCAACCATTACTAATAAAAAAAGTTCTCGGATTTTTTAAAATTCAATTTAACGTTAACTTAAAATTGGAACAAACTGAAAAAGCTGCAACCGAAGAAGGATGCAGTGTCACTTATAAAAATTGCGACTCGAATGTCCATGAATTGTATTTTTTTTCTAAAAGTCTACCTAGAAGATAATTACACGATAGATGATTATTTTAATGGGTCAATTCAATGCTTCGCCTTCGCATAAGGACACATTGTTGATGCAAATATTCTAAAGTTTCCAGGTACTTCAAGTATTTCAAGTCTAAAGATTTTCGAAAATTGATAAAATTCAATTTACGATTAATCAAAAAATCTCCAAGTTTCTCCGTTTTCGTTTCACGTAAATGTTCAAAAAATATCTCAACATTAAATCAAGGTCGTGTCATGTTTGTACAAAATTGTGCAGCGAAATAACACTTCCAAATTTGGATACCAAAAAATTTTGATGCTCCTCAATTTTTGAGTGATATATATATATATATCATACGTGATATACAAATGGGATATACAAAGCAGATCTGGGGGCACAAACTTGCCCAATCCGGGGATACACCCCCCCTCCCCCAATGTGGAGGTATACCCCCCAACCTCTCCCCCAATTCGGGGATAGACCCCCCCCCCCCTCCCAATTCGGGAACAGACCCCCCTCCCAATTCGGGGACAGACCCCCCCTCCCAATTCGGGGATAGACCCCCCCCCAATTCGGGGATAGACCCCCCCCTCCCAATTCGGGGACAGACCCCCCCTCCCAATTCGGGGATAGACCCCCCCTCCCAAATCGGGGATAGACCCCCCCCCCCCAATTCGGGGATAGACCCCCCCCCCATTCGGGGATAGACCGCCCCCCCCCAATTCGGGGATAGACCCCCCCCCCCCTAATTCGGGGATACACCCCCCACCCCTCCCCCAATTCGGGGATACACCCCCCTCCGCCTCCCCCAATTCGAGGATACACCCCCCTCCCCTCCCACAATTCGGGGATACACGCTCCCTTCCCCAATTAGGGATACACCCTCCCACCCACAATTGGGAGATACACCCTCCCACCCACAATTCGGGGATACACCTCCCCCCCCCCCCTTCCCCAATTTGGGAATACATCCCCACCCCCTTCCACATTTTGCGTATACCCCCCCCCCCCCATGCGGCATATGAACATCTCCGATTCGGGGCTATGGATAACCCCAATTCGAGAATATTTTCATCCCCTGACGACGTAGGAGTAATTTAGCTAGGAATGGAGAACATTTTATCCCCGTACCGGTATCTCATCCCCGATTTAACGATATATGGTCGGGGTTATTTTCCTCCTCAATAATTGTTCCTAATCTTTTAAATGACGTTTTTTTTGTTGAAATGAAATAAGAAAGTGCATTGGAGCGATGTTTCTCTCCTGAGAACAGCACATTGTACAGACTGATAAAAATCGGTCAATGAGGCCGATTGTTAATTCAAAGTGTTACAGTTGTGATGCTTAATGGGCGGCTCTATGCGCGACTTTTGCAGAGCGATTCATGAATGGAAGCCAGTCTCCGCTCTCTCTCCCGACCTACCGCACATGATGCCATATAATACCCAGGCCAAGAGTCCTCGGCTACCTCTCTTCACGTCTCCTCCTACTCCTCCTCTTCCTCCTCCTCCCTCCTCCTCCCGTTGCCTCGACCCAACCTTTTTCTACTTTGCATTTTCTTCGCCTCGCTTTTCCCGAGTGAATTTAATTTTGCGGATTGAATGTACGAAATCTCTTACGTTTGTTTGCAAATTTGGGGAATTTGTATTGTTTGAAAAAATTGAAAATTTGGACAATTTTTAGCAATTTTGAAGATTTTTTTTTTCCAATACTGAAATTATTTTTTTTTAATTTTACGATTTTTTAGACTTTTTGCATTTGGTCAATCGTCGAAGTTATTTACTTCTTTTGATTTTTTGGAATTTCTTGATTTTTTTAAAGTTTTTGAATTTTTAAAATTTTTTGAATTTTTTGGGTTTTTTGAATTTTTTGAATTTTTTGAATTTCTTGAATTTTTTGAATTTTTTGAATTTTTTGAATTTTTTGAATTTTTTGAGTTTTTTGAGTTTTTTGAATTTTTTGAATTTTTTGAATTTTTTGAATTTTTTGAATTTTTTGAATTTTTTGATTTTTTTGAATTTTTTGAATTTTTTGAATTTTTTGAATTCTTTGAATTTTTTGAATTTTTTGAATTTTTTGAATTTTTTGAATTTTTTGAATTTTTTGAATTTTTTGAATTTTTTGAATTTTTTGAATTTTTCAAACTTTCCGAATTTTTCGAATTTTTTGAATTTTTTGAATTTTTCGAATTTTTTAAATTTTTCGAATTTCTCGAATTTTCCGAATTTTTCGATTTTTTGAATTTTTCGAATTTTTAGAATTTCTCGAATTTTTCGATCTTTTCGAATTTTTCGAATTTTTCGAATTTTTTTAATTTTTAGAATTTTTAGAATTTTTAGAATTTTTAGAATTTTTAGAATTTTTAGAATTTTTCGAATTTCTCGAATTTTTCGAATTTTTCGAATTTTTCGAATTTTTCGATTTTTTCGAATTTTTCGAATTTTTTGAATTTTTCGAATTTTTCGAATTTTTCGAATTTTGTTAAAATTGATTTTCGATCCAAAATGAATTGAATACCGCTGACGTCCAATGAATGTCAAAGAGGAAATTTAAGTTTGCACGTTTGGCAAAATTCGAATAACATACAGTGATTAAATATCGATATCGGAATTTCATTTGGAAACAGTCACTGACAATTATAGATTTTAATTTATTCCCGTGGAGTGACCCGCCCCAATTATTCCGTGATATTTCCATCTCGAGTGTCATTCCATTTTGTCATCAGTTCCCATATATTGAGTGAAAAAGAGAAATGGAATAAACGAGGTGGGTACAATATTGTTCAGTCCGCAACCATTTCGCGACGGCTCGCGCAACTTCAACCCGCGATATCTCCTCAATTTTCAGAGTTACGTAAAAAATGTATATAACATAAAATGTAGATTTTGATATGAGGAACAATATTTATTTGAAGTATTTTGTTGTATCTCTAACCGTTTTCACAGCAGAGAATGTTTTAAGTGGTGGAAATTAATAGAGAACTGTGGAGACTCGTGGGTACATGCAGACACACACGAACACACACTAACATACACCAACACACAGCAACACACACTAACACACATTACCACACACCAATATACACACACTGACATATACACACATCAACACACACACACGCACACAGACGGCAACTCCGATCACTCTCTTTACATTTATGTGTTAATTTTTTTTTTCTAAATATCTAAGTTTAAAAAAAAAAATGTGTTATCAGTTTTGGAGAATCGCTTCAGAAAAAAGTGCAATGCTTTCAAAGAAAGTGGGACTGAAATGGCCGACAGCTACTGGCTCTATCATTATCGGAATATACTGGTATTCTTATCGGCAATATTGATTTCCTTCGAGTCCTGGGTTATCACGCGATGCAGAATTGAAACGGTCGCTTGTTTGTTTTGCGCAAGGACTCGCGAAAAAAATGGCCCAAATTGAGAATATTTTTCCTCTAGTTTGCGGAATGGAGTTGCCAATTTTGAGGGAGCAAAATTAATTTATGAATTTGTTTATTCTCCAAGTTGCGCATTTTTTTTATGGGATGTGTAGATATGAGCGAGTTTGTTCAAAAATTTCGAAGGATTAATGAATTTTAAGGAATCGAAAAATGTTAAAAATGGAAAAATTAAAAATTTTTTTAATAATTTCTAAATTAATATTTATCATTTTTAATTTATTAATAATTTTTTAAATCTTTTAATTTAATTTTTTTAAAATAAATTTAAAAAAAAATTCTAAAAAAATTACATTTCGTAAAAAAATTATGTTTTTAATATTTGTGAAAGGTAAAAATTTCAAAAAGTAAAAATTATTCAAATTTGGAAAATTGAAAAAAAAATCGAATTCCCAGAAATTTACAAAAATTTTGATAGATTAAATAAAAATTTGGAGAAGTTTTGAAAATTTACAAAAATTTTGAAGTTTGATAAAAAAATTCGAAACTTTACGAAAACTTTGAATTGAAATTTCTATTTTATTATTTCACCGCTTCGATGGATATTGTGCACTGCGTGTTCTATACCCCCAATCCAATAGCATATATAGAGCAAAATGGTGAAAAAGAAATTATAGTAGGAAAGTCGAAGGTATCGTAGCATTGTTATTGCAAATGTATGTGTGGATCGCAGCACATGGGGTCTAGTATCATCGGTGTAACGGTGGCGAACATTACGATTGCTTTGACCTCGCTTCAGCTTTTTTATTATTGAATACTGTGTATAGTCGTCAAACTGTACCGCTTGACGCTGTGCATCATAAACTGTGTGATAACTTTTCTCTTTCATATGTAATACCAACCAAGCACACCGCGACCTATCGCATTTTCCATGAATAATGTATTTGTATCGAGGAAAAGCATAAGGACGGAGTTGGAAAAAAAAGTATCGGTACGGAAATGATGGAAAAATGGGGATTATTAAACCTTTCAACATTAAGGAAAAACATTTCCGTCTTCCACGGAACCCATCTGATTTTTTTGGTTCGTTAAAATCGGCGTTTTTTTAAACCGCGAGTCGCGCGATTCTCCGAACGTTCTTCAAGCGCGTATTGGGAGAATCTCTCGCATTTTGTTTTGGGATCATACGTCGAAAAGTAAAGGAGCTAACCCAATTTCCATAATAACCTTTTTTGTAGTGCACATTGAGAGCTACAATAAAGCTTTATACGAACATTCTTCAATATTCTTAGTTTTCAAGATATCAGCCGAAAATGTCTTCGGTTGATGCCGCGGCATTTCTCCGCAGGTGGCGCGCTTCCGATTCCGCGGCGCGCGTCACCCGCGACAATTCCGATCGAATCGAAGAATAAAATTCCCATCACCTTAACTGCGGGGTATAAATGAATTTCATCTCCACCTAAATAAACTCAGAGAGTTACTTGAGGCATTAAAAAAGTTTCGCTGAAACATTTCAATTTTCGAAGATATTTTCGCTAATATTGCTGTTCCCTTAGTTCCGCACTCATTCGAGTACCACCGCGATTTTTCCTTTTAATTCTGCATGTAGCTCCTAAATAAGTCGTCCGTTAGAAAAACGATAAAGAACTTTTTTATCGCAAATCAAATTTCGCGCATAAAAGATTTTATCACATTTTTCCATAAAAGCTCATGCTAACAAGATATTTGACCTCGAGAATCTTCATGTGCAATCACATTGGTTGCACTCATTCACCGCTGCTAATTTAATGACAATTCTTTAATTAACCCCCAATATTTTAATGAATTGAAGAAGTTTCGCGGAGATGTTTCAATCATTTTGTTTAGGGATATGATTTTTTAAATAATTTTTGGAACAAGTCTGGGTACTTTCGGTCTCCTTGGCGAACGTTTGCTGCATCCATACATGAATAGTGAAAAATGAACGACACCCCATTTTGCCCCCCCCCCCCGCCGCCGCCCCACGGTCTATAGCCAGTGGCCGGCACGTTTCCTTCTTTCAGCGAATTGCCCGAGAACACAAGTACACGGCACCTTTAGTAGTGGTACTTGCGGTTTCGTGTATATATGGCTCAACCACGTTTCACCTAACGGCGACAGAAAGTCTGAAAAGACTGGGGGACGCATACATGTACAGCGATATATCTATATGGCTTGGAACTTCTGAAGTTTCAGAAATTTTTGAAATTTTTGAAATTTGTCAGCAATATATGTGGAAAATTTTACGAATTTTTTGAGTTTTTTTTTTCGATTTGGGGACACTTAAGTTCGCAAGTTTTGGGAGTTTTTTAATTCACGTTTTGGGAAATTAATTTTTTTTAATATTTTCGGAATTGCGAAAAATTACGAATTGTTCATGATATTCGAAATTTTAAGAATTCTGGACATTATGGAATTATTTCGAAATTAGAAATCAAAAAATTACTCAAACAAAATTTGAAGCGGTTTGAGAAATTGGTAAAGGTTGTATATGTATATGTCAATGATGAGGATTTTTGATTAGCGATTTTTGCAATGTTAATTTTTGGAGTTTTTAGAGTTTTTTAGAAGTCTCCAAAAATTTTCGAAGAATTTTGAAAAAAAATTTTTTTAATTTTTATAATTTTCGAAGTTTTGAAATTTTTGCAAATTTATGGGATTCTCGGATTTGAGAAGAATAAATCATACTCCAGATATTTTCGAAACATTCAAAAATTTCTAAATTCTAACAATGGTCAACTTCTGCAAAATTTTGGAAGCTCCGAAATTATTCTCTTTGACCAAATGCTCAAAACTTTTGTTCACATAAAATTCGTAACCTTCTCTGCAGAAAATTATAGAAAGTTCGAGAATGACGATTATCAAAATTTTCACTTTCGCAAAGTGCTGAATTTGCAATTTTAGGCAAACTGCTAAATTTTAAAATCTAAGTTTCGAAAATCTCCAGATCAGCAAAAATCACCAAATTTTCAAAAAGAGTTTAAAAACTCCGAACGTTTTGGGAAAATTCCACAATTCCCAAAGTTTTGAAAAGTTTCCCAAATTTATAAAATTTACAAAATTTACAAAATTTACAAAATTTACAAAATTTACAAAATTTACAAAACTCACAAAATTTACAAAACTTACAAAATTTACAAAATTTACAAAATTTACAAAATTTACAAAATTTACAAAATTTACAAAATTTACAAAATTTACAAAATTTACAAAATTTACAAAATTTACAATATTTACAAAATTGACAAAATTAAAAAAATTTACCAAATTTCCCAAATTTACAAATGTATGAAATTTGCAAGAATTTGCAACAATAACAAAAACTACAAAAATTACAAAAATTACAAAAATTACAAAAATTACAAAAATTACAAAAATTACAAAAATTACAAAAATTACAAAAATTACAAAAATTACAAAAATTACAAAAATTACAGAATTTACAAAATTTACAAAACTCACAAAATTTACAAAACTTACATAATTTACAAAATTTACAAAATTTACAAAATTTACAAAATTTAAAAAATTTACCAAATTTCCCAAATTTACAAATGTATGAAATTTGCAAGAATTTGCAACAATAACAAAAACTACAAAAATTACAAAAATTACAAAAATTACAAAAATTACAAAAATTACAAAAATTACAAAAATTACAAAAATTACAAAAATTACAAAAATTACAAAAATTACAAAAAATACAAAATTTCCGAAAATTTCCAAAGTTCCACAAAGTTTGACAAAACTGCCAAAATTCTCAAAGCGCCCAAGTTATCCGCGGACACACATATGCATGGTACCCGGTGGTTTCACGTATACATGTTGGAAGCGCGTTTTACCTAACGGCGACAGCAAGTCTGAAACGACTGGGACTACTCATCCATGTCTATAGTCAGGCGGCTCGGTTCGCGATCACTTATTCATGCCCGGAGAAATGATTCCAGCCCACCCCCACCCTCTACACCGCGTTCCACCCCCGCAAGAGCTTTTTACCCTAGCACTGCGGCCTGGTCATGGGATGTAACGTATATATGCCGGGGAATAAAACGGCTTCACCTCGCCGGGGATTTTCATCACTTTTTTTTTCTTTTTGCCGCGAGCTTTTTTATCATCTCTTTTTCACCAAGCCTTGCAGAAAGCGTATTGTTTGGTCGGGCAAGATTGCACTGTAGGGAAGTACCGCATAAGTGAACAGGAAGAATTGCAACTCTCGAAAAAACATTGTAATTTCTTCGATTTTCGACGAATATGGATTTTTTTATTTCCACCAATTTCAAAACCCCCGGCTCTAACTTACTGTATTTTTTAACTGAGTTATAAATGAACTCGCATGAAATTTTTATGGGTGATAGAGGAGCGTATGCTTAAGCCGTCTTAATTTTCTTGGAATTTTCTGACGCGTAGTAATGAAGAAAAAAAATCCGATTTTTAATTTTTTAATTCGTCCAAATTTTCAAACAATGCAATATTCAAATTAATTTGCTGAGTTTTTGGTGTATACATTAGCTATTGGATTGCCACTATAGAAAAGGCAGTACACACCCATGGAAAGGGGTGAATGATAATGGGGAAATTTCTACAGCTACACCACGTTCGCTGTCACGATAAACTTTTCAATTGAAAATACATGACTCCTCCCGGTGAATTTAGTATTGTCGGCCAAAATTCGCGCAAAGTTGCGAGTTGAATGGAAAGAGCGGATGAATGGCAATTGAGTTGACGGCTGTTGGGAATTTTAGAAATTTTTCACCATGGGGCTTGTATGTGGGTGCCTTTACCCCGAAATATGTCACTCGTCAAAAATATTGTGGGTTCATTAAAAAATTGTTATTGAATTAGCAGCGGTGAATGAGTGCAACCAATGTGATTGCACATGAAGATCCTCGAGGTCAAATATCTTGGTAGCATGAGCTTTTATGGAAAAATGTGATAAAATCTTTTATGCGCGAAATTTGATTTGCGATAAAAAAGTTCTTTATCGTTTTTCTAACGGACGACTTATTTAGGAGCTACATGCAGAATTAAAAGGAAAAATCGCGGTGGTGCTCGAATGAGTGCGGAACTAAGGGAACAGCAATATTAGCGAAAATATCTTCGAAAATTGAAATGTTTCAGCGAAATTTTTTTAATGCCTCAAGTAACTCTCTGAGTTTATTTAGGTGGAGATGAAATTCATTTATACCCCGCAGTTAAGGTGATGGGAATTTTATTCTTCGATTCGATCGGAATTGTCGCGGGTGACGCGCGCCGCGGAATCGGAAGCGCGCCACCTGCGGAGAAATGCCGCGGCATCAAGCGAAGACATTTTCGGCTGATATCTTGAAAACTAAGAATATTGAAGAATGTTCGTATAAAGCTTTATTGTAGCTCTCAATGTGCACTACAAAAAAGGTTATTATGGAAATTGGGCTAGCTCCTTTACTTTTCGTCGTATGATCCCAAAACAAAATGCGAGAGATTCTCCCAATACGCGCTTGAAGAACGTTCGGAGAATCGCGCGACTCGCGGTTTAAAAAAACACCGATTTTAACGAACCAAAAAAATCAGATGGGTTCCGTGGAAGACTGGAATTACTACTGTTTTCAATTTTTGTTTAATATTAAAAATTTCAATAATCCCAAGTTCTTCAGAAATTCGAAAAAATTTCATCACTTCCGTCTCGAGGAGAGAAAATCGTAACAACTCCAAAATTATGGAAATTTAGAACATGTCACAAATTTTGAAAAATTACAGGAAATTGCTTTGGAAATGTCAAAAATTTTTGCCCACTTGGATTACTCGGATTTCCAAAATTTTGAAAAAATTTGAAATACCAGAAAAAAGAATTACGTAATGTCTATTTGAATGTGGGGGGGGGGGGGGGGTTATGGCCTAGCTTTGCGTAGATTTCGACTTATCAGTGATTTCACTCGCTCGAGGCAAATATTGCTCGATAAATGGAAGCTTACGTGTACACACGCACGGCCAGCAAGTTGAAATGCGCCCCAAAGAACACTATAATAACGCAAAAAGCACGCGAAGAATATTTTCTCGACAGTCTATTATCACTCGTCTCACGCTAGCGCTGACATGCAAAACAAAAAAAAATGAATCGAAAAGAAATGCGGAACTACATATTTTCTGCACGGAGAGAAAAGTTACGGGAGAAAGACAGTCGTGTGCTATGGAAATACACATAAAAAACACCATAAAGATTCCACAAAGTGTGCGAATTTTTTTTATTAGATTTTTGTTAAAAATTGCTCTATTGCATCAATTCTTATAAACCATTCCAATTGTTTATAACGCTCTCCTGAGAGAACCGTTGGAGCCACAAAAAAATGTATATAACAAAAGTTGCTCGCCGTCTAAAAATGCACATTTCAGGTCATATGACTTTTCACGCTATCTCGCATAATTAGTGAGATATTGCAAATTGTTGCTAAAAAAATTAATATGCTCACCATAGAGCTCTCTAAACGATTTCAATGGTTTATAACGCTCTAACGTCGAAACGGTTGAAGACACGAAAAAAGTCAAAATACACAAAATATGTATTTTTTTATAAGGAACAACATTTATTTGACACATTTTTGCGTATCTATAATATTTCGTGAGATACAGCGTTATAAACAATTGAAATTGTTAATCACAATAGAGACCGGGAGACATATATGGAGCAAAAACTAATCAGCTCTAAGTTACGGCAAGGCGCTTCGATTGCGTTATACAGCACTCACACACACACACACACACACACGCGCACACACACACACACACACACACTTTTTTTATCGTCTAGAAAAGTCAGAAATACCATGAAACGTGGAGATCTGATGAAAAATCGATTTTTCATTTTCGGGGGCAAAACAGTAAATATCCCCATCGGAAAGTTAAAAATAATTCTTCCAAATTTTGGAAATTTTTTTTTGGCAAAACTTGCTCGAATTTTCGGGACTTTCCTACAAGTTTTTGCCACCATCAACGCTAAAGTTTTAATTAGTACACAGATAATAACTACGCGTGCATTCTCCGTGCCGAAAAACGGGGGGTGGTGGGAGGGTGGGAGGGGGGGGGGAGGGAGTCCAGAGAAGGAGGAAAAATACGTAATTTGCGCGCATGTAGAATGTCAATGTCGAATGTCTGTGTTATAAACAACGTGGCATTAATGCATGGTGGGTCCGTGCTCATCCAGCCCAAGCTCCGGTTGTTTATGCCGTTCCTCACTCACACACATAGAGGCATGCACATAGGCACACATAAGCATGCGCAGACAGGCCACATACCGGAATTACGCTTCTTGAATTTTCGTCCTGACGCTAGATATCTCCTCTCCCTCCCCCCCCCCCCTCCCTTCATTTACGCCCCGAGTCGCCGAGTTTGTTCTTCCCTGGCAATTCGATTTGCGCTGATTAAATATTTAAATCCTACGAATTACGTCGCGCGTTATTTCCACGTGGTAAAGAAAAAAAAATATAAAAAATATTGGATATTTTGTGGAGAAATCTTGGGAAAATTTCAAGTGCCCGATAATTGAGGTCCAAAAAGGTCCAAAACTGGAGGAAAATTTGAGAAAAATGAACATTTTTTGAATATTCACGTGGAAGGCTGTCCCATTTTTTAATTAGAAAAGTGTCCCATTTTTTTTTTTGGAAATATCGCAATTTCTAAGCAAAAAATGTATGAAATTGGAATTTAAAAATATGTCCCAATTTTAAATTGAAAATGTGTCCCAATTAAAAAAATGAAAATATGTCCCAATCGTAAATTAAAAGAATGTCCCAATTGTAAATTAAAAGAATGTCCCAATTGTAAATTGAAAAATGTCCCAATTGTAAATTGACAATATGTCCCAATTGTAAATCGAAAATATGTCCCAAATCTAAAGTGAAAATATGTCCCAATGTTTATGTGAAAAACTGTCCCAATTTTAATTTATAAAATTATCTCAATTCTCAATGAAAACGTGTCTCAAACTTGAATTGGAAAACTGTCCCAATTTCAACCTGGAAAAATGTCCCAATACAAAATTGGAAAAATGTCCCAATTCTAAATTGGAACGATCTCGCAGTTTCAAATTACGTTCAACATTGTTCAATGTTAAATAGTGTACATGTACCAATGTTTATTCGAAAAGCATGCCAATTTTTAGTTGGAAAACAAATTCAATCTGGAATTTCGACACGGTCACTTGGAGAATTCCCCAATCGGCAATTAGAAATTGTACCAATATCCCCTGGTAAAATGGCCCAAACTTGAACTCTAAAATTCTTCATTCTTCACTTGCAAAATGCCCCAATAGCTGATGTGAAATTTTCAATGTGCAAAAGTAGAAATTATTCCAATTGTCAGATAAACAACCTCCGAATTGTTAATTGGCAAAACATCTAAATTACAAATTCAAAAAAATTATCAATTTTCATTCAGTTATATATCTCAATGTTCAGTGTCAAATTATCCTGAATATGAATTGCAAAGAGTGCTCATGTGCGTGCATGTGTGTGTGCGTGTGTGTGTTTTTTTTTTTTTTTTTTTTTTTTTTTTTTTTTTTTCACTCTTTCTCTATTCGTATTCACCCACGTCCCCGCTGGTAAGCATTACTACATGGGCAATACTACGGATCAGAGTACCCACCCATTGCGGCTGGGGCCGACTTCGCCATTTCAGCTCATCGTATTTCTAATCACAGGGTAAACCTCCAGAAACCCCTGTGATACGATGGCGGGCGTCTACGATGGAACCCTCCCTCCCCCCCCCGCGCGACGGGTCGCGTTCGGTCCCGGCTCACGGTCTCACTTCATGGATACCGCCGATAGCACACACGGAATGTTCCTGCCATCGGTCGGAGTCCGTGAGAAAATATTTTTCAGAAAAAATATTTTGCAGTGAGCGGGAATCGAACGCGGGACCTTTAGAATAGTAGGCAGACACTCTACCGACTACGCCAAAGCCCCGTCGTGTGTGTGTGTGAGAGTGGGTGGGTGGGGTGAGTGGGTGGGTGGTTGGGGGGATGGGTGGGTGGGTGGGCGGGTGGGGGGATGTGTGAGTGAGTGAGTGGGTGGGTGGGTGGTTAAGTGGGTGTGTGGGTAAGTGGGTGGGCGGGTGGTTAAGTGAGTGGGTGGGTGAGTGAGTGGGTGGGTGGGTGGCTGAATGAGTGGGTGGGTGGGTGAGTGAGTGGGTAGGTAGGTGGGCAGGTGAGTGGGTGGGTGGGGTGAGTGGGTGGGTGGTTGGGGGGATGGGTGGGTGGGTGGGCGGGTGGGGGGATGTGTGAGTGAGTGAGTGGGTGGGTGGGTGGTTAAGTGGGTGTGTGGGTAAGTGGGTGGGCGGGTGGTTAAGTGAGTGGGTGGGTGAGTGAGTGGGTGGGTGGGTGGCTGAATGAGTGGGTGGGTGGGTGAGTGAGTGGGTAGGTAGGTGGGCAGGTGAGTGGGTGGGTGGGGTGAGTGGGTGGGTGGTTGGGGGGATGGGTGGGTGGGTGGGCGGGTGGGGGGATGTGTGAGTGAGTGAGTGGGTGGGTGTGTGGGTAAGTGGGTGGGTGGGTCGTTAAGTGAGTGGGTGGGTGGGTGGCTGAATGAGTGGGTGGGTGGGTGAGTGAGTGGGTAGGTAGGTGGGCAGGTGAGTGGGTGGGTGGGTGAGTGAGTGAGTGGGTGGGTGGGTGGGTAGGTGGGTGGGTAGGTGGGTGGGTGGGTGGGTGAGTGAGTGGTTGAGTGGGTGGGTGGGTGGCTGGGTGAGTGGGTGGATGATCTAGAATCAATTTCTCTGCATAAAATATGTTATAACATTTTTCTCTAAAATCCCTCCTTAACAAAATACGTGAATTGTCAGGGAAGTTATACGTATTCTTCAATTTTCATCCGGAAGTTATCGTTTTGACCCGTCAACGAATGTCTTTTTTCCAATGAAGCACATGCACGTAACTATTACCTATTTCTAATTAAAACTTTGTTGCTGTTGAGGGACTCGGATGTAACGGGCAACTGTGACGCAGTCTAATCACTAGGGGAACTTCGTGTTTATCACTATTGACCGAACAATTTACAGAATTTGGGTTAGTTGTTGCTATCGGGTTTGGAAATTTGGGAAATGATAGCCCCCAGGGTTCGCTGCGGCCAGATATGTCTCTATGGAGAAATTTGTTTTCCCAATTATCAACACAAAAAAGCATTTTTTAAACTTGGCAATACGAAAATTTTGCATAATTTTTTCTGCAAATCGCAATTAAAAAATAAAGTGCAATCTAAAATTTCCAAACAATTTTCAGAAAATTCAAAAAAAAAAAAAGAAAATTTTGAAATTGAAAGAAAAATGTGTGGAAGTAAAAAAAAATTGTAAATTTGAGAGTTTCCTAATTGACAAAATTTGCATAGTGAAGTAGTTCATCAAGGTCGCTCAGTGCTCGCCAAATATCTGGAAAACTAAGAGCGGTATAAAAAAATACTTCAAATAAAATCTGTAGGTCTCAATCTCCTCTACAAAAGTGGTCCTTATCAATTCATTGCTATCTCGTCTAATTTTTGAGATATTCGCTGAAAACAGGTGGGACGCGAGGATGCAAACGGATGGACCGCTTCGTTGCTGAATTTAGGAATTGCCAAAAAAAAAGTGTGCCGCAGAACGACAGACCGAGAATAGCCTGCATAAAAAAAAACATCTTCCCCCCCCCCCCCCGAAAATGAACCGAGGGAAATATTTTTAATGACGTTGGGCCTTTTGACGTCTCCTTCAATTTTTGACGGTATTTAAATAATTTGAAATTACCCTAGTGGAATTCATGAGTAGTCTCGTCGAGGTAAACCTCGATTTGAGATTAATTTGATGCTGGAATAGACGGGGAATGGCAATGCGAGGTAGTGAGCTCTCTGGTGGGGTCTAAGTGGGAGGTTTTACCGCACCAAGGGGTGGAACTCTCTGTAATTCCAGAGTCGTAAATGCGATCGTGTTACGGCCGTTAAAACACGTTGAAAATCTTGCACTAGCCAATTTTACTCTTATTTCGGAGTCTCATTATGGGCCACAATTTTTTCGACTTATTTCATTGCTGATTTATTCGGAAAACAAGTGGTGCTAACTGAGTGCGACGAATTGGGGTGGGGCAAAAAAATTGCCCTGTGATTTCTACTGAAGAAAAGAGGCTAGCTCCTAACTGAGTGCTTTTAACGACAAATGTTATAAAAGCTTTTTTATAGAGAATTTTATTTCCGATGAAAAAGTTTTTTGTCAATTTTTTATCGGGCGACTCAGTCGCGAGATATATCCGGAAATCCAATGCACAGCATAGGGGTGTCGTAGCTGCCGGCCGTACCGATCACTTCGAGATCACCGTATCGCCTAAATTATGCAACTTAAGACAAAAAGTCATTAGGTATGAAAGGTGTAGTTTTAAAAGAGGAACAATATTTGTTTAACACTTTTTTCCCTATCTCTCATCGCTTTCGTGATAGAGCGTTGTAACCGTACGCACCTCCTTCTCAAGTGCGATTGCGGGGCAAAGTAATTTCTTCTATATAGTTTGTAAAAAGCTACTTTGATCAAAAATTTCCAAACTTCTCAAAATTTTGAGCAAAATTTCAAGCATTTCTAAAATTGAAAGCAACATTCCTATTTCCTATTTTTCTGGATATTGGGAAGTCAAATGTTGGAAATGTAAAACTGCTTTATTCTCCGTTGATGCCGTATCGTGATATTGTGACATAAACTTAGACGAGGTTAGTGTTAGTCGACAGTGGCCCCCCGGCAATCCGGCATCATCATAGCCCAGCCCCGTAAGCTTAGGTGGCTTCCAAGCAACGGTTGAAGGGAGTAGTAGGCATTGTCGACCATAACGATCGTCATTCTCTCGCGAGCTGTCGCGAGGGAGTATAACTGACAACCAGACAAGCATATCACAGACGTAATATTGCCAAGTAGCTCGTCTGTGACATATTAGAGTATGGCATTCCGGCAATCAATCTAGACTGTGTGTTTGGTTGAGTGTGTGTGTGTATGAGTGGATGTGGACATCTAGCCCCCCCCACCCATCCTTTTACTCACCCATCCTTTTACTCACCCACCCTCCCACCCACCCTCCCACCCACCCACTCTCCCACCCACCCACTCACCCACCCGCCCTCCCGCCCACTCCCCCTCCCACCTACTCACCCACTCTCCCACTCTCCCATCCACCCACTCTCCCATCCACCCACTCACCCACTCTCCCATCCACCCACTCTCCCATCCACCCACTCACCCACCCGCCCTCCCAACCACTCCCCCTCCCACCTACTCACCCACCCACCATCTCTGCCACCTACCCACCCACCCTCCCTCCCGCCCGCCCACCTACTCACCCGCCCAACCTCTCACCTACTCACCCACCCACTCTCCCACCTACTCACCCACCCATCCTCGCACCTACTCACCCACCCATCCTCCCACCTACTCACCCACCCAGCTACCCACCCACTCACTCTGCTACCCAGCCACCCACCCACTTACCCACCGACCCACCCAGCTAGCCATCCACCCACCCAGCTATCCAACTCAAGGATTTCATTCTCTACTATTTTTGCTTCGGATACTCATGATTTCCCAAAAACCAAATTATAATGAAATCCACGCAACCTATAGTCATCATTCTCAGATGTTGGACTATTGTGACTAAAACATCGTTGTCTCAAAACTGTAAAATTGCACGGTGCAGCGCTCATCATGCGAACGATGATGTGCTGCGGAGAGGCACAACTACTGAAGTGTTAAATGTCCCAGAGACTAATGAATGCTGTTCTCTCTCTCTCTCTCTTTTTTTTTCTTTTTAGCTTAGAGGGCACAAGGAGGGCCCAGCGACTACTGTGTATCGCAATCGATCGAACCAATGAACAATGGGAATTGAACGACACGGTCAATTGCACGCGCATTTGGGAACGGATCCTATCATCCGTGATCCATTGTCCTTCTCGGCACTGCTCTGATGCAATTTATGTGGAGCCATTCCGCTGTCAATTACCGGGCAATTCTTCTGACAAAATGAATCAATGTATTAAACTTGCATAGATTTGTACATAATTGCTTAGAATTTTGAAGAAGTGAGCGGTGTGAGCGTGGCTCAACGGGGCTGCACCAATAATTTCTCAATTTCGCAGTCACCTTGAATTAGCGACCCACACACCACCCGCCTATACTCAACTAGGTAGTCAGCCACTCACCCACCTAGCCAATCCATCCAGTCACTCACCCGACCACCCACCCACCCATCGACTCACCCGCACACCCACCCACCCATCCATTCTCTCACCCACCTATCAGCCCATTCACTCACCCACCTACCCACTCACCCACCCACCCACTCACCCACCCACCCACTCACCCACCCACCCACTCACCCACCCACCCACTCACCCACCCACCCACACACTCACCCACCCACACACTCACCCACACGCTCACTCAGCCACCCACCCACTTATTCACCCACCCACCCACTCACTCACTCACCCACTCACCCACCTACTCACTTACCCACCCACTCAGTCACCCACCCATCCATTCTCTCACCCACCTATCCATCCATTCCCTCACCCACCTATCCATCCATTCCCTCACCCACCTACCCACCCACTCACCCACCCGCCCACCCACTCACCCATCCATTCACTCACCCGCCTATCCATCCATTCACTCACCCACCTACCCACCCACTCACCCACCCACACACTCAGCCACCCACCCACCCACCCACACACTCACTCACCCACCCATTCACTCACTCACTCACTCACTCAACCACCCACCCACCCATTCACCCACTCACTCACCCACCCACTCAGTCACCCACCCACCACCTGAATCGAGGAAACCCTATCCTACTGTACTATTTTTGTTCGAACGTGTGCAACTTGAAGAATCCTGAATTTAGTAGATTTTGTGAATAATTCGATATTTAAAGAAAATATAAAACATGAACATTTCATAAATGTTTTTAGTCTTCTGAAATCACTACCATTCCTAATTGTTAGAATCATATATATAAATACAAGCAGATTTTTCCATGATTTATCAGCAGAAATTGGAGACTCGAGCCTTATACAAACTCTTCATTTTCTCTTCGGTTGGCTTATCTGCCGTCTATCCTTAGCTATCCTACCAGGCCAATTATCTTAATTAACTCAATTAACGTTCTATCCGTCCCTCTCATTTCAGGTACGCACCTTGTTCGTGAGTGGCTTGCCGATGGACGCTAAACCGAGGGAGCTCTATCTACTTTTCAGAGCGTACGAGGTGAGTTTTCAGCATTTCTTTATTCCCGTTTTAATCTTCATACTTTTATCAAATCTTTCTTACGCAAATATTTGATTTGCTCTTCTGTGAGTTCATCAGTATGCTAGAGGTATAAATTTCATTTTTTTAATACAGCGATTTTGACATTTAGAACATTTTAATCTTTTTTGTTTTTGTTTTTTCAAATCTCTCCAATTTGTGATGTTTTGTTTTTTTTCCGTATTTTTTTTTTTTTTTTTTGAATAGTTAATTTTTTTTTAATTTTCGACACAGTCGAAATTTTGATTCTTTGGAATTTTTCCAATATTTGAAATTTTGAACGTGATTGAAATTATTCAACTTTTATTTTCTCAAATTTGAAAATCATTAAATTTTCCAGAAGTTTAATTATTTTCAAATTTGCCAGAATTCCACTTTTTTCAAATTGTATTTTTTTTCAATCTTACAAATATTTCAAATTTATGGAATTTTTTAAAAATTTTGGTGTTTCCAATATTTAGGATTATTGATTTTTTTGTTTTTGAAATTTTTTTAACCCTTTTTAGAGGGTATAAGATGAATTCTGAAGGCCCATACTTTAATCCCCGTACTTGCTATTTTTAGGAATCTTTGTTCCTCAAATATTTGACTCGCTCTTCCGTAAGTTCCTCATTCTGTTTGAAGTAACAGGAGGCAACTGTAATTACGCGTAATGAACGAATTCAGTTTGCATTTTTTTTAATGAAAAAATTTGCAAAAACTATTTCGTAATTTAATTTTTTTGATCGAGTTGAAAACATAAACACACAACGTGCTATGGATATTCAAAAATTTCAAAAAATTCAAAAATTTCAAAAATTTCAAAAATTTCAAAAATTTCAAAAATTTCAAAAATTTCAAAAATTTCAAAAATTTCAAAAATTTCAAAAATTTCAAAAATTTTAAAAATTTCAAAAATTTCAAAAATTTTAAAAATTTCAAAAATTTCAAAAATTTCAAAAATTTCAAAAATTTCAAAAATTTCAAAAATTTCAAAAATTTCAAAAATTTCAAAAATTTCAAAAATTTCAAAAATTCCAAAAAAAATTTTCTAAACACCCAAAAACTTTCCACAAATCCCAAAATTCCAAAATTTTATTAGCCACCCAGACTTGGCTAAATTCAATAAGAATTTCGATAGAAAGAGATAGGAGCACCAAAATGTAGAAACAGGTGGCGTTGCAGGTGTACCAGACGCTTGTGGTTTTATCAGCGGAAAGTATCGTCACTTTCTCGATTTCCAACGCGCAAACATGGACGCATTGCTGTGGCAAAGATTCCATAATTTTTTTCTCTTCAGCACATAGAAGCCTCTGGGTTCATACATTGTCTCACAGGCATCTGAAAACCTCATTAATTATGCTTTTGGTCGGCTCCACCCTTCCATTCTATCGACATCTATTCTCCACATGTTCAAAAGCTTCAGAACAATTGGATCCATTTTATCTCTGGTTCCATCTACATTTTTTGTTCCCTCTACATGCTTCGCCCAATTGATCACTACTGAAGAACGCCAGCAGCTGAATAGCCGCAAGTGATATCATCATCAACCTTGTTGGTCATAAGCAGGGTGCTCCCCGAGTCTGCGACAAAGTCCTCATCCCAGAAGCCAGATAGCACCAGGTATCTGCACCAGGCTGCTCCAGGAAGATCCCTCCTTCCAAAGAGAAAGCAAGGCTGTTCCCTCCCTGAGAGTTGTCCATCAACAAGCCACGCGCTACGCCTCGATCCACAACAGTCTCCAACAGTAACTCACCTTCCAACTTGCTGAATCACTGCCTGAAATACATCTCCAGAGTTGACTCAATTGATCTTCAAAAACAATTTCTCGCAACCCTATGAATGTTACCAACCCTGCTGGCTCCAGCATTGGTACAGAGAGCAGCGTCTGATCTGCTTTGGCTGATCTATCAGCTTCCTCGAATGCTGCGATCCCGTTCAAACCTTCCGCAATTATCTCTGGTTTGCACTCTCGCGAGATTCTTCCTCAGACTGGAACCAGGTCCAGGCAAGGTATCCAGAGTATTCCTGACTGGCTTCTTCAGGGTTGTGTAGCCAGTACCGTCCAATCTAGGCGAGGATTTAGTCCTGTGGGCATCAGGCGTCAAGCTGAACTCTGCATGGGAGAATGGACCAGTTCAGTGTCTTCTGAAGACAGAGGGATCTGGGGAACACCATGCAGGACTGATGGAATTCAACAAGTCTGCTAGGTCTCCGCTTAGAGCATCTTCCGCTCTGGGATTGTTATTTACCCAGTTTTCAGGAACTTTAGACCAGTTCCAGGTGTATGTCCTATATAGATGCACTCCACGGCAGGATGGAAGCTTGATGTCCTAGGTTTAGTTCGTTCGCGATGGTCGTGGATTTTCTAGATTCAGGATTAGCTGTTGCATATTCCGGATGAGCTTTTGCATCTTCAATGCACAGGGTCATTGAGATACTTGTTGACTTTATCCCGTTCACTGGTCTGCATGGGGGCAGACACGTCTTATTGTGAGTCATCTCGAGGTGGGTCTCAAGATCCCGACACATTTTGTTGGCTGGTTTCGTCAAGCTTTTACTCGGCAGGTATTTTGTATGGTGTGGAGACCTTGGAGATCGTCAGGGACTTTCAAGGATGTGGCGATGGCAGCCTCGTGTCCTCCAGAGGATTCAATTCTACCTTTAGCAGTTGGAGAGCGGTTGGAGCTTCTGGATGGAGAACCTTTTTTAGTCCGGTCTTCTTCTGATGGATTTGGTGACTGGGCTTCCTCTGCTGAGGTATTCTGGATCTGTTCTTCCTCATCAGTATGTGCGGCACTGGTACCCAGCTCTGGAACAGGGAGGAACTGATGAAATGAGATTTTTGGGGAAGTTGAGAAAATTTTCGAAAATCAAAAAAAATCCGAGACATCCAAACTAAAAAGGTTGAAAAATAAAAAAAAAATTCTCAATGTGTAGAAAATTTCTGGTCTTCGCATTAATGTTCGCGTCAAATATTCGGTAAACAATGCATGTATGCTCGTTCCCCCCAAAGTGCATTAAATGCACGAGCCTGATAAATCGTGAACGAAATCGCGTCTTGAAACATAAACGAGGCGCTATTGGTGGAGCATAATATCTCGGGCATACACTGAAAGAGTGAGCGGCTCGTGTGTACAATGTTTTTGAATGCAAGCCGCGCACTTCCCCGGAGGACAGAGAATGAGGGAAAAAGGGTAAAGCGGAAGTAAGGGCGGGAGTGGTTAAATATGTGTGGGACGTGAGACTCGGTAACTTTGTGTATGACGTTGATGAAAATGCTCCTGCACACCGTAAACATGAATAAAAAATGTCAACAATCGTTACTACGCAGGATAAATTTTGGAAAATTCAGTTTTTAGAAATTTTGAAAAATTTATCGTTTTGAAATAATTTTGAAGAGTTCGAAATATTTTCCCAATTTTGAATTTTTTTAAATTTCAAAATTTTAAAATTTCAAAATTTCAAAATTTCAAAATTTCAAAATTTCAAAATTTCAAAATTTCAAAATTTCAAAATTTCAAAATTTCAAAATTTCAAAATTTCAAAATTTTAAAATTTCAAAAATTCAAAATTTCAAAATTTCAAAATTTCAAATATTCAAATTTTAAAAAATTCAAAATTTCAAAATTTTAAAAATTTCAAAAATTCAAAATTTCGAAAATTCAAAATTTAAAAATTCAAAATTTCAAAATTTCAAAATTTCAAAATTTCAAAATTTCAAAATTTCAAAATTTCAAAATTTCAAAATTTCAAAATTTCAAAATTTCAAAATTTCAAAAATTCAAAATTTCAAAATTTCAAAAATTCAAGATTCCAAAAATTCAAAATTTCAAAAATTCAAAATTTCAAAAATTCAAAATTTTAAAAATTCAAAAATTCAAAATTTCAAAATTTCAAAAATTCAAACCTTTAAAAATTAAAGAATCAAAAATTTCAAAATTTCTAGATTTCAGAATTTCAAAATTTCAACATTCCAAAAATTCGAAATTTCAAAATTTAAGACCTTTAAATGTGAAAATGTGAAAAATCGCAGGTCTGTCAAAACTTTCAGAACGTTCAATAAAATAAAATTTCCTAAACAACAGACAATTAATCTAATTTCAATAACCACTTCTCTGATGAAATTTCGTAAAACTTATGAAATTTGAGGAAGAGTCAAGAAGAGAAAAAAAAATAATTTACGATCGCCAGGAGTAGTTTCGAGCATATACCTTCACAAACTTCCAACGATTAAGTTCACGAGGTTGTAGGAAAACTTTGTAGTTTAAGACATCTCCTCTAAGACGGATGCATAATCCCAGAAATGAAGATTAACAATTTACGGTGGAATGATGAATTTATGACAACTCTTAATTTTCATTTTCCACGATTATGTGTAGTAGAAGGGCCGGGAGAAACGAGCGTTATTAATTTCCAGCTGAGTGTTAAAAAAAAAAATGCTAAGGCGATATCTTCCTAAATTTTCAAATTTTTGAAAATGACAAATTTTTTTAGAATTTTTTTCAATTTCTCGATTTGCATTTTTTTTAATTTTTGGAATATTTAAAGTTTTTACATATTTCAAAAAAAAATTCAGATTTATTATTTTATTTATCAATATTTGATTTTCATTAAGTCGCGAAAATTTGGTCCATTCTATTAATAAAAAAAAAATCGTCAATGTATGTATTACGGTTTCTCTCTGCACTCTGGCTGACCACAAACGGCTAAATCTACTGAGCATGAAGCACGCCAACAAAATTGAATTCCAGCTGAACAATTTAATATTGTATACTGGATTTAATCCATGAAAAGTTTCCATTTAATCCGTATCAGCGTGTACCATACTTCCGGTACATTTTCATACGTCATGCGCGCAAAAATAGTCGCTCGTAACGACTAATATTTAATTAAGGATGTGATGCATAAATGTGAAAAGTGGCAAAAAAATTCGGATTTTTTTTCTCAATAATTTGAGACAATGTGTGATGCATGTGAAAATTTTTGGGAAGGTTGCAGCCAGTATCCTGTTCGTTGTGCTGATATCGAATTTTTGCAAATTTTTGAACCCAGTTTTTTGACGACTAACCTTCTCAAAATCTTAACATAAAATTTCAATGTCTGAGGTTTTCAATTTCTGTTTTTTTTTCATTTTCCATTTTCAGAAATTGAAAAACATGTGCAATTCATCTTTTGAAAAGAATTGAAAATTGTAATTTTTTGAACAAAATTGAAAATTTTTTTACAACGTTTTTAGGAACGTCACAAACACAAAATTGTAAAATTATTTCAAAATTTTGAAAATTCTTTTCAGATCTCATTTCAAGTTCGAAAGAATTTTGAAAAGGTCAAGAAAATTCGAAAAATTTGAAAAATTAAAAAAATTTGAAAAATTTGAAAAATTTGAAAAATTTGAAAGATTTGAAAAATTTGAAAAATTTGAAAAATTTGAAAAATTTGAAAAATTTGAAAAATTTGAAAAAATTGAAAAATTTGAAAAAATTGAAAAATTTGAAAAATTTGAAAAATTTGAAAAATTTGAAAAATTTGAAAAATTTGAAAAATTTGAAAATTTTGAAAAATTGGAAAAATTTGAAAAATTTGAAAAATTTGAAAAATTTGAAAAATTGGAAAAATTGGAAAAATTTGAAAAATTTGAAAAATTTGAAAAATTTGAAAAATTTGAAAAATTTGAAAAATTTGAAAAATTTGGGAAATTTGAAAAATTTGAAAAATTTGAAAAATTTAAAAAATTTGAAAAATTTGAAAAATTTGAAAAATTTGAAAAATTTGAAAAATTTGAAAAATTTGAAAAATTTGAAAAATTTGAAAAATTTGAAAAATTTGAAAAATTTGAAAAATTTGAAAAATTTGAAAAATTTGAAAAATTTGAAAAATTTGAAAAAATTTGAAAAATTTGAAAAATTTGAAAAATTTGAAAAATTTGAAAAATTTGAAAAAATTTGAAAAAATCGAAAAAATTGAAAAATCTGAAAAATTTGAAACATTTAAAAAATTGGAAAAGTTTCCAAAAATCTCTAAAATTTCGGAATTTAACAAAAAAATACAAAATTTCTGAAATTTCCAAAATTTTATAACTTTCCTGATACTCTCATTCCTCCAATAGTCAGTATATTGTATTTCCTTCCTATCCGAGTACAATCTCGTGCTCTCCAGCTGGATGATTCGCATAATAATTACAGTGCTTTGACCCGCGAGTATTCATCTAAAAAAGATTAATTTCTTTTAACTCTATGCAAAAATATGCCCTCAAGATTTTCTGTCCGTATTCATGCAATTATATATAAAACCCTCGGTTTTAATTGAAAAATCCTTGTACATTCAATGAAATCTGAATATTCCTTCCTCATTAACTACTCTCTGCGACATCAAGACTTGAAGCAATCAAAATTATTCTTCTCTTGTGTCTAAAAGAAAATCACACAAAAAATGCGATAAATTGTTCTAAAAGAGAATGACCTGAATTTGTCCACCATTTCCCAAACCTCAAAAATTTTCAAAGTTCTCAAAATTACCAAAAAAATTTTAAACATCGAACAATGAAAAAAAAAAAATTGAAAATTTTGGAATTTCCAAATTTTTTGAGATTCCATTTTTGAAGGTTTTCCAAGAAAAAATTCAAATTTTTTCAATTTCGAAATTTTCGGAATCCCATTTTTTTTTAATTTTTAAATTTTCAAATTTTGAATTTTTTTGAAGGGTTCAAAAAAAAATCAAAATTTTCGAAATTGATGCGAATACCAATTTAATTGATTTATAAGTGCTTTTTGCAATATACTTTTTGCGCTTTTTGCGTATAGCAACGTCAAATTAAAAAAAAAAAGTATTGGAAAATTAAAAAATGCGTTACATTTTTTGCGCACAATTTCGGTGAATGGATAACCCTCGATGGAACTATGGAACATTGGCATTGTCGCACGGAAACGCCAATATCTCTGTTGAGTTGAAAGTGGGATTAAATAATCTTTGGCAGTATCGGAGAATCGGAATAGTCGCCCCATTGGGATTTGGTCTTCACATAGAAGTGAGCGGTTTTCTGCTTGTGTCCCACAAACCGCAGATGGAGAATTGCGAGTGACGATAATACCTCATTGTTTCGCGGACCATATCCGCCTAGCACACAATCATCGCCCCAAAAACACTTCAATATTATGGTTTAAACACTGAGCTAGCCACGACACGCTTTCCATTTAAACAGCGGTTTCACAAAATCACTATTGTCAAGAAGAAGGAAACAAACATTAAAATCCAAAATTCTCACTATTGCATTATCCAATCGTCACATTGTTAGAATTGAAAAACAAAATTGATACTTCATATACCTTGACGAGATGAGACATTCTGAAAATTTTGGAAAATTTTGAAAAATTTGAAAAGTTTAAAAATTTTGAAAATTTTGAAAATTTTGAAAATTTTGAAAATTTTGAAAATTTTGAAAATTTTGAAAATTTTGAAAATTTTGAAAATTTTGAAAATTTTGAAAATTTTGAAAATTTTTAAATTTTGAAAATCTTTAAATTTTTCAAATTTTTAAATTTTTCGAATTTTCCAAATTTTTCAAATTTTTCAAACTTTTCAAATTTTTCAAATTTTTCAAATGTTTTAAAATTTCAAACTTTTCAAATTTTTCAAATTTTTCAAATTTTTCAAATTTTTCAAATTTTTCAAATTTTTCAAATTTTTCAAATTTTTCAAATTTTTCAAATTTTTCAAATTTTTCAAATTTTTCAAATTTTTCAAATTTTTCAAATTTTTCAAATTTTTCAAATTTTTCAAGGCCTCGGAACTCCAGAGAATTCGGAACTTGAATTTTCAAAACCAGATTTTTTTCTCTTCCAGACCTTCAACTATGAAAACTTAAAAATCAACATTCCATGTATTTTGCCATAAAATGCCCATCTTACCAAAAAACAACATTCATCCAATATTTCCTTTTATTTATGTTTCAGGGGTACGAAAATTCACTGCTCAAAGTGACCAGCAAAAATGGGAAAACGGCGTCGGTGAGTGAACCAAAAACTTTTATTTGTCACTGTATCCCACCAGCATTCCAAAAATTGATTAAATTCTTCTATTCAGATCTCATTCAATCCGGGCTTCAAATATTTTCCGTTCCATATTGACAGTGAAAACAAGAATTATCACTCCGCTCGAATTTCCCTATATCTATCCAGAACTAAGAGTCCGTTTCAAGTTCAAGACGTTTCAATATTAAAATTGGGACAGTGTCCGCCATGGACTAAAACCATCTTTCGAAATTGACATTTGTGAATCATCAATTAACAATGTCAAGTTTAGTCTCGGATTGGAGCTTAAAATTTTAGGACACGTGCTGTCCCAAAATTTAAGTCCCAAATTAAGACTGCGTCTTACAGTTGGGACATCTGAAATTCAGCTCCGGATGAAAACTTAAATTGGGGACAACAATTACATTCATTTCTGGGATGAGTGATGGTCCAGTTTCAAAGTAAGATTGAGTCTTAAAATTGGGACAGTGTAAGTGAAATCGAAGTACATTTTAATACTAAAACAGAAGTTAAGAGATGGTCTTAATGGGACATTCAAATTTTAACATTGGGAGATTTTTTAGTTCGGAGTGCCACCCGATCTTAAAATTGGGACATCATCATTTCATAATTTGGACCATTCCCATTCAAAATTGGTCCAGTTTATGTAAGTTAGAACGGGGCTCTAAACCACATTTCATTTTTCAATTCGGAAGTGGAACTGTCCCAAAGAAGGACCTTAAAATTGGGACATCTTCATTTCTAAGTTGGGACGATTATATTCATGCATTACGACGTGCTCTGAAAATCGCAACAGTTCCCTCGAATTCAATTAAAATTCAAAATTGAGAGAGTGCCAATCACAGAGGTGGAACTGGGATTGATAACGGGTCTTAAAATTGGGACAGCATCGTCTGGAAATTAAAAATTGTAAAAAATTATCACCTTTGTGAATTCGAAGCGCGTCGATATTAAGACTAAAAACATTTCCATTTTCAAACCAATACTGTACCCTGAAATTGAGACAAATTGGGACATTTCGATATTAGATTAAAAACTGATTTTTTGATGGAGTGGTTTGTTACTCGATTGAATGAAAAGTTGCATAAACATCGATTGATGAATATCCCGGATCACGAATGAATTTGTAAACATTTTTTTCAAGCGTACCGTTGAATTTTCCGAGTAGAATTACAGGCTGAGTAATCGATCGATTTAACCCGTGGGATGTCGTGCAGTCGACGAGACGCGGGGGCTTTTAACTCGGGCGACCCAATTACCATCATGGTGCCCAACAACATGGAATGAGGAAGATTTTATGCCAAGATTAAAAACGCTCGGTTCCTATACAAAAGAATGGAATGCTCTTTTTAACCGGAAGTTTTCCGAATACACCGGTAAAAATTTTTTTTACCTCGGTGAAAATGGAATTGCTCGGTGTTGACGTCACGATGTCCCAATTTTAAGACCAATGTTCAATATGATTTCAGTATTGAGTGGAATGTAAACTCATGACTTTGATATCTTAAAATCCCATATTAATTTGTGAACGAAACTGTCCCAATTTTGGGACAATCCAGCCGCAATCCAAAACTGAAAATGTTCTGAGTGTATCAATTCCGAGGTTCGTTCTCAATTTAAAGTAGAACTATTCCTATATTCAAGTATTGAAATTGGGACAGTGTTGGGACACATGTAGGTGTTGAAGATGGAACGGCCAATACACTGACGACACTCCGATTTTACAATCTGCGCGAGACATGGAGGCTCCTACCTCTGTCGAACGAACGAGTTACCATGATAATGTCCCAATTTTAAGACCACGACTTAATACAATACTTATGTTGTCTTGACTAATATGTTACTTTCCAATATTAATGCTCTTGATTAAATGCTCTTGATTAAATGCTCTTGATTAAATGCTCTTAATTAAATGATCAGGTTTAAGATCGAAACTTGATCTAAAACTGAGGTGTCCCAATTTTAAGCTTCATCTTGAGCCAAATGATTTAAGCATTGAAATTGGAAGCCGAGTCGAAATCGTGTTCCTTTTAAACTACAATTGTGTCCCAAAATTGGGACATGTCTAAATTGGGACAGTTTCGAGAGTGGGTTGGTGTTAAAATTGAAGCAAAGAAATATGCGACAGTCTTGAAATTGGTCAATTCTGACAATTGGGACAGTCTTAAATTCGGTAGTGCTTAAACTGGGACATTTTGAATTGAGATCAATAAGTCTCAAATTTGGGACTATCCAATTTTTTCTCAATGAAAATTGCACTCGATTTCAATGGTTTTTGTCACTATCCATTCGAATTGACTTTCTCGAATAAATGTCAAAAGCGATTCATCCAATGGCAGCATTTCAAAAGTTTCTTCTATTGTTCCTATAAAATTCAACTTTACGGCTTCCATCCTAGGGTTTATACTCGTAAATTATTCAGCTTGGCAAATGTGATCCCTCAATTTTGGGATAATTGAAATTAAAGAAACATTATCCACCCTCCCACTAAGTGGGCTGAGCCATTTTCCTAGTATACCTATATATAGTTGTGAAGTAACTTCATAGAAATATATAGACGTTGGTACGGTGAGGTACCAATCGATACATCCACAAACTCGCAAAATTCAATGGCACAGTAATGGAAACATACTTTCACTCTATCCATCCGTTTTTTTTTTGCTTTTTAGTAATACAGTATAATGTCGTATCGGCTTGCATAATATTCGAGCCATCACGTAAGCCATAAAAGAGTCAATGTTTTGTACACATGAAACACTAGATTGATGTATTGCAAGTGTTGGTGTAAATTATTACCGATTTTTATCGGGGAAAAATGAGCCAATTTTTACGGCTTATATTTTCTCTTATTCGAGTTCATCAGTTAGGAAATTGGCGTTCCCAATTTGGGGCTTAATATTGGGACACTTTTGGTCTTTGATTGCCATGAGATCTTCCTGAAAGTGAGACGATTCGATCACAAATCCGGTGTCAATTTGAGATCCTGAAATCAGGATAGCCTTCTTCTTTAATGAACATCGAGTCCTAAAATTGGGACACTTCAAGTGCCAAATCAAGGTCGGAACTTAATATTGAGACAATATGATTTCGAAACCGCCACAGGATTGCTGCCGAACGTTGCTAATTGAATCGTTAAATTGGAATATTTTGACTTTACAATTTGAGTCTTAAAATTGGGACACCTTCGATCAACAAAAAAGTGAGCTCAAGTTGGGACGATGATATTGTAATTTCCAAACGATTTCATGTTTTCCAATTGAAATCGGCTCCTAAAATCGGGGAAATTTTCGTTTTAGGATTGATATTACGAAAAATTGGGACATGTCAAAATCAAGACTTTAGGTTCTCAATTAAGATCAAAATTTCAATATCAAAATCAATTCACGATCAATTCTTGAATTAGAATAGAATCTCAAAGTTTGAGCATTTTCAGCTGCATTCTGATCGGGTCTTAAAATTGGGACAGTTTCAGTGTCACGTTGGAATTGCTCCTAAGAGGATAATTTAATCTTAAAGTTGGGACAGCTTGATCCTCACATGAAGGCGAACGTGTATGTGTGGACATTTGGAGTTTAAAATTGGGACAGATCGATACCGAAAATGGGGTCTTAAAATTGGGACAATCACAATGTTTTGATATTGATTGAATGGCGTCCATTGGAAGCAGAAATTGGAGCATTTTGGTCTTAAAACCGGCGCAACATTGGTCTCAAATGAAGATCAGAACTTAAAATTGGGACACTTCCATTCGTTCTAAATAAGTCCTTCCAATTTTGTTGTACCCATAAAACTTTGTGAGCCATTATTACCAATGTCTATCTGTAAAAAATGAGACACTTTCTTCTACTTATGTGCGATACAGTGTAGTTTCTTAAATTAGAAAATTGTTGAAAAATTATATTTCCAATTTTTTTTTCCAGCCGGTGGGTTTTGTTACGTTTCACACAAGAGCGGGAGCCGAGGCAGCGAAACAAGACTTACAGGTAATAATCCGCTTTACGACTCAAAACCAAGCACTCAATTGTCCACAATGGAAATGTGTGTCAGTTTGAAATAAATGGGGCTAAACATAAAATGGGAAGTACAGTTGTCACGTGGTCTGTCAATTTTTCAAATTCCAGAAATTTCATTTGCTCTCTGAAATTTCTCAATTAAATTTTTTTGAGAACTCTAAATTTAAATGTAATTTTTTTTCATTCGGAAATTTAAAAAAAAAAATTTTTTTAAATTGTTGAAAAATTATTACAATTTTTTTTTTAATTGTTTCCGAAAAATGAAATTTATGAAACGTAAACTGTACTTGAAATGGTAGCCTGTGTTTTAACAAAATTTATACAGTTTTACTTTAGCAGTTGTGTACTTTTTTCATTTAATTTCTACCGTGCAATATCCCAGTGGTCTGTGAATGAACTAGCTCTTGGTTTGCACGGTGTGAAACATGAATTCATCCTCTATGAATCTTGATATTTAATTAACAATCCACCTTCACCCCCCCCCCACTCCCAGTCTTGAATCAGGAATTCATATGGTGTTTGTCATCGTATTTGATAGATCGATTGAACAGTATATCTGATAGTCACAAACGTATTATCAATGATTTTTCTCTCTCTTTTCTAAACCACACCACGCAACTTGACCTCACGCAAACTGCAATGTATAGTCAACTATCGATCAACTTGTGGCCAAGAATCGAAGAAAAGATGGTTTCTAATTTTTTGAAAATTGTCTATCCGTGTTTGCAATTTGTCAAAAAAAATTTTCTCAATTTTCAATTTTCCAAAAGCCCCAAAAAAAATATTTGTCTCTAAATTTTCCAAAACTCATCGCTCGAATTTCTCAAAATTAACGAAAAAAATTTAATTAAAATTTTTTAAAAATTATTAATTTTTTATTTTTATTTTTTGAAAATGTAGAAATTTTCTGGAGACACGAAATTTTCGCTTCCAATAATTTGGGCTCCAGTGTGACTTCACGAGATCGTACTTGGCGATTTCCAATTTCCGTTTACTAATGTAGGGATCTATTTCCAGCAGGGGGTTAAATTCGATCCTGATATGCCACAAACCATACGTTTGGAATTTGCAAAAAGTAACACAAAGGTTAGCAAACCCAAGCAACCAGCCGCTGCAGCAGCCACCTCGCACCCCGCTCTGATGCACCCTCTAACCGGACGTAAGTATGCACTGCCACTCCGTTCACGTGCCTAGTTATTACTTCTTTCACCCAAAAAGATAAGTCAAGGTTCTGGTCTGGGATTCCAAAAAGTAGCACTCAACAAAAAAAAATTTCTAAAAATTTTTACATCCCTAAAAAAACCCCTTCAAAAGCTCATAATCCTGGCGCCATCGCGCTATGAGTGCCGCAGTTTCCCGAATTTTTCCAATTTTCCATTAACCGAAAGAGAGACAAAATTCTGGAGACTTGTGAGGCTTTGAAACCTTGATGCAAGAGCCGACTTGATTCAAGTATGTGAACTTGATTCAATTCACGGCTAAACTTAGAACAAGTCAAAGTCCAAGATGGATTAAGTTGGAGCTCAACATGATTCAACGAGGAACCCGCACTGGGATTCAGGTATGAGCTCCACTTCATTCAAGTAGAAGTGCAACTTGGTTCAAGCAGAGACTCAATTTGATTCAAGTAGGTGCTTAACTCGATTCAAGTAGAGGCTTAACTTGATTTAAGTAGGTGGTCAACACGACTCAAGTAGAAACTCAACTTCATTCAAGTAGGTGCTCAACTTGATTCAAGTAGGTGCCTAACTTGATTCAAGTAGGTGCCTAACTTGACTCAAATAGAAACTCAACTTGATTCAAGTACAGACTCAACTTGAGTCAAGTATAAACTCAACTTAATTCAAGTAGAAACTCAACTTGATTGAAGTGTAGACTCAACTTGATTGAAGTGTAGACTCAACTTGATTCAAGTAGGTGCTCAACTTGATTCCAGTAGGTGCCTAACTTGACTCAAATAGAAACTCAACTTGATTCAAATATAGACTCAACTTGAGTCAGGTAGAAACTCAACATGATTCAAGTACAGACTCAACTTGATTCAAGTACAGACTCAACTTGAGTCAGGTAGAAACTCGACATGATTCAAGTACAGACTCAACTTGAGTCAAGTATACCCTTAACTTGATTCAAGTAGAAACTCAACTTCATTGAAGTGGAGACTCAACTTGATTCAATTAGGTGCTCAACTTGATTTGAGTAGGTGCTCAACTTGATTCAAGTAGAAACTTAACTTGAGCCAAGTAGAAACTCAACTTAATTCAAGTAGAGGTTCAACTCCATTCAAATAGAGGTTCAACTTGATTCAAGTAGAGGCTCAACTTGATTGAAGTAGGAGCCTACTTTGTCTCTAGTAAAAGCTCCACTTGACGAGGGCCCATGCGTATAGAACCAAACTCGATTCAAGTAGCAGTCGAACTTAATTGAACTACACGCTTGACTTAATCCAACTACAAGTTCAACGTGATTCAAGGAGGAACGCAACTTGGTTCAAGTGGGGCACAGTTTGATTCAAGTACACGCCCAACTTGACTTATATAAGACCCAGTGTATATAGAACCGAACTTGATTCAAGTAGGCACCCTACTTGATCTCTGCAGACCCCAATTTTTCACTTCAATTTGATTTTAAACTGAATCAGATGGCAAGTAGAGCGAAGCATACTTGAATCAAGTATACTTTCTTTGGGTGCTCTGTTGACTCTTGATTTATTTCTGTTATCTCATGGTTTTGTTAGTTCAGTAATTTTGTTTTTTCCTCCATTATTTACGCAAGGTACTCTTGACAACCAACGTACATTTATTGAAATTACCCTTTTCTGCTTCAAGTAGAGTATTAGACTGTTTATTAGCAGAAAGGGTGTTTATTCTAACTCCTGTCACTCACCGTTCACAAATCCTATTTTTTCCATGCCTGGCCCTCTAACTCAAAGACAAACCATTTCACTGGCACCACAAACTCTTCAGCACCGAGATGGGCAGGAAAATGGGGGGGGGGGGGGAGCATCGAAAATAATTTTGTTTAACATTCATCAAATTTTATTTCATAACATTAAAATTTTTTTTTAATTTTGAGACTTCAAAAATTTGAACTTTCTCGAAATTTATGAGAATTTTCAAAAATTTTAATATTCATTATTTGAAACATCGTCAAAATTTTTCGTATAATCAAAATTCTCAAAATTATCAAACTCGAATATTTTCAAAATTCTGGCAATTTTGACAATTTTGAAATTTCTAAAAATTTCCTTCCAAATTTGTTTTCTTCTAAAAAAATATTTTAAAAAATTAATTTTTGGAATTTTTATGACAACCAAAAAAAAAATGTAAATTTTCGAAAAAATTTCGAAAATTTTCCAAATTTTTTCTCAACTTCGAAATTCTCTAAATTTGCGTTTTTTAAATTTTGAAAATTTTCTGAAAAATCAATTATGTTTGCTCAAAGGTTCAAGTAAATAAGTTTTGCATTAGATTCGTAGGAATATGGTTTCATTCTTTGCTTTCGTTCATAAATTTTTATCTCATTTGAAACTCCGGAGATTATTGTTTCTTTTTTTTTGCTGAGAATACGTCTTGGGCGATGGAGAAAACACAAGAATGAGCAAGTAGGGTGGGGCAGGTGAACGGGAAAGGGGCGGATAATGCCATAGGAAAATTGAGTTAAAAGTTTCAAGAAGCGAGTTCCATCCTCGGTGAGTCATCGCGATAATGAGCGTTTCGAGTTACCAAAGCGACATCAATTTAAATCCTAATGAGCCTTCAGTGAAAATTCACTGGGATAAAAATTTTGCCCCGGTATTGTCATGGCGGAAAATAAACACAAAGATCTTGGGATGTAAACAGCGCAAAAATCTTTGTAATTAGGGTTGGGCAAGCTTGGGACATTGTTGCAATTTTTTTTTATCTGATTGTGACTTGGAAAATTAGTTGCCGGTTAATTGCAATTTTCCCCGCTCTTTTTTGAAATTGTGAAATTTTTCAAAAAATTTTTTTTTTTTTTATTTTGGAGATTTTTCGAATGTCCTAATTTCTCCAGAATTCTTTGTACACTTCGAAAATTCGGAGATTTTCAAAAATTTTCAAATTTCCAAAATTTTCAAAACAAAAATTTGAATTTTTTTTTTGTTTTGTTATTTAAATTGCGCGCGAAAATTTTGTGGATATAATTTTTTTATGGACATTACATTTCCCAACCGGAAACTCGAAAGTTTTGTTAAAATTAGAAATTCCGGTCCAGAGGTTTGCAGAAAATTTCAGATATTTCCAGAATAGCATACGTGAAAATTGCATTTCCTGTTTTTTCTACGCTTCATTTTTCCTTCTGCACTTTTTCTGCATTGGTTATATTAATATTCTCCAATGAAGCGGACTTTTACTTCACTCGATATTGTTTTTTTCCAATGCGCATGCGCGAGCCCTTCGCAGCGAAGTCTGAATATTGTGTACCTCATATAGGTTGCGTGGAGCAATAAATGGTGAACCCAGCAATTAAGTCGAGATCTAATCTAGCTGGTGACGGAAAATGCAACAAAAAAGCGGGGGAAAAGAGTGGAACATAAAAGAAACCTATTTTTTCGGTCTCCCCTGCTGTCTTTGTTGCGGTTGAGGTTAACATGTATATTATTGATCATTTCGTATTTTAGGTCTTGTGTACTTTCTAACAAATATGTATGGCGGTTTAATGACCGTTTCTTTTTTTTGCTACTTTTACGTTTTTGCGAGTTTTGAAATAGCTAAGGCTACAAAATTTTTGACACTTTCAACATTTTTGGGCGTCAGTGACATTTTAGAATTTTTGAGACCCTTCGTTTTTTTAATCTTTCGATTTTTGCAACTTGAGATATAGAATTTTTCGAAGTTCCCAAGTATTAATTTTCTTTTCAATATTTTGAAGTTTTTCAGTTTTTTGGATTTTTTCAAATTTTTCAAATGTTTCAAATCTTCCAAATTTTTCAAATTTTTCAAATTTTTCAAATTTTTCCAATTTTTCCAATTTTTCCAACTTTTCAATTTTTTCAAATTTTTCAAATTTTTCAAATTTTTCAAATTTTTCAAATTTTTCAAATTTTTCAAATTTTTCAAATTTTTCAAATTTTTCAAATTTTTCAAATTTTTCACATTTTTCAAATTTTTCAAATTTTTCAAATTTTTCAATTTTTTTAAATTTTTCAAATTTTTCAAATTTTTCAAATTTTTCAAATTTTTCAAATTTTTCAAATTTTTCAAATTTTTCAAATTTTTTAAATTTTTCAATTTTTTTCAAATTGTTCAAATTTTTCAAATTTGTCAAATTTTTCAAATTTGTCCAATTTTTCAAATTTCTCAAATATTTCAAATTTTTCAAATTTTTCAAATTTTTCAATTTTTTCAAATTTTTCAAATTCTTAATTTTTTCAAATTTTTTTAAATTTTTCCGATTTTTCAAATTTTTTAATTTTTAAAAAGTACCGATGTGTGAAATGACACATGGAATAATTTTCACTCTTCATTTACTCCTCGCTGCAATTCCCTTGCAAATGTATATTATTGATCGGTCCTAAAGGTCAGGTCAGCCTGATGATCGATATTTTTGTTCCCATGTAACGTTGATTAATTATTGAGCCCGTCGCTCAGTTTATCGGAATTAATAGTTGATCAAAAATTAAAAACCCAGGTTTAGCCTCAAGTAGGGGCATAGATTGGGGTCAACTTGAATTTTCGTGCCATTCTTCAGGGCAAAAATGGCTGAGTAGACTGGGGCGTTATTTCCATCGAACAAGTCATAAATGAATTATTTGTGCCACAATTACCGTTTGCAGTACCCTGATTCCATCATCGCTGCATTTTTATTTGAGTTGCCAAATTTTTCTAATTTTTCACATTTCTCAAAATTTTTGAAATTCTCCAATTTTTTTTTTAATTTTTGAAATTGTTAAAATTTTTGAACTTTTCAAAATTTTTACAATTCTTTCATTTTTTTATTTATTTTTTTGATGTTTTTGAAATTTTTGAAACTTTTGAAATTTTTGAAACTTTTGAAATTTTTGAAATTTTTGAAATTTTTGAAATTTTTGAAATTTTTGAAATTTTTGAAATTTTTGAAATTTTTGAAATTTTTGAAATTTTTGAAATTTTTGAAATTTTTGAAATTTTTGAAATTTTTGAAATTTTTGAAATTTTTGAAATTTTTGAAATTTTTGAAATTTTTGAAATTTTTGAAATTTTTGAAATTTTTGAAATTTTTGAAATTTCTCAAATTTTTCAAATTTTTGAAGTTTTTGAAATTTTTGAAATTTTTGAAATTCAAAAACTTTGCTACACTTCTTAATTTTTATATTTTCTGGAATTGAAAAAAAAAATATATAATTTTAACTATGATCATTTAGGGTGTACATGATTCATCGCGCTGTTAATGCTATTATTCAAGAATTTCCGTCACAATTTTGTGCAAAATAATGCAAAATTATTCTTAAAAGTCGAGTCGACGACGGAATCCGGGTCATTAAGATAAATCGCTAATGAATGCAGAAGGAATTATGGAGCTTAGCGTATGGAAAACTAGTGGAACTTGAATAATGATCGTTTCGGACATTATTATCAGAATAACTATAGTGGGATGGAAGTGTATCTGCCCCCGTTCGGGGCACACACAAAACGTCTCGATTTGTAACTTCTGTTTGACATTCCTAAATTTTCCGATGTGTCAATTAAATCTTCAAAGGCTGGCTTCAGAGAAAAAAATAATCATGAAATTCTGAATACTGCTGAAGACTAGACGTAAACAAAATTTCGTTCTTCAAAAAGGCAGGATGTCCATATTAGTCGTCCTTCTCTGTAATAAATGTTCGGTCAAAGGTTCGTCTTCACTCGATGCGTCTTCTCCCAACTGAGACCTGATTAGATTTTGAAAGAAATTCATGCATTAGTTTCCGGTTTTTTTAAACATGAAGCACGAAAATCGCCAAAAGTTTTAATCAATCATTATTTACGAAGGAATGTTGTGATCAAGCTAATGAATGTCACAATTGGAGTCTCTCGGCGTACCTCAGCTTCGATCAAAATTTGACTCACTTTCATGTAGTGAATTATTAGTTATTGGTTGATTTTGAGTGGCGCGAAATTTTAATGACTATTCAAACTTTTATATTCGGTCTAGATCCGAAGTTGTCCGACTACCGCCGGCGCATGCGCGTTTGCCCGCATTTGCACAGGAGAGTCTGAATGCGCGATGCGCAGTGTGATTGGTCAGTGCGTCACGTGACATAGTCGCAGGTAGCGACACCTGTTGTATTCCAGTATTCAAAATTTCATGATTCCTATTTTTTTCTCTGAAACCAGTCTTTGAACATTTAATTGACGTGTCGGAAAGTCTAGGAATGGGGAACAGATGTTACAAATCGGGAAGTTTTATTTGTGCTCCCAACGGGGGCAAATACACTCCCATCCCACTAGCTAAGGTTACTGATGGGTACAATCGGGTACAATCGGATACAATCGGTTGCAATCGGGTACAATCGGGTACAATCGGTTGCAATCGGTTACAATCGGTTGCAATCGGGTACAATCGGTTGCAATCGGGTACAATCGGTTGCAATCGGGTACAATCGGATACAATCGGTTGCAATCGGATACAATCGTATAGCAATCGGTTGCAATCGGCTCTAAACATGTAGCAATGGGTTGCAATAGTCGTACAAATTGGATTTTTATGCAAATACAAGGAAAACAATTTTCGGAGATCTTCTCTTTTCCCTTAAATTCCTAAAAAGATAATGCAGTCTGAAAGAAAAATGTATAAATTGTATGAACTGGATACCTGAGAAGAAAAAGGTTATGAATTCGTTGGATCTTGCTTTCCACAATTGATGATTATATTACATATATATGTACTTACATCATTACATTTTCTGGGAGAATTTCGTCGATCTTCTCACTAGTGAATTCATATCCTTCGAGTTCCATTTTCTTTTTTTCAATCAACTATATTTATTCGTAATCTTTTCACGTGTTTATGCCCGGGCGGATTTACCGGTTGTAAACATATATTTGCAACCAATTCTCTAGTGACAGGCCAATACGCCACGTGACGCACTGACCAATCACACTGCGCACCGCTCAATTCAAATTGCGTTGATAACTCGTTTTTCCAATATTTCGGCAAAAGGTGATGGAATTGAAATGACAATATTTACAAAATCGAAGAGTACGTTGGACAACCGGTCCGAATTAAAACGATTTGCAAGACTTTTAATTCCCAACTGAAAATTTTTTAATTCCTCAAATTTCTCACATTGGTCAATTTTTTTAAGTTTCTCGAATTGGTCAAAACATGCAAATTCTTCAAATTTATTAAATTTTTTGAAATTTGTGAAATTTTTAAAATTTCTTAATATTTTGGAATTTTTGAAATTATTGCAATTTTTGAAATTTTTGGAACTTTTCAAATATTTCAAATTCTTTCACTTTTTCCAATTTTTCAAACTTTTCAAATTTTTCAATCTTTTCACTTTTTTAAAATTTTTAAAATTTTTTAAATGTTTCAAATGTTTTAAATGTTTCAAATTTTTCGAATTTTTCAAATTTTTCAAATGTTCCAAATTTTTCAAATTTTTCAATTTTTTCAAATCTTTCAAATATTTCAAATTTTTTAAGGATTTCCAATATTTTATGTGCATAAACATTAGATTTGGCATAAATTTTTTCCACTGCTTCTATTGTTATAGTCAATTTCAAAAGTTTATAACCGGGTGCCTCACCACGTAAAAATCCCCACTGTATGCTCTATGATTTTTCTCCCTAATTTGCATAATTAAGCCATAACCGCAGGTAGATTCTGCGGCTGGTGCTTGAGTGTATACATCCGGCGTGCGCGCACTTGGTGGGTTCACCCGCAGGTGCTTGAGATTTTCAAAGATCTTCCGCCAAGAATTACCAATGGTGAAGTTTTATTTGTATCCCTCATGGGGATCCAACTCATCCACCTATCTACATTTTTCAAAAATATTCCAATTATATGGCGCCATTATTGCATATTTTTTTCTTTTTTGGTACTTTAAACTCTCTTTATTTTTCAGACTTAGGAAGCCCATTCTTCCCAGGTGGGCCGGAACTGTGGCACCACCCACTGGCATACTCAACAGCTGGCGAATTACCAGGGACACTTCAGCATGCAACATTGGTCCATCCAGCGTTACACCCACAGGTCCCCGTACGTTCCTATCTTTGACTATCTGCGGACAAAGCTATGGAGCCGCCGACGAGCGCCCCGATGCACGTTAGTGATACACATGATCGTTTTATCTTCCTAATATCCTTTTTTTTCGGGGAATATTTTTTTTTCATTTTTTGATGTGAAACATCTAATGCCGCGCTTGCGTTGCGAAAAAATTCTGGCTGGAACAGGCATTTCCAGTACAAATATATATATAGATATACTCTACTGGTTACCCATCGCCCCCTCTCTGCCATCGACGCAAAGACGATGCGCACAAGTTGTATGTACATGACGAGATACGCTACAGCGTTTCAAAAAAATTTGAATGAATTGGAAATTTTGTTTAACAAATTAGAAAATTTTTGAAACAATTTCTCAGAAATTTTGAAAGTTTGGAAAAATTTTGAAAAGATGTGGAAAATTTTTTAAAATTTTCAATAAATTTTGAAGCATGTTGAAAATGTTTGGGAAATTTAGAAAAATGTTGAAAAAATTGGAAAAATCTTCCGGAAAAAATTCTTTTTGGAAAAAATTTGGAAAAATTTTAGAAGAAATTTGGCTCATTTTAGAAAAATTTGGAAAAATTAGCAAAAACTTGAAGAAAAATTGACAACAAAATCGGAAAACTTTTGCAAGAATTTTGAAAAAAATTTCAATTTTTGTTTTAAGTTGAAAAAAATTTGCGACAAGTTTGAAGAAATTTGAAAAAAAAAAATTGGAAAGATTTACAAAAAAGTTAGAACAAAATTAGAAAAAAATTCTAATAATTTAAAAAAACCTGTGGAAAAAATTAGAAATTGTTTGGAACTATTTTTAAACAATTTACAATTTTTTTTAAATTTGGGAAAGCTTTGTGAAATTTTGGAAAAACTGTTCGAACATTCAAAAGAACTGAGTATTTGAAAATTTTCAATAATTCTCGAAAAATCGTCAAAAATTTTGGATCAATTTAAATCAAAATTAGTGTTTCCATGTTTCACATCTACCAGGTGTCCCATGACGCCTCACTTTTTCTTCTTTCTCATTTGGAATTTTTTTTTATTCAAATAAGATTGTGGACTAGGTCCGTATAAAAGGAGCAATCGGTGATGTTGTATACAAGTTGTTGACCCAAACGCATTGCAATAAATGCGTTGATACTAACTTGTCGATCTATCTCGAGTAAAAAGGAGAGACCAACGAAAATATCGATGTATATCGCAATTATCGAAAAGCGTACGATGGGAACCGACGCGCCACCAGTCGACGCGGCGAAAAAGGAAATGCGCGTGCGCAGCACGCGCCGCCCGACTCGCGCGAAAAAGATAGGAGGCGTTTATCCATACACACACACACATATATATGAATCCGAATTTTGTTCAATTTTTTTGGAGCTCCGATAATTTCGCCAAATTCTGAAAAAATTAAAAAATTACAAATTACAAAAACTATTCTTAACACTATTTTTAATTTGTGCATTTTGTAGATTTTTTGTTTAACAATTTCAGGGTTGATTGTTATTTTTTTCCAATTTAAAAAATGCATCGGCGGATCTCATATTAATGTGATGAAGAGTCTGGCAATTCTGGAGATTCGATTTTGTTTACTTTCGTGTTATCTCCAGATTGATGTCTTCTATTGTACAGCCGAGTAAGATTGATTTACTTGGTGTGGTTTTCGGGGGAATGGATAAGATTTATACCTGGCACAAACAGGCACAGTCAGGCCGTAGATAAAAGACGAAACGTGGAATCAATGCTCTCATCGATCCCATGTAATAACGCGGTTTCTGGCTCTCTATACGTATTTTATTGACGTGCTTCGAGCTAAATGGTGTACGCGTACCAAGCGCATAGAGGTACGCCATAAATATCATTCTAACGTGAATGTGTCCAGGACTTTGGTAAAATGTGGAAAAATTTTGAATTTTTGAAATTTTTAAAATTAAAAAAAAAAACAAATTTTAGGGTTCAAAAATTTTGAACATTTTGAGCATTTTCAAAATTTTGGAAATCTCAAAAGATTTTATCGTTACAATTTTGAAATGTTGATGATGCAATTTGGATCTGATGAAGCTTCTGGACCCGTAACTGGATTATCTATACCCGACCTGGAGGTGGCCTCTAAGCACAATTTTCCTCCCTCGTTTCATAACAATTCAGGAATGAGGAAATGAATAAACAATTTTATTACAACTAAATGTCGCCGCCGTAAAAACATGAAAAAAACATGTAACAAATGGGACGTCCCAGGTAGGAATGCCCAAGGCTGACGACGAGAACAGGCCTGAGCCAGCCCTGTTCCCCCGAGCCCGACTAATCCAAGCCTGTGCCAGGCTCAATCTCATCTTCCAAAGTAGCCTCAAACTCAGGGCAGCAAATAAGACTATTGCTAAGGCTTGGTTCAGCCTTGCCTCAGACTGAAGCTCTCGAGGCTGAAAATACCTACGCTTAGCACAGGACAGTTCAATGGATACGATGGTCGCCAGAATTATCCATTGGAGGCGCTGATGTCTGCTGATGGAGGTTGGGCTAACCAATTTCCTCACTGCATACTCCCTGAACCTCGGCCTATTGATGCGGTTCCTTCCTCAGTTCCTCGAAAAATTGTATGACATAATCGACCGTGACATATCAATAATAACCGCGTCAATTAGTCGATTTTAGTCAATGGCGATGAGCCCCAGTTAAACCCTCTTACCAACGTGGTGCAGTCTTTGAGAGCAATGCCTTTCGAGGCTTGTCTCAGGCCGTGCTCGTTGGGATTTCAAGGCTCAGTTGAGGCTCCCCATGAACCCTGAGGCTTGGGTTTACGAGCCTCAAACGGCGTTATCATTTCGAGGCTGAAACAGGCCTGAATCAGGGTTGGCACTCAGCCTCAATCCAAGTTTTCCCAGCCCTCCTTGACGGCTGAGACAGCCCTGCTCCGATCGTCCATTCCTACCTGCCATAGCGCCCGGCGGTTAATGGGATTATTTCCTACATGTAACTAGACATGCAACTTCGCTATTTGGGCCATTGAAGTATCTTTTAATGACGGAATTTCGTACTTCAATTGGGAGACATTAGCATTAAATCATGTGAGACAATTTCGGGCAGAGATCAATCATCTGGTATTGATATAATTGCATTAATCATATTTGCATTACGAATGGAACATTTAAACATCAAACGTTAGGATAATTCGCCGAGCCACCTCAGGCAATTGACAACGAATGATCATATATATAGATATATTTACGTGTGAATTCTCCGCATTAAATACCGCTCTGTTAATTAGCGATGATGTATGATGTGTCAAAAACTGACAAATCCTTTTAGAACATTTGGATTCGCGATGGATTTGACTTATGAATTTTTGAACTACATTTTTGGCTTTTTCCATTGCATTTTTTGCTATCTTCACTCATTATTAAAAATTGATATACGGAAAAGAATTTAAAAAAAATGTAATATTCACGTTTCGGTCGTTTCGCTCAATTCTTTACGACGCGATATCGAGGTAACGGTAAGTGTTACACCAAAAAGTGTTGTATGAAAAATATTCCTCTTCTCAAAATACATCGATTTTGTACTTTGAGTTTGTTCGCTATCTCTCGTATGTATCGTGTAAGAGCTCCTCATAGCGTTCGCGGCGCAGTCGCAGTACAAGTACCGGCCGTTTCGAGAAGTTGTTTATGAGGCGATATCGCGGAAACAGTAAGAGTTACAGCGAAAAGTTTTATATGAAAAATATTCCTCATCTCAAAATACATCGATTTTGTCCTTTGGGTCTTTTGTCTATCTCTCATATTTATCGTGTAAGAGCCCATCGAAGCATTCACTTCGTATCTCTCAATACGAAATTCTCGAGAATGAGAAAGCTGTGTCGACAGCAAACATTGGCTCTCCATGGAGCTAGGGATAGCTGGAGATTTAGGAGAGATCCTGAAGAGGTGGAAGTGTCTAGGGCTAGGTTGAGGATCGCGTGATGCGGCCGCGAAACCCGCGGAATCCGCAAAACCCGCGATTCTGGCATCATTCGGTTGACTCGCGATTTTCGGAACGGTTCAATAGAATCAAATAACGCACGACAGTAGGGTCGAAGAAGATCTTCTGACCAACACTTGTTTCTCTCACCTTATGTCATAAATTACTGTTATTCTTATGTGGATAAATTTTGAATTTTTTTTTTCAGGCTCCAATGTCTCTGCCGCATCCAACAACCCTGACGTCAATCCACGCATCGTTACCCCACTTTCTACCTTCGCCCGCATTAGCATCACCAGTTGGCTCATCATCATCACAACCAAGCATTGCTGTTAGCAATGCACCATGCTCCACTCTCTTTGTTGCTAATCTCGGACAATTTGTCTCTGAGCATGAACTCACTGAGATCTTCAACAGGTAAGTGAATATACGTGTGTTCAGGGGTACTATGGAAATTGGTAGCATGCCAATTGCTGAGTAATGGATAATAATGGATACAAGACAACACTCAACTGGCCATAGGTTGTAATCAGTGTTTGTCTTAGTTATGGGTTATCGAGACAGAGAGTTGCTCCATTTTCGAATATTGGGGATGAAGCTAGTTCCTGAGGTTGGAGTATCCCGAAATTTGCAGGGGAAAATATATATATATATATATATTTTTTTTTTCATTTTAAATATTTGGGAAATCTGTAGAATTTTCAAAATTTTCATAAAAATTGAATTGGAAATTTTTTTTTTTAATTCAAAAAACTGATTTTTTTTTTTGAAAATATTGAAAATTTACGGAAAAAATCGCTTTTGAAATAAAAAAATTTTTTGAAAAGAAATTGCAATTCTGCGAAAAAAAATTGCTTTTGAAAAAAAAATTGCAATTTTGCGAAAAAAAAATTAACTGTTACGAAAAAAAAATTGAAATTTTTCTCAGTTATCGTGGAGGTCCCAGTTATGGCACACTTTAGAACCGACCCACGGGGAAAGATTCAAATTTCCACAATACTATACAAAAAACATTCAACTTCGGTTCGAATTAGTCGCAGTTAATTAATAAAGGCGTGAATAAACCAAATAGTCAAATGTCCCAGCATCGGCACAAGAAATGCGAATGTCCCAGTATCGGCGCAATATGGCGTCGTGGCGGTCAGTGCAAAAATATAACCTCGTTTCTTGTGAGTAAAAATAGAAATAAAAGAAATGCGAAGTAAAAAATTTTTGAGTTTAATTAACAAATATTTGAGTTTAAAAAATTGTAAATAAAGAATCAATGGTTGTTTTACTCAAAAATGCATAACTCAAATTTAGGTTATTTCACATATTAAAAAATGAGACACGAAAAGGCAGGATTTCTTTTCTATAGCATTTATCATTATTAGCTAGCTATTTCTACCCAAATCCTGCTTTATTCAACTTGTAATACAAAATATTTGACAGTTGAGGTTATGGAGAATTGGAAAAAATCTGTGCCCAGTTTACCCGGAGAACTCGTGATTTATGGGGGTGTCCCTTCGGTACAGTGATTTTTCGATTCCAGGCATATTTTGGCCATTTCAGATGAGCCAAAAAATTTGTTTTATCTTTATAATAACAGAAAAAAATGTTAAAATTGATCATTTACATACATTTTGTTGGTTATGCGCACTGAATGGTGCGCAATGGGAGCCATTGGCGCAAGCGCCGTGGATAAAATTGCCCACTGTAGAGGTGCGCGCCAAAAAAAAGGAATTCAAATATTTATAATTATCTACGACTCCAAAATTCGCTGTTCAATCGGTGAAACCATTTTTTTCCTTCCCGTTACTATATAATAGTTAATGGGAGGGGGGGGGGGAATCAAACAAATTATTCAGTTCATGAAATATATCGCGAGTGGCAGTTCTGTGCCGATACTGGGACCTCCACAGTATTTTACTTTTTTTTTGTATTTTCAAAACCAAAAATTGGAAAATTTTTGGAAATCTGAAATTTTCTAAAAATGATTTTAAATTTGCATGAGTTATTTGCTGAGTTATCAGTATTAATGTACAAAAGGAAATACTCAACTGCCATAGATTGTAATTAACACTTGTCTCAGTTATGGATTGAGCAAGAGTGGGTGGGGGGTACATCCTCAATTTTCACATAGATCCTAATTAACGAGAGTGGGAAAATTAAATAAATGAAATTATGAGATTTTCATGGATATCTTGAAATTGAGTTACTGACACATTTATGGGTTTTCAATTTTCAATTTTTTTTTTCCAACCGAAATTTGTATTTATTTTCAATTATCCAAATAATTATTGAAAATTTTGAAAAACTTTTAATTTTTGGAAAATCTTCAAGTTTTTAATTTCTTCTTTTTATTTAGAAAAAAACTCAATACTTTTCAAATTTGTAAAAATTTTCAACGTTTTTTCTCCATTATTTAGGAGCGTTTTATAATATTTAGAATGACAGAAAATATCTTCATAAATTTGAAAAAAAAAATTTCAAAATTTGAGAACTGTCAATAGTGTCTTTTTTAATTTTAGGAACTTTCTAAAAATCCAGTTACATTCACCATTTTCTGTTTATTGGGAATAAACCCCTTATTAGATACCACTGAACAATTTTTTTCTAGCAATAAAATATTAACAAAAAAAACGAAATTTGTTGATAAAAAAAGATAAATAAAAATAGAATCATTAATAAAAATTTTTTATCAAATTTTAATTGGAAACAGGTGCCGGAAAATGAGGCATTTAATTTATCCAGCGAGAATTTTCTTCTTTTTTCCAAGTCGATTGCCTGTAGAAGCAATACGTAATTCGAGGATAGATGTAGGCCAAACGGATTTCCGCTCCTGATATATACCTGCTGAATAAATTTTAGGCATTCCCACAGGTCACACAATTTCTATAACCATGCAATTATCCCAATGTTTTTTCATTGCGAAAATATTTGCAACATTGCCCGTACATTCCTCGAATCGTTTAAATTCCGAATTGTGTACATCGCTAAAATTTTCACAATTTTTTTTATGGCAAAAAACGTTGCGCCATTAAAAAATCTGTGCAAATTAAATAATGTTAAACGTCATTCAAACTTTCTCTGTTTTTGAAATACAAACGAATAACTCAATTAAATTTTCCGCTTTTCGTTGTCGACGGTTTTTGCAATATTGCGAAAACGGATCTTCTATGTTTTTTTTTTCGATTTTAATCCGTAACTGGTCGTGCTCTTTAGGCGCGCATTTTCAACAGTATGAAAATTTTGGTATAAATTATTATGATTATACTCATAATGCAGATTATCGTACAAATTATGATATCCTCAATGATGTTTGAAGATGTAGTGTAGCTGCGCGTGTGTGCGTGTGTGTAGATGGGTGGGTGGCTGTAGGTGGGTAGGTGGGTGGGTGAGTGCGTGGGTGGGTGGGTGAGTGCGTGTGTGGGTGAGTGTGTGTGGGTGGGTGGGTGAGTGTGTGTGGGCGGGTGGGTGAGTGAGTGGGTGGCTGGAGAGGTAGGTGGGTGTGGGTGGGTGGGTGCGAGTGAGTGGGTGGGTACGAGTGAGTGACTGGGTGGGTGGGTGGGTAGGTGGGTGTGGGTGGGTGGGTAAGTGGGTGGATGAGTGGGTGGGTGGGTGCGAGTGAGTGGGTGGGTACGAGTGAGTGACTGGGTGGGTGGGTAGTGGGTGGATGGGTGTGTGGATAGGTGGGTGATCGAGTCTGTAAGTGGGTGTGTGGGTAGGTGTGTCATTATACATATTCAAATCGAGCCCTATTTTACATTTTTCTCTAGCTTTTCCCCAAATATTTCAAAATTTGCATCCTCTTCTGATTTGGGACAACCAGAATAAAACTCCTGATCAATCTTGAAATTCTGGTTTGTTCCGTGTAAACATTAACCGTTTACTGAAATAATATATACTCTACTCAATAACGTCCACTTGACAAAACCAAACACTTGCCAATGTTTTGTAGAATTACTGTATTCGCCCGAAAGGCGTATCAATGTCTTACCATAACAATCACTGTCGCAGAGATTATCAAATTTCGATCTGAATTGTCGTTATCAACCGCAAATAATTGAGTTGGAAAAATGAAAAGTTTGTACCCCAACATCATTGAAGACATTTCGTTTCTCAAGGCAAAAAGGCGGAGTAGGTTTTTCCAAAATCCGTTCAAGTTTATGAAAAAAAAAAAAAACTTGTTTTAACTTTTTGAAGAAACCTTGATCTATACTTTTGAGAAAACTCGTTGTAATTTTTCAAACGACGGGTTTCACGTTTTCAAGCACTTCCTACTAAGAAAAGCTTGCTTCAAGTTTGCCAAGGAAACAGTCATTTTCGAAAAAAAATTGCTCAAAACTTTTTCGTCGGCCATCGAGTTCTGCACAAAAAATGTTTTATAGCATTTTTCTCTAAAACGAGTTGCTACCGAGTAATCGACTGTCAATGGAAATTTTTGAAGCGAAAATCAGGAGCCATACCTAGTGTGTTGAAGTTCGCATTTGCAGGGGCAACAATAATTTCGCCTGGCCAGAAGTGAAAAATATATATACGTATACTTTTTTTTTTCATGAAAAGTTCAGTGACTGGGAATACATTTCATTAAAACACTCATTTGTCAACACGAGAACGTACAGCTCGCTGCGCATTCCACTTCCGGTGTCACTTAGCCCGTTAACTCGACAACTGCACTATCTCCCGTCTGAATTCGCGAAAATAAACACATGTTAATTTTTTGAGAATGGGATAAGCAATATATATGTATGCAGGATATGCAAAAAATACCTAAAATTGCCTCCAAAATGATGAAAATTTCTAAACAAATTTTGAACTTTTTAGTGACTAAATTTTTGCCTTAAATCGCCAAATTTTTAAAAGTTGAAAAATTCCAAAAAAATTTTTTTTTTCAATTTCCAAAATTTAAAAAACAAAATTTTAAATGTTTCCAAAAATTGCAAATTTTTATTAATCGAAAAAGGCCTCAAATATTTCCATAATTCAAAAAGATAAAAATAAAATGTTTCAAATTTTGCAAAATTTTGAAATAGTCCAAAAAATATGAAAAAGGGAAATTTGGGTTAATTTGAGATATTAAGAATTATTCGCACACATTGAAACCAAATGGGCTTACTAATTTGATGCGAATAACGAAAGCATCAATTACTGAATTAATTTCGGTCCGTATTAAAAAAAAATATGTGAAAAAAAATTGACGGCATTTCGAGAAAGGCAGTGGCAGCATACCCATAAAAAATTCAATTATTGTTATGGTAATGAATCATTCCCAGCTCGTAAAATCCACCGAGCATCGATTCCATTTAAAAGGGTACAAAATTAATATTCATATCGTTCAATCGAGTCTGTTGGTACTTTATGGGCATGCGTACCATTCCTTATTTATAGAGCGCTTTTTATTGATTCCAGTAACAGAATTAAAAAAATTATTCTCTCATCTTCATTTCACTCGGGGTGGGTGGGGGGGGGGGTATAATATTGCACACATTCTATATTGTCCAAAATTATTTGAATATTTTTGGAATTTCTGGATTTTTTACAATTTTTACAATTTTTTTTCAATTTTTGGAATTTTTGAAATTGTTGAAATTTTTGAAATTTTTGAAATTTTTGAAATTTTTGAAATTTTTGAAATTTTTGAAATTTTCGAAATTTTTGAAATTTTTGAAATTTTTGAAATTTTTGAAATTTTTGAAATTTTTGAAATTTTTGAAATTTTTGAAATTTTTGAAATTTTTGAAATTTTTGAAATTTTTGAAATTTTTGAAATTTTTGAAATTTTTGAAATTTTTGAAATTTTTGAAATTTTTGAAATTTTTGAAATTTTTGAAATTTTTGAAATTTTTGAAATTTTTGAAATTTTTGAAATTTTTGAAATTTTTGAAAATTTTGAAATTTTTGAAATTTTTGAAATTTTTGAAATTTTTGAAATTTTTGAAATTTTTGAAATTTTTGAAATTTTTGAAATTTTTGAATTTTTTAAATTTTTTGAAATTTTTGAAATTTTTGAAACTTTTGAACTTTTTGAAATTTTTGAAATTTTTGAAATTTTTGAAATTTTTGAAATTTTTGAAATTTTTGAAATTTTTGAAATTTTTGAGATTTTTGAAATTTTTGAAATTTTTGAAATTTTTGTAATTTTTAAAATTTTTGAAACTTTTGAAACTTTTGCTCGGTTTACAAACACATCGTAGACATCCGTCGATGTAGCACTTAGGTAGAGGGCATAAATATAGCAGCATTAAAAAAAAAAAAAAATCATTAACTTTCAACATTCCCACAGTTCCAACAAGTATACAAATATCACAATCGGATGATAATTAATTTGTTTCCACCAAAAAAGGAACACGTTTCATTGAAAACCAATCTATACAAAACGGAATTTTCTGCCAGGCGATGATGCTTTGATCAGGTCCGTCAATTGATCCCGGAAATTAGTTGCTGGGTAATCAGTTAATTACACTGATGGGGTGTTTCCTTTTTCTATTTACCTTTTTCCGATGAGTAGAAAGAATGCGTGGTTCAAAGAACATTTCATTCGAGATGTTTCATTCACTGAGGGAAAAATATACTTCGGCCCAATATTACCATGTTTCAGAGAAATAGATATTTATAAAAAAATGAATTTTATTGTTTTAGTGAAACCCAAGTGACATTAATTAACTACCAATGATGTTAATCATATAACTCTACGTGATACTTATGAGACAGAGGATCTTAGGTGAATTTGTACAGTAATAATTAAGAATCCCGAATTAATTAATTTTTTATTTTCAAATTAATAAAAATAATGTTGAACCCAGGTCAGCTGTCATATAATTGTTTGGAGTTAAGCGATACACATGATTACATTTAATTGTAATTGTCAGAGATTAAATGCAACGACGAAATTTCATTTTTTAGGAATGCCTATTACTCTGAAAAATGAAATTGTTGGGCCGAAGTATATTTTTCCCTCAGTGTTCAACAACTCTATATATATATATATCTATATATATATCTATATATATATCTATATATATATCTATATATATATCTATATATATATATATATATATATATATATATATATATATATATATATATATATCTATATATATATCTATATATATTCCGCAATGTCAATATTTCCAAAAAAGACCTTCCAATTTTTTTTCCAAAGCCAAAAAAAATTCAAAATTGTTCGAACTCGAAATTTCCCAAATTTCCATAAATTTGACAATTCACAAAAAAAAAGTTAAAAATTTTTAAAATTAGAAAATCACTAATTAAGAAAAATGCAGTTAGGTGCCTTACAAGAGCAATTTTAGTTTTTTTTTTCCTATTCACCTTTTTTCGGATAGGGAGCACAAAGAATGCTTGGGTCGGAAATATCGGCGCCCTATACATATAAAACACAGGAGGGGGCGAGAAAAGCTCGTGAAAGAGGGAATGACCGGTTTGAGACACGCGTGTCTCACAAGGGCCGAGATCTAACCACTGTAGTACGCTACGATACACCCTCAAATTACGCGGCTCGATGCATCATGTATCCCCTCCCCCTCCCCCCCCCCCCCCATACCATCGCCTTCGTCCATGCTCAACTCCGATCGATGAAACAACCACTTCAAAGAGGTATTCCTGTTCCTGATAAACTTGGCTTTAATTTTATAAAACCCGCACAGCGTCAATTTTCTACGAGAAAACAAACAAGCTATTCACAGTGAAGGGGTTAATTTTATACAGAAATAACATGCAAATATGAATCACAATTTTTTTCATTCTAAATCATCACTTCCAAAAGACGTAATCACGATTTTTACAAACATGGATCACTTTTTTCGGAAAGGTGAAGCTGAATTTTTAGGGGCAAATCACTATTTCTACAATCGTGAATTAAGAATTCCAGAAAGGTGAATCACGATTTTCAGAATACTGAATCACGATTTTCAGAATACTGAATCACGATTTCCAGAATACTGAATCACGATTTCCAAATTCCGAATCACGATTTCCAAAGTCATAAATCACGATTTCGAGTAACGTTAATTATAATTTCCAGGAAGTAATTGCGATTTTCACAATCGTGAATCACGATTTCCAGAATTCTGAATCACGAATTTTAGAAAGCTGAAGCATGATTTTGTGATGCTCAATCACGATTTCTAGAGTGGTGAATTGCGATTGTCGAAATACTGAATCACGATTTTCGGAATACCGAATCACTAGTTCCAGATTCCGAATCACTATTTCCAAATTCCACAATCACGATTTCTACAATCGTGAATTACGATTTGCAGAATCCTGGATCACAACTTCCGGAAGTGTAAATCACGATTTCCAGAATTTTGAATCACGATTTCCAGCTGTCGAATCACGACTTCCAAGAAGGTGAATCACAATTTTCAGAAATGTGAATCACGATTCCAAAAATATATTCCCCGAATTAGAATTTTCAAAAATATGAATCACTATTACAACAATTGTGAATCACAAATTCCAGATGTCTAAACAGTGATTTCATAATCTGAAGATCTGCGTCGTGGGTTACGGTTATGGAAATTGTGATCCACTATTTTGAAATCGTGAATTGAGATTTTAAATTCGTGATTTAATGTTCCCAAGCCGTTGTCGACCCTGTCCGCACTCAGCGCCAATCGATGAAACCACGTCAAGGTATTCCTGTTTCTGATAAATTTGACTTTAATTTTGTGAAAACTGCACAGCGTCAATTTTGTACGAGAAATTTTGTACGAAGAAATTTTACACAGATGAAAAATGGATATATCAATCGAGATTGTGTGATCCCGAATCACTATTTCCTCAGTCGTGAATTTCAGAACAGTGAATCACACTTTCCAGAATTGCGGATCACGATTTCCAGAACTATAAATCACACCCTTCAGAAACGTGAATCACAATTTTCAGAACTATAAATCACACTTTCCAGAAACGTGAATCACGAGCGCCCAATCTCGGATGTCCAAAATTATGAATCACAATTCCAAAAATTGTGAACAACCATTTCCAGAATGATAGATCACGATTTCCAGGAACGCGAATCACCATTTCCAAAATCGTAAACGAGAATTCTCAGATCTACGAATCACAATTTACGGAATCATGGATCACGATTTCCAGAATCGGTAACAAAAATTTCCAGAATGATAAATCACGATTTCCAGCAGGGTGAATCACCATTTCCAAAATCGTAAACGAGAATTCTCAGATCTATGAATCACAATTTACGGAATCATGGATCACAATTTCCAGAGTCGGTAACAAAAATTTCCAGAATGATAAATCACGAGTTCCAGAATGATGAAGAACCATTTCCAGAACCGTAACTGAGAACTTCCAGAAAGATGAATCACGAATTCCAGAAGGACGAAGAACCTTCTCCAGAATCGTTAACAACGATGTCCAGAATGCTAAATCAAGGTTTCCAGAAGCGTGAATCACCATCTCTAGAATCGTAAACAAGAATTTCCAGAATGATTAATTACGATTTCCAGGAGCATGAATCACGATTTCCAGGAACATGAATCACGATTTCCAGAATAGTAAACAAGAATTTCCAGAAGGAGAGTTCACGACTTTGAGGAACGTGAATAACGGTTTCCGGAAGCGCAAACAACCGAATTTCTCGGAGTGATCAATCACAATTTCGAGAGTCACGAATGGCAATTCCCAGAATTGCGAATCACTCTTTCCAGAATTGCGAATCACAATTTCCAGACCTTCGAATCACAATTTCCGGAGTTTCGAATCGCAATTTCCAAAATTGTGAATCACAATTTCCAAAATTCCGAATCACAATTTCCAGAATTGCGAATCACAATTTTCAGAATTGTGAATCATAATTTCCAAAATTTCGAATCACAATTTCCAAAATTGTGAATCACTATTTCCAAAATTGCGAATCGCAATTTCCGGAATTCCGAATCACAGTTTCCAGAATTGTGAATCACAATTTCCAGAATTGCGAATCACAATTTCCAAAATTGTGAATCACAATTTCCAAAATTGAAAATCACAATTTCCAGAATTGCGAATCACAGTTTCCAAAATTGTGAATCACAATTTCCAAAATTTCGAATCGCAATTTCCAAAATTCTGAATCACAATTTCCAGAATTGCGAATCACAATCTTCAGAATTGTGAATCACAATTTCCAAAATTTCGCATCACAATTTCCAAAATTGTGAATTACTATTTCCAAAATTGCGAATCGCAATTTCCGGAATTCCGAATCACAGTTTCCAGAATTGTGAATCACAATTTCCAGAATTGCGAATCACAATTTCCAGAATTGCGAATCACAATTCCAATCTGAAACATCATGATAGAAAACGATAATTCAACAAATTTTTGAAAATTTGTAGAAGATTCTCAGAATAGCGAGAACTAATTTCCAAACTAACATCCACACAGACAAGACATATCTGCATTCGTTGCCGGCGTAGAAACCATCGGATATTCGCCTTCGGCTATTTTCACCGTGATAGACATGCAATATTCAGTTTAGTGGGAAATTTTGTAGAATGGAATAAGAAATTCGGTGGAGCAATGGACGAATGAATTTAGTTGTATATAGAAAATGCGATTCATTTCGTGGTTTCTGTAGGCATTGGCGACATAGCACGATATTGCAGCAGATCTCCCCTCAATAGTCCCTAGTGGTTTTCACCCTTTCCCACGATTATCATTCTCATAATTGTACGATTGTGAAAACCTTGCCTGGATGGACCCGTGGGATTTTAATCTGGAGATGGCTAAAAATGTTGATAAAGATTGATTAAAAAAAATTCAAAAATTGAAAATTCTCTAAAAAAAATTCCAAAATTTCCATTTTCACAAAAAAAAAAATTCAAATTGAAAAAAAAATTCAAATATTAAAGTTCTGGAAAATGTTACTTACCAAAAATCTTGGCAACTTGAGAAAGCTCCCACGCCCAAAAGTCCCTCCCCCCCCCCCCAAGTAATTAAAACGTTTCAAGCTCCCACTGCTCTAATAGCTTCGGTAGAGGGGAAAAAGCCAGTGGCAGGTTTTTGTACGGTCGAGGTAGCAGCGGCGAATATCGATTTGTGTGCAGGGGGCAGGCCGACGAAGGGTAACTCAGGCCAGAGAGGGATTTGAGAGGCATACCCCATCATGGGTTAGGCACACTGCATCCAAAATGACCCACGGGCATACACGAATTGTCCATCGTTCTGCACTAATATTCAAATGCCATCGCATCTGATAACGTCATTCATCCAAATATACCTAGTGAAATATTTCAAATCCATTTGTCGAATTGATACTCGAATATCAGATGATAATACGCTTCCCATAGATTTTCTACAATTTTTTTGTTTTTTTTTTTTACATAATTGGCAATTTTTTTCGAACTTTCAACATTCGAAATTTCGAAATTCCAATTTACGTTTTGTTTTTTTTTAATTTTCCCAGTTTTTGTGGCAATTTTTAAAAATTATAAAATCCCAATTTTGTTTCTTTGGCAATTTTTTAAAAGGCCAAATTTTTTTTTTTGAGAATTTTAAAGTCCAGTTTTTTAAAAGAATTTTTAAAAGGCCAATTTTTTTAAATCCCAATTTTTTAAAAAAATTTTTAAGGGCCAAGTTTTTCAGAATTTCAAAAGGCCAATTTTTTTTCATTTTTAAAATGCTAATTTTTTTTTTTTGAGATTTCTTAAAAAAAAAAATTTTTTTTGAGAATTTCTAATTGTTATTTTTAAGTGGGGAAAAAATTGTGAATAGAAGAAAAAATCTAAAAAAATGGGGCATTATAGGAGTCCCATAAGAAATTGAGAACGTGTTTTTAGCTCTATACTCGTGTAAAGTAGCTAGATAAAACGGCGCTTTTTTTCAGAAAAAAAAACATGGGGAAAAAACAAAAGGTGTTCTTCGTACTCTACTTTTGACCTACACTTTATTAAACTGGAAAATCCAACATCTTGGCACACCGTTAGCTCTACCCGTGAAAATCGTAATTTCTCAACTTGGCCTTTAGCTTAATGAACAATGGGGGATGTGGACGTCTCGGCCACACAAGAACCAATTTCCGCCCCCCCCCCCCCCCCCCAATTTTTTCTCAAGTGAGAGAAAGAAAAGGGATGCCAAACCATGCGAGGAATATTCTACTTCCCCTCAATTTGTCGCAGTATTATTAGAATCACGTAAAACATAGTGGACGCACAATTAAATTTGCGATTTTTTTGTGATTTTTTGAATTTTTTTCAGGATTAACATTTTTTTTTTCCTTTATTTGAGATTTTTTTCTCTCGATTTTTAGATTAATTTTTAAGCACAATTATCAAATTTTTGAGGAGTTTAAATTTTGGTTTAGTTTTTTTTAAAGGCTCGATAAATTAAATTTCAGATTTTCCAATTTTTTGGAATACCAAAATTTTCCAAATTCTCAATTATAATTCCTAAATTTTTTTTTACTTTTCAGACATTTTTTCATGATTTTTTATAATTTTTTGAATTTTTAAAAATCACAATTCTATAATTGTTCAATCTATTTTATTTTCCTATTAATTAAAAAAAGTTCGACAATTCTAAAATTTTTACTAATGAGTTATTTTAAATTTCTGAAAAATTAGAAATATAAAAATTTTAATTGAAAATTTGAAAAATCTTAGTTCAATTTATTAAGAGCCCGGAACATAAAATTTATACGTGAAATTTTTTTTTTCAAAAATTTCAGTTCTAAAACTAAACTTAATTAATTAACTTAATTATTTAATTTCTAAATTCATTTTTTTTTAATTTACATTATGTTCAAAAATTTTCGGTTTTTGAAATTGCTCAAATTAAATTTTTTTTTGATGTTAGAGACATTTTCGAAAATCTTTGGCAGTATTGTTTTTTTTTTAATTGAAAATTGTCCGAAATTTTTTGGTAATGAACAGAGATTTTTTTTGGAGAGAGACTGTACTTAAATGTCAAATGAGAAACATTTTTCTTCACTATATTTTTATTACTCTTAGTATCATTAGAGTCACGTAGAAAGTATTGGACGCACAAATCGAAGTTTCTTCTTTGCCTTAAGTGATTGTTCATTTTTTATTTTTTTTCGTCGGTAGCCAATAGCAATATATAGTGATGGTACATGCACTCGCAATTAAGATTCGCGATCATATATATATAAACATATATGTGTGAGAAAATCTGTGGAAAAACTCACATTTTCTATTTCAGTTTTTTTTGTGAATTAATTTTTTTACATTTATTTTAAAAATTTATGATATTTTGTCTAATTTCAATTTTTTTTTTATTTTTTCTTTAGTTTTTTAAATTTTAAGACATTTTTAAAATTTTCCGAATTTTTGAACTTTCAATTTTTTTCATTTACGTTGAAAATTGTTAACAATTTTTCAATTTGAAAATTTTTTTAGTTTTTGGATTTTTGGATTGTTTTTTTAATTTTATAAATTTTTGGCAAGTTCTCGCGAAAACAATTGTCAGATATAATTCAGCGCACCTTTTACCTTTTTGCTACTGATTTCACCGTATCTAATCGCAATTCATAACTATTAATGATTTGCAGCGAACAACTTTAGTCCAATTTTCTCATTTATAGTTTTGTACTAATTAGGGCACTCATTGAATGACCAGTCGTTACTTCACGCTCATTTGCAGGTGAAATAGAATGCAAGAAATCGGTAGAATATCGAAACGCGACGGAAGTGAAACTTCGAGGTATATTCCCCATTTATTTTAAAAGTTCAATTATTTTCGAATCTTCAATTTTTTTCTAATTTTTTAAAATTGTCAAAAGTTTTAAAATATTTGAAAAGTTCGGAATTTCAAAAAAATTCCAAAGTCTCAAAATTTTACAAAGGTTTCCGAATTTTCCAAACTTTCCCAAAATTTTCCAAAATTTTCCAAAATTTTCCAAACTTTCCCAAATTTTCCCAATTTTCCAAAATTTCCCACAATTTTCCAAAATTTTCCAGAATTTTCCAAAATTTTCCAAACTTTCCCAAATTCTCCAAGATTTCCCAAAATTTTCCAAGATTTCCCAAAATTTTCCAAAATTTCTCAAAATTTTCCAAAATTTCCCAAAATTTTCCTAAATTTTCCAAAATTTCCCAAAATTTTCCAAAATTTCCCAAAATTTCCCAAAATTTCCCAAAATTTCCCAAAATTTTCCTAAATTTTCCTAAATTTTCCAAACTTTGCCCAAATTGTCCCAATTCTCGAAATTTTCAAAACTTTTCGCCTCCCCCCCCTTCACCCCCCCCCCCTCCACTAACTTTCACTTTGTAACCAAAAAAACCCTCGGTAGCTTACTAGGCCGCTCTAACTCCCGCTAACGACTGGTACAGTTCAATTCTTATAACCCCCCACCACCATAAAATGCATCCCACCACTGACCAAGCCCGGAAAACAACTCAACCATCCAAGCATATTAACATCTGGAGACATGGCCATTCTACTGTTTCAATTAAAGTAATGAATTCGTTGAATGAGCACGTATCTGTACGCTTCTCTTATTTATGCACAGTTTTACTGGTTTCTGTCGGCTTCGTATGCACACGAAGGGAGGCTCACCCGTTGCCTTCGTTGAATTCCAAGACGTTCGCTATGCGGCCCAAGCAATGGCCGCCCTGCAAGGATCCCTCCTCCTCTCCTCCGATCGTGGACCGATAAGAATTGAATATGCAAAGTCTAAAATGGCCGAGGTGGGCTTTACAAATCTCTGGATCGAAGTAGGTTTTCATTTATTACCATAAAAATGAACAAACTCTACTAGAAATCGAATGGTACAATAACGTTTCTGTAACGTTACAGAAACGATCCAACAATGTTCCAAAAACGTTATATTAATGGTGCACAAGCGTTATCGCAACGTTGCAAAAACGTTACAGTAGCGTTGCAAAAACGTTACAGTAGCGTTGCAAAAACGTTACAGTGGCGTTGCAAAAACGTTACATCAGCGTTACAGAAACGTTACAGCAGCGTTATAGAAACGTTACAGAAACGTTACAGCAGCGTTACAGAAACGTTACAGCAGCGTTACAGAAACGTTACCGCAGCGTTACAGAAATGGTACAGCAGCGTTACTGCAACATTTAAACGGCATTCATAATTTCTACTAGGGACTCTGAAAACACTGATCAAAGTATCAATATCCGTTTCGTTTTTCGTTACGCACAATTTTTTTTTGCCACGCAAAATTGCAGCACTCGGTTATTGCATGAGCATCGAGCTTTTTTCGTTCATTTTTTTGGGATCACCACTGCACTGGGAGGAAAAATTATACCCGAGAAAATGAAATTTTAGGTTAATATTGGAGAAGTTGGAGGGTAGAACTTCTCCTGATATGCGAAATTAAAAGGTTACTTGGCCTACACGCTACCGCATATTGTCATAGCTGGCAAAGTCGTGTGGGATTGGCTATGTGGCTTCTATGGAGAATTAAAATGACCCATTTCATCGAAATTAAGCCGGGTATAGGGAACTCCCACTTGAGAACGCCAAAGTCCCCGCCAGATGGAGCAGACGATGATTTTGGCGGGAAAATCTTCTAAGGAAGATATCTCGTAATCTCGGGTAGATAGGGAAATTTGCAATACAACATGAATTGTAGATTCGATTACGGTCTACAAAAAATGTTTTTAGAAAAATTTTCGTATCTGCCTTATATTTCCACCATATTGCTCCGAAAATTGACTGTCCAAGTCCTTGATAATGTCGTTGGTCCGGTTTCGAACTCAACAGTTTTTAGAGGTTTAAAAAAAAATTTGTACAATCGAAATTTATTTTTCATAGAACCAAATCGAAAATGACAACTTTGGAAATTCCAAAAAAAATTTAATTGATTTTCCAAATAACACAAATTCCCGAAATTTTTGATAAATATTACCATATCCATCCTTCTATATTTCTTTCACTTGACTACTCGTCCCATGAAATAATAATCTCAATAAAATTAATTTTTCCTACCAGTGCAGGCTGTACTAGATTCAGATATTGAATAATTGAGGTACCACCGTTTGTTTAGGCCTGTGCCAATTGTTTCCAACTGACGAAACTTTCGTTTTACGCTTTCACAGCGACTTAATTGTGTAAAGTTTGAGTGGTTTATTTTACCGTCAATTTTTATCATAAATCGGTAAATTTTATTGTTTCTCCTCTAGCGAACACTTGAGTTTCCATAATTTTTTCCATTTTTTTTTAGTGCATTGAGATCTTGGCTATTGTTATTTCTTTTCATCGTTAACACTATAATCGGGAACTAGTTGATCGTGAAATATTGCCGGGGGTCTTTTTTTTTCGTTTCGTTGTTCACGATCTTTTCTTTCCTAAGGATCGAGAAGAGGAAATGCGAGTTTACACAATTTACACAGTGTTATAAATATTGAGTTGGTGTTTATAATGAATGGGCGTGCGCACAATCAAAAAACTGGGAAATTTTTCAAAATCTTCGAACATTTTAAAACATTTCAAAAGATTTTCCAAAAAATTTTTAGAAATTTTTTTTCAAATTTTTAAATATCAATTTTCCCGCCATTTTTGACTGTGCGCATGCGCGAGAGATATAATGTCACCACCGGGAACTTGCATATACATTTTCGATTTTTTTTTACCCAAGGAATTTGTTTAAAAAGATTTATTACCGATTAATAACCAACAATTAACATTTGCAATGTTTTTTTTCTTCTAAACCAGTACAAGACGCTTTTTCTTCTAACCGGTTCAAGTATTTCCGATTTCCGCCGCGTCGCTTGTGTTGGCGCTTCGGTTCCCAGCGAGCGCGCTTCGATAATGTCGAGATGCATCGATATTTCCTTCCGCGTCTCCTCTGTACTGTAAAATGCGCTCTATATTTTCGAAAAATTGTTTAAACAATATGCAAGTTCCCTGTTCTGAAAACCACGACTGATATTAAATGTGCTTATTTTTCTGTTTATTTACTCTCTGTATTGCCCCATATTAATAACCCCAATTTTCTGAATTTTCAGGGATCAAAGGGAGAAAAAAACGGGCAACCTTAAGATCGACATTAACAGCATGTGAAAACGATGACGTCAGGCCGACATCACCGGATCGACCAACAAATTCAAATGTGTTTAATTCCCAAATTTTCACATTTGCGCATTTGGCTGAGTGCAGGATAATTAACGTTTCATAGCAGCAAACACGTTTAATTTTTGTTTTACATTTCAACAATCGGACAACGGGAGAAGAGGACGAGACGGAGAGAGCGCATTTGTTTTTTTTTTTTTGGTGAATTTTCGAGGTAAAAATGAGGCAAAAAATTTTTAGGGAAAGGAAATTGTTCGGGCGAACAATTTGTTAGGACAAATCATTTATTTGTTGATTGAAAAAAAAGAGAAATTATTGAAAGTATTTACAAGGCGCGACTTTTATAGGTGAAAATTGTTGAACTTTCTTTTTTCGTAATAATTAATTGATTAGAATTAGGAGTGACGACTATTGTCGGATAATTTTTTCCAGTGATTAATGTTGAATTTTCAATCGATGTTGGCTTTGTTTGTCTTAGTTATTCCAGTATTTGGGGGGGGGGGCGTACTGCGGATGACAGCTTTATTATTCGCGTTGGGGATCTTAGGGTTGGGAAGTCGGGGTGCGGACCGATTTCGAATCTGCAAAATTCTGGCAAAGAAATTTTCATTTCAAAATTGCACAGTTTTAATTATCGGATTTTCCAAAGTTTCCAAAAAAAAAAAAAAAAAAAACAAACAAATTGGAAAAAAAAAATTTGAAATTTTCAAACCGGAAATCTACCTTTGAATTTGCCGCCTTTGGCCAATTCCAATCAGTTCGCACCGCCATCCAAAAACTAAACAACTATAACTCTACTTTTAATAAAAATTGATTATGCAAAAGGGGGGTATGATAGGTTGACATATAATTGAAAAAAAAAAAACTATGCTAATACAAATCCGTCAGCGCTCACCGCTATCTCCCGGCTGTACATAACCCAAAAACCTAATCGAAAAAATGAGGATAAAAATTTAACTCAACAATCTAATCACATTTTTTCGTTCCTGCGACCAAATTGGGGAATATCGTGCGTGTATAATTGACGAACAAATCTATAAATTATATATTATACGAATAATGAAGAAAGAAGAAAAGAAAAAAATAACCAATGAATCATCGTACATTTAAATTTGCATACACGAACATCAAGCTTAATACCAAAGGTGCCCTAAGAAACGTGTATTTATGTTTTTAATCATCACTATCACGTTCTATAATCGTGATTTAACTTGTTAAAAAAAAAAATTAAATTAAATTAGAGGGTGGTGGGGTGGGAGGGGAGGGGGGAGCAAGATTTTTGAGTGCAGAATAATCTATAATTCTATAATGAAATTAATGAAAACGAGTAACAAGCGATATTGTCCTTAGGCAATTGATAAAATGATAGTAATGAACATTGTAATAACATTATTAAACGAATGTGAACATATCATAGGTTAAGGCAATTTATGAGATGTATGGAGTGGGGGAAATATTTAAATTCGAGGATAAAGCTATTAGGTGTGGAGGGGGGGAAAGGGCGGGAAAATCTGCGCCTGCGCACAATCGAAAATTATGGAGGATTAATGAATATTAGGAATAGGCGATTTGCGGAGTGGGGAGGGCTGGTTTTCCGGTGGAGTTATTAATTGTTTAATGTGCAATTAAGGAATTAGGGGTAATATTGAGAGATGATTGTTGAATGTGCAAGTTGGGACATCATAACCTAAAATTCGGAGGTGCGTCAAGAGTACGAACTACAGAAAAGTGGGGATGAGTTCGATAGGGGGGGCATAAATAGAGCTTGAGAGGAAAAATTAGGCAAATTGGGGGGGGGGGGGGGGGCAGAACGGGTTCATTAAAAAAGTTAATTTTTTTTTTTCGATTTCTTAATTGCAATTGGAACTCCTTGGAGATGATGAAAAATCTCCATGTTTTTGGATTGCGCGCAGACCTCAGCCCTAAAAACCAAAAAAAAAATTACTAAAAATAAAAATAAAACAAATATATAAGAAAAAAATAGCGGAGCGTGTGGAGTGTGTTGTCGTTGAGGAAAAGTGAAAATTGTAACTTATTACTTTCTGTGTATTTGTAATAAGGGAGAGAAGTAGGAGAGGTGTGCCCCGTGTGCTAGAATGACGGCCAACTCGGCACGTAATTTGCCCAAGTGCCTTCCCGTTGGTCGAGTCATGCTAACTGTACCGTAAGTCACGTCCCATGTAACTGTCAAATACCGGATAAATCCCCGACCCCATTTTAAACGTTTTTTTTTTAAACTTCATTCCCTCCTTTATCCCCATAAATTTTCCTATGAGCACATTCCCATTTTCAATGTCCCTAACCACCGATTTCACGAGAGAAGGAAACTGCTCATAAAACCTAATGAAAAATCCTATGGGCTTTCCATGGCACCTGCCATACGATTTGCTAGAAGCAATCTTGGAGAATTCCCATGACAATGCTATGAAGACTAGCCGCCCCATAGGATTTCATTGGCGCAACATTGAGTCAGGCTTCCATTGACTTCCGGCAACATATCTTGTTAACAAATGGAGATAGCAACATTTTGATAATAACTCTTTTTGTAGAGCAAAGTTAGAGCTACCAATTGTGTTCTCACAAAAATTTTGATATCTTCATTATATTTCGAGATATTTGAGGAAATTAAATCTCACATTTTTTTTCTCGTTTTGAGATGAAGCTTTCGTGATTCTATAATTACTGAAAATAATTCATGAGTATAAATTGGTTAGGCCCTATGTTCGTTGAATTTCCACAATTTTGCAAAGACTTGAAAAGCTATGAGCGAAAATTTAATTTCAATGTTTATTTCCGAATATATTTTGGTTAGAGCTGCAAAAACGGAGCCAAAAATCCCATGAAAAACAGTCAACAATAAACAAAACCGACATTGTTCAAGTATTCTTACCTAAGAACGATCATACAAGTGCATGAAGATCGTTAGAATCGAAATATATCGAAACGTGTAAGACTGACTCCTCATTGGTCAGTCCCATAGACGTGAAGTTGGCCCCTCGTGACGCGCGAAATTCAAAATCATTACTGGCGCATCGACTGTGCAGCTTCCTCATCCTCTGAAAAAAAGTAATTATCATCATTAATTTACTCGAATTTCCATTTCAAATATAGACTATCCAATATCAAATGAAAAAATCTAAATTTCAACGAGCATGGAGGCATTAACCTAAAAGCAATAAGACTTCTCTACACAAAAATGCAATTATATAGAGAACGGTATGGTTTAGAGAAAAATTATATAATACTTTTTTATCGCAAATTTAATTTTCTACAAAAAATGTTCTATAACATTTTTCTCTAAAACAACTCGTTAACAAAATAATCCATTTTTAGTGGACATGTTTGTCGAAGTTGGAGCAATCCCATACTCTTGAATGAAGAATCTCAATATTTTTATGTCTTTCCTTTCATCTTTCCGTTCTAACTTGTCCTTCTTTAATAAGTGCGTCAACATCTCATTCGTTCTCTACAGGAATCTTTTTCGATATTTATCGAAAAGCTCCTCGTAACGAATACGCGCCACTAGTTCATTGGGCATTTAAAACTAAGTGAAACACATAACCACAAAAACATTATGAAAATTAAGATTTTTGGTACGAGCAGTTTCGGAATAATATGGAGTGAGTGAGAATGTATTTCATTGTTTTTTTTTTAGGGATGAACAACTTGAGTAGGACAAATATCAGAGATATAAATTATCGATAAGCGTGAGGGGTAGAAAAAAAAACAAAAAGTAATACTTAATGGTAAGCGTAGGGTAAGTAGAGGGTTGAGAGGCCGCGGGCGTACCGAAATATGAAAATGCGCGGGAAAATTTGTTCCGCGAATGGTCCGTTATAATAACACGGAAAAAATATGAATGATGGTTTGAAAAAATTGTTCAGTGCTTATTTATCGCATGCAATAAATTGAGGTTGATTAGAAAGAGATAAGCAATTGAAAAAAATGGTTGAAGATTCGAGCTGACGAGTCTGAGCGCCGCCATTTTGGTTGGATACATGTTTATCGATCGGCTCATATTTTTCGGCTTCTACCCAATTATTTACCGCTTTAAGATCAATTCCAATGTATTCCATCCCCTGAGTATGTGGGAAACAATTTTTTGAACTGCTTTTCATATGTCCATGGCACTTCTGGAATAAAGTTTTCGCACACTTCAGGATTTTTTGCCGAGGCCTCTTAAAATTGCAAACATCGTGATTCATCGACATCAGCGGTTTTAACATTAATGAGGAATAAATGATAGTTTATAGCGCTATTTCTCGTGCAGACACACGCGCCGACCACATTATTATAGATACATTCTCAAGGTATATATATCAATTTATATATATATATTGTACTTGTGTATTTACGCGACATCGATGATTGGACGAGGAATGGCGGGCGATTGGACGAAAAAGTTATTCATGAAATGGACGTTTTTGCGCATGCGCACGTGCGAAAAATGAGAAATGAATATTAAAAATAGGGAATAGGAAGGACTGCGCAGGGTTTTATTTTATAGGGTTAGGTTTGGGAAAATGTGGGATAAAGGAATCAAGTATTTTAAATCAAAAAGCTTACTTTTCAATGTAAAATTTTTTATAACCTCGAAATTATTAATGTTGCAAATCATTTCGAATCAATTCGAATTTGAAGTTTCTTGCAAAATTTAAACAACATTAAAAATTGTACTGAAGCTTTCAAAAAAATTTGGAATTTTTTTGAGGTTTCAGAACCTTGGAATTTACAGAATTTTACGAATTTAATTCTTGGTTTGAAAAGTTTGAATCCTCATAATTTCAGAAACTTGAAAAAAAAATAATAACAATATGAATTCCAAAAACCGAAAATTTGGATAATTAATTCTCATATTTTTCGATGTGCGCAGGCGCAACCAACGCAAAACTCAACTCATTATTTTTCTACATTTCTGGACCAACTTATCCGAAAAAGCAATAAATTAATTTCCACATTATCGCACCAGCTAAATACCGTCCTTGCGCAATTTCATTTAAAATGAAAATTCCGTGAAAAAAAAATTATCGAGTTAATCGCATACGAAAATTCCGGAAATTTTTGCACGTTTCTTGTGGAGGTGTTTTAATTACCCATTAATCACTAAAAAACTATTGAATTAATTAGCGCTAGGGAAATGCTATTCATTTCGTGATAATTATACATATCAAGTCCATAACATCTGAAGAGTACTAAGAGAAGAATGTTAATAAAAAGACATATCAATTAATAATACGTATATACTCGTAAAAAAGTAATTGTTTGATTATTCAAACTTTTATATGCTATATAGGCGGGGTAAACTACCTTTGAAATTATTTTGCCCTTTTCATTTAATCTGTTATTGGCGATATTGTACTGGCGACACAAAATTTTTTTGCAATGATAAAATATAAAACATTGAAACATTTTTTTTAGATTTATGAAATCTTAAGATGAAAACTTAATTTGAAAAAAAAGGGAAAATATTCGAAAATTTCAAGAAAACTTGGGAGGTCAAAAACGACCAAAATTTTTGTTAAAAGTTGAAAATTTTCAAAAAATTCTGAAATTGAAAATTTTTGTTGATCTCTCACTACAAAAATCGATTACTATTTGTGGACAAATGGATAAAAAAATATTTATCATTGCATAAATTTTGAATGATCAAGGAAAAAGTAACAAAATGGGAAAGTTGTGAACCGATTGAAAGTAAAGAGAAAAGTGGGGCCTTAATCAATAATTGTGAAATATACAGAAAGTGTAATCGAAGAAAAAAATCGAGGTCGTAAGTTTTCAGATACGATGTTATGATGCATGTGAACGTTGGCTCGAGCTTTCCTACACGAAGAAATATATATTCAAATACATTCAAATATATTCAAATATATAAGAAAAATATTTGAATAAATTTCGAAATATATTCCCATTTTTCCCCAATGTATTGAATATATTTGGCATATATTTTTACAATATATGAAATCAATTTCTACATCGTTTGTCTCCATATATTTTTCTTCGTGTGGGTTAAGGAGAATTTGTAGGACTCCTCAACAGTTGATGAATCTTTGCGGCGGAAAAACAACTTGTGGTCATAGTTAATTTCACGCCGCGACAAACTCGCTCTAATTTGCCAGCTTTCTTCCATTTCGTTATTCAGTTCTCTGGGTTTTACGACTCTTTGAAGTGAAACTACATGTTGTAAACAATTTTGAAAATTTGGAGATTTTTGGGAATTTTAAAAACTTTTCTCAGTTCTACTTTTTCAATTTTTGAACAAACTAGGGACAAAAAAAATTGGGAAAAAATTGTGTTATTACTCTACACTCTACAGAAAAAATGTATTACGTTATTTTTGCTGAGAATCGCGCGACTTGGAAGATATTCAATTTTGAATGTGAATCTGTGAGAAATTTCCCTTCAGGCTCATCTTTCATTAACTCGAAATCTGAGAGGTTTGGGGCATTTTCCATCATGACCTTTTTTGTAAAGGAAGATACGTTCTAAAAAAAAGTTCATATGAAAATTGCTCTATTTGTTCTGGATTTTGAGTTGTACGGCGAAAAGCCAGTCTTGGCAAAATGCAGATGTCTCGTTTCACCACTTCCATCCACTCATGATTCTCTGGAAAAAAAAAATTTGATCGATTGGTGAGAATAGTTTAATTCAATTGAAACAAAAAATTTGCAAAATTTCCAAAATTACCAAATTTTCAAAATGTTCGCTGACATGTCTACCCCCATTTCTAGATACTCCACACCTCCCTCTACAGCTCCCCATGAACATTATTGCCCTCATTCCACACATTGAATAAACCCTAACAGGTGATGAAGCATCCCACCCACCCACTCCCACCCCCCCCCCCCCAAAATTTTGCTCCAATTTTTTCTGGATTATTTAATATAGCGCTAATGATGTACAATTTGTTCGTTGATTTTTAGTTTTAGCTAGTGTAACGCTACTCTACGCAAGCAACTAAGAAAAAATACTAATACCGGAGGATTTTAGATTGAGCCGTATAATTAATTAATTGTATTTAACAATAATTGTTCCGTTTGTTCACATTTAAACGATACTCTAAGCGAAGAACTGAAATAATTCAATCGATTACAACTAAAATGTGTAAAACATAATAGCAGAATTGGAAAATTTTTAAAAATGTTTTTCGAATTATTAGAAGTTGGATTTTTTTTAGAGAATTTTCTAGGGATTTCCCCATTTTTCTACCAATTTTTTCTCCATCCTAAATTTTTAAAATTTTGAAAACACATTTTTTTTCAATTTTTGACATTGTCAAAAAATTTCTGGATTGAAAAAAAAATTCTAGACTTTTTGAAAAAAATCTAAAATTGCCCAAAAATTTTTTGGAGATTTTTCCATATTTTCCGCCTATAAAAATGTCCCAAATTTAAAAAAAATATTTTCTTTTCGAATTTCATAGTCCCCAAAGATTTTCTATAAAAAAATTCGACAATTTTTCCGAAATTTCCTGAACTTTCTAGACAATTCTAAAACATTCGAAAATTGGCGAAAAAAAATTTTCTTTCAAAAAGAAGTCGATTATAAAAACTAAAATGAATAACATGTGAAAGGGGGGGGGGGGGCGAATCATAGGTTGGACTTAAAAAGTGCTTTACAAGTGAAACTAATTCATATCACTAGATAGTGAAACGCTATACAGTATATTACATATTGATTAATTAGTTATTACTAAGCGTAAACGTAAAATAGTGTGAGCATTTTCGTGTATAAGAATTTAATAGTAGAGGAATGAAAAATTGATATAGCTCTGTATACACATTAACGAATTATGAAATTACTGTGGATGAGAGATTTGCGGTGTATTAGGATGATTGATTGCAATTGAACAACAAATCATGAAACCGTCGTAATGCGTACAAATAATTGATTATAGGGGCGTTATTGGGGGAGAAAATTTTTGGAGGGAGGGGAGGGGGGAGGACGTGCTGAATTTTCGATTTTTGAGATGAACAAAAACGCTGTTACGCGTCAATTCCTTTGGGATTATTATAATTACGGAATTATCGGGAAATGGGAATTTAAGGAACTCGAAAATGGAATTGGGGGGTGGGGGGCCAAGTGGGGGGGGGGGGGGGTGAGTTGAGAATATTCGACTTTTCGAATTTCAAATTTGTTTATAATTTTCGATTTTTGTTTCAGTTTTTGTTTGTTTAAATTTTCAAAAAATTTGGTGTTCTTAATTTTTTTTTCAAATTTTTCAAAATTTCTGATATTTTTTTTTAATTTCATTTGCAATGCCCAAGTTTTTTGAAAACTTTTTTTCTAATTATCAAATAGTCATGAACACTCTCGAATATCTCCGAATGCATTTTTAAATTTTTTTCAATTAATTTTGCTTTTAAAAATTTCCCTCAAATCATAATTTTTTTTACATGTGCAAAATAAAAAAATTCACATAAAAAAATCGGGCGACCAATTTTAAGATACAAGTTGGCTATATTGAAAGATATCAATTGGAATATAAAAATCGAAAATCCCAAGTCGAAAAAATGTCGATATTCTCGAATCACCCATTCCTTCATGGATCCCTAAATCACAGAAAAAAAAATTGCGCAAAAGGCGAGCGTGAGAAAGAGAGAGATAAATGGGTCGCGGTTTTTATGTGTTCCACTCGTATTGTCGCTGTAATGGTGAAACAGTAACATAGACGAGTGTGTACAAAAGGCCAAAGACCTTAAGCCATCTTAAACCGGCCGAGCGAGAAGTTGAAATCTCTTTTTCACTGTATATGTAGTTGCGCACCTTGCGCACATTGCTGTGAAGGATTTTCCGTAAAATCAAAACTCGAAGAAATTCAATGAAATTTTTGGGGGAGAAAATGTGGAAACTCTGTAGAATTTTGTATAATTCTATACAAAATTCTCAAATTTTTAAGAATATTCTGGAATATTTCAGATTTTGTCAAAACAAATTTGGAACGTTTATCAAGTTTTCGAAAACGGTTCAAATTTTTTTTTTCAATTTCAAAAAATCCCCCAAAAATTGATGACCTCCTCAGAGACTTGTCAATGGGTTCCCATATTTGTTTCCTGTAATCAGAAATTTTATGATTTTTTTTTCGCATGAGAAAAATCGATAACAAGTAAAAATTCGAGAGAAAAAAAATCCTATGATAACAGAAGAGCTTATAGCTGTAAATTTTATGTATGGTCAATTTGAAAGATATTAAATGGGTGATAATGAGTATTTAGCTATTTAAAAACTTCTATCTGCAATCCACCGTTTTTTTACTACGATTGTATCACCAAAGATTCTTGATGTAACTTGCTGTTGTGTCCATCCAAAGACTAAACTTTCATTTTTTACGTTTTGCCGAATTTTTGGCCGTTTAATTTTTTTTTTCTTTTTTTGCGAGAAGTCTATTGCACCCTGACATAACGGATAGACGAAGAGGGATAATTATGGTTTAATCAATGATCTGATGACTCAACGGAATGGATATAAGCGATTTTACATTGTGTGTGTGTAACCGTAAAGTCATTACAATTGAAAGTAATAGAAGTTATTTTATCTGAGATGATGAAAACATTTTTTTGCGTTTTTTTTTTCTTAAAACTCAAGCAAAATTTTGAATTTTGTTTCGACTTTTTTGGTCCCTGACTTTGTATTTTTGTATTTTTTGAGATTCTTTAAAATCTCAAAATTTCGAACATTTTTAAAATGTTCCAAATTTTGAAAATGTTTTGAATATTTCGAAACTTTTAGACATTTTTGAAATTTGCGAAATTTTTCAAAATTTCGCAATTTTGAAGTTTTAAAATTTTGAAAAGTTTTAAAATGTTGAATTTTTTTTTAATTTTCGTATTTTTTTGAATTTTTAATTTTTTTGAGATTTTGCTAATTTTTAAATTTTTTAAAAGTTTTAAAGGTTTTGAAATTTAGAAAATTCTTGAAATTATTTTTTTTTTTCGAATTCTCAAAATCTTTTTAAATCCTTGGACTTTTTGAATTTTTCTAACATTTTTGGAATTTCAATTTTTTGTTCAAAATTTCTAATTTTACAATTTTTGCGATTTTTTTTTAAATCTCAGGTTTGCAACAAGTCTACAAAAAAAAGGGTAATTTCATTTTAATAAATCATCGGATGACTCAACGGAATGGGTATAACATCTCCTGTATAGTGAGTGTAGCCATAAAATTCTTTACAACTGAGAAATTACATAGAATTGACTCAATGCGAGATAATGGGGGGGAAACAATATGAGATTTTTTTTTTATTTCTCCAAGTGAATTAACTGTGGATTCGTGAAGCGTTTGTCCTCGTGGAAAATGGAGGTAATAAATGCGGTCACAATTAAAAATTATTACTATAATCATGGAAATGATGGTTTTGAAACGAATAAAAAAAAAAATTGAAATTTCCTAGAAACGCTGAGAATTTTCTAAAAAATTCTAAAAAAATTTCAAAAATTTTCTAAAATATTCCAAAAATATTTTCAAAATTTCAAATGACATTTCCCATAAAAACAAGCAAAATCAGCAGTAAAAAATAATTGAAAATTTCGGGAAATCTTTCACATTTTTTCAAGTTTCAAAATACTCAATTTTTGTACCTGTCCCAAATTCTTCGATATTCTCGAGTCAATCATCTCCGCATGATAACCACGGCGTAATACTCCGTTGAATCTTCAGTCAATGAAGCCGTTGTAACTAATAACCAAGGATCTGAAAGTACCAGACGAATCATGTTCAATATAAAAGCGAGAAATAAGGGGAGAAAAAAAAATACTAATACCTGGGAAATATCGTGCAGGCGAGGCCGACCGATTACCTGGGCAATCGTGTGCATAGAACGATCGAGATAGGCTTCGCGTGGTATTGAGGCCGTCACAATTTTTACCCCGTTAAACTATTTGCGGGGGCTTTACAGGAAAATAATTCTATGCGATCGAAACACGCAATTGTCAATAGAAAAGAGGATGAATTCCTTATTTTTTATCCAAGTCAATTGCGAGAAAAAAATATTCTCAAATGCAGGAAAATAACTCCTAAATTCCCGGATCATAACCTAAATTTTCAACAAGTGACTTTTTCCCCTGTTTATACATTTTTTTCCAATATATCTACCACACATTTTCCGTGCAAAAAGCGCGCGAAACTTCATAGTGCAATTTCGTACTGCGCATGCGCATACCAATTTGCGCGGGCACGTGGTGTACGAAGCAAAAATGTCGGAATTATGGCATGTTATTCTCTTAAAAAGTTAAAACGACACAAATGGTGGAAAAAGTCACTGTTCCCCTATTTTCCGATTTTGTTTTCACTAATTTTCAGTGAGAGTTCAAGTAAGACTGTCTAAAACATCAATTGGGATTGTGATGTGCGCATGCGCGTGGAATATTTGCGTGAGATTGCGCATGCGCATAGATCATTTCCGCGAAAATATCAGAAACTTAACACAACCATTAAACAAAACCATAATGGTTATGGTTTTTTGGACTTCATGGACCTTAATTTGTGGAACTATAAAATTTTGTACTTGGAAAAATCCAAGCGACACAGATCCTGAACACGTGATCTTTTTTCCTGGTTCAAAGATGATTTTTCACTAGGTATGAGTGAAAAAACAAATTAATAACATGAAAGTCCACGAATAAAAATCCTCCATTTTAGATCTTTCTACACAAGTGTCAGAAAAAAACGCAAATTTTTTTCAAGCGTTACAATTGCTTTTTTCAATTTCCGACAATTTTGTAATGTTAATCGCGCGAAACAAAATAATGTAACAATTCAACAATATAACAATATGTAATTGTGACGTAACATCGAATTTGTTTATGCCGTGCATGATAAAATTAACCTTGAATTTTGTTTGGACAAATTTCTGGAGCAATTTGACGGGTTTTGTGAATGAAATGTCACGAATTGTAGAAATAACGAATGAAATGATAGGAAAATTAATAATAAACAATAAAAAAAAAATAGTACAGCTTTTTGTGTGAGGTTATTGTGATATTTAAAGAATAACTTTGCGAAGTAGTGATTGTCGAAAGTAATACTCTGATAAAGTATTTAATGAAAACGATCTTACGTGAAATTGCGGAAAATGGCGGGAAAATTTGAAAAAAAAAATGGCAAAAATCTGAAAGCGCTTCAGCAAATGAAAAAAAATAATAATAATAACATTTATAAATTATTAAGAATTAATGAAAACTCAGTAGTGGCGGGGCTTGAGTGACTATTTTCCTCTTGTATCTGCGGCAAAACTAGGCAAATTAAATTAGGTGATGAATTTGAATGAAGGTATGGAGATGGAGAGAGAAATGTATGGAAAAAAATGCTATAGGAACATCGGGGGGATTTACTATAAAAATATTATGGAGCATTGGAAGAGTTTCCCTGAGATTTTCTCCTTGAAGATTCTTGATGGAAACCCCATAATGTTCCTATAGAATTTCAAAAATGAAAACGATGACAATAGTTGGGAGAATACAGTAAGTTCAAGTAAGTTTTCCCATTAGGAATTCTTATGGCATTTCCCATGAAATTTCTTGTAGGAATTCCTATGGGATTTCTCATGAAATTTCCCATAAGAGTTCCCATGAGCTTTTACATAAAATTTCCTATGGGATTTCCCATAAAGTTACCTATGTGTTTCCCATATGGGTTTTCCCATCGGAATTCTTATGGGATTTCCCCTGGAAATTCCCATAGAAATTCCTCTGGTACTCTTCATGAGATTTCCTATGGCATTTACCATGAGATTTCCCATAGGAATTCCTATGCAAACATTTGGGAAGTTGTGAATAATTTCCTCAAATTTGGAAATTATTTTGCAAGATTGAGGAATTCCATAGGAATTCCTATGGAATTTCCCATATGAATTCCCATGGAATTGTTCATGTGAATTGCTACTGAATTTGCCATATGAATTCCTACTGAATTTCCCATGCGAATTCCTACTGAATTTCCCATGCGAATTCCTACTGAATTTCCCATAGGAATTCCTCCTGAATTCCCCATAGGAATTAATCCTGAATTTCACATAGGAATTCATCCTGAATTTCCCATAGGAATTCATCCTGAATTTCCCATAGGAATTCATCCTGAATTTCCCATAGGAATTCATCCTGCATTTCCCATAGGAATTCCTACTGAATTTCCCATGAGAATTCCTACTGAATTTCCCATAGGAATTCATCCTGAATTTCCCATAGGAATTCCTACTGAATTTCCCATCAGAATTTCTATTGAATTTCCCATAGAAATTCCTATGGAATTTCCTATAAGAATTCCCATCCGGTTACCATAAGATTTCCTGTAACACTCCTATATCGCTCCTACGGGAAAATTATAAGAATTCAATAGATCTCACTGCTATAGAAAACGTACGCTCCGACTTTAAGATTTTTTATGACACAGTCCACGAGAATTTTATAGAATTTTTTTCCATACGCGAATTAAGAAAAATTAGGGGAAATGTTGCCGTGGATGCTCATTAGGTAACGAGGTTGCGACAATCTGAGGCTTCGTCAAATACTGCCGGATGCATTTGGTATTTTCATGGGACGCTCCAAAAAAAAAAGTTTCGACAATTTTTCAAAAAATTTAAGTGTTTGGAAATTTGGGATATTTTGGAAGTGAATAATTCCATAAAATTTGGAAATTGTTTAACAAGATTGAGAAATTTGATAATTTTGACTTTTTTTGAATTGTTTGTAATGACAAAAAAAATCAAAATTATCAAATTTCGAGACTGTGTCTTTTCCCATTCACCCAATCCTTCCTAATTCAAAATTTCAAACCACTCCGTCCTCTCCCATTTCCCGCCCTTTCCATTGTCTCCAATTCAAACCTTAAAAATAAAAACCTTCCAAAATTGCCAATTTTCGTCAATTCTGCAATAATCCCAAAAATTAAAAAAAAACAAGATCCGTTAAATTTTCCGAAAAATCCCAATTTGCCCCAATTTTCAATCTTCAATTCTCGATTTTGATTGAGCAACGAAGTCGTGAACGCGGATGCACTTGGGATTCCCCGACTTACCTCGAATAACTGGGACCGAGTGAAAGATAGCAAAAACTTCATAGGAACTTTTTTATTCAGAAAATCATGATCTACAAAAAACGTCCTCATGAACAACGCCCTATCTTCAATCGTTATCGAGTTACTCTCCAAAGGTTGCGACAAAATGCGCATCCCCATATCCCCGTTCGCCACTCACTTACGGAATTAAATTTTCAAAAACACAAAAAAAAACAAAACTAAAAATTGGATATCCCCATGAAGATACTTTTTCCCAGCATCCAGTTTAAATCCGTCCATAAATGTGTCTCGATCGCAAGACGAAAGACAAGAGAAATTATAAAATGAATGAAGGGTCGAGATGTAACCACATTTTGCACAAAATCGTGCATATTAATCATTGGGACTACAAAAAAAAACATATCACTTGTAATTATAACTATGACGTCGAGAAAAAAGTGGGAAAATACAATGAGAAAAAAAAAATATTACCACTAAGATTCTATTTATATGCCCGTGTAATTAAACTAAGTTATATATTATTAGGACCGTAATGAACCTAGAAAAGAAAAAGGTGGATGAAATAATAAAAAAAAAATAAATAATAATAATTATAAACCAGAAAAGTGAGATAAAAGCAACAACCATGCATATCATTCGTGTGTCTGGGCAAGCGATAGCTATAGCTTCATAATTCGACGTTGTCAGGCGTTAATGTTAATACTTAATTATTATATTATTATATGATTATCATTTGGAATTATTATATGATTTGGAAATAATAAGAACGAGCAAAATATACGAATTTGTGTGTTTCACTAAATCCTTCTCCTTTTATCCTTAAAAACTATTGATCATTATTTTTTTTTTAACTTGATTGTGTTTAAAATTTAATGGAATTAAAGAATAATACTAATTGATTCATTACTCTAGTAGGGCTGTATTTTTTTAAATTATTTTTGTTTTAATGTATGGACCTATAATGGCTCATTTATAATCAGATAGGTATTTCAGTAGAGCAGGTCTCGACGAGAATTCCAAAAAAAAAACATTTTAAACCAATGAATTTCACTCACAAACTAATTATTTTTTTTCGTGGATAATAAATTGTTCACACATTTAGAGAATTCCATTCATTCAATTTATACAACGGATATTTGATGGCACTTTTCAATATTGGTGTTAATGAACACTGGAGCCAAGAATGAAGGGACAGAAGCATTTCAGCACGAATACCATTGAATCGATTCCTGTGTTGTGGTATTAATGAACTAGTGTTTGAAAAAAGTCGTTCTGAAGCAGCACTTAACAAATGAAATGAATCGAGACGAGACGAGACAATACGAGATTGGATTGCGTTCTCGAGCCCTGAAACGAGACGAGGTAGTAATTGGTTTTATAATTTCGATACAAGACGAGAAAGTTGAAAGTGGAAATCACTACTTCAGTCGTTTTTCATGAATTCTCGAGAAATGGTGCCAATCAAAATTGTCATTTAATTTTTTCGAAGGTCATAAAATTTGTGAAAGTTGTCTCAACTTTTTAAAATTATACTATGCATTTACTGGTTTTAAATACTTTTGATTTTTGTAAGCCATAAAAATTTCTCGAGCTCTTAGAACATGCCAAACGTCAGCAATTTTAGCATTCTCAGGAATTTAACAAATTTCAAAATGTCATTAAATTATCAATGTCTCAATTATTACAAAATTGTGAAAATGCAAAATCTTGCAAATCGCTCATTTACTAAACTTTATTAATTGCAAAATTTAACTGAATAAAATAAAAAAATTGCAAAATTTCAAGAACTTCAAAGACTTCGAGTGTGAATAATACAAAAAAATTTCGAATTTCCAAAGGCTTGAAAAATTTCGTAAATTTCAACCATGCGAAAAAATTGGAAACGTGAAAAACTTGAACCCCAAACATTTCCCAAATTTCCGAAATTTTTCAAAAATTTTGCCATCACAAAACTTCCAAAAACCAAACTCTGAAAGATTTACAAATTTCTCAAATTCCATGTATGATACAAATTTCAAAAAAATAAAAATTCAAAAATGATAAAACTTCAAGACATTTCCATCTTTAAAAAAAAAAAATTCTGACTCCAAAAATTCTAATTATTTAGATGATTGAGATTGTTAAAAGGGGTGGCAAAAAATTTCCTAGGGGAGATGGGGCAAAATGGGACGACCCGTTCTGCCCCACCGCCCCCCAATCCAGAAATATTCAATTATACATATATATTAAATTATTCTGAATTACAATCTCAAGCTATCTCGTATTGGGACATGGTTCTTGCACATAATCTCTAAATTCCTTGTGGGCCCCAGTCAAGTGGTCCTCCAGTCTTAATTTCGTCTCCTCCAAAATATTCAGCATGGACTCTCTGCAGGAGGCATTGAGGGCCTCGTTGAATTTATCCAAAATTGTCATATCTATTTCGGGAACTCTTTCCAGTTCAATAGCAGTGTCAAATGCTTCGCTTACGTCATTCGTTAGAGATCTCAGATTTGGATTTGCTGTGGACAGTCTGCAATTAAAAAATAGATGTTAGTATTTTTTTGAGTGTACCTCGATAACCTTTTTTTGTTAGGGTTCTAGTCTGCTTCAGATAAACAGCTCATCACGACTGTTCGAAATGGTTCTGCCATGGTTCGCTTCAAGCTACAGGACAAACATCTTTTTTCCAAAAAAAATCATCCCTAAATGGCTCCTCCATTGAGACTCGGATCAATTATCTTCCGAAAATAATTCAGAATCGCATCTCTAAGGTTGCGTTCAATAGGGTGAAAAAACGAGCAAAAAAAGGTCGTCGAAACAGATAAGAGATAAAGAACGAATTGTTGACCTGCCCTTGTAAAAGTTGAAAAAGTAATAAAATTATGCCTAAAAATGATCTGAATATCGATGAAGAGCGTTTTTGTGAAAATGACGACTACATTCAATGCAAAAGCGGATTCACGATTCGTTGAATTGTAAATAAAAGTAAGATTCAAAATAGCTTTCGAAACATAAACCAATCGAGTCTGAAGCGTGAAGTAAGTGGATGAGAAAGGTCATTGAACTCGTTCTAATAATTCTCCAAAGTTTGTAAATTTCCGCAAAAAAAAATTCTACTGACATTTCCAAAATTGTGGAAAATTATGTACCATATTAGTATTACTATTCCGAATGATCTAAAACATTAGTACTTATATAAACTTCAATAAAAACCGAAACCATTTGAAAGGGAGTTTTTTTATATATAGATTTTTATAATATAGGCCAGTCAAGTGCTGAACAAATAACTGATATTGCCACACTCAATTCTGCTTCTTTTATTTATACTTACACATAATTCTGCTCATTGTCAATATACGTGCAGCACTGTACATAAAAATCCAAACATTTGAGATCGTCCTGTCGCTTTCCCTTCTGAAGAAACTGTCGAAATAGCTTCCTTCCTTGCTGGCGATTCAGCGCTTTATGAACCGTGTCAGTAAGATAATCAAGTTCATCAATGGTAAGCCCTGAAGTGCATTTTCCAATGCATCCAATTATTTTACCCGCGCTGGCTGCTTTCATTCTAATGAAAAATTGAATTAGTATTAAGCATTTCTTCTGTAGTATTTCTGTAGTATTAAACATTGTCCTAGAGTTCTCATAGCCACCTAGTCGTACCATCCGCAAAGGTAAGAAAAGTCTCAGATTGCAAGGAAAAGTTTGCTCCGAGAATCCTTGGTCAAATCAGCGCGAAGAAATATAAAAAATATATTAAAACACTTGTTCCATTCATGTTCACGGAATGACCCAAATTGAAAGTGGTATGAGAAAATTAAGCATTGGAAAAAAATCATTGAAAATACGAGGCGGCCGACTGGTCTTAGCGCCGCCATTTTGAATACTGCCTTGTTCCACAACATGGCGGCAACTGCGTCTATCAATCAGGCCACATTTTGAAACATCCTTCGCAGCCCATCCGGCCATCAACTTCTGCGCTATTTTTTATGCTTTATTATGATTTTTATGAGAATTCAGGGAGCGAGGTTTGAATTTGAATATGCTTCTTGTATCTTCGAAGTCTGTTCATTTCCATGTGTTATAGACTTACATCACAGAGGCTATATGGGTGATTCTATAGAAATGTGTCAAACCTCGAAAAATTCGAATCTCTTGAATCATTTCCAAAATTTCAAAAGCGACACAAAATTCGAAAAACATTTGAAAAATTTCTAAAAAAAAAATGTTTTCAATGAAATTGAAAAAGATCAATTTTTGTGTTTTGTTATGATTTCATTGTTATTCATCAGTTGTCTCGGACTATTCATTATTTTTTTCGTCACCTTTTCCTCGAGTGTTAATTTTTCTCAAAATGTTTACTGATAATTTTGTTACCTTCTTCCTCTATTATCAAATTTTTCCAGGATGTTTATTTCATCATGCGCGAGGCTTTTCAGTCACGTTTAACCGTGTCTTGGCAACTGCAGGGCGCGGATAACAAAAAGGGAGTCACATGTTTATTGATCGAGAGCAGATGTCTCGCGTGTTTCACGAACACACCTTGTGCACGAGTGCGAGTAACAATTTTGAATATTGTGATGGAATGACAATGATTCAGTTATCGTTATGGAGAAAAATGAGACTGAATGGCGGGACAATTTTTTCCAGGCGCAATATTATGGACTTCCCAAAGATTATAAATAGAAAATCAGCTGCGCCGGCGCTTCAATGCGATTGCCTGCGTCATGCTTTAGGAGGTTTAGCATTAAATTTCATTAAGAGGATATGTATGAAAATGTATTGAACTGAAGTTAAAGTAAAACAGTTTGTGCGAAACTTTCGACATAAACAATCCACATTTATTTGATTGGTTAACTAGTTTGAACGAGGGACTCTTACTGGCGGTTGTCACCAATGGGTCCGTACCACGTGACAACTTTGAACGAATAATTTTAGTTTTGATCGCACGAGAATCGCTTTTTGACACGCGGTCGTGTTTCAATATTTGAAGCTTCCGTTTCAGTTCATAATTTTGGAAAAATTGTCGGAAAATGTTACACGAAAATAGACTTCTGGAGAATATTGGAAAATGACAACCCGAATTTTCCAGATGGTAAATTTTTTCTTTTAATTTCCCTCAAGTATTCAAAATTGTGGGAAAATTTCAGATTACTTCATATATTGGCACTGAAAATTTCGGTAATTTTTTTCTCAATTTCTATTCAAGACTGAGGTTCCAATATCGAAATTATTTGAAATTTTCCACTGTTCGTACAGAAATTTTATTTTCCCGCCAAAAAGGAGAATGAAGAAAATAGAGTCTGAAAATTTGTACAATTTGAAAACGGAAATGACCTACCTTGGAGCGCCCGACTCTGACGTCGTAGACTGTCCATGAATTAATGTTTTCTAAAGAAAAATTAAGTGCTCTACAGATCAATAGAACTTTTCAAAAAGGCGCCAAATTTTGATTGTACGTTATTGAACTCACGATATTGATATGCAAAAACTGGGAAAACATTTTTCTAAGAAACTAAATTTTTTGATTTTACTTTAAATAAAATACTTAAAATAAATATTACTATTGATATAGTTATTGTCAACCCTCTAAAAATTGCGCTAACCTGAATCTCTCATTCACATCTTCGAGAAATTATACACAAACTAAAGCAACTTTGTTAATGCACTTAACATAAAACTAACAATACTTTATATCTTGAACAGGTTGGCAAATCTTTCACATATTTTTCCCGAGAAACTGGAGCAAAAAATAAAAATAGAACTCAGTCTTATCGGGCGATTATTTTTTTTCTTCCAGACAAGCAAAGAATAAATAAGAATGATATGTTCTTCCTATGAAGGCGCTGCCATTACTGCGACTTTTTTTAACTCACGCGATATCGCAAAATGCAAACGTAACAGTATGAGCGCAATTCTTTTGCTGAACGATTAGCACGTGGTTCGTTATTGATAACCAAAAGACATTAGCATATTCTGTCGTGTAGTCCGATACATAAGAGCAATTTTGCTTATTGCTGATTAGGGGAACGGGGGTGGAGGTAATTGATGGAGAGCCATGAGATCTTATGAAAATTTTATTAAGCCGGGCCACAGAACAGAATTACATCTTCTCGCTCGATTTCTTGACTTCTTTCACTTGGAGACCTGTTCAGAAAAAAAAGAAAAAAAATTAGGTCAATTTTTACTTCATATCGGGTTCAAGTTTTTAAAATTTTGAAAATTCTGATTTTTTCAATTTTCTTTTAGTTTAGTGAGTTCGAAACTTCGGAAGATTGTCAAAGTTTGGAAAATGGAAATTTTTCAAAATTTTGGAGCATTTTGGGAATTTTGGCGTTTGGTTAGAGTAAACACTGATTTATTGATTTTGAAACAAAGTGAACTTTTCTCATAATGTTGGAGTTTCAATCTTTCATGTCGAGAAGTCTTGAAATTAGTTGAAGTTTCCTAAACAGTTTTTTTACAGATTAACTTTCATTATTTCTCTTAAATTCTTTTGATAATTCGTAATTTTTTGAAAATGTTGGAATGCAAAGAAGATACATTTTTCTAATTTCTGAAACTTTACAATCTTAATTTGTCCATGTTCAATTTTTTTTGAGATTTCTGAAATTCTGAATCGTTGTAAAATGTCCAGAAAATGACAAATTTTCCAAAATTCTTGATGAGAAAATTTCGTTTTTGATGTTAACTTTTCTAATTTCAGAGAATCAAGTTTATCAAATTTTGGTTGAAGTTAAAATTTGGTTGAACCCATAAAAATACTCAAAATTATTGTAGAACTTCGAAGAATTTTCATTTTTGTTTCGTCGAGAACTGCGAAATTGTTAATATTTTGACTATTTTTCAATATTCTTCAGGTCTCCAAAATTTGAGGATTTTTTTAGATATTTGAAGTATTGAACAATCCTAATTTTCAAAAATTTGATTTAGACCTTCAAGGTGGATTAATTACCTGGAGGGAGGGACTGTTTTAGCTTCTCGGCCTTCTCCTTGTCAGTGATGACGAGGGTGTACAAAAACCTGGAGCAACGCACCTTGAATTTCACATTCTCAGCGTTCTTCTTTATCTTAACAGCTGTAACATGAAAAATCAGAAGATTATAACCAACTCCAAGTAATATATGATAACAACCTGAGTCTAAACTTCTACAATCAAAACTATTTTGTTTCTCCCAAAGCTGCAACTTTTCCAACCCTTTAATTTCGGAAATTATCAAATGAAACTTCTTTAATCATCAGAATTCTTGCCAACGGAAAAAAAATAATTTGTTAACATTGATGAAAAATCTGGAGTTTGTACCATCTGCAAATGAGTTTTTTCACTCATTAAGGTAAATTACGACGGAATAAAAAAATTGGAATTATACAAATTCGAAATTTTTGAAATTGCTACATTTGCTCAAAAATGCAGTTTTGAAATTTACGTAAATTATGACACTTCAAAATTTGTAAAATTGAAAATTGATGAAATTTCATTTTCTTCTTTAATTCCTTTTTCAAAAACTTTCAATAACTTTTTACTTGTACTGAAATTTGTCAAATTGTGTTGTATCATTCAATTGTGTTATCGAACTTACATTTAGCATCTTTCCTCCTGGCCTTGAGCAAGAAGTCCTTGATTTCCTTGATTTCACGTGGCTAAAAAAAACAACGTTGTAAAATCAATTTCAATCATGAAAAAAACATAATAAATTTAATTAAATTATAATTTTCAAAGTGTCGATTGTTTCATAAAACTTATCAGGGCCAATATCAAATGGACCATTCAAGAAACTCCATTGAATTTTGCAAATAATCACATTCAATAATCAAATATTGAACACCATTTTTTTGATAGAACAAACTATTGATACTCCCAAAATTTTCCAAGTTTTGCATTTACATCTTATATGTCATTTATTACATATTATTTTTCGTTTCTATTTTTTCCCATTTTGTTTGCACATGTGATTTACGAAAACAGAAAACGACATGTTGCATCAATAAATTAAGTTCCTGGACACGTTGTGATTGGTGCCATTGATACGATGTGCAACGTTACAAATTATCTGTTTTGCCAGTTTTAACTGTCGTCAAAATCTTCGTTTTTCTAACATCTTTATTTTTCTCCCAGAAAATTGAAAATTTCGATCAAAATTTTTAAAATTTAATTTTTCACTTCTTATTTCTCGACCAAAATTTCTGGGATTTCTGTAATTCGAAGATGCAAATATACGTCTATATCCGAAATATTGCAAATGATTTCTCAGTTGGCAAAACGCGATGGTGGCAATTTGAGGTTAGGTGTACTCCACAATTAGAAAACACTTAACATCTCAAAATAATAAATGTACTACTATGTAACACTCAAATTAAGTGAACAAGACACTTTGACGAGTGTTCAACAATTAGATTTAATAATAAATCACGAAAACTTACCATCTTGTCTGTCTTCTGTGGTTGTAAACTGGTTACACCTGAAAACAGAAAAAAAATCGTGAGTTTCACTATTTAACCAAAAACTTGAATCACCGAAAAATGAATAAAACACCGGGGAATAATATTAAACGTTTAGATTATACAGAAATTGAGCGATTGCAGGAAAAATTACGGATTTTTATTTTAAAAAATTGTAAGGAATATCACGCACCCGTTGGATCTTGTCAAAAAGAAAGAAAAGGCGCCCTCTTCAGGAAATTCAAACAACGAGCTCGGTCGGTAAAACAGATTTATGATAATCTGTATTATCATAATAATTTCGAAGGAAATTCGAAAATTCGGGAATTTCACAATTTTTAAAACCCTAAAAAAATGTGAACCATTTGAAAATTTCAGATATTGCAATTTTAGAATGAACACGATTTTTGAAATTTCATAAATTTGCAAAAATAGAAAGGAAAAATTATACGAAAATTCCAACTTGGATAAATTTTTGAAAAATTATTCCCTATTCCACTTCAGGAAATTCAGAAAAAAAACAATATCTGAAAACTGCTAAAATTCTAAAAAAAAAAAAAATCAATTCCCATCTTCCAGTTGCAAAAATTGCAAAAAAATTTTCACATAATCCAAAGATCGTAACAAAAAAAATTGCATCCGACAATGTATTTGAAAATGAATATTTTAAAATATTCGGAGCCCTGAAAAAAGTCAACTCTTGCGTTAATGAACGACTTTAAATGTCCGACATTTTGACAACTGCAAAATTTTCCATCATAGGATTGGACTATCATAGGGAACTTGCCTGCAGCGCAGATTCTCGAAATAATCTCATCATGAATTTCGTGATTCATTACAACGTGTCAAGTACGACTTCACATTAAATTGATGGCAATCCTTCCTCAATATTTGTGGAATAAAAGAAACTTTGTCAATTGAGAAAACTTTCTCCAAAATTGTCGTATGCGACACCGCCAAAAATCACGCGGGCTTTCCCACAATTTCTATTGGATACTTGCGCTCGAGTTATGTTAAAGACGGCCTGTGATTGGTTGCCACGGGTAGACGCACTCTGTTGCCGTAACAGCTGTTTCTAAGTGATTTGAACGACAGTCGTTTCCAATGCTCGATATTCAGAAAAAAAAAAAAAAAAAATGCCAGTATTTTTCTTCAGTGTCCGGTACATATTTTTGGAAACAACGAAAAAAAAACCAGGCAACTTCCCTAAAAAAAATTAATAGAATTTCCGAAAATTTAAAAGTCCAAAACATATGAAAAAAAAAAACAAAATTTCGAAAAATTTTTCGAAATGCCCTAAAAAACTTGACAATTCAAAATGGCGTACATCAGTCAGTGAAGCAGAATCCTGCAGTGCCTGCCTCATCAGAAAGACGAAAAAATCGAATTCAAGTAATGGCTGGTTGTGTGTCAAATGGTAGAAAAAAACAGGGCATATGATAACTGTCAAAGTGACAGTCAATGAATTTCCGCCAAGCACTTGATAACTGCAATACCAAACTCCTTCAATTTCCCGAAAAATACTGAAAGCCGGATGTGCAATGAATACATAGTAAGTATACAAAAGTAAAAATTTGTCTCTACAATTAATGCTAAACTCGGCTAATCTTCTAGCACAGGCTGTCTAGATTAGGACGGGAAATCGGATTTCCTTGGAAGCACTTGCGTTCTTATCAGTACTTCATATGCTTATAACGTTACAAACGAGAACTAACTGACATAGTTTCGGGCAGACCAGTAGAACAAAATTTTTTGTAGAAAAAAAAAATTCAAAATCATTCGGAAAAATTGCGCAGGGAATTTCAATTCCCAACAAATTTTTGCATCGGCAAAAATTTCAAAAAAAAATTCTTAGAAGGAATTTTGGAAATTCTGAAAATTTCAGAAACTACAAATTTTTTACTTTAAATAAATAAAAAAAAAAAAAAAAAAAAAAACTACGAATTTTCCAAAATTTGAAAAATATGAGGGTGGGATATTCTCTGAAACTCAGGTAAACTAATCGAATTTTTTCGAAATTTTTCAGGCACAGATGTGGGAGCAAGAAACGTCATATAACTATAACCTTTGGTGGTTTTACAATTTCAGTGTAATTTCTCAAACCCTGATGGCCCTTGACCCACTTAATAAAATATTTTGTCAATCATGAGAAGCCATGTTAATCCTATTTCCCTGATTTAAGTGACCGAGGTGGGCCAGGTATATCGGGAAACGCTTTCGACAGATGGGTCCAAAGATCTGACACCTCAGACGATTCCGCAATATCGAAAATGCAGCATCAGTACTGGGTAACTAAGCAGACCCTGTCGCGAAAGCTTGGAAAAAAAGAAGATGAGTGTATCGTAGCATCGGACGCTGAGCTAGATGCTAAGTTGGAGCTTTTCCGCAGCATCCAAGAATCCTGCTCTTATCTACAACGAGTCATTGACAAGTACCAGGAGAGATTGTGCAATTTGGCCCAGGAGGAAAATGCCATGGGTCGTTTTCTCAAGGAGGCAGGCAAACAGGACAAAACTCGAGCTGGGAAGATGATGTCGGCCGTTGGTAAATCATTGGCCTACTCTGGACAACAGCGTTTGGCTCTCAGGGCTCCTCTAGTCAGGCTTTACCAGGTAGCTAATCACATATGAGATATTCCACAAAATATTGTCTCTTTTATTGTCTCTTTTTTTCTTTTTTTTTTTATTAAGCTTTTGGGGATCACTGGTTTTATAGTGTTCCCCTTTCCTTGTTCTCCTTTTCCGGAACAGAAGGAGAAGAACAAGGAGGAAGAGACAATTTTCTAAATCTGTAAAATTCCTTGAAAAAAAAAATTTAATTTCGCAAAACTTTCAGAAATTTCGGAATTTTCAGTCTCATTTTTTTTTTAGTTTTTTAGCAATTGTTGGCAATGTAAGTAGTTAAAAATTTTGCAAAAAATTTGGAAGGATTCTCGTTACGATTTATCACTATGCAATTAGGAAGTGGAGACGTTCCGGCACAGAGCTATAGAGGATACCCTCCAGAACGTGCAATGTATGGAAAAGGCGCGTACTGAGTACAGGGCGGCGTTATCCTGGATGAAGAATATATCCCAGGAGCTCGATCCAGACACATCGAAGCAGCTGGAGCGCTTCAGGAAGGTACAGATGAGAGTCCGTAGGGGTAAGGCTTCATTTGACAATCAGGCCCTGGATTGCCTGCAGAAGGTGGATCTCTTGGCCGCAGCTAGGTGCAACATGTTCAGGTAATTTTTGCCTTGCACTTGGTTTTTTTTGTTACACTTTACCGATGGATATCAACTATCTCCAACTTTTTTTTTTAACTTTATAACGTTCACTCAGTTTACAACTGCGACTACCGTTGAAGAATACAAAAATACTCCAGTATCAATCAAGACACTTTCAGATTTTTTACCTCTTTAGAGATCTTCAGAAGATTTCACTGTGGTATTAAATTCAATCAAAAACATTTACTGATGACCAAGTGGACATAGTTTCATTTGACCTAAAATGTCCCATATAGAATTCAAGATCCAGGGTCTGATATTTCTCAGTTTAGTGTATGAGCCACGTGTCCACATATCCGTAGGATCAAACAATAAAAAAAGGCATTAGATATAAGAAGAAAAAAAAAGAAAAAAAGGGCATTATTAAATATAAGATGAAAAAGAAAATGAAAAAAAAGGCTGATAATTATTGACATCTATATGAACTCAGTTACAAAGTTGTACCCTATGATACCTGCAATTTCGACTTTTAAAACTTTATATTTTTTCAGCCATGCCCTTGTCCTATACCAAAGCACTCTGCTGAGTTTCACGAAGAAATCAGCTCAGGCTTACGCAACGATTGCCAATAGCTTCAAAGGATACCAAAGATACGATTTTATGGTCGTTAAGGAACTCGTTGAGCCTTCGACGAAACTGGCGCAAGAAACTGGGGGCGATGATGAGGATAAGGAGAAGTTACTGTTTTTTGAGGAGTACAGGGATAGTGTGGAGGAGGCCCAAGAGGCCAAGCCCACTACTGAGTCTCAGGAAAGCACTGGGGATAAGGAGGATAAGCTCGTGGATCTTGATGGAGAAAATAAAGATGGAGATCTGCAGTTGGAATCCGTGGAGCTCAGTAGCAAGGGGGTGGAGAACAAGGATAAGGATCTGGAAGAGTTCTTTGGAAATGTAAGTCTGTCGGCTCTAGCACTCAATGTCTCCAATACAAATTTTTCTGCATCAAGATTTATGCTTATCGATATTACGACAATGAAATTTTTTACGAGGAGAAAAACTGAAGAGTTATTGGAATTTGGGGAATTTCAGAAATTGGATTTTTATTTGATTGAAAAAAAAAATTGACTTTCAATTTTTTTTTTTTTTTTTTTTTTTTTTTTTCAAAATTCCAATTCTTCCAAAACTTGCAATTGCTCATCTTAGATGTTTCAAATATTTGAAAAATAGCAACTGTTTATTCAGGAAAGCCACACTAGTGCTAATAGCCTAATGCTTATCCCTGATTCTTAGGGCGCTGAATGTGCAATGGATGTCAAGAAAACCAGTGAACTGGAGCAAAGTCTTGCCGAGTTGGACTTGGTGATGGACTCCTTCGTTGGTGGCTCTTCCAATTTTGAGTTTACGAATAAAACCACATCTCTAGCGTCCGCCAATCCTCAAGAGTCCAGTCAGGAGTCACTTCAGCTGTTGACTTCCGAAAATTTTCAACTGTTGGACGACATTCTCAACAGTGGACCAACGGCCAATTTAGAGTGGGACTCGATAGCTAATGACACATTTTTACCACCGGGTATTTTGAAACAGAGCCTTGGAGACGCGGCACTTGGGAAAACTACGTCAAAATCAACTGACGAAAAAGTAAGATAATACTTTTATAAGTCACATAATTTTCTACGAATTTTAAAAATGAGGAAAACAATTTCGAAAAAAAATTAAAATTTGAAATCCTCGAAAATTTCACTTTTTTGAATATTTGGATAATTCACGCATTGATTATCATTTTGCATTACGAAAATTCATGTGTTTTTCGAAAAAGGAACAGAAATGCTCGTTTTGAAAAATGTCAAAATTTGGCAAAAAATAATGAATGAAAAAGTTGAAAACTTGAGGAAAAAAACTTTTAAAGAAGTGGGAACTCTTCAGGAATTAAGAGAAAAAAAAATAAAATTCGACTTTCCAACATTTCAGCATTTTTGGAAATTGCTATCTTTTTCGTTGTGATTTCAGAAACTTCGAAAACTTGGAAAATTATGAGTTTGTTCAATCGAAATTTTCTTACATATTAACAAATTCGAAATTCGAAAAAAATGAAGAATCTTCGAAGCATCAGGAATAAAAAAAACGAAGAATTTTGCAAATGTCAAAGAACGTATAAAATTTAAAAAATATAAAACCAAAATCCCAAAAATGCGAAGACGCATTTTGAAACACTGATGAGACCCCATAACTGAAATTTTTCTCCACCTTCAGCAGCAGAAGAAGGGAAAGCAAAAGGGAAACTCTTGGCTCGATCTTTTCGCCGAGTTGGATCCGCTGGCGAATAATCCAATTGAGAGTCTATCAAAATTGGGTGACAGAAATGCTCCAGCCTAATCCCATCTCCATTGGCCACCAATTGACTGTACTTAATTTCTCAACATTCCACCAGCATTTACCAAAATCATGGACTTAATTTTTCTACCAAAGATTTTTAAAAGTTTGAACATTTTTTAAAAACTACTTCATGTCGTGAATTTGCTAGTCATTCATCGTTTTCTTGTTATACCAAAGAAGTATAAAATTTCGAATCTCATGATCCTCAACGCCTTGCGCTCAATCAAAAAATCCGAAGGATGATGACCAAATATCCTCCCTCTGATTTCGACTCTAATTTTTTTTTAATAAAAACACTTCTAGCTGGTTAATCAGACGTTTTAGGGAAAAATTTTGTTGATCATTTTTTGTAGGCAATTTGATTTCCGATAAAAAATATTTCTTCCAATTTTTCTTTAAATCGTCGCGTTTTCGAAATAATGGTATTCTAGTCCTCGCTAAGTCGAAATTAGAAATGGGGAAAACTTAAACGCACAAAATAAAAATTTCGAAAATTGAAAAGTTTAAGCAAAATTTGAACAACTGAAAATCTGCAATTTTCCAAAAGATTGAAAGAAGTAAAAGTCCTGCGAAATACATTCCGTAATTTTTGTGAATTAAAGGTGGAATCAAGTGTCGTACACTTTCCAGGTTATGAGACATAATATCTCAGCTGATTAATTTTTCTTATAGTTTATCCTCAATTCTTTTACTGTGCGTTTTACTATCGGCGATCCTATATGAAAACTTCTTTGCCCTCATTCCATATCCCAATTTCCAATATTCATTCATCCTCACTTTTTGATTGTGCGCATGCGCCAAGTATCGTTCTTCGGGTTATGTATAACTATATATATTGATTGTTTTGTCAGAGTTCAATATCGAATGGTTAAATTTACTATACACAAAATGATAATAAAAATACATAATTGAATACCCAAGTGGGTACAATGTTATTGATTAAAAACGAATTTGTACAGTATTCATTGAATGTCATTTCATCAATGGCCCATTCCAGCCCACATTAATTAAGGGAGACTAGGAGTCAAAACCGATAAATTTCGGAAATTTCTAAAATATGAAAATTTTACGAAATTTTTATAATTGCAAAAATTGCGAAAAATTATGAAAATTCACAAAACTGTGATGAATTTCAAATATATCTCCCAAAAGCGCCAAATTGACTAGTTTTGTCCTGGATTGCAGAAACTATCCTTTTGGTCTCATCCTCGACCAAAAGAATTGTGTAACTTACATCTGGCTGTGAAATTCTACTTGGCAATTTTCCAAAATTGGTACAATGAAGTTGCACACAATTTGCAGGTTATGGTACCTACAATCTCATCCCCGATGATTTTTTTTTTTAGTTTTACTTTCTAATTCCTTCATTGTGTGTTGTACCATTGACAATTCAATATCAAAACCTCTTTTTTCCCCATGGGATCTTCCCAATTTCGAATATTCATTAATCAGTCCTCGCACATTTTGATTGTGCGCATGCGCAAAGTACCGTTTTTCTGGGGTATGTAATAATTGTATTGCTTTTTTTTGTCGGAGTTAAGTATCGAATGGTTAAATTTACTATACACAAAATCATAATAAAAATTGAAAACACATAATTGAATGCCCGAGAGGGTGCATGTTACCGATTAAAAAAGAATTTGTACAGTATGGATTGAACGTCATTCACTAAATCACTTGTTTCAATGCAAATAAATTAAGGGGGGGGGGGGACTAGGGGTCATCTACGACGCTCAGTTCAGGGAGTTCGTCATCTTGACGTGATCAATTTTCTTCTTTTTTTTTTCTTCTTTTCGACGATGAAACTGCGACGGTCTTCACTTAAAGGGAAATCACAGAACGTTACTTCATGTTTGAGAGACAATATCTTGTGATGGAAGCTAAAAAAATAAGGGCCCTTTGCAATCTTCCATTCAAGGATCGAGAAATTGGGCCAATGTTGTCTTCACTCTGAAAATTACGTTTTTAAAAATTATTAGTAATTGCACACACTGTCATACCTTAATAAATTTCGAATTCTGAACATTCGTGAATTTGGCAAACCGTGTTTCTTCACAAATTTTTTCCAAACAAAATTTATAAATTATGAAGAGGTTATAAATTTTGAAAAGAAAAAAATAAAAAGCAAAAAAATGTTAACAAAACTTGCCACCTTTCTAAAAAATTCAGAGATTTTAAAAACCCCCACAAAGAGGAGAAACTAAAAAAAGTAATAATTTGAATTTTTTTTTGTATGTTTTGTAAAATTTAAAAACAAAAAAAAAATTTCAGTTGAACATTTTACAAAGTGCAATAATTTCTCGGGCTCTAAAAATGTGAAAAAATCAATTTTCCTAGCGCAAAAATTGGGAGAAAAGAAAATAACTAAATAAATGAAGACAAATACGAAAATTTATGAAATTCGACCGAGGCATTACTTGCTTACTCAATTAAGGACGTCAGAAAATTTCTCACCTATCAAACAACTGCGAATCTTTATTCGAGCGTAATTGTTGGAGAATTCTGAAAAATCCCAATTCTCGTAGACGCGCTTGACGTTGCTCAGCACCTGGTTCCTCCCTCCATACCAAATTACACACGCAAAATATTGCAGCAATGTTGAGTTTAACGTTGGTATGCATCTAAAAAAAAATCGATTGTGTCAACATGAACACTAATGTTAACGACAATTTCAATGCTTTTAATGTTGGACATCATCCAAACGTATGTGTATGTTTTATCGTTCTTTTCCCTATAAACAAAACTCATAACTGCAAATTGTATTCTACATTTCTGAAATCTTAGTATCCATTTTGAGGATTAAAAAAATTGAAGTTTTTGAAAGTTAAACTTTTTGCAATTTAAGAAATATTAGAAATTTCTTTCTAATTTTTCGAAATTTTTCTAATTCTTCTTAAAATTTCTGTAATTTTGGAAACTTTCGGTTTGATCGATTTTCAAATTTTCCCAATGTCCAAAACTATAAATTTTTAAAAGACACCAAATCCAGAAAATGTCCAAAACTAAAAACTTCTACAATAGCAAATTTCCAAATTTCACGTTTTAAAATAGTGCCATTGGCTGACTACCCAGAGAATCCCATTACCATATAATCCATGAGCTTCTTAAGAACATCCTCATTCGCCATGATATGATCTCTGGCCCTGTCGCCATCAGCCACATTGGCGAGAATGCAGAGTGCCTGTTCTTTGATATCAGCCGGATGATCGTCCTCCAGAACAAGTATAACAGCTTGCATCACCTGGGCGGCATGCTCGTCCATGATTCGATCGATATGGGCCTTAGTGCTCAGGAGATTTCTCAGCAATCCTAACACCTTCATTACAACTCCCAATTCCGGATCCGCAAGTAATCTGAATATCTGATCCGTTCCAAGGCAGGAAAGTATCTATAATTTGAACATATTTCACACATCAGTAACGAAGTAATAAACTAAATTAACTTCATCTACACTCCACCGGAATCTGTGGAAAATAACTTGAAACCAAGCGAACACATGGACTAATCCGTAAAAAAAGTTTCTAATACATTTCGAGATATTTCGACTCTAACCATATGCAAATATCTGGAAGATTATTCAAAAAAGAAGGTGGTATATTAACATCGAAAAAGGAAAAAGGAAACTAGTGGTGTGTGCATGTGTGTGCCCCACTCGGGGCACAAACAAAACTTCCCGATTTGGTTTTTCAGCACAACCTACTAAATTTATTCTTCTCCAATATACTACGGTTAATCAGTGTGACCCCTGTTATTATCATAACGAAAACATGCCTATTTGAGAATTCCAAACTGACTCATTTATGAAGCAGATAATTATGAATACTTGAGTAGACGCATGGTGAGCATGAGGATGAGACTTATGCGTGTTACTTGAGTGAGAGTGAGACGCCAATAAGGATGCGGCTACAAAACAAAAACTTTAATATTTTACCCATTGGAACAGTATAAACAATTGCAATTGCTAATAACATTGCATATACTGCACAAATGCCATCCAAAATGTGATCCGCTCGATTTTGCATGACAACGCTTCGATTGGCCCCGTCATGACAGCGCTGGGTCCATTCGTTCACTTATTACATACATAATTGTGGAGACTGCTATACCTCCTTAATTATCCAAATTATCGAAAAGAGGCATTCTACACAAAATACGTATTTTTATATGGCAAACAACTTTTCTTGTATGAATTTTGCGCTAACTCTAATAGTTTACGCAGTAGAACATTGTAAACAATAGACATTGTTAATAACAATATAAGTACTGGACCACTTTTACTCAAAATTTAATCAGACATAAAATATGCTTATACCTTTGAACTGTGACATTGAGTATCTGGATTGCAACATTTTTGTGTGAATGAACGTTCATTACCACTATTTTCGATTTTTGCTCAACATGAATTTCTCAAAAACAGGGAAACTACTCGATGGAATCGATCAAGAATCTAATCAGCTCTAAGTTACACGGAGACGCAACGACTGAAAAAAAAAATTAATCAAATCGCACAATCGGTTTCCGAGAAAACGTAAACGAAAAATTGTGCCACATACGGACGAAGACACACACACACCTACAGACACTTCTCTGAAATCACCTCAGGACTATGCAAAACGTCGAGAAACGTGAAAATTTCATCGATCTGGCACTTGTCATTTTCGGGGTCATTACAATAACTTCCCTAGATCGGGAAGTTAACAATTTGAAAAGGAAAAAGGAACCAATTTGAAATCACATAAAACCATTACCTGGGATTTGACCCTCTGCTCTGCCTGAAATGCGACATTCATCAAAGCCCAAATTCCATTGAGCCTGAGCGCAGGATCAGGTCGTTTAGTCAGGGAGCAGAGAAGTTCAACTCCACCTGACTCCAAAATGGGCTCTTTGCTCGGACTAAATTCTAGGAGTAGATTGCACAGAGTACTCGAGGCAACTGTCAGGAGATCCTCCTCTCCTTCTCGACCCTCCAGACCTTTGTCGGCACCATGGAGCAATTGCATGAGTGGCCGCCATACGGCGTGATCCTGAAATCAGGCATCAATTATATCTATGAAAAACCTTCAGACAATTTCGAAAATTCTTTGAGAGTTTCACATTCAAAATTCAATTCATTTCCAGGGAGATCCTCTCAATTACTATAGATTCTGAGATATTCTGATTTCTTTCTATTTTAGATAAAATGAGGCTCCATAACATAAGTTTGTGTGTTTGTTTGCAAAATCGTATTTTACCTGAAATGTTGTTCTGAGTTGTTGAACACTTCTAGATAACGAGTGCAAACATCTCACAGCAGCCAGTCTCACCCTAGGACCACCTGGATCCTGCAATCCACTGACAACAAGCTCCATGAGATTGTCAGTCTCAATAATCTTTTTCCTAATGTCTTCATCATTCGCCCCAAGCGAGGCGAAAGCCCGAAACGCAGCTTGCCTCATGTCCTGGGCCAGTGCTGCATCCTGAACCTGATCATCAATTAGTTGAAATTTATCTGCCTGTTTCATTACAGTTTGTAATTGAGATTTTCTTTGGGTGGTATTTTTTCTTTTAAATTCGAGATATTCGTAGACGCTTCTACAGATTCCTAGAACTTATTTTCGATATTTCAGAACTGTTAGAAATTTTGAAGACTTTGAAATAAAAATTTCGACGTCAAAATTTCTCATTTCACTTTTTCCTAATTCACAATTGTATGGGGGTGTCTGATGAATATCTTGAAATGTATGGTACGTGAAAAAAGTTCCATAAGACGTTTTTTATACAGCATGATGAGTTCTACCAACAAATTTTTATGATTTGGTTAAGTGTTCTAGGTGGTGAGTTTAAAAAAAATTTTTTTTTTAAAAAGTAAAAAAAAAATGAAAAAAAAGAATGAGCTGAGGTGTCTCGATTTTTGAAATTCACCTGGGGATGAGGCCTCAAAAGTTCAGCCAAAGTTGGAATCAGATGATTGCTAATTGATGCCAGCCTCTGCAGCTCAATATCGACTTCAGTCAAATAGGCGAGTGTTTCTGCTGCGGCTATTCTTTCTCTAGGTGGCCTATCTCGATGACAAAGTCTAACTAAGCAGGGTAGGGCCCTATAAACGACGATTCTATCGGTGGAAGGCAGTGCACCCGCTCTGTGCATGTAAGAGATGCATCGAGCAGCTTCCAATTGAACTACTGAACTCCTTTCTCGTCCCATCAAGTTACCTGCAATGCAAAAATATATTATTCGTCGGTTTTTTTTCGAGATCCTCATAATCAATCAACAAAATTGAGAGTTTTTAAAAAAACATTTTTTTGAAAATGAAAAAAAAAAATAATCTCAATTAAACTTTTTAGTTACAGATGAGTTAAAAATGGGCAGTTCAAAAATTCGTTTCGAAATAAAATAATTTCAAAACAAGTTTCAAAAAAAAATTTCAAGGAAATTGAAAGTCAAAAAAAAGAAAAAAAATCGAATCTCAAACAATTTAAAAACTTGAAAAAATGAAAATTTGAGTTTTCAATTTTTCGAAAAAATGAAAATTTAATTTTTTTATTAAAAGAGAAAACATTTCAAAAATTTCGCCACAACCAAATTTTCCATAATTTGACGAATTGCAAAAATTTCAAAAGGTTCTGAATTTTGAAATAAAAAAAGCAAAAATTGAGAAAGATTAAAAAATGAAAAATGTTCAAAATTTCCAAAACTGGTTAACGATATAACATACCAAGAAGGGCTGGAAGGGGTTTAACGGGCTCCTTGCCCGCCGTTACATTAGCTACCATAGTTGAGACTGTGCGATTTTGGTAGCACATATTGGCTAAACATGCAAGAGCTGGTAATTGAACGTCAGCTAGAGGGGAGTCGAGTTGAGCGGCTAGAGTCTCCACTGCGCCTCCCTTCATTAAAGCATTTTGCTCGTCGGCCGATTTGCAGGCAGTTGTCAAAATTGTGGCGACACATATTTGACAGGTAACTGATCCACTAGCCAGGGATAATAGGCGTGGAACTAGAGCTGGCTCTTGATATATCGTCTGGACTGGAGCACTCGAGTGCTGGAAGACTGGAAAAGATTCAGCTTGCTCAATTTTTCGAGTGTTCAAACATTTTGCAAATTGAGTGAAAAATTACGAAACTCAAAAAATTTCAAAGGCTTCACTAATTTTCGAAGAACTTCAATATTTGAAGGGATCTAGAAATGTCAAAACGAGGGAGAGACTTGAGCCAATTGGAAAATGAACAAAATTGGAAGATTTGCAAAATTTGAAAAATCTCTGGACAAAACTTTTCGACTTGACACAAATTTAAGAAAATCCAAAAATGATGATAAATTTATAGATGTCTAAAAGTTTCAAAATTGTTAAAAAACTCGAAATTTACGAAATCTCAAATTTCAAAAATATCGAAATTTGAACTCTAAAATAAAATTTGAAATTGAATAATTCCGGATGATGAAAAGACCTAAAGTTTGTTGGTAATTTTGTGTAAATAGTTCTGCAATTGTATTGTGCATATGTTGGGATATACCTGTTCGTAAACACCTGAGGCATGCCTCGATAAGGACGTACGAGAGTTTATCGTTTCCTGTGGATGTTGGGGTGGAAAGTAGCACCTGGAGGATCAGGGGAACGACGCCCAGGTCAATTAGGGCCAAAACGTGCTGGTCTGTACCTTTCGCCAAAGAGCCCAAGGTTACAACCGACTCCAGGCGAATTCGTTCACCTACGGTACCCGATGTATCAGATAAAAGTTGGAGCAAACGAGGAACCACTCCTTGTGCTATCACTGAACCTTTCTGGCGGTTACTCCCTATTACGGAATTCTTCAGGCAACTAGAATAATAAATAAAATGGGTCAGAAATTTTCGAAATTGTTTTGATAATTTGCAAATTGTTTTTTTTTTAAATCAAAGTTTCTAAAAATTTGGCAATTATTAAAATTGTATAAATTGTCTGATTTTAACATTTTTCTATAACATGGTGAGATTTTCCAATCTTTGTTTTTTAATTCTCAAAATTTTCAGCAGTATAAGAATTTTCAAAATTTCAAGAAAAAAAATCCAAATGTCAAAGAAGAAATCAGAATTGAACAAATGAGAAAATGATTAGATTTTTTTAAATGATAATTTGTTTTTGAAAATTGGAAAAAAATATAAATTTGCAAATTTATGAAGTCTCGAAATTTTCCAAGATAAAAACATCATTTTTGACGTTGAGAATTAAAATGTCAAAATTAAAGAAAATGGAACATTTGAAAAAAAAGTAAAGCGAATTTTTTTTTTTAAGTAAAAAACAGAAATGTCAGTTTTTTTATTTTCACACTTTGGTATATTTGGAGAAATTAAAAAGAACGAAAGAACAATAGGAAAGTTCTGAGAAATTGATAAATTTGGAGAATCTTACGAAATATTTTTTTTAATGTCATGAACCAGAATTATTCGATGTTTGATTAATTGGGAAAAACTCGCAAATGCTAAAAAGTATATGCATTAATAAACTACCAGTTAGCCATGAAGAAGACCTCGAGTAAAACTATACGTAGGATGATGAAAAGGCTATCTAAATGTCACTGAAACGCCTTTCAATATTTTACGTTTGCCACGATAAAGACAGGAACTCTTGTTTAATAAAATTTGTTTTGTATAAGCAAATCAGAATTGAAAAAAAAAAAATATTTTGCACACGACTCGTATAAAAATATAAAAAATAAAAAACTGTTTTGCAAAATTTGAGAGTTTGGATAGCTTTTGAAATGGGAGGTCTCAGAATTTTCCATTTTGGTTTTAATGTTTAAATTCCCAAATTCCCGAATGGAAAAAAACATAATTTTTATAATCATTTCAAATTTTTAAATTTGGTAATTTTTTTATGGCTCCAAAATGATGAAATATTCTTTTTACAGTTTCATTATTTTAACGAATTCTATAATATTCAAATAATTTCTCAAAAACAATGATATTATTGAACAAGTATAATATGTCTTCCGTTTAAACTTCAAAGGAATTATTATCATGACGATTAAAGAAAGAGACATTTGACATTTTTCTCAGGGATTTTCCCAAAAAAGTAATTAAAAGCAAAGACAAAAATTAAAAGTACACATAGTATGATGTTCACTAAAAGTATCAAAACTTAAAAACTCCTTCAATTAATATTCAAAAGTTGTAATAATAAACGAAAAACAAGATCAATTTAGCATAACAAAATATGAGTCCATTCAACAAGTCCCCCATAATAACAGAATATCGAAAAATATCTGACAAGATTTTATCTGAAGATCTAACAGAGATAGTAAAAGTTTCCTGACATGATTTCTCTTAGATCCGATTAATTTAGTTAGCAATAAAATATCACATAAAAAAAGAAATTTCTGACGAAAGAAATAGAAAGAAACTGAATTTTCTTCCTATATACCAATTACACTAATCATATGCAATGAAAAAAAAAACAAAAACATACAGAGAAAAAAATTGCACAAAACTGATAATTTAAAAAAGCGAAAAAAACAAAAAAAGAGATTCAATTGAGAGACCTCCCAAAAATTAATTCAAATATCTCTTCCAAAAAATTAATAAAAAAAAACCCTTCTACGATACTGAGAGTACTAAAACTCGGTCAATTTTCACTCGAGAAACGGGTTACAAAAAAAAATCAAAAATCAATTTATCAAGATATAGCAATTCATGAGGAAAATATTTTTCAAAAAGTTCTCAATAAGCTATCATAAAAAAATTCTGGTACAAATCTAATCATAATTGTTGAGATAAAATATAGGTTAGGTTTCATGTTTTCGATACTTACATTATAGCCTCGAGACACTTTTGGGGATCTTGAGAGTACAATTCATCAATGTAGCTTCTCGAACTCTCGACATCCTGGGAAAATTGATAAAAATTTATAAATAAGATGTCAAAAGAATATCGAAAAATTTGGAGAATTTGCGAACCCAGGACCGGCTTCATTATTAACATATCTTACCATAAACGGTTGCATCACCGGGACCATAATTAATTGCACGTTCTGTATGACATAAATACAAGGATATTCTAAAACTATTTGGTTTCTCGGTGGTATCGGCAATTTTATTAGAGACACGTTTTGGTATAAAGTGATAGTTATTGTCACGAGGAAACCCGTCAAACTGTGGACTCCCCCTCTCACTCGCACCCTTTGCCCTTCTCTGTGTTCCTTTTTTTTTCTCACCGATTTTTTTGAAAGGTTGTCACCAGATTATTACGTAAAGTACGTGGGGTGTTTTGCGCGCCTAGTCCACCCAATTTCATCACACATTGCGCGCGCTTTCTAGGGACTTTGCGCGGCAATTCAAATCGAGAATTATTATATCGAGATAACTCAGTTTAAGCAATTGTTTTAAGTAATGGAATTGACAATTTACTCACTTGGACAATATTAAATTTTTCAATTTCACGGTATTAAAATTTTTTAACTGAAAATTTAAAAAATTGAATAATGTGAAACACGTGACCAGTTTGGATAATTGCGAAAACTTTTGAAATTTGAGGAGCTTGAATACGATATTAAAAAAAAAACATGGATGTGCTTTGAGAAGCTGAGAACGGAAAAGTGACACATTTGGACAACTTCCGGAAAAGTTGCATTGTGATTTTCGCGCGCTTCGGAACCGATAATTTCGAATAAAGTAAAACTAGACTCCCGCCAGAGTAGAAAAAAATTTCCAAGCACAATTAGCAACATTAAAACTGGAAATTACATAAACATTAATTGAATTACACTATAGCCCTGAGATTGTTCAATCGAAGGAATTAACGGAAGTTACGAACAATTCTGCACTGGTCAAATTTCATGGGAGTATTCTCTGTCGTTTGGAGATCTCAGAAAGGTTTTGTAAAGTTTGAAAAAAAGTAGAAACTTCGAAAAAAACGTATCAAATTAAAAGAAAATGTTTGAAATTGAAAAAAAAACAAATAATATAAATTCAATAAACAAATTTAATAAACAGAATCTGGAATTGTCCGGTAAGTAGTTCCCATCCGGGAACTAGGTCCTTCGTTAAAAAAAGATGGATGCCCCGAAAAACTTTGCGGGGTTTTTCCAACAATTCTGTTGGCAATTTAAGAGGTTATGTTCGCTTTAACTTTTTGATGGAATAACATGCATTTAAATCTCGCATAGTTCATCCGGAATTTGTAAATTCTGGAGATTCGGAAGAAACGTTATTCGTTATATATAACGCATTTTTATAGTTCTTGTAATTATCGAAACAAGTTTTGGAAATCATGTCAATGATTGGGAGAATAGTTACGAATGTTGGAACCGGCAAGAGTTAGTAAATTTTTCATTACATTATAATTCGTTATATACATAGTTGTGTAAGTTACTACAATTCTTTAAAAGTTTATTAACTTTATTTATTCATTGGAAGATTATGTCGAATACATGAACTATAGCTATCGAAAGTATTTCGATATTTGTTCAACTGTCAAAAATTTCGATAGAATTTTAGAGAAAATTCTGAATATTTCAAAATTTTCGATGAAACTGTTCAAAATTTTTTTTTTTTTTTTTTTAGTTTTTTCAAAATTTTGGATGCAATTTTGGATGTCACTAAAATTTTTGACTTTTTTAAAATCATTTATAAAATTTTGCTTTCATATTATATCAACAATAATTAAGACAAGAAAACATTTACGGAAGCCATAATACTTTTTTTTTGTTAATCAGATGTTAAGGGAATATACAATTCGATGAATGGACTTCATACGACAACTGCCATGCAATTGGATCAGAGTTGGCGACAAAGGTGCTTAAAAATTTCGGCGAATTTCAATAATTATTTCCACCACTATTATCCAATTTTTCTGATTTTTTTTCCATTACAGGAGACGATTGCCGGAAAATCCAAACGTCTTTGGGCCTCTCACGAATTTACCAGATTATTCTTATGAGGATGGAAGACCTGTGCCTTTTGGAGTTAGAATGCTGGGCAGAATTAACAAACAGAGAGAAATATTGGTAATTTTATTTCCAATCTGTTTTAATTGGAAAATTTTGTGAGGTTTTCCAATCTTGCATTTTTTATTTTTTCACCAAAATTTGTGAAAATTCTAAATTTTTTATACTACTTACACTAAGTGAAATCGATTTTTTGCTATATTTTCTCGATGTTTCCCAATCTTTAATCTTCTTAATATTGGTTTTAATTTTCACTTAAAAAGAATTTGTTTTCGTTGAAATTATTTTGAAAAATGAGATTTTTCATATTTTGCCTCCAAATGATTCAATATTCTGTTTTTGGTTTTTCAATTTATCTCATTTCTGATCCTGCGTGTTTTAACCCTTTCAGAAAAGAGTGAGACAACTTACAAGTGAGGTTGACTATGCAGTGAAAAGGTACGAGAGGCTCGAAACGCAGAAAAAACAATTCCGGACGAGTATTCTCGAGTCAAAATTGATGCCAAAGGGGGAAAAATTGATGATTGAGGCCAAGTCCGAGGACAAGGCCAGGCTGGGGACTTCAAAAAAAACGCGAGGTTAATTATTAGGTAAATCAGGTTAATCGATAGGTAAAGCAAATCAATAAATGTTGGAAAATCGTTAATGAATGACTGAATTATTTTTAATTATCACCTACTCCAAATAGTGAGCGCTGTCTCATCGTAACCATTAAAAATCTTTTTGCATAGTAGAACGGAAATTTTTCAACAATTGACATTAAGAATCTTATTAGACAAGTGCAGAGTTCCATATCACAATCTAACAATCTACCAATACATAAGCCATCGTAAGAATGTTGGCAGAATTGGCTGAGTTATTTTTCGCTCAGTGCCAATTTTTCAAGCGCGCTTTCAAACGATTTGTTCTAAACAAACCTTTGACTGTATAATGTTGGGCTTCTCTGTTTGTGATGATACAAACAATTTTATATTTTTCTGACATTATTAACTTCCCCAATTAGGGAAGTTATTGCAATGACCCCAATAATGAAGAGTCTCAGAAATGAAAAATTTTCACTTTTCTCGACGTTTTACATTAGTCTCACAAATTTATGGTCCTAAATCTGGTTATTCAAAACAAGGCTCACCAGACGGTGGTCCATCGCGTCGGTGCCGCTATCTTACCCTTGATCGCACCTCCGTAGGCTAGCAAAGCATGTCGAGGAGTTTCCAGCCCCCGAAATCCAAATTTGTTGTTTCATCCTCTGACTAGGGTTTTAAGTATACCAAAATGATCCCCGTCGAATTGTGAGTTAACGCCTATGTGTATGTGTGTGTGTATACAAAATCTTGCGCAACGATCTCTCATGAACGAATGAAGTTATGGAAGTTATCAAAGTCGGGTTCGAAGCATTTCCATATAACTCGGAACTGATTATATTTTGGATGAAATTAGTGCAGTATATATATTCTTATTAACAATTGCAATTGTTTATAATGTTCTATGGCATAAACTATTAGAGTTAGCGTAAAATTTATATAAAAAAAGTTGTTCCTCGTATAAAAATACGTGTTTTATGTAGAATGACTTTTTTCGACAATTTGCATAATTAAGGAGGTATGACCATCTCAACAATTATGTCACAGCGCTGTCATGACGGTCCCAATCCAAGCGTTTCCGTGCAAAATCGAGCGGATTACACTTTGGATGGGATTCGTGCAGTATATGCAATGTTATCAACAATTGTAATTGTTTATACTGTTCCACTGGGTAAAATATTAAAGTTATCGGGAAAGTTCTGAGAAGATAATTATTCCTTAGTTAAAAATACTCCTTTTATGTGCAATGATTTTTTTCCATAATTTGCATCATTAACTTCCCGATTAGTCGGGAAGTTATTGTAATGCACCCAAAATCCAAATTTGTTGTTTCATTACCCTGATGGACCCATTGATCGCAACCTGATTTGGGGGATCAACTTGTGCGCGCACTTGATCACTACTTGATCGCTGGTCCACTGAGAAAACATATATGTGGATCACAAAGTCACTTATTTCGGCATTCTCAAAATATATGACTTTTTGATGTTTTTTCCTTTTTTTTATTTTTGCCCCAGGTACCTACACCCCTAGTGTGACCCTTGGGAGCCCAGGTACCACAGGTAGTGATCCCTGGGACCCCACCCAAATGTTTAAAAATTCAAAAATCCATTTTTCAACACGTTTCATTTTTTTCTGATTTTTCGAAATTTTCGTATCTGACATTTCGAATCTTGTATTTGACAACTATATTGACGACTCTCATAAACAAAACGCGATTTCCCATCTAAATTTCCAGCCATTGGAAATTCATACAAAAATTGATCGTCTTGAAAACCTGATCACACATAAATAATTTCAGTTACTCCTCAAGTTTCATTTATATCTGGAGGCTACACCGCCTCCCCTACTGTCTGAATGACTGGACAGCGAATTTTTATTATTTATTATACCATTTACACTTTTCACATATTCAGAAATAGTCGATGTCGTTCCAGGTTGTAGATTAGAAATTTCTATGGCTAATGATTCGTCCAATGGGTACTTTCCACTGGGCTCCACTAAAACTCCATCCGAGAGTTTATAATATCTGAAATACAAAATGAGTATTAGTTATACAGGAAACAGTTCCCAATTTCAAATTTCAAAATTGCAAATTTCAAATTTCAAATTTCAAGCGCCATCTAGAAAGTTTATTAATTACCGTACATACTGTCTTTTTTTCATTCATACTCACAATTTTATTATATTAATTCTAACTATCGAGATCATTTTGGAAGTTACAGATTGATAAAAAAAACGCATTGAGCGAGTTGAGAAGTCGTCTTCAGTATCACGCTTACCTTTGCGTTTCGATGGCTATCGAGAGCTTCAGCTTCCTCAGAATAATATTCGATAAGATTTCAGTTCCTAAAATGGGATCATCAACACCCAGCGCTCCAGAACAATCACTTGGATCTTTAGATGACTGGTAAATTATGGGTGTAAGTGCGTGGAGGTTGTTTTTAGACTCAACTGTGTCCAGAAGAAAACCAGTTCCTGTCATATGGCCCAAGCCTAATGGAGCACTCAATCCACTGTTGGAAAGAGTCATTGAATTTAAGTTCACCGATAAGTCTGGAGCGAAGTGACAAATTAGGATAGAATCAACTTGTATTGCCTTTCTGACTAATATCTTTCCACGTAAGAAAAATGGAAAAAGTTTCGACAGAATATACGCTTCCCATCCTTCGCCAGAAGTTCGTATTTTCGCCCCAAAAGCCGGCCGGAAGCTCATCCTTTCCTGCCTGAAAGCCGGCCGAAAGTTCGTATTTTTCCGCCCAAAAGTTGGCCGGAAGTTCGTATTTTCGCGCCCAAAATCCGGCCGGAAGTTCATCTTTTCCCGCCCAAAACCCGGCCGGAAGTTCGGCTTTTCCCGCCCAAAAGGGGACCGGAAGTTCCTACTTTTCCGCCCAAAAACCGGCGGAAGTTCCTCCTTTCCCGCCCAAAAGCCGACCGGAAATTTGTTTTTTTTCCCGCCCAAAGGCCGGCTGGAGATTCCTACTTTCCCACCCAAAAGCCGACCGGAAGTTCGTTCTTTCCCGCCCAACAGTCGACCGGAAGGTTCGTATTTTCCGTCCTAGAGCGGACAGGTCATAAAAGTCCTTCCGCAAACGGAAAGTACTGCGCAGTCTTCGGGCGAGAACAAACTTCCGGTGAGGGGTCTAAAAAAATAGCATTTGCACCTCGGACGTAAAGGTGAACCCATCCTGCCTATTGAGTGCCCCGTCCGCGTAAAAAAGGATCGGAAAGCTTATGGACTTTCGGCCCTTGTGCTGTCGACCCTTTTGACACCTCGCGCGCGCCCAACACACTTGGCGAAAATGTTCAACTTTCCGTCCCAGGTGCACAATGTAATTTTTTTTCGTCTTCGATGAAAATGGAAGTATTTAATCGCAACTGGCAGGTATGGAAACATCGTGTAGGATTTTAATCTGTCAAATGCGCATGCTTTCTACCGGAATGATGATAAGATTCTTCTTATAAGAAACTCCATGGGGAATGCCATTGGAATTCTTGTATTTTTTAACTTCCCGATTTAGGAAAGTTATTGTAATGCCCCCAAAAATGAAAAATTGATTTTTTATTTATAGAATTCCTATACACTTCCCATAGTAATATGTACAGGAATATCTATGGAAGCTTTTATAAGAACCTCAATGAAGAATGTTATTGGAATTCCTGCAGATTTTTCATGGAATTCCTATGAGATTTTCAGAGTGATCGGCACGGGAATATCCAGAGGAATTTCTGTAAGCAATCATAGAGAACTCTTCTAGGAATTTCTTTAAGAAATACCATAGGAATCTGAGCGAAATTCATTTGGTATCCTACAGGATGTGTTTCACACGTGTTTCGGAAATAGCGAAATATTTTTCAGGAAGTATAATTGGCTCTATCTAACGCATCACTTCGTTATAGATTTTTTTTTGTAAAATTAGAAATTACGTTAGTATTGATACGAAATTTCGGTTGGAGTCGACAGCGATGACTGTGGTGTACCTCTCTTGCTCAACTGTAATGCAGATTTTTGCACAGTCAGTAACAAATTTGTATTCGGGAATCTGAGATCAGGACATTAATTCATTTTTTTATCATTCTTTTTTTTCATCACATTACGGATGATTCATTTTTGCCAATTCTTCAGAAAGTTTATAAAATGTTTTTTTATGTATTTTCACAAAATTCTTGGGAGAGGAATCAAATAAATCAAATTTCCAAAACCGATAAAAATAGATATTCTAGAACACGTCGAAATGTGTAAAAAAATATATGAGAAGATTTTCAAGAATTTAAAGGAACCAATTTGGAAAAAAAATGAGATAAATTAAAATTTTTTGAACATTTCAAATTTTAAATTTCAAATTTCAAATTTCAAATTTCAAATTTCAAATTTCCGATTTCCAATTTCAAATTTCAAATCTCAAATTTCAAATGCCAAATCTCAAATCTCAAATCTCAAATTTCAAATTTCAAATTTCAAATTTCAAATTTCAAATGTCAAATTTCAAATGTCAAATTTCAAATTTCAAATTTCTAATTTCAAATTTCAAATTTCAAATTTCAAATTTCACGATATTGAAAACTGTAAAAATTGACAAAAAAAAGTAATTTTTGATGTGCCTTGAAAATGAACGAACTGTTATGATCTTGCACATCCATCATGACCATCACTTTAGCAACTTCGAGCTGGGCTTCCAACGAATCTGCCTCTTCCTTCATTATTTTCAGGTCGTCCACTTTTTCCAGAATCGATCGAAGCAGCTCTGCATGCTCCGGAGTGTAAATTACGTGATCATAGAATTGGGATTTGATTCCTGTGCTCTTTATGGGCTCATAATTTGTCAATTCCGACAGAAAATCATCTCGAATTTCGTGAAACTCATCTCGTAAGAATTTATGAGCTAGACTCCCATTGTACAAGCCTTAGGAGAAAATGTCAGTTATTAGTTTTTGTTTTTAAATGTCCAAAAAATCTAATCTCCCAAAATTTCTGTTTTTTCATTTAAAACCAAAAAATCAAATTTAGAGAGATTTCAAAATCTTTGAAAATTGAAAATAAGTAAAAAATTGCGGGAATGTTAAAAGTTTCAAAAAAGTTGAAAAAATTAAAAATTTACAAAACCTGGGAAACAAACACACAAATGGTAGTTTTTTTCACTAAAAATTTCGTCTATTTCTTTTTTCAATTTGAAGGCAATGAAAACTGTCAAAAATTTTAAGAACTAAAAAGTTTGTTCAACCATCAAAAATGAAAAAAATTTCAGAACTTATGGAAATTGAAAAAAAAAATTTCGAACAATCGCAATTACTTGTAGGATGGAAACAATTAAAAAACTACAAGAAAACTCGAAAATTACAAACAATTGAACATATCATGAATTTCGAAATTCCAACATTTAATTTCTTTCAATATGCTTAAAATCTCAGAATGTTCGAAATCCCCTAATCGAAATTCTAGAAATAAAAAACAAATAAAAATTCTAATTTACTCTGAGCCCCATGCTGTTTTATATGTTCAAGAGTCTCTCCCAAATGTGGCAACTTCAAGATCTTTCCGGGCTCCATTGAATCTCCAAACAGCATCACATGATCATGAGCATTCGAAATCTCATCTGCAAAGTGTTTCGTAACAGTAAATCCATTCTTCGCCAAATGCTCGGCAGGCTCGATGACTTTGCTCCAGGGTAAACTTCCTTTCAACGTGTGCAAAGCCTCAAGTCCACGGATAACCGATGGGATCCTTATCTTGGACGACGCCAAAACTCCTAATCAGTCAATTCGCTATAGATTGATTCATTAACATTGGATGCATACAGAAAGAGAAATTGAATTTTGTAATTTTTTTGGAATTCCTGAAATATCTCAGCCATGTCTCAAAATTTTGTAAGATTTTTTCCAATAGTTAAAAAAAGGGATTTTAATGTACTTTTGAAATTTTTTAGAGTTTCAATTATTTAAAATTTAAAAAAAAATCCAAGTTTTTGAATTTCTTCAAACACTGGAAAATTTGCCATAGTTGAAAAAAAGAGGAAATTTGCATTCAATTATAAACTTTTCAAATTCGTTAAACTTTTAGAAACTGTGAATTATTTAAATCACCTCGAAAATTTTCATTCTCTCCGACATTTGACATAATTTTGATACTTTTTTGATGACACACCATTTTGAGACAAATTGTGTGTGTGGGGGCGGGGGAGGGGGGGGGGGGGTGTCTTTTAAAATGTTAAAAATATTCTAATATTTAAATTTTTTGAAAATTCAAATTTTGGAATTTTAAAATACTCCCAATAATCTCTAAATTTTTATCGTTTGGTATTTTCCAATCTTTGTTTTCAAACAAAACTTTGTTATTGCATGAATTGATAAGGTATTAAAAACATTAACCTGAGATGGTATTTGTCGCAAAATCAATGACCAGAGGATCTCCTTTCTCGTTTCCGTTGTAAACCATCCCAATTCCTCCCCTGCAATTACACATTATGCATTAATGATAAATTATTGCTTGGGGGAACGAAGTAATATTCGGCTTTTGGTTAAAGTAATTTTTTTTTCAATTTTTAACAAAAATTTTGGTAACTTTTTATATCCCGAAAACTCTCGGCCTGTTCTTATTTTCAAAATTCTGATTCCAAATTTCCAAAGTTGTTAGCACCAATGATTTTTGGGTTTTAGTTTGATGCTATAATTTCCTGTCTCAATTTTGTTTATGTAATTTTTGAAGTCACCGACATTTTTACGTTTCGGGGACGTTTAAAACTCCCACTATCCTATAGTAAAAAAGAGAGGGGAACTAAACTATTGACATATATCGAAATTATCGAAAACCATAAGACCGAAACCGACGCGCCACCAGTCAGCGCAGCGGAACAAGTAAATGCGCATGCGCAGCATGCACCACCGAACTCGTTTCTAAAAATTGTAAAAGATCTATGCACTTCGGCTAATTATAAAATGTTAGACCAATTTTCAAAACCTATAAAAGTCCATAAAAGTAGGAAAAAATGACTACGTTGAAAATTGGTGTACAATAATTCGAAAAGACTGATAAATTGTGGTTTCACCGATTTACCCCCCTAGCCCAGTTTTATGTGGGGCAACAACAGTCATGCACAGCATAGCTCCAACAGCGGCATCCACAGCATTGCCGCCCTCTTTCAAAATATCCGTTCCAATTCTCGAACAATTGATGTTGTCCGCGGCAACTGCTCCATGATCAAAGAAGTCCCTGATGGTACTTCCCAGCACTGAGTGCAAAAAAATCAAGTAGGCGATCATAATGAAGCACATGACAGTCAAGCACATGGTGAAGATGCGAAATTGCCATAGGCAACTTGAGCGTTTGCAATTTGGGTTCTGATCCCTCATCAATGGACACTCCTCTGATTGTCGATGGCCACGGTACTCGCTCGATCCACTAGTCATTCGGCAAACATCGTAGCAAACTTTCATTTTATTCGATTAACCATTATATCAAATTTCGATTCATGGTTACAGGCCTGTGCAAACTGACATAAATGGGAACAAGTGAATATTTATGATGGAATATTTGTGAAGTTCTCGAACTCAGTCATCCATTTTGAAAATGTCATCCAAAAATTCTGAAAAAATTACAGGTGATTGCAAATATTCAAAAAAGGATATTGTATTTTTTTTAGATTTTTTTACCGATGTGGTATCAAAATCAAAAAAAAACTTGAAATTGAAAAGCGAAATTTTTAATAAATACTAATTATGTTTATACCTAAAATTTATGCCTTGCCCTCCATTCAATTTAATTCATCAATTAGTTTACCCACTTCATCAGTCACTCGCTATCTCAACAGATTTTGTTCTCTAGTAATCGAATACGAATGATCGAAATCGATCTTTAGCCAATGACAGAGCGTATATACAGGATACCTAACCTAGGTGCTGCGCGCGCATCTCGCGAAAATCTGATTGCTCGTGAACTTATGAAAATAGTCAGAAATAAAAACAAGAAAGATGTTTCTTACTTACTCTTTATTGTGCGTAAAGGGTACCAAAATAGCGTAGTTTGTGTCCTATCATCGAGAACTTGCATAATTATTTTCGTACTTACATTCTGACCGAAATATTGATCAGAAAATATTAATCAATTTAAAAAACTCGATTTGCAATAATTGAACAAATTTTTCAATTTCCTGCCAAATTATCTTATACATAGCAACAAAATTGGAAGATATTGTGCTCATGCAAGTTCCCTATAACAATTGTACAGTTGTGCCATTCAACTCAATAATTGGCGGTGTTAAAATGGCCACAAGTGGACCTGGGGTTCACAAAATGGCGGACTTGAGGTCTCATGGTTTGAAATATTCCATCTCAAAATCACGTGATATAAAAACTAAGACGTCAATTCTAATAAATCAAATTTCTAAACTATATTCCACAAACGAAATACAATTTGTGGCCATTGAACATTACGAATAATTTTTGGGATTGACCTTTCCATGAATAATCCCATGCAAAATGCATATAACTATCATCATTTCAATTTGTACTAATCGTTCACATTTCCTTAACCTAATAAGGCATATCGTTTAGATTCACAGATAAAATACTAATGTAAATATTCAACAATAACAGTAGTCTTCAGATTCGACTAAATAGTCTAAATTAATTTAAAAAAAAAAAAAAAATTATGGAAATACTTCAGACTTTTAAGATCCTAGCTGATGTCTTATCAATATTCTCGAATTTATTTGTATAAACTTTGACAAATTCGAGGGAATAAAGCACAGCAATGCACAGTCCAACTGTACTAAGTGCAAACATTAACTTGTTATCAGTTTCTCCTACTTTAATATATAGTAAAACAATAACAATCAGTAAGTTACAAGGCAGTCTGAGCCAGTTGACAATACTAGTTCGAAATTTTTCTGGGGCAACGACGCCCCTCAAGTAACAAAGTGCCGGAATGTACATTCCAACAGCAACCTCAAATACCAAAAATCCGATCAAGCACAAGTAGGTAGCAAAGTGGATATCAGTGCCTGTTTCTTGCATATGAACACCAATGGTACAGGTGGCAATACCGGCCAATCCCAGGAAAACACTGAAGCACAGTAAATTCTCAACAGAAATCTTGAAGTAGATCCCCAAGAATGAATGCAGAAAACTGCCAAATCCCATGCAGATCATAAACAGTCCAAAAATGAAGCCAAAGCTCGGATAGATCGGCTCCAAAACTGGTGTCCATAGAAACACAAACACGTACATGACAGTGTCAAAAATAATCTGCACTATTCCGAGGAGCTTCAGTGGCGAATTTTTCCGGGAGAGAATGACCTTGAGTGATCTGAAGATGCTTGGATTTGATTTACCAACCACCTGGATATTTTCGGTCCAGAGGAGGCTGCAGAAGAATGCGGAGAGGATGGAGATGGGTATTGAAATGAAAAATGGAATGGTTGGACCGTAATCCAAGGTGTCGACTAAGAAGGAAGACAGAAATCCACTTGTTATGGCAGTTAGACCGTTGTAAAACGTTGATTTAGCAAATGTCGAGCTGATTAGTTTTTTTGGTAGATGAGGATGGCTGAGATGTTGGGCAATGTACCAGGATTCGAAGGCCGAGCAAAGAATTGACGTGGAGATTCCACTGAAAAGTCGTCCAATCATTAAAATTTCCCGGTCTTTGGAGGTTGTACAGCCGCATGCTAGGATACTTGTTAGGAAGTACGTGAGGCACAATTTTTTTCTGCCGAATCTATCAGCAAAATGACCTACGAAGACGCCGAAGATACCGCTACTAGCGAAACCGATCATGTAGAAAGAGCATATCTCCGGTTTTGTGTAGTTGAATGTTGAGTAGATGATGTAGAGATAGGGACCTTGCAGGCAGTCTATGAAGGTGGCTAGAAGGTAGATCGTTAAGTAGTTGCGGCGCAGGCGGAGGTAGGTCTGGTCCGATACATCTTGTGGGTGGTCCATTTTTAAGGGTTGATGCTGGGGACGGTATGTAGCATGATCTCAGCTGAAACGATGGAGACGTTAGTTCAGACGAGTTTTGATGCATTCATGTTTTTTTTTTTAATTTTCGAGTTTTGATGCATTCATGTTTTTGTGAAATATTTTACCTTCTAATTTTTGTATTCTCTGTGGAGTTACTTATTGTTTACTTACTAGGTGTAGTCTAGAGGAGTTACTTATCTCGTAATTACTTTTCATCGGTTTTTATTTACCGGTTAAGGTTATCCTAATGACTCCACATAGTTCCGAGGTATTTTAGGAATGCTTTTCCTATGTCATCAAAGGTCATTAGCTACGATTTTACTAAAGTGAAGGTTTTTGGAGTTTATAAAAAAAATCATTTGAAGAATTTGGAGAATTTGAAAAACTTCACTTTGACTTCCGGAAATTCTTGTCTCCACAATTTTGTAATATCTTTTTTGAAATGTCCGCAGTACAGTTCAGCTTTTTTTTGTGATATTTTGTTTTTTTTTTCAGCATATCTATAATTCTCAAATTCATAAAATAAAAAAAAAATGACAAATTGAAAAGTGGAAATTTATTTTTAAAAATAAATATATTTTGTCAAAACTTTACCCGCAAATTATTTGAATTTTCCAAGTTTGATTTTGTTTGATTTTTGGGATCAAAAAGTGTTTAAAAAATTCGGGAATTAAAAAAAAAATTTGTTGTGAAAAAATTCAAAAATGCCAAAAATCCAAAATATGCTAATTAAAAGAAAATTTATATACATAGATCAATGAAAAATAGAGCTCACAGATAAACAATCTCGATATTCTCGATTTGACAAGATCTCTCTGCACAACCAAAAAATTGGGCAGAGAATTTTACCGGAAGCCCAATCACAGGAAACCTCACTCACGCAAGAGAGCGCAGACAGAATTTTTCAAATAAAATAAAGTACTTTTTCAGTTACCTGCCAACCCGGCCTTCCGGTGTTATCGCCTTATCAATCATGTCAAACGTTTAGCAACACATTGAGGCAATGTCCGAGGTTAAACTGTTTATAGTCGCGCAATCTGCCAGATGTCGCTTGGCGCGCAATTCGAAATTGGCGCGCGTTTTACGCGGGAGCAACTCGAATGGGGAAATCCCTCCATTTTTATCGGAATCTTTTGTTTTTGTTAATTAACCAAAATTTTGACAACAAATTTTGAAAGTGTGATTCATCGAAATACCTCACGTGAGCTCTATATCACTCTCACTATTATTATTATTATTATCATTATTGCTATTATGATTTTGGGCACTGCGCATACGCAGTGTCACGAGGTTGTTTGATCTATCAAACCTTTTATGACTCTATTTCCTGTACGTATTGGCGGCATTTATTTTTGGAGTAGTAATCTCTGGATTTAATTTTATTTGTTCACTTTTTTGGTCAATAAGGAGCTTGTAAAATGTATCAAAATAGGTTGAAGCGCTTGGAGCTCGAGAGGATATATAATGAAAGATTAAAAAAGGGAGTTTCTAAGCCGATAATATCCAGTGCTGTTTCCATGAATGATGGTGAGTTTAATGTCTTTTTACTGTATCACTATTGTACGAGAAAAAATAGGCGAAATTTTTTTTGTGACAAAATGGGTTTTGAAATATTTGGAAATAGTCTCAATATTTTTCAAAATTTGAATTTTGTTTGGACTTTTTTTTTTTTTTTTTTTTTTTTTTTTTTTTTTTTTTTTTTTTTTTTTTTTAGCCCTTAAACCCCCCGATTTATTTGCAATATCAACATACATAAGATGTTAATTAAAATGTTAAAAAAAATTGGAAAAAAAAAAATTGAAAAACAATATTACTGAATTTAGTGAAATTTTTTTAGAGATTTTGAGAATGTCAAAAACCCGCGAAACTTCGACAATTCAAAAAATGCGCCAAATATGGAAGACTGCAAAAATCTTCCAAAAACTTTGACAAACCTTGAAAAAGTAAAAGATTGCAAAAACCTTACTTCTCAGTGATGTTTTTTTTCTTAGCATTGCAGAGTCCCAGATCTGAGTCTCGGCTCTCCAGATCCTTCGACATGTACACTAAAAGAATGGGCGACAATTTTCCAACGCAGGATGAAAAATACCCGGAATTAACAATTCAAATGTTCTTCGAGTTCATGAGGACGGCGTATCAAGTGAACGATAGTTTTGACGAATTATCCACAGTTTTGTCGGCCAATTCCGAGCTCAATTGGACGGAATTAGCGAAAATTGATTTGAATATTAGATCTCCTAATGAGAAAAATGTGGGTACCGAGGATCTCGCCCAAGAGACTTGTCAAAAAGTTCAAGTAAGTCTTTACTATAATTATTTCCACATTTTTGTCTCAGGCAAAATGTCTTGAAGTTAAGATTTTTTAAGGCTCCAAAATGTCAAAAATTTTGAAAATTGTAAATCTCTAAAAAATCTGCAATTTGTAAAAATTGTTCATAGGATGCCATCTCCGTGATAGCGATTGACTCTCAGCTTCCCGAGGCGGAGGATCCCACTCAGGAAAAATTCAAAAGAAGTGATCATAGTTCGAATGCCAGTGTAAAATCCCCAGAGAGTGTTTCATCTGTGAAAAAAAATAAATCCCAAAAGCACGAGCAGTCCAACGAGAGTAAAGAGCACCCCCTGGGAAAATTAATGAAAAAAAGTTTGAGCGATGTTCTACACGAGGGTCTCCTGGATTCTGTTCTTCCATATATGCTACCAAAGCCCGCAGTGTCTCAGCCAATAATAAAAAAACCTACGACAAATAGCGAAGCCAAAAGAACAGCCTCACTGCCCGCAAATCTCGAAAAAACTGGCACTTGTCCAACGCATAAGGAGAAGGAAAAAGATCGCAGTAAAATTCACCGGAAATCTCTCGAGTAATTTTTCAAACGTTTCATTCCACTTCAATTTCGAAAATTTCAAACATTTAGTTATTGGAATATCTTGAGAAAAAATGGGAATAGTAAAAAACTTGGAAAGTGAAAAATTGGAAAAAAGGTGCAATAATTGAAAAAGACGTTGTAAAAATTTCAAAGCTTCAGAATTAAAATTGATTATTCAAAAATTTGGAAAAAAATTGCAAAGCCAGTAAACTATAAAATTGAAAACAGGAATTTCAAATAATTCAAAAAAATGGTAAAATTTCATTATTTGAGAATTTTGAAAAATTTGAAACTATTTCAAAAATTGGAAACATTAAAAATCTCGAAAAATTGACAAATTCGAAAAGTTTGTAGAAAAGTTCAAAAATGTTGATAAAGATCAAAAACATTGAAAAATAACAGGAATTTCGAGAATTTGGAAAAATACTAAAGTTTCAAAAGTTGAAAAAGCTGTAGCAATCTTCTGTCAAAAAGTCCCAGTATATCAAAGATGTACTCTTATAAGAGAAAAAAAAACCAAAGCCTTATAAGGGTCATTGCGTACTTTGTCACTTATTGTGTCTAATTATTGAATATTTGTGCTCCCATAACAGAACCGAGGTTGAGATTCACGTATGTGACGAGGCAAAAAATGTGAAAAAAGATTTTCGATGTCCTCAAAAACTGCTAATTCAGAAGATGTGCTACTTTGCTGACGTAACTGCCGGCCAAAAACTGGAAGAAATGGACATATCAGTACACTGTGATATCGTGATTTTTGATTGGCTGATGAGATGGGTGAAGAAGGATTTAATTAAAAAATCAGAGTGGCCGATCTTGGAAGCCAGTAATGTCATACCTATCACCGTATCCGCTTCATTTCTTCAGATGGAACCTTTGTTGGAGCAGTGCTTGGTTTTTTGCCACGAGAATATGTCAGAGGTTCTCAAAACTTCGACAATTCTAACTTGTCTCAATGACAATATTTTTACGAGGTAAAATGAACAAAAACCTATTTTTTAAAGTTTCTTCAATGGTTAAAAATTTGAAACTTGTATCAAAAAAATATGCGTTTATACTTTCTTAATTTCATTTTTTGAAATTCAAATCTTGTCATTTTTCAAGTTTTTTGAGTGTTGGACATTTGCACGATTTTTTAACATTTTTAAAACGTCAATTTTTTTTATTCTGATTTTGTGAAAATCAATATTTGGAAATTTGCGAACTCTTCGAAACTTTGAAAATCATCACTATTCTGAAATTTCTACAAAGTTCTCAAATACATATGAAACTGTGAAAAAAATGTCGTAATTGTTGAAAAGTTTATCATTTTTTTCAAACTAAAATGAAACTATTTTTTGAAAATTTCAGAAAAGAAATGAAATTCTTAAATTTCTCAATACACCAATATTGAAATTTCAATTTTTTTTTTCTATTGCTGTTTATTTTTCCTTAAAAGTTATAACGGTGGAAAATCTTGCATAATTTTTTTATGGTCTCAAAAAATTTGGTGCAAATTCATTGACTTCATATTCAATTTCTCATCGGAATTTATATTCCCAGATTGGCTGACTTATTCACAAATATGGACGTGGAAATGGTGAAGGACAAAAAGGACAAAGTTCAGAGCAGATTATTCTGCAAATTGATAATATCTTTAGCTGATCCAATTCCAGATACGCGAAAGGGCCACTACAGTTCTTTATCGACGCTTTTTAAATGTGCAAAATGTGGAAAAAATGTCATTCGCTCAATTTCCGATTCTGTGCCTTGCCTCCCAAGTTCTATGAAGATTGATAATAAGGGCGATCTGCATAGCAAGCACATCAGGTACAATTACAAATTATGACAAATTATAACCAATGATGTATATCTAATTCTGTAGGGATGGGAACAAAATGTAAAAACCCGAAATGAAATTAATCACATGAAAATCATAACGAATGATGATTGGGTAATAAGTGAAAATTCAAATTTTCTATAATTTCCACGTAATAAATTTTTGGCCAAATTCTGTGTCAGTCAGTTTCAAAGCAGGTGAATACGAATTTTTTTTCTTTTTTCCGTCCAAATGACGAAGTTCATAAATTGCAAAAAAAAAACCATTTCCACAAATTTTTAAAACTCATTTTTGAAACAAAAAACTTCAAAAAAAGTTCCAAATATTTCATGAAAAAGCTCAAAACCTTAGAATAAGGTTGCATTAAACCTCAAAAATTTTGGAATTTCCAGAGAATTAAAAAGAATGGCAAAAATATAAAATTTCAATATGCTCATAAGAGAAAAAAATAAAAAAACCAGGCAGCTTTTGGAAATTTCGAAAGATCAAAAACTTCAATGATTCCCAAAATTCTTTAAAAAAATTAAAAAAAAAATTCTTATAATAATTAAAAAAATTCCAAACTTTGAAGACAAAATTTTCCCCAAAATTCCAAAAGATCAAAGAATTTACCATTTCTAAAAATTGGAAAAAATGGTAAATTATACGCAGTCGCTGCTCAATAAAAACTCTACTAATTCCAGGGACTTCACCTGGACCCTAAATGATTACATCGTGAATCTTCGATCAGAGTTACGAACGTGGAGAAGAGTCTACTGGCGGCTTTGGGGTGACTGTCATTTCCTGAACTGTCGTCAATGTAACACATACTTTCCAATTAATCAGATGGACTGGTGCAGCTATCATCCAGACAGCCCTCAATTCTTCGCAAATGAGCAGCAGAGAGCCTCATCTTTCCCCCTAGGAAGGTACCAATTTCGTTTCCGAAATCGAAGTCTCATCTATTTTCGGAGTAAATTTTCTTTTCCAGCTGTAGCAAGTAAATGACAATGCTTCCAATTGTTGTTTTGAAAAAAAAAATATCGATATTTAAGGACTTCTAAATTCCATTAATAATGGGTTTCTTCATCAAGCTCGTATATTGACTTGGTCAATTGATTTCTATTTATAAATTCAGTAATATTCTATACGCAAAAAATTATTTATAGATACATTAATATGAGAAAAAAATCGTAGAATTTCTGCCCATTAAATTGGTTGGAATTTTAATTTTTTTTTGGGCTTGATTTATATATCAGATTGACAATGCTACAACATTTTTATTGTGACTAGGTACCCGTGCTGTAGTCAGAGAGCTTATCGATTTGAAGCACTGCCCAATCGAGATGGATGTCGATTTAAGGTAAAATTTCGCTAATTGCAGTCATAACGTTAAAAGTAGAAGCGTTTAGAAAACCTTTACAACTTTGGAAATTTCGGTGCTTTTGAAAATTTGCGAAATTTAGAAAATCGGGAAATTTGGCTAAAATTACAAACCTCGAAGGATTCTCCATATTTGGCAACTTCTTTCCATATACACAATTTTTCTAATTTTTCAGAGGGGCATAAATGAAGGTATTCAAGGTTCATAATAGCATCACTTCGGCATTTTTTCAATTTTATTTATTTGTTTGAATGTTTTTTCGGACGTGTTTTTGGGGATACTATTAGTTTCTCATAAACATGTGATCAATTCTTAAATATGAATATAGTGAATATAAATATATGATATAATCGAAATTTCGTTTAGGAACACATACCTTCAATTTCAGTGGACAACGACGGACACGTTTTAAATATTTTCACGATGTACAGGGACGTTATATCGCAGGATCCACCACAGGGATTTTTCCCCGAAAAAATAACGAGACTAGTTGCTAGAGATCCCTCATTGCCGTCTGGAAAATTGCTGTGTAAGGTAAGTCTCTGTAAAATTTATTATTCTCATTTATTTTATGACATTTCCATTTTTTCTTATTTCTCAATTTTTTTTTTGTTTCAACCCCTATTATTATTTTTTTTTCATTTTCAACAAATTGAAAATTTTTGGAATTTTATAAAATTTGTGAATTTCCCAAAGAGGTTTTAAAATTTTCGAGGACTAATTAATTTTTCAAGTAATCTTTGAAATTTTTTTGTGGCTCCAAGGAGGCTATGTGGTGGGACGGAATCGAGCTAGCTCCGACTAGGTCCAAACTTGGGCTTCTCGGGAAAATTTGGGGTGGCCCGGGTGTCCGGAAGCCCTGTCAACTTGACGGCCAGAGACACCGGAAGTCAAGGCAATCGTCCCAGGTAGAAGCATCGTCACCTCCCTCGTCTGGCACCGATAGCGATGATGATGAGACCGGAACTGGATGTGGGGACAGTAGTCTCGAGGATGACTCCGATAATAGTGGAGAATCTAATACTTGCCCTATGTACAAATCCACGCAAAAATCCAAGCGGAAATGTCAATCAATAAAAAGGTACAATAGCGTATATTTTTTAAAATTTTCATATTTTTTCTGTTAGATTTGTACCATTTTTAAAATCATCGAAACTTCTTCCTAATTATTAAAATCTTTTAGAATTTTTAATTCTTTCTAATTTTTTTCTTTAATTTTAGATTAACTTTAACGTTTTTAACTTTTTTTTAAATGTTTCAATATTTATCAACCGTGTTTCAAAATATTATTCTTTTTTTTTCAAATTCAACAAAATAATTTTTTTAGGGCATTCCAAAATGTGCGTGCTCAAAATAAAAAAATTGTGTTGAGTTGAGTTGAATTTTCTAAATTTTGTGTTTTGAAAAATCTGCACAATTTCTAAAATCAGTGAAATTTCTTCAAAATTTAAGAACATATTATGTTTATCTTTTCTATTTAAAATTTTTTTAAGGAATCATTTACGAGTTCTAATCTTTCATGTTTTGATTCACTTTTATCATTTTTTTTTTCAATTGTAATATTTTCAAAACTTGATTAATCGTGTTTCAATATTATTGTTCATATGTTATTGTTATATCGTTCAATTTTTCGTCGTATGAAGGAATGAGGGTGGACGATGTTGGAGTATGAATTTGGTTGTCAGATATAATCAAGACAATCAGAGAGATTTCGAAGAACGCGCAGCTGCCCAAATGGTCCAGCTTTTGACGAAGAGAACATCACCTGAAAATGTGGCAATGCATAAAAGCCAAAAACACAGTCATGCATGGCACAATCAGCCCATAGGTAAGTAGAGGACTGATAAATATCGTGGTATTCTGAATCAACGCGCCTAAGTGTCAAATTACGAAATCTAAAAAATTTGAAGAATGTCAAAAATAAAAAAAAAATGTGGAAAAAAATTAGTTTCAAATGCCTCAAATTTCTCCTCAGTTCCAAATAATGCAACGTCTTCTTTTGCAAATTTTAGATGTAAAATTTTTTTGCAAATTTCAAAATATTTTTGAGAATTCACAAATTTTGGAAGTTTTGAAAATCCAAAAAGATTCAAACAATTGTTAATCTAAATTCCTCTTTTAGAGATTAAATTTGATTAATTTTTTGATTTCTTAATTTTTAATTTTTGAAAATTTAAATTCTCAAAAAAAAATGTTTTTTTTTTAAACGGCTCAGAAACTACAAAATCAGAGCACCAAAAAACTACACATCATAATACTCCTAAAATTGCAAATTAAAAAAAAATGGCAATTCCACATATTCAAGAACTTTCAACAATAGTGGCAGCAGAAACACTATAAATTTCGAAAAATTCAAAATTAAGCAAAGGTTCCAAAAGTTAAAAAAAAACCTTCAGATTGCGAACTCTTGAAATGCCATTTATGCAGCTTCGTTTTTATTCCACGATAAACAAAAAATTATGCATAATCAACGCACTAAATTAAATTTATTCATTTATTAGGTGGTACGTATACGAAACTGGAAGCAGAATTTCGTGAACAATCGACTCAGGCCTACAAAATTAAAAATTCGTTGAATAGCAAAGGTCCCGGACGTTCCCGCTCCTCAAAAGCTTAATACATGAAATAATTTCTCAATTTCGCCTGTAATTCCTTAACATACGATTTAAAAAAGCACTAGAAACACGAATGTAATGAAATAAAATCCGAAAATTTATAAACAAGTATGGCCATTTAGTTTCTCATGAGATATACAAATAAAATATTTCAAACATCGTTATGCGCATGCGCGTGGCATGTCACGCATGCGCACAACCTTCCCCGCTCTCAACCCCACATTTCAATGGAACGTTTTAAGTATTCAACAGAGCTGTTCAACAGCTCCGCATTTGCCTCAGAAATTCAACTTCAATTGCGACTATAAACGAAAATATTTAAAAACGCAATAAACGAAAAACAATTATGAGTTATAAAAGGATTAGACGAATGATATGACACCCAATGGGTCTATTTTTCACACACACCTGCCGCTTGTTAAATGATACTAATGAAACACTATAATCACACTATTGAAACTAAAAACAAATAAAAAAAAACATAATACTGTCAGTTTGTGCCGAAATAAATGTAAACCAATAAAATATTTAGTGTCAAAAGTTAAAGGCACTACTTCGACGATTTGGTCATCACATGGTTCAAGTGTTTTGAGGATCTCATATTTTCCTCCAAGCTATACAAGTATCTCAATGCAACGCGAGCTTCGATTACGTCTAACGCAACTGTACCACAGCTCGTATTCGCATTAGGAGTTACACAATTGTCCCTTGATACGTTTGGGCGAACGATATGCTGACCAACAGGTGGACAACACACTGAAGTCACGTGTGTTACGATTCACACCTATCATTTCTTAAACGATGATATACCGAGAGAAAAATTTTATGGACCCAAGGAAATAGTCTTAAAACATCGCAGATTTCAGGATTCCAAGCGAATGCCCATCGATTTGGACTTGACTCTTCGGATTCCAAAGCGAAGCCTGTGGAAAAAAAATGAACCTTGGCCCCACTCCATTTTCCTCTCAGTATACCATATTGAGCTGTATAAATCATAAGATTTGGTGCTTTAATAGAAATAAAAAAATAAAAAAAGTATACCATATTGAGAATAAAAACGCAATCAAATAAAATGGAATACTGTTGGTTCCTATCAAAATAAATTCCGACCAATAAGACATTTAGCCTCACAAGTTGCAGGTACTTTTCCTAGTCACTAGCTTCTTATACATCTTCTTGTCCTCCTATTTCTTCGACTTGTGCATTTGCGCAATGAGATCACTCCTGTCCATAAGTCTGTCGAGCTCTTGCTCAGTGAAGACCTCTTGTTCCGAGTTGGCAATCTGATGATCACATGACTCCAGAAGCTTCTTCATCTTCAATAGTCCATCGCCCGTGACACTATCAATTTCCTTCGAAATAACTAATTTTTCGAGTGTCCTTTTGGCTAGAGCACGATTAACAATTTCTTCGTCGTAACTGCCCTTGGTACATAGCCTGTAAATAACAACGGGTTTGGTTTGACCGATTCGATGACATCTTGCCATTGCCTGAATGTCAGCTTGAGGATTCCAATCACTGTCAATGATTATTACAGTGTCTGCTCCCATCAAATTCAAACCAACTCCACCTGCTCTTGTGCTCACAAGAAAGAGGAAGTACTGGGGATCAGTATTGAATAGCTGAATTGATGTCTTCCGGTCCTCGATGTTGACAGTTCCATCGAGCCGCTGATATTGCCATGGGCGCATTGTCAAGTAGTCCTCGATCAGATCCAAAAAACTCGTAAGTGTTGCAAAGAGAAGCACTCGGTGGCCACCTTGGTGAAGGCGTTTGAGCATTTGATCTAAGACCATAATCTTCCCAGATACCTTGATCAATTCGTCATCAATTTTGGGTAGCCCACAATCATTGAGAGGCAGATGAATCAGATAAGGATGATTGATAATTTTTCGAAAAGCCATACCATGATTTCCAAGTGCCATACGCATGAAGTAGTCACGATTGGCATCTGTCACGTCAGTATACATTTTCATTTCCTCGACGAGCTTTTCCTTGACACTGGAGGTCTTAGGAGCTGGGGGTACTCGTGTGAAGGTACTAGCTGATGTGGAACTCTGATCAAATAAAACTTTATAAGGATCTTCGTAGACACCACTGTACTTGTTCCTGGATGCGCATTTTCGCTTTGGTCGATTACCAAACTCATCATCGATGATCAAAGGCTCAGTTTTGGTTTTGAAGAATACATCTAGATCGTAATTTAGCAGACCCGAGTATAAACTGTGCTGGAGTTTCGTCATTGGTGCGTACACAAGTACCTCCTTTTTGGGGGGAATTTCCAGGCACACGTCACTTTTCATTCTACGTAACATGAATGGTTTTATTATTTCACGAAATGATTGCAGGATCTTCTTGTCCTTTTCTCTTTGTAAAAATTTGGTGGTCCTTTCCTCATCCTGAAAGTCCTCGACATTGAGCCAAGACTGGAAAACTGATAGGTCATCGAATATATCAGGCATGAGAAAATGCAGAAGGGACCATAATTCTTTCATCGCATTTTGGAGGGGTGTGCCTGTGAGCAATAGTCTACTGACAGAATTCATCTCCATGAGAAATTGGGATAATTGGGTCTCTGAATTTTTGATCCTCTGACCCTCATCAACGACTAAATATCTCCAGTGCTGGCGCTTCAGTCTTTCGGGGTCCTTCAAGGGTACCTCGTAAGTGCTCAATATGACGGGTTGTGTTTTGAACCCGTCGATGTCCACCTGGGTCTTCATTTTTTTCGCCAATTTATCCCTCACTGTCTTGTCTCCATAGTACAGGACAACTGGAATTTTTGGCGCAAATCTTTCGAATTCCATCATCCAATTGGGGATGGTTGATAATGGAGCGAGAATCAGGTATGGCCCAGCCTGCTTCTTTTCGATTAAATAACAGATCATTGCGATCACCTGGATCGTCTTACCCAAACCCATTTCGTCGGCCAAAATTCCACTCATTCCGTTCTCGTATAGAGCTCGCAACCATTGCAGACCTTCTTGCTGATAATCTCGCAATTCTCCGACGAAATATTTTGGGGGAACAAACGCCTGGGTACTTGGACCTGAAATTGGGAATACGGTTTTGGAGATTGTTTTGGGCAATGTATTGTATTATATCTATATATATATATATTTTTTGTTAATATATTTGGAAATTTTTTTAATTGTTTTTTTTTTATATTCTTGCAATTTTTAGGATTTTTATTTTTGTAATTGTGCTATTTTTCACGTCAGAATATTTGATGTTGTATAAATTTTTGATTACTCTTAACAATCAATTTTCGTTTTTTTTTCTTTTTACAAATTTTTCTACTGTTCCATTTTTTTTTCTCAATGTTACTATTATTTGAATATTTACATTTTTCTTAGAAACTGTTCCGATGCAATTTTTCGTGAAATGTTTAAAATTACTTTGTATTTTTTTCTGAACTCTTTGAAATTAGTGACAGTATAAAAATTTCGTAATTTTGTAAATTTCGTAACTTTTCAATTTTTTTTAAATTTTCAATTTTTTTGATTAAAAAAAGGAGAGTTTCGGGAATTTGGAATTTTGTAAATTATCGAAATTTTCTACGACTTGTAGTACACAACTGCGAAATCTGTATTTAGACATAAGGTCAATGAACCTTTTTAAATGGATTTCAATTCCTACCTGGAATGACTTCGAGATCATCGTCCTCTTGGCTCGAATTCAATTTCTCACGCTCGTTGATGACCTGCTGCTTAACTTCAGCTGGGATATTGGAGATGACATTATTCGGTTTAGGTGCGGCTTTTGATTTTTTCCCACCCACCTCCCACTCTTCTGCCCAGCGTTTTGGAACTTTACGTTTTGGCCCACGTGTAGTTTTTGATGATGCTCCTGGCGATTGCTTACCCCGATTCAGCTTCGTTAAGAGAAAGTCGGAGTAGAATTTGCTCTTGCTCACCAAATGGAGAAGACTTTTATACGTGTTCTGACGTTGCTCCTCGTTGTATTGGTCTTGGCGAGCGCGGTTCATGGCTGCGCGCTCTGCGCGTTTTTCCAGGGCTCGCTGAGTCCTGGCACGATAAATCTCCTCCATGTCTGGTGTTTCATCTGTGTAAGAATAGTTTTTCATTTAATGTAATGTCTCCAAAGATCAATTGAGTAAATAAATTGTTAAAATCATTCCTCTTGGCGTTTGGCATCAACTTTGGAATCTTCCTCAATAGACGTTTAGGTCTGTCTGCGCGCTTGTGTGTGTGTGTGTGTGTGAGAGTGTGTGTGTATGGGTAGGTGTGGGTGGGTGGGTGGGTGGGTGTGGGTGGGTGGGTGGGTGGGTAGGTGTGGGTGGGTGGGTAGGTGTGGGTGGGTGGGTAGGTGTGGGTGGGTGGGTAGGTGTGGGTGGGTGGGTGGTTGTGTGGGTGGGTGTCTAGGTGTGGGTGGGTGGGTAGGTGTGGGTGGGTGGGTGGGTGGGTGGGTGGGTGTGGGTGGATGGGTGTAGGTGGGTGGGTGGGTGTGGGTGTAAGATCCATATTTTAACTTTCGGGAAATCGAATATTTTTTTTTGCATTTTTCAAATTTCAAATTCGAGTCATTTGGCGCTCTAATTCAAACTTTTCAAAATTCCTTAAAATTTCCTAACAAAGTTGAATTACAAAATTAAAAAAAAAAAAAACAGATTTCATCATTTTCAAAACTTTTACCATTTCGACGCTTTCAAAATTGAAAAAAAGAGTAAAACCTCCGGTTTATTCTTTTGAAATTTCAAAACGGTTTAAAAATGTAAACTCAAAAAATTATATTTGGCTGTTCGGACAGTCCAGAATCCGATTGGTCCTTATTCTCCCACTTACTGTTATTATTATTTACAGACTTATTTGGTATTTAATAGTGTATCAACACGCTCCGGTTCATATATTACGGAATAATAATTTCAGGAATTGATTTCATCGACGTCAAGAATCTCTGTTTACAAAACAAAACGTAAAAAAAAAACTGTGACCCGATAGGGTAATCACTGTAACTGGAACTCCATCGACCCTTATCATACAGAGAACCCCATGTCATAGCAATAATAAAAAATTTTGATGTTGCAAAAAATTAAAAAATTCGAAAAATGGTAAAATTTCAAAAATTCAAAATTTTCAAAACTTTCAAAATTTCATAATTGCAAAATTTCAAAATTTTCAAAATTTTTAAAATTTCAAAATTTCAAAATTTTCAAAATTTCATAATTGCAAAATTTCAAAATTTCAAAATTTTCAAAATTTTCAGAATTTTCAAAATTTTCAAAATTTTCAAAATTTTCAGAATTTTCAAAATTTTCAAAACTTTTAAAATTCTCAAAATTTTAAAATTTTCAAAATTTTCAAAATTTCATAATTGCAAAATTTCAAAATTTTCAAAATTTTCAGAATTTTCAAAATTTTCAGAATTTTCAAAATTTTCAAAATTTTCAAAATTTTCAAAATTTCAAAATTTTCAAAATTTTCAAAATTTTCAAAATTTTCAAAATTTTCCAAATTTTCAAAATTTTCAAAATTTCAAAATTTTCCAAATTTCAAAATTTCAAAATTTCAAAATTTCCGAAATTTCAAACTTTCAAAATTTCAAAATTTCAAAATTTCAAAATTTTTCAAATTTTCAAATTTCAAAAAATCAGAAATTGAAATATTGCATAATTTAAATAAATTACAAAATCCAAAAAAATACTTCACATTCTATAATCAATGTGAAAAAAAAAGTTTAAACTAAAAACTTCTAAATTGCAAATACAATCATTCCAATTTCAAATAAATCTTCTTAAGTTTCAATTCGTTAAATAAAATTGTGGTATAAATAGAAAAAAATTGTTCAAGCTCAGCACAACCCTAAAAGGGTGTCCAAAAAAAATCCGTACTCATTTCAAACATCATATTTGCTCTAGAAAAAAAATCCACTAATAACGTCACCTTTGTGTTCTGAATTTTCGGCATTTTCAGGAGCGGCAATACTAGCGAAGCCGGAGTCCTCGCTGTCTCCAACCCCATCAGGAACAGTTTTTGTTAATTGCTGCTTTTGAACATCTCCTGTACTTGACACTTCCATATTCATCCGTCAAACACGAGGCGGCAGAAAAGACAAACAGTGCACAAAAACGTGTTAAAAAACAATAGAAACAATTTCTTTTAAAGCCTCAAGCATATACGCGTGTCGAACTGAAAGTGGTTTACGCGTTTGAAGTTCGTTGTACAACAGCTGGACGGGGCCGGAAGGGGGGAATTGGCGGGAAATAGCTAAGGGCCAATGGGAAGCCAGCAGCTGATCCAAAGCGCGCCAACAATTCAATTATGAAAAATTTGTGCAATTTTTCGATTAAACGTACACTCACGCTTCTGTTTTTTTCTTTTATTATATAAAACGAAATTGGTTCTCAAATCATTCTAAAAAGAAATTGACGGAGTAAAATAGTACAGTTCCTTTTTTAGTCATTCCAAATTTTTTCATTGGATATTGTTGGGTGAGCAAATCATAATCTTTGAAAATTATTATTATTATTATTATTATTATTATTTGTTGAAAAATTGGTAATTTTTTCAGTTTTGAGAATCTCCACATTATGTTTTTTTTTCTCATTATTTCTACAGGCTTTCATTTTTTTTCTAATTTTCTAAATTCGTCTTGTGTTGTCGATTTTTAAAAATTTCAGACACAAACACTTGTTTTTCATTTCGCGTTAGAAATCTTGTTTACTCGCTCAATAATTCACAATATATATAGGTAAAATATTGAGAATTTTCAAACTTCTGTTAAAACTTTGTGAATTGTGTTCACATTTGTTAAATTTGCGATAAATGCAACTTATAGGTTCTTCAACATTATATTTCTTTTTCCTAATTTGATAAAAAAACTTTGAAGATTGGAACTAAAAACTTCCTCAAATTTTCAATTTTGGTAAAAACTAGGAAAATCACGTTCCCTAACATTTTTACATTTAAATTTGTCAATGATATTAGTAATGTGTGTCAAAGTGAAATGCAACCTATGCTTTTGGACAGTTTATTCACATGTTTTAAATGTTAAGGATATAAACATAAAACTTAAAACGAAAACTCTAATGAAATAACTGAATAGGTCATTCGCCATGAAAAAACCGAAACTTGTTTACAGTAACTGATTTTTATGTATTCATCTCTTCTGTTTTTTTATGTATAAGGAAATTCAAATTCAAACTTTAAATTCATTTTATTTGGGAAATTTGAAATTGAAACTTTTTAAATAAGAATAAATTTTTATGGAACTGTTTATCGACCATAGGAATTTTCTAAAAAATAAATAAAAATTTGAATCTATTTCGTTCATGAAAAATAGACATATTGAAACGCTTTGAATAACAATAATCTTTATGAACCATTTTTTGAAACTTTGAAAAATTGACAAACAATTGGAATAGCAAATTTCAATACTTATGAATTAATTTTTTTTATTTTGTGTGTTTCCTCGCGCGAATGAGCGGATTGTACTCGTACATGGATCCACTGTCGCTGATGCTGTCTCCATCTAAACTCGTGTTTGATACCCCTCCGGGGATATTTTCCTTATTCGGTGAACATATTTTCTTCAACGGGTGCTTCTTAAATCGGCTTGGGAGTGAAATTTCAATTCGTTTAGTCAACGGCTTAATGCAAGACGGCTTTAGAGTTGCGCCGGTAACTGATGGCTTGTTTGGAGTCGATTTCTTGTTTCTCTCTGAATTCACACTGCAACATTGAAAAAATGGAAATAAAATAATTAGAACACTTGGGAATTTTCAAAAGTGTGAAAACTTGGAAACTAAGAAAAAATGAAAATTCGGAAAAATGTGGTTTTATATATCTATGATTTTGTTAACAACCTGTGTTCATCATAAAATAAAAGTATGGAATATCGAGCACTGTACATCATGAAACCGAAAATGTTAACAGTAATGTAACGAACGCAACATGGTGGTTCCCTTAAATAAATAATAATAAAAAAAATCTTAATGATACTTACGAAGCGTTGGACTGGATTTTCAAATGTTCTCTGGGATCGTTCTTCTTTGCACCAGCAGGCTCAATCATTATGTCTAATTTCGAGTAACGACTACGGTCTGGAAAATCGAAATGCTGATCATATCCATTGCTTTTCTGTGGACGTGGAATAGTCACTGGATCAGAAGACGAAGATGATGTCAAGAGACCCCTAACTTTGTCCAAGTAACAGCTGGAATGTGCGGAAAATTTTCACATAATTATGATGTGTCATTATTTTTTTCTTGGGATTTTTAGAATTTGTGAAATCTTTGGAAAGTTTGAGCATTCTTGAAATTTTCGAAATTACAAAAATCAATTTTATTTTTTTTCCCATTTTTGAAACTATCAATCTTTCGAATGTCTTGAAATTTTAAGAATGTCTGGGATTTTCAATATTTTTTTTACATTTTTTACATTGTTAGAAACTTTAATTTTTCAATTTCTCCTTGCATAAAAATACAGATTGTTAAACGTTTCGAAATCTCCCAATTCTTCTTCACTTATTTACATTTAGAAAATATTTAGAAATTTCAAAACCGAAATTGTGCAAATTATTCATATTTCCAAACTCTCCAAATGGATTCTCAATTAACTAAAATATCTGAAAATTGAATTTACGTCGCTTCGTAGACATTGTTCACCAGATCCTGAAACTTCCTCTTTCGTCTACTGAGGCTCTCCTTCATTTCATTGACATCAACTTCCATGACTTTGGGCATCTCTTCCTTCCTCGACTTCAACACATTTCTAAGATTCTGCTGGGTCAATTGTCGAACGGTTTGATCAATTTTCTGCAATTCCCCTTCTGAAGGAAATGCCATCTCCCAGGTGTCCCTAACTTTACCGCAATCATCGCTTCTCAAATTGCTACCTTTCTCAAGGAGAGAGTCTCCACAAAATTTTGCTCGCTTCTCTGGAATTGGTTCAATGACTTCCGAATCCATTCGAGTATGTAGTACTTCTCCTTCGTCAGACCTGAAAAAGAGTAATTTGTTTTTTTCTAATTTTGTATCTGACATTTGAGATTTTTCCAATTTTTAAAAATTTTCGCATTTTCGCATTTCAGAAGCACATAAAATTGTAGGAAAACTTTGCGAAACAAAACAAAAAATAAAGGAAAGAAACGAACAAAATATTGATAGAATTTCAAACTTATTTCGAAATTCCTAATTTTCTGATGGAAGCTTTTTTGACGAGAGTCATAAGTTTCTAATAAAATGAAATAGCCATTACTCTCTGATGGATGAATATCTCAGTGAAAAATCGACATCTTCGTCAGCCTCAGGAAGGTGAGGATATTGTTCTCCATTCACCAACTCTGCCATCAAATTATTGTGCATATACGAATAATCCTTGATTTGATCCAGAGTCGCTAGTTCCTGGGACACATTGTCTCCATTTTCCTGAAAAATATATTCAATAATAGAGACATAGATAGGCTGTATGTTGTATTGGTTTGATTACATCTAACTTGAAATAATGTTTATAATTTTTATAAATTCAGATTGTTTTATTTTCCACTTCTCATCATTTTTTTTTTCATTTGGGATTTTTTCCATTTTTAGGCATTCTATAAGTTTTGAAATGTTGTTCAATTATTTTATTATTTATTGATATATATAAGAGATTTTTAATCTGGCGTTTGGAATTTTTTCATAGACCATTCCCATTGCTAATTGCGAGGAAACGATATAGGAACTATAAAAACCTCAAATAAAATACAACACGTGTGAGAAATCTCGAAACTAAGAGCTGATGAACACAATTGGTTCTCACATGAAAAATGTCTTCATTTTTGCGATTCTCAAAAAATCTACTGCGCAACTCGAAATATATGCAGAGTAACAAGTCACCGTCTGTATCGATACTTTAATTTTCAACTAACTGAAATACCTGGAAATTATCTCGAGCTGATTGCGAGTGTACATCGGGGTCATCTTCGTGAACGCTGATTTGGGAAAGTGCTTGTGAGGTTTGGCACAAGTCGTCAAGAGTTGGGTCATCATATTGTGTGTCCAATTCGGTTGTTAAATCAAAGTGTTCAGCGTTGGTCCAATTTATATTCAATTTGCAGGCACTGCATGGACTTTCAGTGTCTGAACTTTCATTTGAAACTGCAATTTTCGGAGATTTTTTTGAGGAATCCATTTGATTTGGATACTTCGCTCTTTGTTCTATTTTAAATCCGCGGCAAGAACTGGGACACGTGATTCGCGAGATTTGAATGGACCAATCAGAGGCTTGCAATTACGTTGGGCGGCTACAGTTAATACGTTGTACGTTGGAAGTTTTTTCTATTTTACATACCTTGGTTTTTTTGTGATATTCAATATCGAATTTGTTTGCATTCTTCGGATTTTTTTCCAGTTTTACTGTTTTTACTGCTGATCACATTTCCCGGATTTTTAGAGGAAAAACTCAATTCTCAAAAACTTTTGGTCCACCAATTTCTGGAATTTTCAGTTTCCCCAAATCCGTCAATTTGCAAATCTTTTGAATTTTTATGATTCAACCGCTTTTGAGAAAGTTCAAAAAATTCTCGATGCGTTTTAATATCCTTGAATTCTAAAACTTCACGTTTTCGGAATTTGAAAAACTCGAACTTTCCCTTAAACTTTTCAGAAATTACCAATTGCGGAAATTTCTTCACGTTTTATATATAGCATCCAAGTTTTAAATTTCTTTAAGTTTTCCAGAATTCTCAAATTGTGGAAATTTTTTTCGTACTGCAAAAACTGTGTCCGTTTCAAATTTCGCGCTGATTCTTACACATTCACGAGACCAATTCAATTTCGGGAAATTTGACTATTTATACCGAAACTTTCGAAACCCCTGAATATATATAAAAACGTCAAAATTTTTCACGATTCAAATTTCGAATGTTCTGAAAATTTAATGTTTTTAAAAAGCTAAAAAATTTTCAAATTTTGAAAAATGAATTTTCTAATTTTTTCAAGCTTCCACTTCCATGTGAAGCTTTCGTTATAGCGCCTTTGTTGAGAGCTCTCGATCATTGGCTGAGCGGTTTCTTGTGGAGGGGGAAAGTTTGCGCGGGAAATTTTCCCAACGCTGATGCCGTCTCCTTCATTTGTCACTTGTATATATGTATACATGTATGTATGGACGTAGACCATTCGCGGAAAGCAGCATCAAGTTTGAGCCTGCGGTCTTTAAATCACATTATAAGCTGACAAACGATTTGAGTTACATTGACTGAAATTTGTGCCAAAATGGAAGAGTTTCATCCGGTCCCAACCAAACATTGCGTCATCGACGAAATCGACAAAAATCCTAAAAAGTCGAATCTCGAAGGAATCGGCAAAGGCGAAGATTAGGGATTTGCTAGTATTGCCGGTTCCGTGACAGATCACCCAGAAAATGGTAAGCTTGCTCATTTTTTTTCCCACGAAACAAAAGAGTACAAAAAAATAAAAATGGGGTACTGACGTTTGTGAAAAACTTGTAAATTTCTGGTCCTCTAATTTCCTTCGTACTTGAGTGATAAATTCTTAGCAAAATGATTGTGACTATACGTGAAGGCGTGAAATTGTTTACTTCTATAGCGTCGGCTCTGGGATTGATAAATGGTAAAAGTAGTTTAATATCTCTTTTCTCTTTTATAAAAAAAGCAAGCGCAAATCGAGATTTTTGGGGCTAGTAATGGATAATATATAAGATAATATATAAGCTGTATATTGACATTTGAAGATAGCGACTAGAGGTAGATATTGTGGACATAAATGTGGAATTAAAAGTACGGAAATGCGGATTTAAAAAAGCGCGGGAAATTTGAATATTTCAGTTTTACACAGTCCAACTTCTTTTTTCAAATCTTGGTGGATATTTTTTGACATCTATTGTTATAACACTTCTATTATTTTTTTAAAAGTTTCAATTCATAATTTGAAACCTATAATTCCAGAATTATTCATTCTGGTAATAATTTTGGTAATAATTGAAAATTTTTCTTCAAAATTAAAACTTTTACAATTTTTGCAATTCTGTGATACTTTAAAATCTCTAAAGTTTCTGATTGTAAATTTTAATTTTCAGAGGAGCGACCAAAAATCGAGGAGGCCCCGGTGTTTCGGACTAAAGAGGAACGCGAACGTCATCGCCAAGAGCAATTAGCCGCAAAACGTCAGGCCGAGCTGGAATATGAAAACGAAAAGCGTGAAAAAGCTTACAAACGTTTGATGCATTTGCTTAAGCAGTCAAAATTTTTCTCCGATTTTCTTGTCAAAAGGTTGAGCGAAAATGACGCAAAGTCCTCAAAAACATCAAAACCCTCGACGTCAAAATCTGGCAAACGCAAAATTTCAAATTCAGACGAAAACTCTCCCCCAGCCAAAAGAATCAGAAAAGGTCGAAAAAATGAAAATGATGATTTGCAGGAGTCCATAATTCCTCAGCTCAAAAGAAGAATGACTGATAGGGGGAAATTGAACTTGAGCGAAGAGGAAATCCAGGCGGAATTGGAGGCAATAAGGGACGAAGATGATGAACAGGAAAATGAAGAGTCATTTGAACAAGTAAGTCTGTATTAGGTTTGTTTTAATTCTGGGTTTCGCTTTTTGGAGATCTCAGACATTTTCTGAATTCCAGAAATTTCAAACGTTTTAAAAATTTTAAAGAATCGGCAAACATCAAATTTTCAGAATTTAGAACATTTTGAAAATTTGGGAGGTTTTTCATTTTTGGATTTCAGAAATCTCGGGGAAGTACAGGGATTCAGGGATTTTTCAAATATAGAAAATCTCAAGAAATTTGAGAATTCGAAAAACTCCAAAAACGGAGTTTTTGACCTTTTGCAAGTTTCATAACGAAATTAGAGACTTACAAAAAATGAAAAAGCTTGAAATCATTGAAATATAGAACCTTTCTAGGATTCAAAGAAGCAATTTTTTACAATGCATACAAATTTAGGAGTCAAAAAATTTCCAAAAATAAAAAAAAAATTAAAATTCAGATTTTGGAAAAGTTTTAGAACAGAAACAGAATTTGAAATTGAAGTTATGAAAAAAGATAAAATGTTTCAAAAATTGTAAACTTTTAGGAACGTCACAATCTTGAAAAACTTTTTTAAGAAATTTCAAAATGTTCGAGATCAATAAGTTTCGGGGTGTCAAGAATTTTCGAAAAATCGAATTTGTTTTTTCAGCCAAAATATTTCGAGGGAGATCTCCGAGATTACCAAAAGCATGGGCTCCAGTGGTTGAAAGCTCTGTACGAGAATGGAATGAGTGGAATTTTGGCAGACGAAATGGGATTGGGGAAGACGATCCAGGTGATCGCAATGATCTGTCATTTGATCGAGAAAAAGCAGGCTGGACCATACCTGATTCTGGCTCCATTGTCCACCATCCCGAATTGGCTCATGGAATTTGAAAAATTCGCGCCAAAAATTCCAGTTGTTCTGTACTATGGGACCCAGGAAGAAAGAGCTCAACAAGCACTGAAAATGAAGAAAACCGTGTCAGTCGATGGGTTTAAGACACTTCCCATCATTTTGACAACTTATGAGACACCGATTAAGAATAAAAGAGTTGTGAAAGGTATAAACCAACTTAATTGACGTAATTCCATTTTTTTTTCTCATTTCGAAATTGAAAAATCGAAATTTTTTCATTCGCTAACATCTTTGAAATCGTTAGAAACCTTCGAAAATGTTGAAATAATATCATATTGATATGTCTGAATTTTTAAAATATTAATTTTTTTTCACATATTTACGTTTTTTTTTGTATTCTTAAATAAAGATAAAGATGGAACCCAAATTGAAATGTGGAATGGAAAAGTCATTGCTTCTTCTCTCTCAATTTTTGGAAATATAGGATTTTTTTTTAATTTCATAAATTTTTACATAAAAGGTTTCAACTGGCGCTACATAATCATCGACGAAGCTCAGCGTATAAAAAATTCAGAGTGTCAACTTATGCAAGTCCTGAAAACTTTTACATCAATGAGTCGTATTCTGTTGACTGGGACACCACTTCAAAATAATCTCAAGGAGCTCTGGTCCCTTTTGCATTTTCTTATGCCCCAAATATTCACTGATTTGGCTGTGTTCGAGTCTTGGTTTGATGTCAAAGATTTTCAGCATGAAGAGGGAACAAATAGGATTCTTCAGCAAGAAGAAGAGAAGAAGGTTCTTCAGTCGTTGAGGTATTGAAAAAAGCTCTAAAACAATTTTAATTTGCCTCAACTGAAAAGAATTCGCAGACAAGATACAATTATTTATTTTTTTATTCTTTTATAAAAGTCCAATTTTTTGAGAAATAGAATAAAATCTAATTTGGAAATTTGGTTAAATTTCTGTATTGTGTGACAAATTAATAGTTGTGGTATACAAGAACTTCAAAACCAATTATATAAACAATTTGAGAATTTCGACATTATTAGGCTTTTAATTTTTTTATTTTATCAATTTTTGAACTTTTGAAAACCTATCAAAATTTCACAAATTTTATGAAATTACACAAAATTGATATCACCATTCACCTTCTTCTGATTGACTCATTTCAGGGAGATTTTGAAGCCCTTCATGTTGAGGAGAATGAAATCTGATGTATGCTTGGATATTCCGGCCAAGAAGGAGGTGATGGTGTACGCCCCAATGTCTGAACTCCAAAGACAACTGTACAAGGCTTACCTCGATCGAGATATTCATACGATATTCAAAACTAAACCCGAACCTGTAATTCTCGATGACGAGTTTGGGAATAGGCCCAAACGCAGGTGAGTTATCAAACTCAGTTCTCTCTTAGAAATTTGAGAAATTAAAAAAATGTTTCCAATAGTCCAAAAATTCTGAAATGATTTTTGAAAATTTTAACGACTTCAATGATTCCATAAACCTGTAGATTTAAAAAAATTATAAAGTCCTTCTTTTTCTTGTCCTTCTCGTAGTAAATTGCCTGCAGCTACAAAAGAGTGAATTCTTTTTCAGAAATATTTTCACATTACAAATATTCAAAAAATTGTAAACACCTTTTAGCGTGTATTCATTTGTTTCGTGTTCCTGTAGATGTGCAGCCGCCAATAAATATTCTGGAGTTTATACTAATCCATACGACAAAATGGAGCAGGGCTCATATTTTTCATCGGATGAAGATTACTCAAGTCGCCCATCGACTCCTGACCCTGATCACATGGCTTCGTTTTCAAACTCTTCGTACCACAAAGTCGATCAAACTTCCCTGAATTTCTTGACTAACGATACGAGTCCAGAGCCACCTTCCAAGACAACTGCTGTTGAAAAAGCCATGGAAAACTGGACCGAGCATGTTCAGGTACAATTCAGGCAATTGTAAATTTTTCGAATTTGCAAAGAAATAATACGAAAGCATGTTATAGGTCACCGAGGACAATTGCCAGTACCTGTTCAGGTTATCATTCGGAAATCGTCAGACTATATACAGGAAAATCATCAATCATCCTTACCTCATTCACTTACCTCTGAATGATGCTGATCTACCCAAGATTGACAATGATTTAATAACAGCTTCTGGGAAGTTTGTTGTGCTGGATAGAATGCTCAGAAGATTGCATGAAGGTGAGCCATTCGAAAAGAAAGAGCTAGAAAGAATTTCTTTCAGAATTTTTTTTATTATTCAAAAAAAAATTCAAGGTATGAAAATTTTGAGAATCTTCAAATTGTAATAAAATCGAAAATATTCGGAAGTCAAAGGAGCTTAGAGTTTAGACGTTTAAAGTTTTGAAATGTGAAAAAAATAATTCATAATAATTTTTTTCACACTCAAATGTTACATTTTTCAATTCAAATGGGACATCCCTGATAATTCCAGGAATTAAGAAATTTGGAAGATTAAGAATTTGAGATGAGAAAATTTGGAAAAAATAAAAATGTCACAAACTTTTTGAACAACATTTAAGGTGGACACAGAGTTCTGCTCTTCTCTACGATGAAAATGATTTTGGATGTCATTGAGGATTACCTGTCGATGAGGCCTTGGAAGTATTTGAGGCTAGATGGAGATGTGGATATTGACACAAGGAAAAATCAGATCAGTGCTTTCAATTCAGAGTCAGACTATTTCTTGTTTTTGATAAGCACACGAGCTGGAGGTGTTGGCCTCAACCTCGCTGCAGCTGACACTGTCATAATTTTTGACAGCGACTGGAACCCTCAGGTTGACATTCAGGCGATGGCCAGGTGCCACAGGATTGGACAAACTAGACCGGTTGTAATTTACAGGTACAGTATGGGCATTTTTATATCTTTTTAACTTCCCCACAGGGGAAGTTATTGTTTTACGCCCAGAAATGGAAACATTATTTTCCATCAGATCTCCACGTTTCATGGTATTTCTGACCTTTCTAGACTATTTACAACAAAATGTCTGTATGTGTGTGTGGGTGTGCCGATGTACGTATGTTACCAAAAATTTCCCAAAACGATTTTTCGTCAACAAATTATCCGATCACGGTCCTGCATGACGCAATCAAAGCGTATTGCCGTAACTCAGAGCTGATTAATTTTTGGCCCATATATGTCTCCTGGTTTCTATTGTTATTAACAATTTCAATTGTTTATAACGCTGCATCTCACGAAACATTATACATACGCAAAAATGTGTCCAATAAATGTTGTTCCTCATAAAAAAATGCATATTTTGTGTCTTCTGACTTTTTTCGTATCTTTAACTGTTTCGACGTTAGAGCGTTATAAACAATTGAAATCATTTAGAAAAATGAGAGATTGGAAAGACAGAACACACCCAGACGCAGACGTCGGGAAGTTATAATTTTGGCCCGCGGAGGGTCAAACCCACAGCCCATTTTTTTGTTTGCTTTTATTTTTTTTTTAAATCCTTAAACCGAACATTAATCTTCGATTTATTTTAACAGGTTGTGCACAAAAGGTACTTTCGACGAGGCAATTGTTCGACGAGCAGAAGCTAAGAGGAAACTGGAAAAGCTCGTGATTTCTAAGGAAATTGAGCAGCTAACTCTCGTGACCAAGGAGGGGCTCATCAAGCTCAAGCAATTGCTGGAATCCAACGAGCAACAAATTGGAAATTCCGGAAAAGAATTTCTGTCTGACGAAGAATTGGAGAAATTGCTCGACCGAAGTGACCTATACCTCCAGGACTCAAATGCAAATGCCTCACAAGACACTGACAATTGACAAATGAAAAAATGAGACGGTTTATTAGATCCAAAGAAGTAAATCTGTACTTTATTTTGATTATTTAATTTTTTTATCGTTATTTTTTTTACTCGTGAAAACGTTTCTTGTAAAGCACATAAGTGTTGTTTGTCAACTGCATTTTACATCTCGATACGTCTTGGAAAAATTTGACAACTTTGCATTCCGTTTTTCTTTCCTCGATTTTTGTTTATTCTGGTAATTTTTGAGTCAGGAAATTTTTGGACCTGAAAGATTGAAAAAAATCGAAATTGATGACATATTCGTCACTACAGATGTAATAAAAATTTCTATTATTTTTCATCATTTTACCAACCGCAAGTTATTGGCCACTCTCAAAATTTTCAGAATTATAAAGTCTTGATGATTAAAGAACAACGCATACATTGTTTATATTGCAAATTGAAATGTGGAAAATTGAAATCTTTGATTACTTGAAAACGAAAAAAAAAACTCAGAATTTTTAAATACTAAATTTTTCAATTTTTTTTTTGTCGATTTCTACAATTTTTATCACGTTTCAAACATTTCCAAGGGAATGATTTATTTCATGTCTAATTATCTAAAATAGAAAAAAAATGTATGTCAACACCAAAGACGATTTTGCATGTTTGTTGTCTCGCAATTTCTGCAATGTTGAAGACTTAGAGTATGGAGTGACATGGACTGCTCCTATGATATGCCTTATGGCTGACAAATTAAGGTTGTTAATGATTGGATGCTTTATTAAAATGAAAACGTAAGAAAAAAAAATCCTGCCAAGTTAGGATCTCGCCTAAGGATGTGTTAATCATTCATAAAAGGGAACTAAAATGCAAGTAAAATATATATGAGCATGATGAATATTTATCCAAGTGCCAAGTACTTGAACAAATCCATGTAGTGTCCAAAAAAAATTGATGCCTTGTAAAAACCCGTGTAATGTTATGAATAAAATTAAATTTCGTGGACGTTTATTTAACTCTAAGAGAAATAAAAATAGCTATTTTCGTACTAGCTGTAAAATTGGGCTGTATGGAGATGAAGCGTCCGTAAAATGGTCTTTACGGGATAGTATGCATAGAAATTTAACTAGTGGTGTGTGCATGTGTGTGCCCCACTCGGGGCACAAGCAAAACTTCCCGATTTGGTCTTTCAGCACAACCTACTAACTTTATTCTTCTCCAATATACTACGCTTGATCAGTGTGACCCGTTATTGTCATAACGAAAACATGCCTATTTGAGAATTCCAAACTGACTCATTTATGAAGCAGATAATTATGAATACTTGAGTAGACGCATGGTGAGCATGAGGATGAGACTTATGCGTGTTACTTGAGTGAGAGTGAGACGCCAATAAGGATGCGGCTGCAAAACAAAAACTTTAATATTTTACCCAGTGGAACAGTATAAACAATTGCAATTGCTAATAACATAGCATATACTGCACAAATGCCATCCAAAATGTGATCCGCTCGATTTTGCGTGAAAACGCTTCGATTGGGACCGTCATGACAGCGCTGGGTCCATTCGTTCACTTATTACATACATAATTGTGGAGACTGCTATACCTCCTTAATTATTCAAATTATCGAAAAAAGGCATTCTACACAAAATACGTATTTTTATATGGCAAACAACTTTTCTCATATGAATTTTGCGCTAGCTCTAATAGTTTATGCAGTAGAACATTATAAACAATTGATATTGTTAATAACAATATAAGTACTGGACCACTTTTACTCAAAATTTAATCAGTTATGAAGTATGCTTGTATCTTTCAACTGTGACATTGAGTACCAAAACCAAAACGTCGAGAAACGTGAAAATTTCATCGATCTGGCACTTTTCATTTTCGGGGTCACTACAATAACTTCCCTAGATCGGGAAGTTAAAAACTTCTTCAAAAAACATTGTGGATTGAGTTAATTTTTTAACTTGAACGTATTTTTGATTGACCGGTAGTGTGTAATTTTTACATATATATTATTCTTAATTGGGTTCTGCGGTCACTGAGTTACATATATAGATTACCTGGTAAAGAGTATATCTATATATATTTTTACTAATTTTTAAAGTAATTTGACAAAATTCCTAAAAAAAACATGAAGACATGATGCATCGAAATTGCAAAAGATAAATAATTGTCATCAATTTAAGAAACCTGGATTTGGAAAAGTTCCATCATCATGAAATCAGAAAAATGACGCATCTTCACCAATGTCCATAAATAAAACGAAAAGTACCAAAAAAGAACAAATTTTCCATAACCTGAAATTTTGAATAAAACGTCGTTTCCCGCCAATTGCAAGCGCCCCTCGTGGCGGCCCCCTCCACCTGCTTAAAAAACACCCATAAATTTCATATTTCCGCAAAATATGTAGTAGTTGCCTCATTTGCTTCGCTTTTTCGTATAGCAGACGTAAAAGCGCGTGTTAATGTCTCATTCACATATAAAATTGCCAATTCAAAAATTCCGCGACTTCCCATCGACCCCGAGTGCAATTTTTAGTCATGAATTCAGATAATTATTCTCAATCCTTCCATATCTGTGGGGTTAACCAATTGATTGTATACGTGTTGTGCTCCATGGTCTCATCGAGACAGCATGTTTCATGATGGCGTCCAAAAACCCGCTAGACGGTATTTCTGCTTTAAAAAAAAAATAGCAAAATTTATTGTAAGAAGGACTAATGAAGATGAAACGTACAAAAATTGAGATGATTAACGCAACCGTCGAGTCATACTTGAAGCGTCGACGTTATCAGGTACCCTATTTACATTTTAAATTTTTAGTGCCACAAGTTCTCTAGTTCCATAAAATTACTAACCTCAAATTTTCCGTCACTTTTATTCAATTGTTTTTCTACACACTATATGGACAAATCCTACTACCAAATTTATCGATATTTAATTTATGTGCTATAGAGTGAAGTGTTATGTCATAGTTTAGTGAAACAAAAAATTTCACATTGAAGTATTGTAAAAACTGTTGTGGAAAAGCGTGGGAATAATTGGTATTCAAATTTATCCGCGAACGTAACTACTTGTCATTGTTGGGCTGAAAAAAAAAAGTTCGAAGTGCACAAAAAATTTTAGAGTATACAAAAAGGGTAGGAAAAAATGGTCTGGTTGGTTCATGTGTAAGTCTCATTTTTGTTTTGTCAATTTACAGGATAGTGATTTATTCCGAAAAAGCGAGAGAAGTGCCTGCCGTAGCAGCGACGAAATGACCCTGACTGCAAGAGCCGAAAGTGCGATAAGTAGGGACAATTCTATAGTCTTCAGTGCTATCATAAACGATGTTGTTGCTGCTGATCAGGCTTATCAAAGGTATTGAAATCGGTTTTGCCATTTTATATCTCGATTTATTCGAGGGAAAAAATTTCTAGAAATGAAAAATTTCAGATTTTAAATTTAATTTTTCTGTTCTTGTTTTGTCAATGTTTCAAGGTCATAAAGCTTAGAGATTTTCGAAATTTTTTTGTTTCAATTTTTAGAAAATAATAAAAAAAAAAAAAAAAAAAATCTGTTTTTGAGAAAAAATTTCTGAAATTTTTGAAAGCCATTGTGATTATTAAAATCTTTAGTTCTTCCATAGTTAAGAATATTTACATCAACAAATTGTTACATCTTCTGCATATTCCCCAGATTGAGAGGATGGATCCACTCTATAAAGACAGATGAGATAAAACAGGAGCTCCATGGCCTACTTTACCCCGTGTTCTGCCACTTATACCTTGAAATTCTTCACGCTAGAAATCCTCAGGCTGCAATTCAGTTCTTGAAGAACTACCAAGGTGACTTTGTCACTGAAACCGAGAGGGATTTTCTCGAGGAGTTGTCTAGTGTATTCACGATACAGGATATCGAGTTAAGGCCACTAGTTAACGCATTCAGAACCAGAAAGTACAAAGTTGATATGTCTGATGAGGCGCACATTTGTCTGCAAAAATATCTCAGTAAACATGGGCATATTGTAATAATGCAGGTAAAATTAATTTCCTGTCGAAAAGTAGTACAAGGAAGCATTGATCCATAGCCTCAGCTTTTGCTAAATATCTCAAAACCTGTGAAAGCTGAGGCAATCTTCGTAGGACCTTTTTTGCAGATCTTAAATGTCTCTACAAAAAGTTCTTCATAGAATTTTCTCTATCTCTCCTTACTTTTACCATATTCGTCAAAAACGGAGCATGGACGTCAAAGAATTCAGTTGGTTCGAGCACTTCAGTACACATTTGTTTTTTCATTAATCAAAAAATTTTTGCAGTCCTTTTCTGCAGTGTTGAACCATCCATCAATTTATATTTTCATTTCATAAAACGCACATTTACAAGTGATACATTGCATAAAAGGTCGTGTAAAGGAAAATTGGTTTGCGAAAAAAATGACAATTATGAACTACGAAAGGAACATTTCTCGAAAAAATTTAGATCTACACTTATTGTTGAGATTCAACTAAATTTTTGGTTAAAAAATTTAATTATCAGGATTTTTTAAGACGTAAATTCTGTTTATGAACAAATTTTTGCTTTTCATCGTTTCTCAAGTTGATCTTTTTTCGATAAATAAATGAAGAAATGAATCAGTAAATTTATTGATATTAATTTTATAAATTTGACATTGCAATATTTTCACTTGATTTTTTTGAAAGAGATTTTCGAAAATGTTGACGCATGTTCCGAATTTGGGACTGCTTCCCTTCCCATCGACCATAATCGGAACACACGTTTGTTTACATGGGTTTTGTATTCGATTGCTTGGATTTGAAATACAAAGAGGCCAAATAGATATTAAAGGGCCGTTAAGAATGAAGCCTAGTGGCATACAGAAGTAGTTCATTCCATTTATTTTAGTTTTGGTGATAGGTTTGGAGAACACAACAGAAAAGGTGAAATCGTCATAGAGAAAACGTTAGAACATTTCTCGTGTTTTTGAGTACTTGAGGTGTCTTTTCAGTGTCGTTACAATAGGATTTGTTTTTCCTGATTAACATTGAAAATCCAGGAAATTTCCTAACTCAATTTACTTCATTAATTTTAACTCATAATTTTAAAATAACGTCCGAAATCGAAATATTCACGTGTTCAGCGAATGACCAATCCAATCCAATTTTCGGCTGTTTCATTTGCGCACATTTATGCATATGCTCAAATAAATAAATAAAAAACTTATGCATTTTTTTCCTAAAATATGGACTCTTAAATAATGGGATCTTCAAATTCAGGTTTCGCGATTTTGTTTTGTCATTTTAAATCTCCCAAAACTTCAAAGAATCTTCCAAGAAATTGTGAAATTTGGAGCTCGTTATGTGAACAATTTTTAATAATAAATCATTCTAATTTTCAGATAATAAACATTCACATAACAATCATCAAAAAAATAGTGGATACGAACACAATTGACGAGGAGACTGGGGAGCGTGTTCAGGGTAATGAAATGGGGATAAACGGCCATGTGGAACAGGCCTCAGGGACAGGCGTTGATCGAGAAATGCGAGAGCTTCAAGAAGCCATTCGGTTGATAAGGTAACTTGAAACCAAAAGCTAAACTGTGAAAAAAAAATTGAAAATAAAAAAATCATTTTTGACAACCACGAAAAAAATTGTATTTCATGAAAAAATCCAATTCCTATGATAATAAAAATTCAATTGAGAGTAATCCTTCAATGACTGGAAATATTGAGTTTATAAAAAAATTTCAGGAATGTGTTTAGAAGAAAGTATTCTTAAAATAAATAAAAATTGGATGCAATCCCTTCTCAAAATCGAATAATTAATTTTTATAAAAGTGAAAATTTAGCTTTAAACAAATGCAATAAAGGTATAAAAAATGAGGCATTTTTTGACTTTGTTTAGAATAATTAGTAGTTTAATATGCGATATTCTAAGATTTATTGGATATGTAATTGCTTACGGAAAATCATAAAAGGAAATAATGATAAAAATTGCCAAAAATTAAAATTGGTTTAAAAGAAAATGTAGTCTGGAAAAATTGATAGTTGATTTATAAAATCTAATTCAACTTGATTTTTCGATTTTTAAGGAACCCTGCTCATCAGCCACTGAGGGTATTTACCGTTAATAATGCCATTGAGAACGCTAGTTGTGCAAGTATGACACTAGAAATGGATAAATTAGTGGCTGGGTTCAGCACTGCTGAGCTCAGGCTTTGGGGTGTTGGAGACACGGTTCTGATGAGGCCGCGACAGGTGAGAATTGTCATTTGCCAACAAAGTACCAAAGTTGCCAAATTCTGTCACTTAGACTTTTTTTTTTTTTTTTTTTTTTTTTTTTTTTTTTTTTTTTTTTTTTTTAAGTATTAACCTACAATGGGTTATCTACAATAGTTTTGGTATAACTAACATGTATCGTTTGGTTCCCCCCATTGGTCCCTTGAAGGTTCAAATTCTTATACTATTGCTTCTTATGAATTGGTGAAGAATTCTAATGGGTTCCAGTTTTGGTTTTTAATTAGTTCTTCATTCATTTTATCTCGATCATTCGAAAATCGCGGGCATTTCCACAGAACATGGTTTACATCCTGAATTTCAGAGCCACAGTCGCATTCTTTACTATTGACAATCCCGATTCATTCTAGAGACTTAGTAAGGTGGTAATGATCTGCTCTAGCTCTGCTAACTCAGACTACCAGATCATGAGGTAGCTTTTTACCGTGGTACGAAGGCCGAATACTGTTCTTCCAAGTAATTTTTGCCTTTTGATTTCTTTCTTTGATTTTCTGGATCACTCTCTGCCTGTCCTAAGATATATTATAAAGAAAAATTTGAACGATTTCAAAATTTTGAGAAGCAATACAATTATGGACAAATCTACTCTTTCTAAACTATCCCTAAAAAAAGTATTCTAAAGTTCACATAAATCGTTAGAATTACATAAGATTCAAGAAGAAGCAAAGAAAAATGTAATGCAATAATTTTTCAACGTAGTCTCTCATTTCTTCAGGTGAGATCGCCTGCGGTTTTGGCTTCTGATACAGCTTCGACAAGTCGGCCGCCCGACGAGACTAGCGAGATCGAAGAGGCAGGGGCTATAATTCTTAGAGGGCACACGGACGTCGTACACGACGTCAAATTCGTTTCTGGGTCCGATATTTTGCTCTCTGTGTCCAGCGACAAAGACATGCGAGCCTGGAGACTCACTGATTACACATGTGCCGCTGTTTATAGGTGATTTTTTATGTTTGAGTCTATTTGTAATTTTGCGTCGACTTTTATCTCTGTCTGCCTATCTGTGTGGGTGAGTGAGTGACTGGATGGGTGGGTGGGTGTGGATGGGTGGGTGGTTGGGTGTGGATGAGTGGGTGGTTGGGTGCCTATCTGAGTGGGTAGGTGTGTGAGTGGGTGGGTGGGTGGGTGGATGAGTGGGTGGGTGAGTGAGTGGGTGGGTGGGTGAGTGAGTGGGTGGGTGGGTGAGTGAGTGGGTGGGTGGGTGAGTGGGTGGATGAGTGGGTGGGTGGGTGGGTGGGTGAGTGTGTTAATGTCTTACAGTGGTGTTTTTACACATTTGAAACATCCGAGTTTTCCACACCTGCAATAAACTCAATAATTTTTTTCATTCTGCAGTGGACATAATTACCCTATCTGGTGCATGGACACAAGTGCATTTGACTTATACATTGCAACTGGCTCTCATGATCGAACTGCCAAATTGTGGAGTCTCGATAGGACATTTCCACTGAGGGTTTATGCTGGACACTTTATGGATGTTAATAGTGTGAAATTCCATCCCAACTCGAGATATTTGGCGACGGGATCTGCAGATAAATCTGTCAGGCTGTGGCATAAAGACGATGGAAACATGTTGAGGGTCTATGTTGGGGCTCAATCGACGGTTTACAGTCTCGCCTTCAGCCCAGATGGAAAATATTTAGCTGCTTCCGGTAAATGGCGTTCCTAGTTAATGAAGGACATTATTTATTACACACCGAATTTTTTGTTTTTCCAACTGGTGACATTTTATTTTTACTATCGATTTTTTTACAATCACAAAGGTGCCAAAAAAGTGTTGTCGGGAAGGTTAAAAATTTGTAGTATTTTAAAAAATTACAAAAATCTCCAAAAAACCGAATTCTTCCGAAATCTGAAAATTCCGCAATTTTACAAAATGCAAAATTTCCTACAACACGAATAATTGAGATCTCGATAATCCGTTCAAAATTCAACAATCTCTTACTTTCCAGGTGACGATAAATCGATATCAATCTGGGACATGGCAGCGGATGCTGTTCTGACGGAATTGAAGGGCCACCAGGAGCCAGTGATGCACCTAGACTGGAGTCCAGATGGTCAGTTTATAGTCAGTGGCAGTACAGATGGAGTGGTTCGACTTTGGTCAACTCAAGATTACCTCGTGACCCAAAACAATCCCCAAAATTCCACAAATTCCACCCCTGACCTTCCTCAGGTGAGAGAAACCATTTATGATTAATTCGTTTCAGTTCTAAAAGTGTGTCAGTGGATCGGTGATTCTGATTTCAATTATTTTTGTTGATTATTTCAGGTATTCTCAACGAATTGCTCAAGTATTCTATCGCTCCAATACTATCGAAAAAATAGTTCCCTCGTTTGCATTGGGACAGTGTGAGTGCTTCCATGACCATTCGATATGAAGAGGACTTAAAGATTTTCGTCTCTTGCAATTTCCAATCTAGTGATAAGTACCATCCTCAGCTCTTGATCTTCCAGGAAACGTCCAGGAGGTTCTAAAAATTACAGAAATTTCCAGAAATCTGGACCTTCAAATTTTCTGTTGACGTCAGAATTTTTTTTTTTTTTTTTTTGATCCAGCATTTGGTTTTGTGGTTAATTTCAGTTGCACGACGCATCATGATATTGGGAAGTAAATTGATTTTTTCCTTCAATTTCATGGACTTTATTTTTAGTGATGACTGCAGTTAAAAAACTTTGAAGGAATTCATGGGGCGATGGAAAATAAATGAGAAAGGGATTTTTCGTCAGCATAATATCTAGGTGAACATTGACAACTACCTCATAATATAGGAACTGTTAATTTCGAGTTTTGTATCGTTTTAATTCGATATTTTTAAGGACAACATGGGGTACATGTGTAGGATGAATTTGTCACTGTATAATGGATGCATTAAATAAATTTTGAGCGAAAGTATTTGGTCGTAAATCTTTACTTTCTTGAAGTTAGTTTTTTTTTTTGGCTTTTGAAATTTTTCGATTTCTGTTTGATATATTCGATGTGGAATTTTTTTAACTTGAAATTGTTTAAACCTATAGACTATGGTTGAACTTTTGGATGTGAAAATTCGCGAAAATTGCGTCAATTTTTGGTCAAAATTAAATCGGCCCATGTTCACAAATTTACTTTTTTGATCATTAAAAAAAAATTAGAAATAACAAAATGCCGTAAATAATTAATTTATTAAAAACTTTCGAACGAGATGTACTCAAAAAATTGAACAAAAATCTTCCATTTCACTTTTACATATCGAAAATGCAAATATGTTAAAAAACACGTGTACTCTTTCATTTTAGTCTCCAAAGTGTAAAGAATTGTAATAGAAGGATCTACATCCTAATTTCACATTTTTTCTGTCCACAATTAAAAACAGGAAGTTCGTAGGCATACATATATCCTGTGTATGTACAATTACATATCGAATACATTTACTTTATTCATAAACCCTCCAACAATTCGAATGCTCGTGAATTTATTCAACTTGTACAATATATATACAGCTTTTCGTACCTACTGAACCACCTTAAAGTCGAGTATTTTTCACGATTAGGAAAGAACGCACGAAAAATTTGTCGACTTGAACTAATTGATTGATTTATTCAATATAAATTAAACTCGTCCCACTGGACGTAGATTTTCCAACGGGGCTAAGATTTTCGGCGAATATCTCGAAATCCGAGCGATATATCGAAACTCTCATAATGACCTTTTTGAAAGATAATCTCAAAAGCTACAAAAAATGTTCTCTTCGAGATTTCGATATCTGCCATACATTTCGAGATATTCCCCAAAAACTTATCAGCCAATTTCACACAGGCAATCTGTGGAGTGAAGTGGCGAAACGAGGAACGCGCTTGGTTTTTGACGAATATTTCGAGAATAAAGGGAGATAGAGAAAATTCGATGAGGAACTTCTTGGAGGGACAATCAAGAGGTACAAAAAAGTTCCTATGAAGATTTTGCCAAGTCTGCTAGATTATGAGATATTTGTCAATCAACCGAAGCTGCTCATAAATGCACTCACCTCATCTCAACACTTCACTGCAAGTTTATTCTTAAAAAAATCGATACGTGATGCATTGAAAGCATTCATAACTGGAATTATAACACAATTATCACTAACTTGACGACGTGCATTTCGAGACACGATTGTTATGACGAGAACTGACGAATCACAAGTTATAATTATAAATAAGAAAATTTAAAAATTGCTCGAGGTGTCTAAAATCGGGGATTTTCCATGAGTCATTCATCGTTTGTAGCGACCTTTGATCAACTGTAGAGCTTTTGCCATTAAGGGAGCTTTGCTCTTCTTGACTATTGCAGAAGCTGGAACACATAAAAATAAGAAAAATCGTTAAATCAATTGCATCAATTTCCAACAAATGTTTTCCATTTTTTGAATTTTTTTCCACACTCTTTAAATATTTTGAAATATTTCTTTCTATTTTTGGAAACTTGAAAAGATTTGAATTTTTAATTTTTTTAAATTGGAAAAACATTGAAGCATGGCATATTTAGAAAAGTTGTTAAAACTCCTCACCAAATTTCAAATTTTTAAAATTCTCAAACTTCAAAATTTTCACAATCTCCAAAAATTTTTAAATTGCAAAAAATTATGAAAATTCCTTAAATTTTTGCATTCTTTAAACTTCTTGGAATTTAATAATTTTTTCCCCAACTCCCAAATCCTGCCCCCCCCCCACACACACACACACACACATTTCTGCACTTACAAGTTCTGACTCGACCAACGGGTGGTGCGGGCACGGAGATGTTACTAGCCGAATGTGCAGCAGTGATGATTTTTTTCTTAGCATCTGAGGCTGATGTTGTAGAGCACGTGCCATACTTGGCCTGCTTCCTGAGTACGTTCCTGGGTGGCTTGACAATATTATCAACGAACGCAAGTTTGGCAGATCTCACAGGAACGGATTTATCAATGGACTGTTTGATATTGGCAGTCAGGGTCTTGAGCTTGGCTTCTCGTTCATCGAGACAGCGCATATACATCTCCCTAAAAGTATTTCATATCATGTTATATTTCCCTTTATGTGTGTATGTGCCTTCCCCAAGTAAGGCCAGGAATTGTTATCGAGTTCTTCAAATTCTAGGAGTATGTTCGTAGGTAAGTCTGTCTGTCTGTCTGTGTATGTGTGTTTTTTTCACTTCCCGACAGGGAAGATCGCCCCGAAATCGAACTTTTTCATTTGGATCTGTAGCTGGTATCTTAAGGGTACCAAAATGATCCCCGAAAAATTCTGAGTCAATGTGTGTGTGTGTATGTGTGTGTTTGTATGTATGTGCCCCAAATTTTGGTCAACGATTTCTCACGAATGGATACACCAATCGAAGCCATCGAGGTCTCAATCTGAAAGATTAGTTTTTGATAGATATTGGTTCAGAATATATATTGTTATTAACAATTTCAATTGTTCATAACGCTATATCTCGTAAACGGTTGGAGTTAGGGAAAAAATTTGTTAACATAAATTCTTCCTCATACAAAGACGCACATTTAATATGTATTGACTTTTTCTTATAATGTGCATAATTAAGGTCTCAGAGCCGTTGGAAAAAAATAATTCATGTGATGACTGCATGAATGGAGACTAGATGGCGTCGGCGATCGCAAAAATTGGTCTCCACAGTAAACATGGACCGACTCAGAATATAATACTTGTATATCACTTTTGTGTATCAATGCTGCCATGGAACGTGAAGTCGAGTGAAGCCAGAGATACGGACTTATTGAACTTCTTCAACGTAGTTGTTGTATATTCGTGGTTTTAAAATGCTTCAATGAGACTTAAAGGCTTTAATGAGAAGTAAATGGCCTTCACGTGGACGAGGGAGTTATCTCTTGATTATGAAAAAAATCACAAAAGACAGCGACATATAGAGAAATGAAAAAAAAAATCAGTAAATACTGAAGTGAAAAGTCTCGTAAATTTTTGAAACAGACATGATCTCGAAAACTCGAGTTACCAAATCGGGAAGTTCGCATTGTGTTCTCACTGAGGGCACAAATACATCCCACCCACTAGTTTTTTTTTGTTGTTGTTTTTTTTTTTAACAAGAGAAAGAAGGAAGTGTGTGTGTGTGTGGTTTCATCCAGAAAACATTACAAGGCAAGGAAATACCTGAAGCTCTCCATTTCTTCCCTCTGCTTGTTCCTGAATTCTCGGTTACAGTGGAACTGCCAGAGGGCGTCAGTTTCCTCAATCAAATATGGATTATGGTGCTCCAACATGAAAAGCTGGTCGGGCATGGCCTTCTCCAAGACGGGCTTGAGAATGTCAAAGGGTACACCTGAAAAAGGGCAGAAATTAAGAGACATTTTCTCACAAAATCCTTCTAATAAATCCCATTCTTTTTTTTTCCAAAAATTCAACAAAAAGAAAATTTAATCGAATCTATGAAATTTTTCATAATTTTATTGTTTCAAAATTCCCAACCAAGAATTGTGACTCTTAAAATTGCGAAGAGAATTTAAGTGTGAATTTTTTTCCCCATTTTTGCAATTGAATTTTTAAACATGTCAAATTTATTTCTGTTTTTCAACTTTCAAAAATTTTTATCTTAGTCCGAGTGAGAAGACAATTCCTGAATCACGTTGAAAAAACGATGCATGTGGGGCTTATGCAATAAACCTTCTCGAAAAATTTTAAGAGCACTTCATTTATGTCCTTCTGAGAACTTCTTAAAAAATCTTTACCTCGGATCGTAGGTAGTCACTTAAGACCTTGGTTGTTACATAGCAACGTTAAATAAAAAGAAAAAATAAAAAGAAAAAAATTTTACCTCCTGTTGCCTCCAATGCATCAATATTTTCAATGAGAACCCTAATGCAAAGATCGTAGAGGCTGGGAACACTGGTGTACCCGCATTTGTTTCCCGAGTAGACCTTGGTCCTCATATTTTTCGCATAAATTGCATCATTGAGTGCACGATCTTCCTCCATTTTCCTATGAACGCTGTTATGATAATTATTGACTGGTAGTGGTTTGTAATTAGCGCTTATTTCGGGCAATGTAGATGCTAGGTCAACGCTGAGGGGCTCGAGTTTTACATTGGGCGATAGTAGTGATGGCCCTTCGTCTTTCGGTGTTTCAGTCTTAATTTTTTGTCGAGAAGTTGAAGTAGTAGCCTCAGACTTTCCCTTTATCACTGGAGAACTCGGTGAAACCGGCTTCTTCCGCACGGCTGCAAACGTTTATGGATTATAATCATCATTTAACTATACATTCTAAATTATGGATTTTCACATGAGGAACAAATTTTGTGGACTACACTCTTTTCTATCTCTAACCATTCAAAAAATTATTTAGAGTATTTTAAACTTGCCGATTTTCTCATCCCAAAATTGTTCTTTTTTTCTTTTGGTTAGTAATGTGTTAAGCATACCAAAATGCTACTCAATAATGTGTGTGCTGTGTGCATGTGTGTGTGTATGTGTCTGGGGGGATGGATGGGTATGTGTGTGAGTGGATCGGTGGGTGGGTATGTGTGGATGGGTGGGTGGGTGGGTATGTATGGATGGGTGGGTGGGTGGGTGGGTGGGTATGTATGGATGGATGGGTGGGTGGGTACGGATGGGTGGGTGGGTATGGATGGGTGGGTGGGTGTGTATGGGTGGGTGTGTATGGGTGGGTGGGTGGGTGGCTATGGGTGGGTGGGTTTCCATGGGTGGGTGGGTGGCTATGGGTGGGTGGGTGGTTATGGGTGGGTGGGTGGTTATGGATGGGTGTATGGGTGTGTGTGCTCACATTAGGAACTTGTAAGTTAAAAAATTTTGAATATCGAAAAATCCTGGAAATGTGAAAATCTTCAAAACGTTCACTTACGTGCGGAGCACATGCCCAGGGCTTCAGCAAAAGTAGCCCCAGAGTTGCAGTCGATTCCCTCATCCCCATTCAAATGTTTCTTCATCTTCTTCTTCTCTGGCGATTTGCTCTTGTGACGTTTTGACTTCGATGAACTTGACTTTTTCTCCTTCGATTCCGATCTTGATGATTTGTGTCGACTCTCGTGTTCCCCTGAATTTAATTTTGCCGATTTCTCTGATCTCTCCAATTTTTCCAATTTCTCGGGTTTATCCAATTTTTCCGACTTTTCAGGTTTCCCCGATTTTTTGTCCGATCTTTCCACTCGTGATTTCTCGGAACTTCGCGATTTCTCACGATGTTTTTCTCGTTTCGATTCCTTGGGTATACTTTGTGTAATTTCGGGACTTTGGGACTTTACGGAAACTTCATCGTCGTCAGAATTTTCTTCTGCCGAACTGTTGAGACTTTTACTGATTCTTTTGGAATTATTGGATTCGTGCTTTCGTTTTCGAGAATTTTCACTTCCATTTATTTCTTTATTTTCTTTTGATGGTTTTGAGGAATTTGGGGAATTTTTTGGAGATTTGTGGGACTTGTGGGACTTGTGCTCCTGCCGATCTTTAGACTTTACTCGGACAGTTTTGTCTTCCCTTGGTGTTCGCTCTTTCTCGCGGTCCTTGTCCCGCTTGTCCCGCGAGTTTTTTGAATCTCTAGAGTCCTTTGATTCTTTTGAAGACTTTCTCTCCTGGTCCGAACGAGCCGAGTCCCGCGAACGCGAGTCCGATGAACGAGACTTTGATTCTTGTGGCCTACACAATATGTAAAAAGTATTTTTTCATTGTCAAAGTTCCCCAAAGATCTGACTACTTTAAAATTCCGCAAATTTGCAAATTTTAAAAACTTTCAAATCTGTGTGAACTGCAAAAAATTTTGAATAAGTTTGAAAGGTTTTGGAAAATTTTGAAATTTGAATATTGAACAAAAAAAATTATTTCATAGATTTAAAAAATCGGAAAAAAAAGAAAAATGCCAAACAATTCAAAAATATCAAATTTCCACAATTTTGAGGATTTAAAGAATGAAAAAAAAAAACAAAAAAAACAAAGAATCTGAAATTGAAAAAACGTTCGAAAGTGCAAATTTTCCAAAATTTCAAAACCCCCTGGAATAAAATGATCATTACTGTTGATCCCTGCTCCTGTGGTAGTTCCTCGAGTGTGTTTCCCCGTCTGAGTTATCACTGGGGGGTTCAGGAATTTCCGGTGGATTCGGATCGTCCTCGTCCTCGGCCTCGCTACTCTCCTCGTCCACAACCATAGTTTTCCACTTGGCGACAAGTGCCTTGGAGGCATCTCCAACCGTGCCCTCGTATTTACGGAGGGCATTCACAGTACGACCTACACCTGTGTCCTGCAGGTGTTGTACAGTAACAGGCAGCTTGTACAATTTTTCTATGCAGTGCAGAAGCTAAAACAGATAAACAAGCAGATTAAATAATCAAAGTCCAATTCTTCCAGAATTGCAGAAAATTTTTGAACCTCAACAAAATTCAAATAAGTCAAAATTGTAAAAATTTCAAGATTTGAAAAACACAATCACAAAATTTCCAGAAATTATTAACCAAAATAATTTTATAAAAAAAAAAAAAAAAAAAAAAGAAGATTCAAGAAAATTACAAAAATGGTCAAATTAAAAAAAAAAAATCAAAGTGTCAAATTAACTTCCAAAATTTTTTGAAAAAAGTTGGAATGTTCAAAAAGTTAAGGAAAAAATTGAAGATCTTAGAAATGAAAAAGAAACGAAAATATGTGCATTTTGTTTAACAGTAAATTCCAACACTTTTATCTGTAACAATAGTTACATCACAAGTGCAAATATACAAGTCATGTATGAACAAGTGCGTAAGTTGAGAGAAAATTACTTGAAGTGAAAGTAGTTTTTCATTTATGTGTTGCAAATAAAAAAGATGAATGAAATATGAAAAATTGAGGCTGCAATTTGGTTTCCGGAAATTATCGAGTACAGAAGTGAAATGTCATTGCATAATTGCACATTAGCGTTCAGATTGGAATAATAAGATGACGCTAAAATTTTCCTTGCTTCCCAAGCAAAAAAGTTTGTCAACCTATATATTAGTTTGAACATTGATATTTGATCATTTTCAAAAATTTATGAAAAACAAATTTATGAATCACTTGAAAGTTGCGACTTTTCAATTTTCGATTTCCTGAAAAAATAAGAAAATCTTGACATATATTAAATTTCTGCCATTTGTATTTATTTGTAAAAAAAAAAAATTGTCTCTGAGTCAGCTGTCAAAACTTTCCTATAATTTTCCAACGAGAAAAGCTGTTATTCAGGTTATACAAAACTGGTTTATTATATCAGAGTTTTCATTTTTTCCCTCCCTCGAAGTATTGGAAACTCTAACATTCGGAATATTCAAATTTCCCGCGCTCAACCAAAAAAGTTACTCAGACTTTGAAATGTCATTTTCCCTTTTTCCACTTTTCATTTTCACAAAACTTGAAGCCAATTAATGTGTTCAAACTTTGTCAGATGATTTCATGAATTATTGTCTGTCCTTGAAAATAAAAAGACAACTTTTTGTTGGAATTTTTAAAAAACATCTGTTACATCCTATAGTTAATTCTTTCATCTTATTTTCTAATTTCACTCAAGATACTTCCGTTCTCCACTAGCAGATGTGGCATTTAAAAAAAAGGATTTAATTTTCAAATTCTGACAGCAAGTAGTTTGTAAACTTGGTACATTTAATTTCCATAAAGTTTTGTGAACTGTCAAAAATAATTTCCCATGGGCATTTCACTTTTCCATGAAAAAAAAATGTCTCCTCTGTCAACCGAATTCTATGTCCAAATTTCCAAAGAAAAATCTGTGACTTTCACAAAAAATTTTAATTCGTTTTAAAAATGAGGATTGTCGCAGGTTCGATAATTGCGCTGCAATTGATAAAACTCAATTGATTAATTCTTTTTAATTAACAGATGGCAGGGGAAAGTTGAGGAGCAAGGGGAGACGGATGACAAGTAGTTAGTAATTTAAGCAATCAGCTGATTTCACTTTGCCCCCCCAATGTCACTATTTATGGATGAAAAAAATTGCAATTTATTTTTAAAAAGTGCCAATAACTTTTTCACGTGCTATTGAACAATTGGCATGAAATAATTTTCTAGGTTAGACGCTCAATTTTCCTCCAATTTTAACCTTGACAAAAAATCACGGAAAATCACTGACGCGTTAGTGACTTTTCACCCCAAAGGGAGGAGCAATATTTATTTATTTACCCGCGACTCGTTGTTCGAGCATTTTTCAATACTTTGCTGATAATGTTTAATTTGACTGACAACAGACATATTTCTAAATGCCAGCTGTGAGCGCACTACTTTAGTCCAAAGTCCATCCGATTTTTATGGGTAATTTTTAGCAATTTCGTAGATTATGCAATTATTGCTACACACTGAACAATAATGGAATTGTGAATAACTTTTTTTTGTATATGCATTGTTTGAATGGGAATTTGGGAAGTGTTTGAATGAATTAGCGCGAAATTTGAAGGCACTTTCGAGCGACTTCCGGTTTTTGAATTTATTGGCAAGTCCTCCTTTATTTGCACTGAGTAATGGTAATAAAAAATGGGAATTTGTTATTTATGATTGAATTGAGTTGGGAGCAATGCGAGTGGGAAGTTTAGACGTTTTTAATTTTTTTTTTCTATAATTTTAGGAATTTTGGGAATTTCAGGTTTTGCGAAATTACTTATTTCGTATTTTTAGGTGAAGGGACGTCGGATTGTTCGAAAATTTTAAATACTCTGAGGCTTTGGGAAAACTGAAATGTTGCGAATGTTTTCAATTTTATTATTGGATTTTTTTGCAATATAAATATTTTTTTTACATGAAAAACCTCCCAAAATTTCGAAACTGTAAGAAACTGCAAATTTTTAAACAAAACCCGGAATTTAGGGAAGTTTCAAAATTCTAATAAAAAATAATATAAATCACAAAAATGTCAACAATTACAGGAAATTCTAAAAGTTTTTTTTACAATATTTTCACAATATAACAAACAAAATTTTGACAATAGAAAAAATAAAAATAAAAAAAAAAACAAAATTATAACAAATGAGAAAAACTACAAAATTTAAAAAAAAAACTTTTTAAAAAATTCCAAAAATGATAAATAGTCAGGTGAATATTTTTCGTTGGTTTTCTCACCAGGATATCAGCAAAAAATAATTTAACTAGCTACAGCAGAGTTAAATTTTTTATTGAAAAAATATAAATGTTTATTCATGTTTTAGTGATTTTCTTAGGCTTGAACTTGTTTCTGACAGAATCGTTGAGTCCCTCCCTGTTCCTCGACAGTTCAATCGCGTAGAACTGAATTCTGGGAACAAGTATACTGTTCTTTTCCGAGTACTCATCAGTGCAGTCTGCTCTCAGCAGTGTTCCCATGCTATAATCCTCAACCAAGTCCTTGAATTGCTCGCAAAATGGCCTCCATTTGTGTTTTCCATCGTTGGATTTCATCTCATCCTCATTAATCACATCAACTTTGAGTTCAGGGAAAATTTCTCGGAAAGTTTTGTAGATTGCGTCGTCATGAGGAGTCAATCTGAGAATTTTTGGGTCGACTGAGCATAAAATCTGGGGAAAAAAAAATTGGTTTCAATTTATTCCTCAGGAAATTTTCATCTAATAATTTTCTTTCAATATCCTTTTTTAAGGATCGTGCCATCTTTTATTACAATAACATCAAACTCTACAATTAAACTTTTTGAGTTTTGAATTTTTGGAAATTGCTTATAAACTTTTTTATAAACAAATTTCAGGTAATTACGAAATGAATTTTGCGAGTTAATTAATTGTTGTAATTCATCAATTGGCATTTTCAAAAATCTGGTTGTTTTTAAAATAATAAACTTACGTTGAAATACACTTCTGCATGCTCAAAGGCTTTGATCGCCCACATTGCTTCCACTGATGCCTAAAAACATTCCATTATAAAAATTAATAAAGAAATGTAGAAAATTATGATTAAGGTATAGAATTTTTTGAGTGGCAAAAAATTACAGGAAAATTTCCAAAACCATAGCAAATGTTAAAAATGTCTAAAAAAAATAGAATTGTGTAATTTTTTTTAAAATTACGTAAAATATTTGTTAAAAATTTTGAACACATAGAAAATCAAGGAAACGAGAAATTACAATGAAAAACTTTACTAATTTTTCATGTTTTCAATTACGTACATCATTTTCAAATTCTTCGGCGGGTCTGGATAAAACACTGCTTCCGGCAATTAATTGATCTGCCGTCTGAAAAAGTGAAATGATAAATTACTTCAAATATTTTAGCATCTTAAACTCTTGTATTTTTATGCACTCTTGAATCATCAACTGGTTTTTTTTACATTTAATAAACTTTTCAAAACATTTCAATTTTTGTCAATTTATGTAATACATCCAGTTCATGAATGTTTGATGACCTTCAAATTTTTAAGTGTTTCTTAAACTACTTTTTTTTAACATTTACTTCAAATGTTAAAAAGAAATATAAAATTGGTCAAGATTGTCAAAGTCTTGAAAATTGTCAGAAATTTGAATACTTCTGTAAGAATTCAATTTTTAAGATGACTAGAACATGAGAAACGCCCAACGATTTTGCAAAACATTGTTTTGTGAAAAATGGACGTGTCTCACTTTACGACTTAGTTACCAAAATACCTGAACGCATATCAAATCTAAATGTGAATTGCAATTAAAATGTAATTGCAAATAAAATGTTGAATCTATACCCAATGTAAACCAACAATAGTGCAAATAAACTTTTAAATCAATTCACATGCACGAATAAACTAAAAAATGGTAAAGAAGCCCCTAGCGAAAATAACCAAAAAAAAAACAAAAAAATGTAAAACTGCAAATCTCAATGTCGCCCAAAATTTGCCTTAAATCCGCCCAATTAATTCACTCACGATATCTCCAATATTTGCCATGCTTAATTGACACTTTGGACACTTCAATTGACAGCTGAATAATTGTTTTTTAGCGTCTAATTGTTGCTCCGAGCAGGGCACGTGAATTGTTTTCCCAATGAGTTACCAGGTGAGTTTTACGCATTTTTGAATAATTTTTATAGATGGCGCTGTGCGCGCCAAAAATGTCGACTTCCCAACACATGTGGAGTTTCATCATCCCAGACGTCCCAAACGTTGAAACGTCAATTGCCAGTTCGAAAATTAAAATTTCCCGATTTTCTTAGCGAAATTTCGCGCAAAATATTTTAAGTATTCTCTTTTGGGGGAAAAATGGCCTCAACTATGGAAAATGCCATTCACAAAAGTGCTCTGGAATTGGTGAAAAAGATAAATTATGGGTATGCGCGCTCTAACCTAGTCCACCAATTTCCACTTTTTTACAGTTTTTTATTTCTCATTGCAGTTGAAAAACAATTTAATGTATTGGAAATCATTGGATTACAAGCAGTAATATATATATATATATATATATATATATATATATATATATATATATATCATATCTGGTAACAGTGGGTTCAATGGGATTTGTAAAAAGCTTACGAAAAGTTCATTGATTTTTTGCAAAGGGAGAAACATTTTTGGAACATTGTTTTGCATCTGTCAAGTTTCGTTTTGAGTCTTAATTTATTTGATATGCTTTATTCATATTTTTAGCGTTTGATTTATTTACTTCTCAACTTCATATTTATTGCAAGACATTTAATTGAAATTTGTAAAAATTGGGGTTTTAAAAGCATGGAGGGTTTTAAAAAACATGAAAATGTCATTGCAATTGATTGAAATAGATCCAATTTTTACTTGCATCTTTTGAGGGATTGGAAACCTGAAAAACTTGGCTCGCAAAAACAAATTTGTTTTTTTTTTTTTTTACTTTAGCGCAAGGTTTTGAAGGATCAGATTTTTGGGATTTTTGGGATGTGGAATTCAATTTTGACTTGTAATTTTCATCCTGGGGTTTTTTGAGTCGATTGTCTATTATTCATCTCACATTTTTATCAATAGGAAGCTGAAGGATACTTATGACATTGTAGAGGCCACGATCAGAGTATTGAAGGAGATAGTCGTCAGCGCAGAATGGAGCACAGCTGGGTACACAATTTTGCTTTTATTATTACAAATTTGGAAATAGGTTGAAAATACACATTGAATTTCGCCACGGCATATTTATCTTACAATTTTGAGAAAACTCAATTTTTGAATTTTTGTATTTTTAGATTTTTGAATTTTCAAATTTTCAAATTTTTAAATTTTTGAATTTTCAAATTTTTGAATTTTCAAATTTTTGAATTTTTAAATTTTTGAATTATTTGAATTTTTGAATTTTTGAATTTTGAATTTTTGAATTTTGAATTTTTGAATTTTGAATTTCTTGATTTTTTGATTTTTTTTTCATCAGTGTGTAATGCACAATTGTCATTTGTAGGAAACTCATGGAATTGATAACATTAAATGGAAAATACATAATTGGGGCAATTCCTCTGGACGCCTCGATAGGAAACATGGTGCGTAGAATTCTCCAAATAATAAGGGAAGAGTACACACTGGAACTGGAGAACAAGCCTGACGAAGCGGATCCCCAGGAATCGTTGCACAAAATTTTGACGTCTCAAGATACCCAAGGCATAGACTTTAATATCTCTGTACCCGATCTTAAGTCTGCAATCATCGAGCATATAAATGAGTTCGAAGTAGAACTCGAAACGTGGTGAGTATTTTTTTTTTTCATTTCAGATATTTTGTAATTTTTTTCACAATATGTTAAAAATTTTGGAGACTTTAAAAACTTTTAATAAAAAAAAATCCTTCTTGGTTTCGAATCAAATAAAGATCATTTTGCTTTTCCCTTTTTTCAGTTCCGAGAATATAACCCAACTTGCTTCCGAGCACATTCACTCTAATGAAATAATAATGACAATGGGATATTCCCGAATGGTAGAGCGATTTTTCCGGAAGGCCGCTGAAACTAGAGCATTTGAAGTCATTATTGCTGAAGGAGGTCCGTCATTAAGTGTATGAGTTTTTTCCTTATATTCTTAAAAAATTCAAAAATTCCAAAAACTTTAAAAATGCAAACAAAAATTATTTCGAAAATTCGAAATTTTAAAAAATGGAATTGACGAATTAATTGAGCAATTAATTAAATTCAATTAATGAATAATTTTTCTATTTTCTAGGGACACGAAATGGCAGCAAAGCTTCCGAAGAAGATAAAAACTACCCTGATATCGGATTTGGCAATTTTCGCCATGATGTCTCGGGTTAACAAAGTGATAATAGGGACCCATACAGTGATGGCGAATGGTGGGCTCAAAGCTACCACTGGCTGTCACACTGTGGCACAAGCTGCAAAACATTACTCAGTACCTGTTATGGTCCTCATGCCCCTTTACAAATTGTCTCCCCTGTACTTGTGCTCTCACGAACAAGAGGCATTCAACAAACACGCAGCCCCTATTCAAGGTGTCATCGATGGAGCCAATGCTGCTCTCATGGAGAGAATCGAGGCTTACAATCCTGTATATGACTATGTGCCCCCAGAACTCGTGACATTATTCATTACAAACGTGTGAGTATGAGCAGATTCCATGCTATATTTTTACTATCGAAATATTAGTTACTACATAATATACTGTATAAGTTGAACTTTACTATTACACAAAATATATACAAAAAAAAAAAAAATAGAAACCCTTCCAGCAAAGCCCAGAAAGATGATAAGGCACTGCCATCACAAGCAAAGAAGCCAGAAGTAGAAGCATCAGAAATTTCCCCAATTTTGAGGCCTTATCTAGACTTTCCAATGACTGCAGCACGAAGACCAGCAATTCAAGATGTACCACACAAGATGTACCACACATTACACATAATGGATGATATCATGAGAGGATTACGCACTTTAAACGTCAACAGGTGGCATGTCATCCCTTTATCTCAAGACTTTACTTTGGAACTTTGTTCCTGATTCAGACAGTCCGAGCTGAAATAGCGGCCAGAGTAGCAAGCAAAGCAAGAAGTTCATTCTTCCAAAAGTTTACCCGCAAGTACCCGCCTGAAGTACTACCCGTACCGGGACCACTCGTTATTCTCTTTGAGGGCCTAGGATACCAACGGACAGAACTATCAGAGAGTACTGTCACACCATTCATTCCGGAGGAAGTAGGACCACAACTAGCATCAAGCCTCATCACTTTCGACCAAGCTCATGCTTACCAACTGATCTTACCAAATATTCCGATGATACTCGGTTTCATCAGCACCATCACTGCTGCATAACCAGATCAGATACCTGATTCCTCGAACTCCGAAACATTTAACAACGCTAACGATAGACTACTAAATGACCATCTTTTCCCAGCTAACAACTGGAACGAGATAGAATGAGCAACGCTGATGACACCAGGACTTATTTACCCACCCGAAACAGATGAATCAATCAATTCAAGCTTCAACCTCCATGGGAGAGGGTTGAACTTGGCAACACCAGCAGGTGACGATGATATCAGGAAATTAGAGTCATTCATGTATTTGACAGATGACACATGGCTTGGAGCAATCATCCAGATTATGGAGAGCTACTGTCAATACTTCGCGGGATCATGCACCTTCGCAGAATGTACGACGAAGGATACAGTAAGCCCACTCCTTACGAGTGAATACGTTGATTATTCAGCAGATCAGTCATCCAACAACGCAAATGTGCTCGGGAGAGCCTTCCCCAACGACGGTCCCTTCACACTGACGGCTAGACACTCGTCGACTGAGAGGTCTCTCCCTGAAGAAAGCGCCAGGCTTGCACAGTTCTCAGCATTAAATGTTACCTTCCGAGATCGTTATGAACACTGGTCGTCAGTAGGACTCCCTAGTTACAAGATTTGGACCTTATTGGGAGAAGCGACCCGTAGTAGGCAGCTCAAGAGCTGAAAGCACATACAAATCAAGTGTGTCATTGGTCACACAGTACTTCGCGTTGGATAAACCTATTAAGAAGGTGTAGCAATTGAAGTAATTACTTTGCGAGTATCAAGTCAATACCATCCCCGACGAAATCGGATGCCCTTAGTTTTGTAATTAATTATTCTTAGGTTATTTACTAGTTTAGTTAGCGAAGTAATAGTAAAGTATAAGTTATAACCAAAACTGGAAATTTGGAAAAAAAAAATTGAAATTTTTTGAAACATTCCAAATGGATATTCATGGAGATTTTGAAAATTTAAAAACGGTCAAGTTTTTTGGAATTAAAAAAATGGTAAACATTTTTAGTATTTTCAGAAAGCTTGGAAACTCTTGAAGAAAATAAGAAAAATTAAGGTTCAGGAGTTTAATGAAAAACGATGTCAAAGATGAAGTATATAAATTAAATTCGATTTTTTCAAAATGATACATTTCAAGACATTTTGGAAATGAAAAAAAATGAGCATGGAATAATTAAAGTCGACCTATTTCAGTGGTGGAAACGCACCTTCTTACGTATATCGACTGCTGAGTGAACTGTACCACCCCGATGACTACGAACTATAGACACCAGTGAATGACGAAATGACTCGATGCACTTATGAATACAAAAAATGTTTATTTAAACACCGTCTCGTTTTTAATAAAAATATATACATTTTGAGTATCAATTTTCTGACTCTTTTTTTATTTTTCTAATATCAACATCCTTATCCTTTCATGAACGGCATACCCGGAATACAAAGTGTCTGCATAGAGCAACTTATGACGCTCTAATTTGGGTTACATCGGCGACTTGGTCAGAAAAAAAAATATTAAAAAAAAAATCCTCTCGTTGCATTTCCGGCTAAATCCATGTAGAATTTGCGAGGTACAATTTTGTTTATACAGAAAAAATAGAAGAAATAAAATAAAACTACAAGGAAAATTTCTTATCAATGTCATTGATATTGCCAATGATTTTTTAAAAGGCCAATACCAAAAAAATATTTTTTAGGATTAGAGCCAATTGTTTTTTAATGTTGACGAAAAGGGATCCCATAGATCGTCTTTACGGGGATTGTGACAGGATTTGATCCAATGGGAGGCTAAATAAACTGTCCATTGCTTAGCATACAAAAACTGTTTATTTACATTTCGTCTAATTTCCAATAAAAAATATGTACATTTTAAATGTAGCGAATGCGAACGTCTTAACAGTGGATTCATAAAAAAGAACATTATGGATAACGATTTGTTGGATGAGCCCACTATCCACAATTGCCAATTCTTGTTTTTGTAAATCGGAAAATTTTATCAAATGCCAAGAGTTTGAAAAATTCCAATACCTCCAAATATTTGGTAATTTTAAAATGTTCGACCATTTGCAACCTTAAATTTTGTGAAAATTCAAAAAATGAAAATTGCCAAAAGGTCAAAGATAATGTTCAAAAAAATATTTTTTTGAAAATAAATTTCTAGAAAAGCCTTTAAAATAGATCGAACAAAAAAAAATTAAAAAGTGCAAAAATTTCGCGAATATTACCAATTTATGAATGAAAATTGACTAATGAAAAAATGCAGGAAGCTCTAAAAATTGAAAAGAAATTTATCTTTTTATTTTCAAATTTTTAAAATCTCAAGAATTAAAAAAGTTGATACATTAAAAAAAAAACTGATATTAATGGTTCAAAAATTTCCAAAATTTTAAAAAATCACAAACTTTGAGGAATTTGGAACTTTCAAGAATTCCTATACCCTAGCAACCCAGAAACATTGAAATCCTGTGCTTTCGTATGTATCTGCTATACATAGGGATTCCAGTTGCTTCCATCTTCAGGTAAAAGTGAATTTGTAACAAGAAGAATGACGTCAATGATCCACCAAATTCCGAGGCCTCCCAGGGTGAGTAATTTCCCAACTGCAGTGCCTGTGTGTCCCAAACAGAATCGATCCATGCCAAGGAAGCCCAAAAGGATGCTGTACAAGAGGGTGAGGGTGAAATAATGGCCACTATATTTTATGCAAGGTACTCCATCCCTGTAGAACGTCCTGGGCCCATAGCACTCTATATCAGGCAGAACTGTACAGGAAACATTCGCTTTTTCCACTTCCTCGTATCTCGAACCGCCAAACTATCAACAATAAAATTAAAAATTAGAAAAATGTAAAAAAAAAAAAAATTTTTTAAATAAATTAGAAAAGTTTGATCGTTGAAAAAATTGAAAAAATAAAACAAAAAAAATCAGATTTTGAGAAAATCAAAACAGAAGATTGAGAATACATTGGAAAAATTGAAGATAGCGAAAATGTCAAATTCAAATTTATGAAAATTTTCAATTTTCAGAACCATCAAGAGCTTCAAGCTTTTACTAAAAAATTTGAAAGACAAAAAAGTTGTTTTCTTAAAAATAAATTGTAAAAATTTTGGCGGATTTTGACAACTTTTAAAGCACCTGGGGAACTTTGAATGATTTGAATAATTGTTAAAAATCCTAAAAATGTAGAAAATTGCAGAAATTTGACAGTTCCATCAGTTTCAATAATTCCAAAAATTGGACAGAGTTGTTCAGTACCTTGACACATCCATGTCCACTCTCAATCTTCGCAGTTTTGTTGCCCTTATGGTCGAATGGCTCCTCGCATTCGATAAAATCTACTGGTCTGCAATCACAAAAAAATAATTTTTTTAAATCACCCAAATTGCCAAAACTCCAGTGAAGGGAAGTAAATCTTAAAATATTGAATAAAAAAAACAAGACTGACAATTACTCCAAAAAACTGGGAAGCTTGTGCAATCTTAAGGATAAAAAAAAGGAATAGAAGAAAGATACTGAAAAATTTCAAATTGTTTTCATATTCTGGCAAAAAGCCACACAATCTTCAAAAACTCAAAACTAAAGAAAAAAAAAACAAAAAATTATGAGAACGTTAAAAAAGTTCAGACTCTTAAAAATCAATGTTAAAGTATTTATAAAAAAAATCTAGAACTCCAAACACAATTATACGTACAAGAACTTGCATAATACCAGTGGACCCTCTGGTCGATATTCCTGCTCGACACTTTTATTCGTAATCGTCACCGGGGATTCCCCCGCAGCGCCAAAAATCCCCAGGATCGCCCAAAAAATAGCTATAGCGTTCATAATTGCATAATTTCACATTGTCCCTCCAGATTCTCTCGTCCAATCTCATAAGTTACATCTCTCACAGTCCTCCGAAATTTTCAATCTGTAAACGAAAAGGGTAAATTATTCGAACAGAAATTATTATAAACAGTTAATTTCCTGATCCGAGAAAACTAAGCAAATACTAAAAATGAGTATATATGAGTATATATATATCATTTTCTACAGATTTACGAAACGTAAACAATTTTATCAAATATTCTGGTCAAGACTGTCTGTATTTTGAAACTTCACACCTTCATTAAAAATACGAATTGAAGAAAATATTCCAACACAAAATTCTGAAAAATTTAGAGAATATTCTAAAAAAATTGCATACAAAAATAACAAAAAACCTTGGCCTTGAAGACGTTTAAAAATTGATATAAAGTTTGGAAAAGAATAACCAAAAATCGAAATTCGATAGAAAACAGCTGACGGATTTTTCGACTCAAAAATGGTCGATTGAGTTTAAAAAATGTGTCTACTTGCAATAAGTAAAAATAAACAATGATGTCCATTCTTAGTTTTAGTTCATACTTGCCAAAAATTGTCGCAAATACCTAAAAATCACTCATGCGCAACTTTGAAACCAGTAACTGTCAAGACCTAAAAAAATTGCTGCTCAATAAATCGATGAATTCTTCATGATTTTTCCAACCTCGAAAATTGCTCAAAACTCCTCCAAACTTGTCTAAAAAAAAGAATCCCCCTCCACTTGTCATGGGCCTCTTAAAATTCACAATGGGCGACAGCATGTGCTCTCAATTAATCTGCGCAGTCGTCCTTGTTCCTCCTATGCGCTCTATGTTACGAGTTCTCAAAATTGCTCAAAAACTATAAGTGCCTAGTGATTACGTTTGATAATGATCATCTCGTGACACTAAAAAATTTTCTCCCAAAATATTGTCAAAAAAGCAAAGTAGAAAATTTCAAACTTTGTTTCATAACCTCAAAAATGAATTTATCAAACGCCCTTCTTCGTCAGTTAAATCCGCGAAGTCGACCCCCAGGTCAGGCGGTCCTCACCAGCAGTCGACTATATTTTGGGTAGAGTATTTTCGATTTTTTTTTACATTTTTCTCTCTTGTTGTTGGATTAAAATGAGGGAGAAATTGTTTTGTGCAAAGTGCGATTATTGGCCGAGACATAAGCGCATTTTTGAACAGAATGACATAATCAGTTTTTTTGTCATCGAGCGGTAAAAGAGCGCGTGTTATAATATGAAAATACAGAAATGAGAAATAATTACCTATATATATCAACAAAATGTTTACGTTTAATTTTTGGAGCACTTTTGCGCAATTTTTTCAAACCGAAATTGTCGGAAATTTTCAAAAATTCCCGGGTTTTTTCTCAATTTTTTTTCACAATATTCTGAATTTTTTCAGTAATTTTTCAATACTTGCTGAAGACATTACATTTTTTATTTTTTATTTTAATGTCTGTACAATTTTTGGAGCATAGTTTTGTTGTATACAATTATTTCCCCTTTCCAAAATGTCTCAAACTGTTTTAAAAAAGACAATTCCAATTCATCCAAAATTTACTGAAATTTTCAGAATTTAAAAATATAGCAACATTTTGCAAATTTTCAATTTCCAAAAAGTTGCGAAAATTTGCAAAATATTTACTTATCAAAATTCCAAAAAAATTACATCTAATTTGTTTTTTTTCCTTATCAACTTTCAAACTTAAACAATCAAAATTTAGATGTTTTGCAATTTTGCAATTTTCCGAAATTTTCAATATTTTTCCCAAAATCTCCGAAATTAATTTTTTTTTCACTTCTGGCTTCAGGTATAGATTTTACAGTAAAAAAATTGGCACGTGGTTCAAGGACCAGAGTTTGGAGGTATCCAAGGCTTGCACCCGGCAATTGGAGTTCATAGTGGCGCAGAGGGTGCGCAGGAGTCTCCAGCTCTTTCACCTGTATTCCCGAATTTGGGATGAGGTAGCCCTGAAGGAGTTCCTGCGGATATGGAGACGTAGGATGAGACGGGACTTGGTGATGGGGTGCGTGGGAATGGGGCTATTTAGCTGGGATCAAGACAGAATCGATGAAGAGGAGTTATACAGTTACTCCGAGGAAATTGAGGAGATCCAGAGGCTCAGAGAGGCCACTGTTGTCTGCGAGGATTGCAAAATGCGACTCGTCATTGACAGAGAAATGGCGGGGGTCGATTATTGCAGGTGAAGATTCCCTTCATTGGATCCTTTCAGATACAAGTCAGCCGGAGTCACTAAAGTGCAAATTTTTTTCGCAGCATTTTTCTCTAAATTTCTGAGATTTCAGAATTTTTTTATGGCACATATATGCATATATATATTTCTTCCTTGTTCAGAAATTTCAGAAATTTTGGAAGAGATTTACGATGCAAGATGACCACCATTGTGGGCCTTGCGTCACATGACCAAAAATGTGCTCTGACGCAAAACCGTTGAATGCAAGAGACAAAACAGTCAATTTTCTATCTCGTCTTTGCTAGTGCTTTCCGACGCATTTGTCCGCATGATGAACGGAGCAAGTATTCCGATTGCTCTTGCCGCAGCGCTTTTGCAGTGTCCAACTTCCATTGCGAAACAGAATTTTTTTTTTAATTACCTGAATTTAATATGTCGTAACTATGCCATATATATCACGGATTGTCACCGGTTGGACTATTCGCCATTTGCGACACGAAATTTTGAAACTATGCGACACGTGGTAACAGCGCTTAGAATTTTTATACTACGTGTCTGGTGATACCACGAGCGCTGCGCCGCTCTTCTCGTTGCGCACTTTATTTAGAAATTGATATATAATTATTCTGCGATTATGAGATGGAATAGTAATTTCGAAATAGCAGACACATCAGTTGAGGATATCATAAATTCTGATTGCACAATTCACCATATTGGTTTTATGGGTTTAAAAAAAATCGGACAATGTCAAAAATGTTGAACTTTCAAAATGTCCAGAATTAAAAAAAAAAAAAAAAAAAAAAAAGTTGCAGAACAAAAAATTCAAAACAGATTTCCGATACCTGATTTCAGGTGCAAGGACAAACAGTCCAAGACTGAGGGCGAGTGGCAGCCATTTGTTGAGGGCAGGGACATGCTGATCTGGAGGAGAGAGGAGCCAGACACTGGAGGACTATTTGCGTATAAGGTCTTCGGCAGCTTTTCGGACGTTACCGCTGATGATTTTTTGAGGGTCCAGGTAGATGTTGATTACAGAAGAGAGTGGGACACAACTGCCAAACGATTGGAGATTATTGACAGCGATCCTGAGACTGTTTCGAGTGAGAATCAGAGGAGTGACGTCATCTACTGGGAAATGATATGGCCGGTAAGAGTTACATGTTCCAAAAAAATTTTAATAATTTCCCAATTTAGTATTTCCTGGAAATTACGGAAATAAAAAAAAATTATATTTTGTAGGTTTGGTACATTTGGGAAATTCCCTATTAGAGGGTGCTCTGAATTTTGTCCTTCTGAAAATGATTTTCCATTTTGTTTTGCAGAGACTTTTCTCGAACAGAGACTACGTCTATCAAAGACGATGGGTGCTTGATAAAGAAAAAGGGATTGTGGTGATTGTCAGCAGAGGAATCCAGCATCCAGATGCACCAGATAGACCAGACACTTATCGTGTAAATTCCTATTGGTCATATATGGTCATTAAACCGTGTAATGATTTCAACAAGCCTGGAATTGAGTTTGGTCTTACGTATTTCGAGGACCCAGGTGTCAATATACCGTCAGCTGTTAGGTCCTGGGTAGCAGTTAGTGGTGAGCCATATTTTTTTCTCTTTTTTTATCTAGATCTAATGCTGAAATCTATTTCGGGAGGCAATTGGTCAATGGGTTTAGGTCGATCGATTTTTTGCGAAATATATAGAGAGTTGATTTTTTACGTTCTATATCTATGCATTGGCAGTGAGACAAACAATTATGGAGAGCGTTAAAACATTTTGTTCTTTGACAATTTGAATTTCTCAAATTTATCCTTTTTTTTTAATACAATTTTTCAAATTCTTTAATTTATGCAGATTTGTGAATTTATAAAAGTTTTGAATTCTCAATTTTTGAAATTTCTAAAATTCCTGAAATTCTCGAAATTTCAAAATTTTTTGCAACTTGTTGGAAAACTGGTGAAACTTTTTTAATTTTTGATTTATTTTTGCATTTTTGAAGTTTTTGAAATTTTTGAAATTGTCGAAATTTTTTGAATGTTTGAAATTCTTGAAACTTTTGTAAAAAAAAAATTAAATAAATAATGAGTTTCGAAACTCTCGGAGTATGAAAACAAAAAAAATAAATAAGAAAGGTTCAGAATTTTCGGATTCTTTAGTTTTCTATTTTGTAATACAAATTTAAACTTTGTATTTTTTTTGCAATTTTTAAAACATTGGAATTCCCCAAAATTTTCTTCTTTTGGGTAAATCAAGCGAAAGAGAACGTTTAAAATGGCACTGTGATTTTTCATGTGAGACCTGTGTAAAAAAAGGCCTAGATCAATAAATTTTCAATTTTTTTTGCAGGCCTCCCAGACTTCCTGAACAAGATGCGCCAAGCGGCGAAGGATTACAAGTCCTACATAGCGAAAAAGTTAGAAAAGGAAGTGATGGCTTCCCAGGAAATTCTGGAGGCGGAGAAGTGCGAAGAGGTGAAGAGTGAGCCGAAAAAAACTGCAGAAGCCCAAACTCAGACCGATGAAGAGATTATAACTCGGCCAGATACTTCCAAGTCCCCGCAAGAAACCCAAAATCTCAACTTGATCAATAGGGTCGATCAATGCAGTGGAGTGACCTCAGTCAGTGAACAGGATGATTTGCATGAACAGAGTGAAAAAGAAACCAGCTATCTTAGATACTTTTTCTTGACGAGACTGTTTGCATGACAATTGTACACATTTTCGTCGCCCAATTTTAACTGTGGCGATGAAAATAGCCCGGACCTTTTGCATACTGAACAGACTCGTAGGCCTGTAACACCTTCGGGTGGAGAGTAGGTTTTTAGGACGCTAGTTCGATGGGTGATTAGAGCAAAAGGGATTGGAAGGATTATTGAAGTGTTTTGTAAATTTGACTTTTTGGGTTTTTATAAATGATAAATTTTTTAAAAATTTTCTCACTTTAAGAATATGCGAAAATTTGAAATTTGACACAGATTTACTCTCTTGAATTTGGATTTTTTGAAATTTTTGCAATGGAAAAAAATTACAATTTTGGAAAACTTTGCAATTTTGAAATTTTTTGTAAAAATTTGAGAAATTGGGAAGTTTTGACCAATTAATTTTTTTTTAGTTTTGTAATTTTGAGAATATAAAGAATTTAGAGTTTGAAACAATTTTACATTTTTGAATTCGGATTTTTTTTTTATTTTTGAAGTGGAAAAAAATAACAATTTTGAGAAGATTTTAAATTTTGAATTGTTTTGTAAAAATTTTAAAAAATGGTAAAACTGGAAAAATTCAACAATTCGAAATACCTCATTTCACTGCTCCAGCCTCGACTTTTTGCTCTGAAACATCGACTTTGCGATTGAACGAATTGAAAAATAACTGTAACATTATTTTTACTAAACTTCAGAAGAGAATTAGTTTAATATCCAAATGGAGAATTCCTGAAAAATTAGTTGAAGTAGTCGAATGAAATGACTTTATGAACTCGATCAATTGAATTCGATTGATATAATCAATCAACGATGCAATTCAATGTGACGTCAATTTGTGGACCGAAATTGACGTTTTTTTGGAGACATCACAAATGTTAGATTTTGTAATTGCAAATGTTTTTTTTCTGTTGACTCACCGATTATAGATTATTGTACATAAATTCGGTGTTGTATAAATGTTGAAACGTTGTACATGAGCCCCCACGCACACTGTTATTACGAGCAATCTGTAAGATGACGTGCAAATATTAATACATGAATTTTAAAATAATTTGGTAATGCTTATTATTGTTGTTGCAATTTCTGTGAGAGGCATAATTGAGTATAACGAAATGGTGAAACTGAGTTACTGTATTCATGGATAGCCTCGATTTTCGTTGAATATCTCAGAATCTAGGAGAATTGAGCGAAACTTTATCAGACCTTTTTTGTAGAACAGAATAGTCTCTACAAAAAGTTCTTCATGAAACTTTTCCCATCTCTCCTCACTTCTGAACTATTCATGAAATACAGATCCTTTTTTCATCCACAGGATTTTGAAATTTTGGACAATTTCCAGTTTATAAATGTATACCGACGGCTATGGCCGAGTGGCTAGATCTTTGGCACACGAGGTCCACGGATCGAGTCCCCGCTTGGGGACTCTCCGATTGGTATAGTAGAGTGGAATTGTCCAGCACTCGAATTCATAGGGATTCATAGTCGAACGGCAGTTTCGTCAAAGAAACGGCTGTACAAATTGAGGTTTTCCGTGGTTTTCCTTCAATTGTAGATCAACCCAAGGAATGTAAAGTCTGGTAGGCATTGCATTCATTGAGTCAAACTAAGTGGATGCTGTACAGTTTGGGAAGAATTCGGTTTCCATCTCCACCGTGGGAGGGTCGCCACATATGCGTGTAATCTCATCGAAGCGTAAAATAAAAAAAAAGTTTATAAATGTCGAAGTTTTCAACATTTGAGAAAGTCAAAAAAAGTTTTTGAAAATTAAGTTTCTCAAATTTGCAAGATCAAATTTTCGTTCTGGATTCGAAAATATCAACATTTTGGTGTTTTGTTTTTTTTTTAATTATTAAGCATTGAAGCCATACAGCTTATTCTGCATCATATACAATCACGTTTACATGAATTCATACATGTGGTGAAGTACTTATTTTACTACAAAAATATGATTTTAACATTTTGTTTAATTTCAAACTTTCAATTTTCCAAAAAATTCGGATAATTTACATTGAAAGCAGAAAAATTACCCATTTCAAGAATTTCAAACTTGAAAAACGTGCAGAATTTTTTATCAGATTTTTAGATTGACAGGGATTCATGGGATAATATCGAAAACAAAATTTTTCATAAAATCGCCCTATTTATTGACTCACTTCCATGTTGTTTTCAATTTTTATGACAAGTGTATATAACGAAGAAATAAATTGAACTTAAAAAGAGGGAACATTTAACAATAAATATTGTACATATACAATCCAATTGATGAATTCACTTGAATCAAGAAAATTGATTCGAATGTGACATACATTCTCAGTAATTTTAGTAAAAGCCACAACATTGTAATTCATCACTTGACTATTTTTCTTCCCTTTTTTTCAGCTTTTAACAATTTTTTTTTTTTGCTCTTCGTTTCCCTAGTGATCATTTTTCCTTATTAGTTGCATTTAAAAAAAACCCTAAATGCAACGAATGAGTTGCATTCAGGGCTTAAAATTAAATTCTACTTTCGATCCTTTTTTAGTTCCTAAATTTTCGAAATTAAAGAAGGACTAAAAAATTTGGAAACTTACAAAAGTAAAATTTTCAAATATTACAACTTGATAACTTTTCAAATTCTAATAATTAAAAATTCTGTTTGATTTTTGGAATTGCAATGATGCATAATTAAAATCATAGAATATAAAAAAAATCCAAAGAAATCCAGTATTAAGAATTTACAAAATTCTAATAATTCTAATGCTAATTTTGAAAAGTCGAAAATTAATAAAAATTACAGAAGTATACTCAAATTTAAAAACTGAATATTTTTTTTAGCATTTTTTAGATTTTTTTTTTATTTCATGATTTTTTCATATCGATAAATTGTTCAACATTTTTTTTCTCAATATTTTGATCTTCTGATTATTTATGAAGTCGTCTAAAAAATTTCTCAAAAAGTACGCAGTATATTAACATCGATTAACAGAAGTTATTTTGATTAATTCTCGCGGAGAAAAATGAGTCTTTCCATCAAGAACTCGACAAATAGGTGGTTGAAGCTTCACCAGGGATATATTCTAGGCAGAATTAAATTTTTCCTAGGTTTAAAAAAATTATAGAATATATATATACAGTCACAACTGTCCAGGCTTCGATGGGGTTAATTAATTTTTCAAAAAAAAATTCTTTTGAATTTATAATCAGTCTTTTTCAATGCTGTTATCAATATTGATTTGGGAAAATGAGTCGTCTGGGGAGTCCGGAATGCTCAAAAAAATGTCATCATTCTCTTCATCTAGAAGGAATGATATTTCTACAGGGAGGGGCATGGAATTTGATCTGTAACCTGGACAATCCTCTTCGTCGTGACATTTTTGGTAATAAACTTTCTCACGAAGATCTACGACGAAGTAGATGTTGTTGCTCTTATGCTGGCGGTTGACGTGGGCGCAAAATCTGTGAATTAGAGCATTTGAAAAGTTGAAGAAAAATGGAAACTGGAGAAGCTTGAAAAAATAACTGAGAATGTTTGACACATTTTCAAAAAATGGTTTTTTCTTGCAATTTCGAACAATAACAAAAATCTTGGCAAATGTGAAAGATTTTGAAAATCTAGGAATTTTTTGCTGATTATTTAAAAAATTGAAAATTTCTACAGGTTTCACAATTTTCCAAATTTGAGAGATTCAAAATTTGAAAAAAATATCAGAAAATTTCAAGCTTTCAAAAATCGAAAAAAAGGAATTCATAAATTTTGATAATTCCATAATTTTTGTGTTTTATTTTTCTTCATTTCGAAGTTGTTAAAAATTCTTGAAAATTTGCAGTAATTTTTCAGAAAACCGAAAAAAAAATTCCAAATTTTGAACAATTTGACAAACATCGAAAAACCTTAAATTCTAAAGATCATTCTCACCTGTTGCCTAAAATTTCGTAAATGATGATTTTGGTTGACTCAAAGTACGCGCAGCATCTGACGTAGCCAGGCTGGACCAGTTTCCCGATGAACCTATCAACGAAAGGAAACGGCGATTCAGTCGCCTGGTCATTTCGCTGAGTTAGACACCTGTGATTAGGCCTGATTCCACTCGGGAATTTTTCCACTTCCGCACAAAGATTTTCATTGAACTCGAGAAGAGTAAAACAGCTCTGATCCGGAAAAAATGATATGAGCGAATCCAAAAAAAGTCCCAAACTCTTATCCTTGCCCTGGTCCGCGGGTTCGTAATTGCAATCGTCAGCCAATTCCAAATGTGACAATTTGCCCCACTTTGTAGCCTTATACACCCGAAAATGCCTGTTTTTGGAATATACCATAGTGTCCACAAACATTTTTTTGCCTTTGTCAGTCTCGATGAAAAGAGCCTCCAAGTCTTTCATGGAAAAATAACTTAAAACCTGCAAATTTTTGAAATATTAGAATTTCGCCAAAATCTTGAAAAATTTCGACATTAAAAAATTTTCCAGATATTTCAAATATTTCAACAGAATATCATATTGTTGAAATTTTTCGAATTTCTGGAATTTGTATTCAATTTTTGAATTTTGTTTGAAGTTACTGAAGGTTTTACATATGATCTAAAAATTGTTAAAGCAAGCTCGTCTCTCCCAATACAAATGTTGAGTGTGTAAGATATTAAAGTTGATCGCTATTGTCGTGTTGCTGAAGAAAAGTACCTCGTGGAAGGCCGACCCTTTGGACTTCAAGTACTCATCGATCTCGTGCACGACACTCTTGACGAATCTCCCCGCATGGAGGTTGTGTTTAAAGGCCACTTCTTGAGTGCAAAAAATCAGATGTCTGCTGAATTTAGTGCTCGTCGTCGAGTCGAGGTTGATGACGTTCTTATCGGTGCAGTCTATGTGCCAGTACTTCTTGAGGAAGGCGCAGATGATATTGAGGAGGGTCAAGGTCATAGACGGTCCATCACTGTCCGGGTTCATAGATGGATTGAATTCCAAATCTAGGTAGAGCCAACAGGGAGCACCAGCTGGTATTACCTTTAAGGGGGAGTTGTCAGAATTAAAATACTGTTCAAAGTACATGTTTAACGTGCTGTTCTAGATAGGTTTATCTAGTTTTTTCTTTAATTTTTGCAGTTGTGATTCTTAGAATGTATCAGACCATCTTTGTAATTTTTTTTATATTTAAAGAATTTTTTAATTTGTTGATAATTTTTTCCAATTTGCAAAATTGGAAATTTGTAAACCCAAAACTGTAAATTTGATAAATATGCCCAAAAATTTGTAAATTTTTGATACTAAAAAATCTCATTGAAATTTTCACTTTGAAAATTTACTTAACAAATTATTTTTTTTAGTTGTGAAGTTTTTGAAATTAATGAAACGAAATTTGACTTCGTGATCTGATGATATGAATGGAGTTAAAAATCTTCCAAGTTTAGTGTGGCGTAAAATTTGGGTTGGTTCAATTACCTCGTAAGTGCATCTCTCTTCCGGATGCTGTTTCATGAATGAGTGCCAGTAAACTTCTGGATGTGCTACGAGGAAAATTCTGCGGCCATCGTTGGCGTGATCCTGATAAACAAATGTGCACAGGGGATCGTGTTTTGTGCTGTGCTCGCGAGCTGCCTCGAGGGCATCCACCTATAGATAATAGTTTAGCATTATTACTGTAATTTTGTTTATTTTTTATGTTTGCAGTTTCACCCAATTTTGAAATTTGGAAAAATTTTATATATTTTCAATTTTTGAAATCGTTGAAATTAATTTTTTTTCCATGGACATTTTTTTTTTTTTATCTTTTGGAGTTTTTGGAATGTTCAGTTCTCATTTTCTTGATAATTGAAAATTTTTGACAACCCTGAGGTTCTAAATATTTGCAATAAAAATTAAAAATGCATCTTACAATTTTTGAAGTTTTGAGAATTTTTCTACATTTTTTTTGAACCTTCTTTTTTCCAAATTTTTGAAATTGTTAAATGTATAAAAAGTCCTTCACAATTTGAAAAAAATTCACATTTTTGCCACATGACTTTTTTTACAAAATTTTCTCAATTTTTGAATTTTGGAAATTTTTTCGCCATTTTACAAATTGAAAAAAAAGTTCTATACTTTAAATTTTCAAAAATTTCAAATTTTTTTCACACGATGTTTTGCAAAATTTTCCAAATTTTACTTTTCGAATTTTTTTTCCATTTTACAAATTGAAAAAAAAAGTTCTATACTTTAAATTTTCAAAAATTCCAAATTTTTTTCACACGATGTTTTGCAAAATTTTCAAAATTTAACTTTTGGAATTTTTTTTTGAATTTTAGAAATTGGAAAAAAAAAGTTCTATACTTTAAATTTTCAAAAACTCCAAATTTTTTTCACACGATATTTTGCAAAATTTTCAAAATTTTACTTTTGGAATTTTTTTTTCCATTTTAGAAATTGGAAAAAAAAAGTTCCATACTTGACAATCTTCAAAAATTTCACTCTTTTTTCACACAATTTTTCGCAAAATTTTTTCAATTTTTGAGTTTTGAAAATTTTTATGCCATTTTAAAAATGGGAAAAAATTCCAAAAATTGACTTAACATTACGCCTAAATCTATGGAATAACAAATTTGGAAAGTTGGCCCATATTTTTTGTTAACTCCAAAACACCTGTTTATAATATCTTTCCCAAAAAGTTGAGGGGCCCAGTAAAGTTCCTTTGACTGTAGGTTTAAATCTGCTGGCTGCCCTCAGTAGCAAACGTCGTTTTTGGCATTTTTCCTCAATATCCTCGAGCTTTTTTCTCATTTCAATACTCTTGGGATAAAAATTCAGGGGTTTTATCGGAGTAAGTGTTTCCGTCGTCATTTTTGAAATATCCTTCAACCAACTTAATTCCAGTTCACTATTTATTATACACAATTTTATTTCCACTCCTCCCGAGTACCAACTCGATAGCAAGTGTTTGCGTTGCGAGCCCGCCAACGACTATCGAACGAGTCCAAACCCGTTTGAAATAATGGCACATGAGAAACGTTTGAATCGATAATGTAGGAATCGATATTCAACTGTATTTTACCGACAGTGTGGGCTGAAATCGATTTTGCTAAGTGTTCCCGCCAAAAACCAATTCCCAAGTTCACAAGTTCCCGCCACCTATCCTTCCTTATCTGAGTTCGATCTCGATTCCGATAATCGATTTATTTTCTTGATTGAAACTCTCATATATATATATATATATATATATAAAGAGATAGAGACTACAATGATCAACAGAACGGTTGCGCGCGCATTTCAGCGTGACAGACTTCGAAATAATCGACATATATCGCACATTGTCCTTTTTAGAATAGGATGACAGTTGTTTATGTAGTTATTGAAAATCATATACACACAATATTCTTTGACGTTCTGTTAATTTATTAAGTTTCGAGTGTTGTACATATTCTGTCCAGTATTGACAAATTCTATATGCGCGCGATAATTACAGAAAAACCAAAAGATACTTGCACCAAATTGGAAAACTGAAAGCTCTCATTTTGTTCGGAGTCAATGATTAACAGTATCTTCAATTTCAAAAAATATATTGTTACTTCAAATGTCAAATTGTAATTCAGCGCGCGAAGCGCGCATTCGGGCTTGTACAAATAAGGGCCCATGACTAAATTTATTAACTTCCAATTGCAGATTGCAGTTATACAAAATGGCGAAAAATGGCGCGCGCAGGTGGGAGTAATTTGAATTCATCAACAGTCAATTACAGATCGCCGATGAACCTCTCATCGTCTCATGCAGCAGCGATCAATCGACGCGAGGATCAACTGGGCATCCACTCCGAAGTCCATTGATGATGGTAATATCACCCGATCGAGCGAATATCAATGAGCGATCTCAAAAGTCCTTTTTTGTATCGCGACCATCAATCATCTCTCATCAACTGTAGATTGGTCGAAAAACCATCAACTAACTCAAGACAGGTCTGAAAAAAATTGTTTCTGCTGGGAAAAGTTAATGGGAAAATTCATAAATTATTGCTAGAATTATATTTCCGTTATGAGATAAGTAGATAAATGCACTTTACGGTTTTGCGGTACTCCGGTAGCTTTGGTTTTTGATGAATAGCTCAGCATCTAGGGAAATTGAGACAATCTTTATGGGAACTTTTTTTTAGAGCTAAATCGGCTCTACAGAAAGTTCTATATAAACTTTTCTCCCCGTCTCTTCAGTCCTGAGATATTCGTGAAAAACTAACGCGGCGGTGGACTTCAGAGCGGTATTTTTGCTAATCTTTGAACGAAACAAATGGGTCCTTTACACAACATTTAAAGCTTTTTAAAAAAATTGTAACGTAATTTTTTTTTTTGGACTAAAAATTGTATTTGTCCACTTTTTTTTCGATCAACTCTATTTAGAAATTGAAACCTCCAAACCTTGTGACTTACCGGCTATTCTGAAAAATTGTGTCATAATCACTCGAGTGTTGTAAATGCAGTTTTTTTCCCCGGATTCAAACCACTTCCGCTGTTGTATCCTTTCGGTTATTCAGGTTTCAAAACTCATTCGGCACGAAAAGGCGCGGATGGATTCTGGGAAATCATTTGGATCTAAAACTAGTTTTTGAGGGATTAGTTGATTCATCAATTTTCGCCGTTTTAACTTCGTTTTTTTTGTATTTATACGCTGTTTCAGTTTGATGAGGTAGAACTGAAGTTGTTTATTCATCAGTTGAATAGTCAAGAAAAAAAATTACGCGCAATGCAAAATATAAATTGCTTCGGAATCAATAATCGTTTAGATAATACATAATGCAATGATATGAATGAACCAAAAACTTTTCCCAAAATTCAGAAAAATTGTAAATCAAAAAATTTATTAAATTTTTAAAAATTAAATTTTTTTTGAAAATTTAAAAAATTTCCAAAGTTTTTTTTTTATATTTATTTAAAGTGGACTCAAGTTCAAAAGTTTGAAATTTTTTCTTAAATTTCAATTTTTTTTAAATTTGAAAAAACGTTGAAACTCATTATGATAAATTCCTGAGGAATCTCATGGGAATTCTATGGGGATCCTATGGGGTTCTCATGGGAATTCTATGGGGATCCTATGGGGTTCCCATGAGAAATTCTATGGGAATCTTGTGGGGACTTTATGGGGTTTTCTATGATAAACCCTGTTGACATCTTATGGGGCATTATAGGGATTTCTCTATTCTATGGGAATCCCATGGAAAAAATCCTATGGGGAATTTTATGGGGATTCTATGGAGATTACTATAATAAAACCGATGGGATTTCTGTAGGAACCCTGTGGGAATTATTATGCAAAATTCTATGGGGAATTGAGGGACATTTCTGTGATAAATTCTATGGACATCTTATGGGAATTTTATGGGGATTTTCGTATGGGAATTTTATGGAATTTCTATGGAAATTCGTATAATAAAACCTATGGATTGTTATGGGAATCCTATGAGAATTTTCATGAAAAATTCCATGGGAATCTCATTGGAATCCCATGGGAATTTCTGTGAATAAATGTTATGGCAATTCCATGTACATTCCTATGGTAGATTCTCTAAGAATCTTATAGGAATTCTATAGGGTATCTCATAATGAATTCTATGGGAAATGGCTATGGGGAAAAAATCGCACTTCTGCTATTTTTGTAGGAAGAAATTGAGATAAAATTGTCCAAATGGAAGTTATTGAAGTAGGAAGAGAAGTAAAAGGTGGCACTGTGGAAGAGAGTAGGAGATTTCATTGGACATTTCTTCGCCCGGGCGCTCTTGTCTCGGACAATTTTTTTCTTCTATCGCACATTACAGTCGTTGTTCTGACAGCTACCAAGTCAGTCCAATTGTGCGGGACTTTGTGACTCGATTGTGGTGGATATAGATCGTAGAATTTTTTATTTATTTAATTCTTCATCATGGAAATTTACGTGTCCATTGGATTCTTACTCGCTCGTAAGTGCCATCGATTTTTTTTTCAAATCATTGAACAATTGCCGTGAAATTTGACAGAAAAAAAATCTAGGAAAATGAAAAGTTTTAATGGAAAATTTTACAGTAGTTGAAATTTTGGGAAATGGGAAGATGAAGTATTTGAAATGTTTTGGGAATTTCAAAAATTTGACTGTTTTTTTTAACATCTCAAAACATTGGAGACTTTTAAAAGATTTGGAAAACATTTAGAAAGATGGATTACAATTTGCATTATTGTAGAAAGTTTGAAGGAGTTTCAAAGATTTTTTTTTTAATTTTGAAAAAAAAGGAATTCTGAAAGTTTTGAAAATTTTAAGAATTTTGAAATTGCAGAGGGGAAATACACAGTTTTGACAATTTGGAGTCTCTAAATTCTGAAAATTGCAGGAGTATCACAATTTGAAGGAAAACCTTATGTTAATGTCAAAATTTGAAAATTCTAAAATCTTTGAAAGCATCGAAAATGAAAATTTCAGAAAATTTGGAAAATGAAAAAAATGCGAAATTCTGAAATTAAAAAGAAAACAAAAGTTGAAAGCACTCAAGGAAAAAACTTTAGTAAAACAGAGCAGTTTCATTATTTTGTGAGTTTTGAATTCCAAATGAAAATGCATCAATTAAAAAGGATAAACCTCATTCATTTTTCATGAAAATTTAATCACCACATTTTATGTTAATTGCTGATGTTAATTGCTGATAAATAAAATAGAAGGTCAGAAAATAGGCAAATAATTTTGTTTTGATAATGTGCAGAACTTTTCTATCATGCAAAAAAAAATTAATCACATATTTCGTTTAAGATAATTTTCTTTCAATTGGCGCGAAAAATAAATTGAATTTAAAATCTCAAAATACAAATTTCTTACAATGTTAAAAAATCAGAAAAATTAAAAAAAAAAATCCGTTTTTCTTCGCAATTTTGGAGACTAAAATTTCCAAAAAAATTTCGAAACTTGACAAAAAAAATTGATGATTTTTAAAAATTTTCCAAAACAAAAAACTTTAGATAATTTGAAAATTTTCCAAAAAATTTGAGGTTTTCTCGAATTTCAAAAATTTTGATGTTTTCTCGAATTTCAAAAATTTTGATGTTTTTTTTGAATTTCAAAAATTAGAAAAAAAAATTGGTACATTCTCAAAATTGGAAATTATTGTGATGAGTTTGAAGGTTTTTAAAAGGCCGTGACTTTTAAACATGTACGACATCGAAATGTGAACTACGTGAGTTCATTCATGAACATATGACAGTAGCATTTGCCCTTGGATTAGCCCAAGGGTTCCAGGTAGATCCCGGCACAGGCCTAGAGTCATAAAACCCCATATTTCAGCCATAAGGTCCTCGCGATATAAATCGCTCGTGCCTGTTTATAGTCACTTACAGAATACTTTGCAGTCGTAAAGGCGCTGGAATTAATTCCGAACGCCAATTAACTATTTAATCTATTAAAAGACTGACAAAAAAGAGTGCATTTTCACGTGCGCATTACTCAACTTTTTATCCCGGTTTTCCTTTCAAGTTTTTCCACTCATTTTATGATTCTTTTATGGGATTATCCGAAATCTTTGGGGTTGAAAATTATTTTGACAATGCCCAAAGGTCACGTTTTAGTAATTTTGAAAATTTCGACAATTTTGAAGTTTTCAATTTTTTGCGAAATATTCTCAAAATTTTAATTTTTTTCTTGATTTTTTCTGTGGAAAATTTTTCAATAATCGGAGAATCTTGGAAAATTGCGCAATTTTTTACAATTTTTTCAATTTAAAAAATTTGAAAAACTTGAAAAATTTTGAAAAATTTGAAAAGTTTGAAAAATTCGAAAAATTTAAAAAATTTGAAACGGTTGAAAAATTTGAAAAATTTGACAAAAATTATAAAAATTTGAAGAATTTGATAAATTTGAAAAATTTGATAAATTTTAAAACTTTGACAAATTTGAATAATTTAGAAAATTTGGGAAATTTTCATGTTTTTTTTCCAGTTGGTAAATTTTTTTTTTGCAATTCGTAAAATTCAAAAAAAAAAAAGTAATTGTGAAAATGTTCAAAATTTCCCAATTCGCCATTTTTTAAAAACATTTGAAGAGAACCAGAAAATACTGTTCCCATTTTCTGATGTTCGTTCTTGATTATTCAAGTTATGCGATTAAGCTCAAATGACATACGCGTTAAATAAAAATCGTAATTGAATCTTTAGCGTGATCCGTCGCGCTTGCCCTGAAAATGATCGTTGATGTTCATTTTTTCGCTGTAATGAGAATGGGACACCTCCACCAAGGTGAACTTGACTTTTCAGGCGGGGGGGGGGGGGGGGGGGGGGGGCGAAAAAAAAGAATATTTATAACGGTTCAAGCAAACTAGAAATCTCTTCTCATTGTCTCTCCCGCGCTGGAGATGCAACCGATTCCTCATGTCCCGTTGACACGCTAATTACGTGCACTGTATACGACTCGTGAACAACTTCCGGTCAACCGATCGCAAGGCATTTCATTCAGTTTCTTTCATAGTTGCACATATCCTCTTTTTGTTCTCTTAACTAAGTTTAGAAAAATTATGTTCTTTTAACTAATTTTGCCGATTCTGAAAAAATTGCCGATCGGGAACATAAATCCCCGAATCGGGGATGCCAAGATCCCCGAATAAGGGAAATTTATATTGGGCATATTTATATCCCAAATCGGATTTCGCAATATATAGTCGATTTTGTATTTTGGAAAATTTCATTCGCGGATATCTTATCCCCGCGTTGGATAAGATACATTCAGATCCGCGGATCGAGGATATATATATATATATACGGCTGAGTAAGAGATATTATATGAACGAATTTGTTCAGTTGAAAATTAATAAAACCAAAAATGACTCCATATGGAGGATATCTAATTATCGTCTCTGAAATTAGTGACTTCTCTAACGATAAAATAATTGACCATTCCGTTAACATAATCATAGGAAATAATTTAAAAAATTTTTTCTTGCAGTTTCGCCTATTGTTTCGGAACATTTGTGATTACACGAAGCATATTTTCGAAATTTTTTTCTCTCTCAATTTCTGATATTGGAATTAAATTTTTGATAGTAGAAAATTTTGGAATTTTTGAAATTTTGAACATTTCAAAAATTTTGAAAGTTTCAAAAATTTTGAAAATTTCAAAAATTTCGAAATTGAAACTTTTTGAAATTTCGAAATTATTTTTTTCTTTTTTGCAAGTATTGGAAATACGAAGTTTTAAAATTTTTTGTTACGTTTTTATAGATTGATTTAAAAACATTGGTTTTTGAAATTGCGACAGTGCTGAAAAATATTATAATAGACTATAAAATATTCACTTATCGATCCTAAAATGAGTCTCTAATGATAAAATAATTTCTTCGCCCATTTCTTGAACATAATCGTCGGAAGTAATTTCTCCATTTTTTTTTGGCAATTTCCGTCCTCTTTTTCGGGTTTAAATTCGCGATATGAGCGAACATCGCGCAGCAAAAAGTGTGGTCAATAGCGAATTACATTGTAGAGCAATTTTTTTCCACTACTTTGTAACGTAATGGGTTGCGTGTTTAATAAAAATGAGAGTAATCACTGAATCAGTCGCGATTTTTGCGCGATCAAAGGTCGCGGACACAATTACCGATAAATATCATATGCGAATCGCACCTAAAAAAATGCGAGAAAAATGAATTCGCGACAAATAGTGGAACGTCTGAACAATCATCCAATCTTTGACACTTTTGGACATTTTCTATAAAATTTTGAAACGTTTGAGATTTTCCAAAACTTGTTTTTTTTTTATGTGAGCGTTATCAATTTCCCAATAGTAATTTTTTTTCAATTTTTCTAATTTTTTTGGATTTGTCAAATTGTTACAATTTTTTCGATTTTTAAAATTTTAAAAATTTTTCAATCTTTTTGCCAATTTTCAAAATATTTGAAGTTTTCAACATTTTTAAAATTTTCAAAATTTTTGAACTCTTGAAAATTTTTAAAATTTTTAAAATTTTTGAAATTTTTAAAATTTTTGAAATTTTTAAAATTTTTGAATTTTTTAAAATTTTTGAATCTTTGAAATTTTTTGAAATTCTGAAAATTTTTTAAATTTTTTGAATTTATGAACATTCTTGAAATTTTTTAAATATTCAAAAAATTTCAAATCTTTTAAATCTCTGGAATTTACGAAATTCAAAACTCTATAAATCTTGAGAATCCCCAAGCCTCTCGAGATAGTTTTGAGATAAAAAAGTTTGGAAATTTTGATTATTAAAAAAATTGTTATGTGGACATGAATAACAATTCCACAAAATTGATGACCATGGATTAAGACAATTTGAAATGGCACTGAATTGAAGTTAATATTCCTTATACCTCCGGATGAAAAATTATGTAATTCGCAATTGCACCCACATTCCGTCATATGTCATATATATATATGTAGGAAAAAAATAACGAAATTAGGATAATCGCGATATTTGAGATATCCTTCACCCAGTTGGGTGAATCTCGTGTGTCATCAAGTGGAATGGAGAACGGACACTGGATACCACTAATTATTGATTATTATTGATTGTCTTCCCGTATATCCACTTATGAAAAAGTCCGATGGGGTTGCTATAAAAATTCCATAGGTTTTCTTTTGGAGCGGTCTATCGTTTCCGAAAATTTTCAAAAATCCAATATTTCCAAAATTTTCAAAATTGCTAAAATTTCCTAAATTTCCACAATTTTCTAAATTTTAAAAATTTCCAAAATTTATAACATTTTCGAAACTTTCCAAATTTTCAAAATTTTCAAAATTTTCAAAATTTTCAAAATTTTCAAAATTTTCAAAATTTTCAAAATTTTCAAAATTTTCAAAATTTTCAAAATTTTCAAAATTTTCAAAATTTTCAAAATTTTCAAAATTTTCAAAATTTTCAAAATTTTCAAAATTTTCGAAATTTTTCAAATTTTTAAAAAAATTCAAATTTTCTCAATTGAAAAGCTTTCGTAGACCTTCTATCGCTATAAATCAGTGATCCTATTTTTGCCAATCTCTGCAGAGCTTTTAAAAAATACAGAAAAACGGATTTTAAATTGTTTGCTTGTCTTTTCAATTTTCTCGTGTTTTCGCGTGCTCCAGTTGATTTGCGTGACTGCAGTCGTCATATTTTATTCACATTCACGACTATCACGAGCCCCCGTCTGGACTCATTTACTTTTAACGTACGGTCTATCTTTACCCGGTTTTGTTGACTGGTGCAATTTGAGTCGACAAAATTAGGCGAATGACGAGCGCACGTGGAATACGTCATTATCCGGGGTTCGTCCTTTCGTCAATTAACGAAGAAAAGTCAATGAACATTTACCGTCAGATGCTGTCACAAGTTATCACACATGAATCCAAAATTACGCGCAAATTATCAAATAGGCGGGCCAATAAATCCGACTTTTTTCAATTTTTTTTTTTGGCGCGAAATTTTTGAACCCGAAAATTTTTGTTTGTGATAAAACATTTTCGAAATTTTGAGATTTTTAAAATGCTGATTTTCTTTTGAGCTAATATTTTTCGGAATATTTTTTCTTTTGCTCAAAATTGTGAAATTCAAAAGCTGATTAATTAATTTTTTTTTGTAAATTCCCGAAGAGAATTTTGGACAGCTTTAATGTTTTTTGACTTTTTGAAATTTTTGAAATTTTTTTTATTGATTTTTATGCAAGTAATAATTTTGTTTTTTGAATGAGAAAACTTAAAGTTCAAGAATTGAAAATAAAAGAAAAATTGGGATTTTTTCTAATTTTATTCTTCAAAATTTTTAACGTGATTCAAATTTTTGAGGAATTAGATTTTCAGAGATTCCTTGGGATTAATTTAATTCTTAAAATTTAAAAAATTGGAACAAAAATGTGGGCAGCTTAGAAATCTTGAAAAGTTTACAAAAAAAAAGTACAAAAATTTACAGAGTTTCAGAAAATAGAAAGAGTCCAAAAAAACTCCACAAATTTATGAGAATTCACGAAAAAATTGCCAGGTTTGAAAATATTAATATTTGTAAAAAGAAACATGAATGGCAAAAAATGCAGAATTGAGAAAAAGAAAATGGCAAAAATGTGAGAATTGAAAATTTGCCAAGATTGAAAATGCCTTATCACATGCGTTGTCTCGTGACAAGTGACCGCAGACTAAATCTCGAGGATTTGACCGCTGTCAAGGTACTTCCATGCCTGCATAAACAATTACTCGTTAACCGAAGTACTCAATGTCGTCTAATGAATTCTCATCCGCTAACTCGATTTTCTATCATTTCAAAAAGTGGTAAAATTTTGCCAATTAAAATTAAAATTTTGAAAATTTCTAAAATTTTTAAAATTTTAGAAATTTTGAAAATTTCTAAAATTTTGAAAATTTCTAAAATTTTGAAAATTTCTAAAATCTTAAAAATTTCTAAAATTTTGAAAATTTCTAAAATTTTAAAAATTTCTAAAATTTTGAAAATTTCTAAAATTTTAAAAATTTCTAAAATTTTGAAAATTTCTAAAATTTTGAAACTTTTTATAATTTTTTTTTCACAATCCGAAAAAATGGAAAGATTCCAAAAAAATTAGTATTTAGAAGAATTTAAAAATTCAAAAAAAAATTCAATGTCAAAAATTTTCAATCATTGAAAATATGTTAAATATTACCATTGCACATGTAAAAAAAATTACGTTTCGAATTTTTAGAAATTTTGGGAATGCAAATTGTTTCAGAAACTGAAATTTCAAAAATTGCTAAAAATCGGGAATTTCGAAAGTGTGAAAACAATATTATCATCATTTATGGCCGAATGATTTCTCCACTTTCCCAATTCCGTTTAGAAATTTCGGTAATTATGGGAATTTCGTAAAAGTGCGTTTTTTATATGCGCTTTCTTTCTCGCAAGACATCTTCCTCCCGAGACAAGTCCCATGATATTTCATTGACCTTGCGACCTGATAATTCCGCAATGGATGCATTATCGGGAGCGACGATAATTCATTAGGCGACATTGAAAACCAAGTTAATGAATAATTTTTCATGCAGACATGGAAGCACCTTGGGGCGATCAAATCCTTGAGGTTTTTGAACTTGCCATAATTGTTTAATTTAGCAATTTAAGGAATATGAAAAATTTGGAAAATTTGAAAACGTTTGAGTTTTTCAAAAAAAATTTGGAATTCTGAAAATTTTGAAGAATTTTTATGAAATCCTAAAAAAAAACATGAATTTTTTTGAATTTCCGAATTTTTCTGTTTCTTTGGCATTTTTGAAATTTTGGAGTTTTTCGAAATTATGGACTTTCCAAAATTTTGGAAATTTGGAAAATTGTTAAAATTTTTGAGTTTTTTGAAATTTTTGAAATTCTTGGGATTTTGGAAACTTTTGAAATTTTTCAATTTTTATAAAAGTTTTGAAATTTTTGAAATTTTTGAAATTTTTTTTTAAGTAATCATCTTGTGAAATTGGAAGAAAGACAGTCCAGACGAAGCGTAGAGTAGCACGAAACATAATTATAATTCCTAGAGTAAATTGACCCTCAACCTTTTACAAAAATTGGAAAATGGCCTGATAATACAGTGGCAGCAGGCTAAGTACCTAATAAGCAGTAATAGTATACCGGTACTAATTCACCAAAAGTGACTAAGTAAATTGAACACAACGAATCCTATAACTAATCATATTACAAATTTCGTTTTTAAAATTCTTGAAATTCTGTAATTTTTGGAAAATCCTACATCTTTCGAATCTGAAATTTTCAAAACTTCCCCAAAAAATTCTAAACTTTTTGAAATTTTTGCAAATTGGATTTTTAAAAACATTCCCTAATCGAAATTTCCAATTTCTTAAAAAAACATTTCCAAAATCTCAGACATTGATAACGATTTTTGGCATGTTACAATAATTTGCATTTTTAAAATTTCTGTTTTGAAAATTCTCGAAGATTCCCAAAATTTTTTTAATTTTAATTTTTTTTTCTGAAGCCACTAATACATGGACATTATCATTCATTCATGAGTAGGGAATTCAATAACTCGTGGCAGTGATTATTGCAGACAGTCGATGAAATAATAATTGATAACATTTCGTGACGCGCGAGTTGCGTGTATTTCACCCATGAATCCCTCGTCGACGGGGCACCGCGACTCCTGCTAATGTATTATTCTCCCCGCAGTCATATCATAGATTTTCCCCCTAAATCGATGAAGTAAAAAAAATTATGTCTGCGTATTATAAATTAAAAAAAAAAAATTATCTGCTCGTATCCCCGCAACAAACGATACAAGGCAGTAAGACGTATTTTTCAACTTCCCGATTTTCCTCAACTCCCATATGCAGAATTGCTCCCATATTTATGTTGTTATAAATAATTTCAATTGTTCATAACGCTCTATCGCGAAAACCGTTGGAGATAGGAGAATAAGTATAATATGTTTTATGACTTTTTTTATAAACACATTTCATGTTTAATTACTTTTTTCCATAACTTGCATAATTGAGGAGGTATGGTTGTTAATTCGCTATTAAGTGAGCGAATGAAGTCGATGAGGTGGATGCGCTGGGTGGCGGTGGGTGGGTGGATCGGGTGGCTAGAGCGGGTGGGGTGGTTAGGATCGGTAGGGTGAAGTGGGTGGGCGGGTGGGGTGGGTGGGTAGGATCGGTAGGGTGCAGTGGGCGGGTGGGGTGGCTAGCATCGGTAGGGTGGAGTGGGTGGGCGGGCGGGGTGGGTGGGGTGGGTGGGTAGGATCGGTAGGGTGAAGTGGGTTGGTGGGAGTGGATCGAGTGGGGTGGGTAGGATCGGTAGGGTGAAGTGGGTGGGTGGATGGGGTGGGTATGTAGGGTCCGTGATGTGAATAGGGTGGGGGGGGGGGGGGGGGAGTTTTTATTTTGACTCTACAATAATTTCTTGAATTTCGATTGTGGTCCGTATCATCGATGGATAATTGTTGATATATGCCACTGGCATCAAATTCCGGTTAATGTGATTATTTATATATAGTATTTTCGTTTTTATTTTAATTTATATATAACATTTTTGAGAACACAAAAATTAGGGAGAGCGGAGTCATTATGATATTAGAGATCATATTGGATTCTGTTAATAAACAACCTAGAAAATTCAAATTTCCATTTGACGTCATTATCGCTCTGTAGTCATTAGATGAAGTTAAAATAAATTTAAAAAGCAATTGACAGCATATATGACAAACAATTTTTTCCATTACAATTGTATGCTCTACTTATTAATTATTTTCTCTCACGTTTGTATAAACAACTCTAGACCTCAGAATATGTATGCCCAGGCGTTACCCACACATTTTAAATTTCATAATATGCCTGTACGTTATGACGCAACCGTCGGCACTAAGGATCTTTTGGAAATGGGAAGCATAAATCAATACAAAAACGTAGTAAATTCTATGGGATGTCTATATTTTATTATTATGAGAGACTAAAGGACTCTGAGACTAAAATATAAGTACAGTAGAGTCTCCGTTATCCGAGGTAATGTGACGATGGGGTTGCGCGCATAAGCGAAAACTCGGATAACAGCAAGTTTAGATAGTCACTAATGAGGTTTAAGAAAAGGTGTAATTGACAACTGCTTCAACTTGCTCATCAGTGCGTTCAGGCGGTTCTCCCGAGAGCAAGGAAGAGCGGGCAGAGTGGATTGTGACAAGTATATTTCACTCCATCCGTCTTATACGAGTTTTTCCGTGCGAGTCCGGTGGCGCGTCGGTTGCGGTCTTACGGTTTTCGATAATTTCGATATATATCGATGTAGTTCGTCTCTCCTTTTTTACTATAGGATTGTCCGGGCCAATTCGGTCTCGCGGATAAGGCGGTAGGCCGGATAATCGAACACCGGATAACCGAGACTTCCACTGTGCTACAAAATTTTGAACATCGAAAGATTTCGTATTTTTTTTAATTCAAAAAAATTTCATAGTACACTTTGTTCCGTACAAAATTGTTCTTTCCCATATAGCCAAAATTGGAAAATTGTGAGCCAATTTACTCGTAATATTTTAGTACACTAAATTTATTTGTGTTTTCACTGATTTCAGATGTCTCTCTAACGTTCGGAAATTTCGCATACGAGGGTCTCCATGGTAAGCGACAATCACTATTCCCTAACTTGACCCTTCTCCAAACCGTGATTTTTTTTCAAAATTTTTAATTCCCAAAATTTTCCAATTTTTTAGTCTCACATAAATTTTCAATTTTTCGAACTTAAAATTCTGAATTAAGGTAAATGAGGGGGTTTAGGATCAGTTAAGGTCGGTCGGCTCGGTCGTAGGTTGATAACATGAGCAAGGTTAATCGAAATGAAATGAAACTATTTGTATGAAATAAACTATTACGGACCTTTGGCAATAATTACACAGCTCCTTTAAAGTTATAAATATGAAATTATAATTAAAAAAGAGGTCTGAAGACACGGTGGTTGGTGCGGTAGTTTCGGATCACAATTTCACCGTGTGCGGTAATTTCGGATGAAAAGTGGAGGTAGTTTCGGATCGTCGTTCAGATGAAGAGCATAATAAGTTTCTCACTCGTTATTGTCTCAACATATCATATTTTTCAAGTACATATATCATAATAAAATGCTTGAACTATAATAAAAATAATTTTTATTTTGTTTGAAATCTGTCTTTGGTTAGATTGTCCATAGCAACCTGCTGGAGCTCCTCTGAGTAACCAATAGATTTTCTCTTTGTCTTCACTTTAGGCCTATCAAAAAGAATAAGCATTCAATGAAATGTTTTCTCATGAAGTGATAAACGAAAGGTAGTTAGTGAGACGATGTAATGTGAAACCAGCAAAATGTCACATACATTGTTTTTCTACGTATTTCTTTTAGTTTGTTTCGATACATCAATAACTGTACTGACCAACAAAGCTACTAAAAACATTGAATACGTTAATGGTTAATTTTTCGGCATGACATTTGTTTAAAGAAACTGTCATTCAGTCTCAATTTGTGCTACTCGATACGATTTAAATGGTGATCCACAACTGCGGCTACGTTAGAATTCGGGTGGTACTTTCGGATCACCATATTTATCGCTGACCAAGTAATTTTTAGTAATTTTCCACAAATCGCAGGTATTCTTTGATTATTTAACTATATATATCTCAAATTGGCATAATTATTCAGTACTTGGATGATTTTCAATGTGTTTTGAAAGTTCGAGGGCACTCTTACTTCATAGCCTAAGCAAACGACAAAAATGGCCGTTCCCTGCGTCTGCACGGGCTCACGAATTTTTTAAATACGTTAAAGGGACACAAATCCTAATATTGAGGTTAACCAACGGAAGAATAGATTCCATTATTTCTGTTGGTAATATTAGTTTTCTGATAAATTCATCACAGAATTCACATTCTACCAATATACGGCTCAGTGATCCGAAACTACCGCATGGTCCGAAACCCCCTCACTTACCTTATTCAAGGTTTTCTCTAATTGGATTTTTAGTTCAAAATTTTTTTTTTCCAAATTTATAATTTTCAAAATTTCCAAATTTTTGAGCTGTTATAATTTTTTCATTTTTCAAACGGAAAATTGTAATTTTTTGAAGTAATTAGTTTTTTTCTTAATTTTTTTTTTTCAAATTTTCCCCCGTCTCCAAAAGTTTCAATTTCCACTTTTTTGGATTTAATGTTATAATCTTATTTAAATAATCCAGTTTTCAGTAAATTCAATTTTTTTTGAATTTTCAAATCTGCGTTTCTTTTTTAAAAAAATCGATTACCAATTTTTTTTTTTTAATTAATTTTTTCAAATTTTTTCCCTTCAAAATTTTCAATTTCCACTTTTTTTAATTTAACATTTTTTTTTCAAAATTCACATTTTTGTTTCTGTTCAAAAAAAAATTGCATTTTTTTTTTATATTCAACTAATTTGTTTATTTTTTTTTCTCAATTTTCGGTATAAGTTAAGTGAGTTATTTGCAGCCATGGTGCAAAACTAACTGTTTCTCTCATTCAGGACCACAGCATTGGGGTGAGGACTACAACAGTTGTGTGGGCAAGCATCAATCCCCCATAAACATTGAAGAGCACGTGGTGCGAAATGTCAGTTTATCGAAACTAGAATTCTCAGGTCTCGATGTGCCTCGAGCCGCTTACATCGAGAATAACGGACACACAGGTGATTTATCAATTAATTTAAAACTTGTTTCAGTCCCGCACAAATTGTCTCACTTATTAATTCAAAATTATTCTTGGGTTTTTTCTGAATTGCGTCGAATTTCACCGGCGATTGCGTCACTTCAATAAGACCCACTTTTTTTATTAACCCGTTAATGAATAACAGATTTTCAATTTTTATTACTTCTTTTTCAATATGCAAACTTTTTTCCGCAATATAAAAAATATAAAAAATATTTTCTGAATTTTTTATCGAGATTTATCGAGAATATCTCAAAATCTGAGGCGAAAACGGAAAATCTCATACAAACCTTTTTTGTAGAGAAAAAAACGTTCTACAGAAAAAGACTTCTACAAAATTTCGATATCTCGCTCAGATTTCGAGATATTTAGCAAATAGTCGTGATAGCGCGACCTCTCAATTTAGTTTCTTCCGAAATTTTTTTGTTATTTAGCACAAAAATGTGCTAAAAAAATGGGGAAAAAAGATTTTTTCCCAATTTTTGCCGGCGATCGTTTGCTCACAAAATGTCAAAATAGACGGAGGACGGCAAATGCTCACAGCGCGGTGTCTCAAAGGTCGACATGCCTAAGAAAAATTTACCGAGAAAAAAAAATCTGTTCTAGTGATGCTGAAAATGAACGACTCGGATCGACCGACAGTGTCCGGCGGTCCCCTGGGACCCCACGCATATGTCTTCGAGCAGCTTCACTTCCACTGGGGAGAGAACGATCATGAGGGATCGGAGGATCTCATCAATAACCACTCATTTGCCATGGAATTGCACGTGGTATTCTACAAGAAGCTTTACGGATCCTTCGGGCAAGCTATTCGGCATCCAGATGGCCTGACGGTTCTCGCCTATTTTTTCGAGGTATATTGAAACACAATTGTTATCGATATTATCGAATGAGATAACTTTAACAGTTGCGAAAAACGATAAAAACGTTGGAACAAATCCTATAGTAAAAAGGAGAAACGAAAGAAACTATCGATATATATCGAAATTATCGATATGTATCGAAACTATCGATATATATCGAAACTATCGATATATATCGAGACTATCGATGTATATCGAGACTATCGATGTATATTGAAACTATCGATATATATCGAAACTATCGATGTATATTGAAACTATCGATATATATCGAAACTATCGATATATATCGAAACTATCGATATATATCGAAACTATCGATATATATCGGAACTATCGATATATATCGAAACTATCAATATATATCGAAACTATCGATGTATATCGAAACTATCGATATATATCGAAGTTATCGAACACCGTAAGACCGAAAACGACGCGAGACCATAGTCAACGAAAACCATTACGTTGATGTGTACGTTGGCTCGGTTAGGCGACGGAAGCCCCACTCACAGGTCCTGAGTTCAAATCTAAACTGCGCCGAGATGTATAGCCACCAATGTATTGTATTTTGTTGGATAATGCATACCCTCTCGGGCCTTTACATATTGCTCCCTTCCCCTTTCCCCAAAAGCACAAAGTTTTCTTAGGCTACTACAATAAGTCATGCAAATTACACCCTTGTTCTTACATGCACCAATGTAATGTATTTATAATCTCTTCGCTCACAAGCATATAGACGACCTCATAGATCATCATAAAATCATTTTCGGAAGTTGAATCGAGTTGTTTGTTGTCCAAAGAATTGGGTTTGGGAAACGACGGCCATGGCCGTGTGGTTGGCGCGCAGGTCTTCTGCGCACCTCGTTCGCGGACCAAATTCCTATTGCGGGGATTCCCCCGTTACTATAGTCGGGTGGAATCCAACGTTAAGGATGTTCGACCGCTATTTCTCACTTCTGTCAATTTTTTGCTAATTTATTCCAAATTTTTGGTTTGATAGGTGGGAAAAAGTGTACAATTTTTCTGTAGCTTTATTCTCTATCGACTCCTGAAATTTCATTGTCGCAGACCCATTTTTCAGCGTTTTGTCTGAAGTTTTATGAATTTTCATACAAGCGTAGAGAAAAAACTCAAAAATATGTTTACGGTGATAAACTTTTGAGAGTCCATAAATAATAATGTTATGCACAAATTGTACATTTTTTCCCGCCAAGAAAACCAAAAAGTTGGGGTAAAACGTCAAAAGATTAAAAAAAATGACGAATAGCGGTCGAACATCCTTAAAGAGCCTCCTTAACAACTTTTTTTAATTGGAAGGCCGGTGGCGCGTGCTTCGCACGCGCACTTCCGGTTTCCACCGCACGGACTGGTGGCGCGTCGGTTTCGGTCTTACAGTTTTCGATAATTGCGATATATATAGTTAGTTTTTTTCGTCTCTCCATTTTACTATAGGAAATAGGAAATAAGAAGTTATTTCATTTTTTCAGTGTAGTCTGAGAGATAAATATTTTGTTTTTGTGAGAATATTCCAAGGAATGTAATGTCCATTGGGTAATCGTTGACTTGAACTGAGTGAATGCTATATATAGTAAAACTAGTGGTGTGTGCGCCCCACTCGGGTCACAAACAAAACTTCCCGATTTGGTTTTCAGCACAACCTACTAAATTTATTCTTCTCCAATATACTACGCTTGATCAGTGTGACCCCTGTTATTGTCATAACGAAAACATGCCTATTTGAGAATTCCAAACTGACTCATTTATGAAGCAGATAATTATGAATACTTGAGTAGACGCATGGTGAGCATGAGGATGAGACTTATGCGTGTTACTTGAGTGAGAGTGAGACGCCAATAAGGATGCGGCTGCAAAACAAAAACTTTAATATTTTACCCAGTGGAACAGTATAAACAATTGCAATTGCTAATAACATTGCATATACTGCACAAATGCCATCTAAAATGTGATCCGCTCGATTTTGCATGACAACGCTTCAATTGGGACCGTCATGACAGTGCTGGGTCCATTCGTTCACTTATTACATACATAATTGTGGAGACTGCTATACCTCCTTAATTATGCAAATTATCGTAAAAAGGCATTCTACATAAAATACGTATTTTTATATGGCAAACAACTTCTCTTATATGAATTTTGCGCTAACTCTAATAGTTTATGCAGTAGAACATTATAAACAATTGACATTGTTAATAACAATATAAGTACTGGACCACTTTTACTCAAAATTTAATCAGTTATAAAATATGCTTATATCTTTCAACTGTGACATTGAGTACCTGGATTACAACATTCTTGTGTGAATGAACGTTCATTATCACTATTTTCGATTTTTGCTCAACATGAATTTCTCAAAAACAGGGGAACTACTCGATGGATTCGATCAAAAATCTAATCAGCTCTCAGTTATACGGAGACGCACCGATTGAAAAAAAATTAATCGAGTCGCACAATCCGTTTCCGAGAAAACATAAACGAAAAATTTGGCCACATACGGACGAACACACACACACACACCCATACAGACAGTTCTCTGAAATCACTTCAGGATGATGCAAAACGTTGAGAAACGTGAAAATTTCATCGATCTGGCATTTTTCATTTTCGGGGTCATTACAATAACTTACCTGGATCGGGAAGGTTAAAAAATCCCTTAAGGACCGCGGGTGATAGCGATTTGTAAGGTCCCTCCTTATCTCCTCACATTATTTTGAAATGTATTCAATTTTTATATTGGACATTTTCGCCGATTCTAGGCAAGCGAAGAGGACAACCCAAATTACGCATCGATCGTCCAATCTTTGCCAGGTATTGAAGCCGTGGATTCATCAGTCAATCTCGCTGGACCTCTAATTATGGCACCATTGATCGTACCTAATCCATCAACTCTCCAGGATTATTTCACGTACAACGGGTCACTTACGACTCCTCCCTGCTCCGAAGTTGTGACATGGGTTGACTTCAAGGAAGCGTTGCCACTTTCCCACAATCAGGTAAAATTGGTGAAGGGGGCACACAGATAGGTGAATTGTTGGGGGGACACCATGAATGGTTCTAACCCGTCAGCACTTGCTGCATATGTCGAGATTTGAGAGACAATTTTTATTTTAAATGAAAATTTTGGAAAATTATTTTTTAAAAAACATTAGAAAATTGACAGAGTTCCATTTCAAGTTTCTGCTGAAAATTTATTTCTGTTTTTCCTTATAGATTGCAGCATTCAGAAATGTCCAGAGTCCCGAGGGTGTGCGTTTGACCCACAACTTCCGGCCGATTCAGCCCCTGGAGGACAGAATAGTCTACCACAATGTTCCATCTCTAGGTACCAAAAATAAGGATCACTCGGAGAATTCCGGTGCGCCGAATTTAAAAGTGTCTTTACAGTTTGCTCTCGGAGCTGTGCTCCTAACAACTCCCCCAGAAGTCTGGACCAGTCTTGTCGAACTTCTGACGGGACTTAGATGATTTCCGGCGCGCAGTGCGTGAGGGGTTGAGGCTGCTTTCACAGGGGTTTTTGGGAAATATCTCGGAAACTAAGGAAGTTAGTGGCATTTTGATTACCACCTTTCTTGTAGAGCACAGCAAGGGCTACAAATTTGTTCGTATACACTTTTTGACAAGGGCTCCTAGGGAAAAATTTCATATGACATTTTTTGTAGATAATTTAATGGCCGATAAAAAAGTCTTTAGCAATTTTTCTCTAAATCGAGTTGTTCAAGAGGAAAATCCATTTTCATATCTCCTTGTACCGTGGAACCTGGAGGGGTTCTAAATCGATCTCCACGATTAAAATCTCAAATAATTTCTCAGAAATATTGGTATCTATAGAAACTAAAATCGATTAATTGTTTAGGATATTTCGTAGGAATTAATTGTGCATTAGAAATTAAGCCCAGTTTTTTTTTCAAATTTTTTCAAGTTAAAAAAAAAATTCAAAATTACGAAAATTATTAAAAATATTTCTAATTTTTGTAATTCATCAAAATATTTGAGGATCATGTTTTTTTCTTCTATTTTTAGTTATTTTTTTCTGCTGCATGTCTTTTTTCTTAGGTAAGAGATTTGGAATTTTTGATAAAAATTTGTGTTTAAAATTTTTGTCGATACAAAACAAATTTTTTTCACAAAAATTCTTGGTTAAAATTTTTTTTTTTATAAATTTGATATTATGAAGAGATTTTTTCACGTATTTTTCTTTCAAAAAATGTCTTGAAAAAAGGTTAAAACGTGATGAAAAAAAAAAATTAATTGATTCATATGCTACGAAAAAAAAAATGATTTTGTGATGAACTTTCAAAAAGGCCAGTTCAGGAAGCAGCAAAGATTTGTGTCGTAAAAAATACCGAAATCTTGTGTAATTATGTACTGTATAGATATCAAATTTATTAAGTCACACACTCACTGAAGTCCTTAGAGTTTTAAGCAATTAAAAATAAAATTCAACTATTTTTATTTATTTTGAATTGTTGTGTTTCCTGTGAGAGTGACTATGCCCGCTATATCCTCCTTGTCCTTTTTTATCCTCTCGATTATGAGCTCCGCAATCGCTTTTTGCGTTCGCCTATCCAATTTATCCAATTTTTTCGATACGTCACGCTTCAAGTCCCAATCAGGTTTCCTTGGGGCCAAACTTCCAATATCCTGGAGAAAAGAAAAATTGTAATTAAGAAAATTTGCGGGTTCAAAAAAAGTACAAAGTTCAAAAATACAAAATATGAAAATTTTTTCAATTTACAAAAAAAAATTTTAAAATTTTTGAAACTTTTGATATCTCTAATTTTTTTTTTTTCATTTGGTCAAATTGGATTTTTCAAAAGTTTCGTACTTCTTCAATTCACAAAAAAAGTTATTTGAAAGAAAACGTGCTTCGATATTGAAATTTTTTGAAAAAAATTTACATACTTTTACAATTTTGCCAAAGTTTTGAATTTGTCTAAACATTCATAATTTTTTTTTTTATTTCTAAATGTTTTGAAATTCCCAATAATTACAGCATTATAGCAATTTCAAAAACTGCAAAACAATTTTAAATTTCAGAAACTGTAAGTTTTGCAAATTTGGAACTTTTACAAAAAATATTAATAAAGATTTCGAAAATGTTAAATCGCATGAAATTTTATCTCTTCTTTCAATTAACATTTTAAAAACTTTGAAAACTGATCACTATTTTTTTTATTAGAAACGATGTAAAAACCCACTTGAAAATTTTTTTAAAAAATCACATAAATTTCCAAAAAATCTAAACAAAAAAAAATCACAAATTTGAAAAACTAAATGTTGAAAAATTTCCTGTTTCCAAGATATAAACATTCCAGAGATTTCACGAATTTAAAAAAATTCTTGACACGATTTTTCGGAAAAAAACTTATAACAATTTGATAGAATTCCTATAGGCTACGTGCTCTGGAAACCATAGAGTTTTTTTTTTTTTATAGAGTATACAATTTTTTTCCAAGTTAACTTTTTCCTTCAAAATCGTTACTTAGATTTGTTTCGTAAAACGAAAAAAAAAAATTATCTTACGAGCTCCTCGATAACAGCTTTAGGTTTGTTTTCCTCAGGATTTTCTTTTTCCAGCTCAACCGAGATCGGTGTCTCAACATAGTGCTCCTTCAGGTTCTCATCCTGAGGCTTGTAGCTTCTAAACTTGGGTCTAGGAAACAAACCAATAATGAAAAATAAACGATTGTCAAATGAGTGAGCATGGACAAAAGTGTCAAGAAGAGAACTTACTTTGGTAAATTTGTCGGTTCTTGCGCGCTATTTTGATCGGAATTATCCCTCTTCCTTTTCAAGGCGGCCAAACGCTCTTTCCTCTTTATCGCCTCCTCCTCGAGAGTTCCCACAGTGTCTTCACTCATTATTCTAGGTAAATTGATTATTGTCATCGAGATACCTTCATGTTTCGACGAAATATAGTGTTTTCAATTCAAACATAACCTTCATATTTGAAATTTGTAAGTGGCACAGTAGGAGCTGCGCGCGCATGGCGTTGCGCGCGCAATCCAAATTCAAACATAACCCGCAATGTCGGTTCCTAAATCTTGATTGTTTTTTTTTTTAATAAATTTGAAAATCAGTAAAATCAATTAATATTTGAATTGTTTGTTCGAGAATCACATTTGAGAAAATATAATTTCTTTAAATCCTGCGAAAAGTGAATACTCAAGCGCATGCTTTCTCCTAATTCTATCTATTTTTAACGAGACTTGGTTCGCATCTTTGAGACTATTTGGTTCCAGAATTTTTTTCCAAATTGCGAGAGTGTGGGCAAAATTCTGAAACCGCAAAATCATTTGAATTATCCAAAATTTTCAGTGTTGAAAAACCCCAAATGTGCCAAACATTCTACATCCGCTGAATCTGAATTTTCTGTTTTTTTTTTTAATACTAGGGTGAGAGAGGCTCCTAATTTTTGAAATTTCCAAAAATGGAAAATATCGAAAAACAATTTTTTTGATCAATTACGAAATTGAATATAATAATATTTTCTTATTCCGCTATTTAAATCCGCGGTTTTTCCCGCTGCTGTCTCCCACTAGCCACCCGGAACCTTCAAAGTGCACGGCGGGTGTTTGACACCCGCCCCAAATTTCGCGCTCTCGAAGGTATCATTTAAATTGCGAAAAACCAGTATTTTATCCCTACAATTAAACTGAATGGATGATTGAAATACTACTTGCATACTAAAATGGATATGTTGAACTATGTAAGATTAAATTTTTGTAACAAAATATTCAATAGCGGCTGAGTAATCAATCTTCAAAGTCGCTTGGGTGTCAGACACCCGCGATGCGCCAAATGATCGGCTTTCCACCGATGCACTTTAAAGGTTAGAAAAACATCTGGAGAAGTAATAGAACACCCCTCGATACTTGAAAACAGTATTTTCATTTAATCTTTCGTATTACAATGTTCAATGGGCTGCCATGTCATTGACCTCATGAAAAAAAAAACAATAATAATGGATAAAAATTACAGCAATAATCACACGTGAAATTGACGTATAAAAAATTAATTCATGGACACAAAAAAAAAGACAATAATTGAGGACTAATCCATATAAATGACAGTCTCTACCACAGTTATATTACAATACAGTTAACAAATAAAAATGTATAATAATAAATGAGCATATCTCTTTCGTGTTTTACGATTAATCCATCAACTAAATTTAACTCTGGGGGGGGGGGGGGGGAATTGATTTATTGAATCACTTTCATCATAATCCTCCGGTTTTTCCAAACTCTCCTATTTTTTTCATCACTTGGTTTTTTTCATTTAATTTATTACAAAGTCCACACCTGATACTTTTTTTACCTCAGCCCCATCAACCATAATCAATGGTTTTATCATTTCTGTTTATTCGTTTATTTACATCCTACCTCCTCAGCAGTTACACAATAATTCACAAAAATTCTTTTGTTTTTTTGTTTTCACACCAATTGCACAATTGACTCAAAATTATTCACCAGCTCATTTGACTCAAATAAATCATTGATGAAGAAAAAATAGTTCTTGGAGTTCTTTTTAGTCTTTCAATTACTCTATTATTCGAAGTGAAACTATTAGTGAGGTTAGCGCATGCGCATCGTTGAGTTTTGCGTCTGCGCATGCGCAGAACGGCGATTTTGAATTTCACGCATGCGCAGTAGTATAGGATGGGTCGCACATTGGCGGAACTGTGGGATTGCTGTTAGCGCATGCGCAGAGCTATGGGCTCGACGTAGGCGCATGCGCATTCGAAGATTTCATGTTTAGTGCGAAGTTTCACTTCTTTCGCGTGTAAGGAACTACCTTTTTGCTTTGTTATTAGCTCTAGTGAACATTTCCCGTGTACGTCACTTGAACTTTATGGCATATAGGCCCAAAATTATTTAATAAACGTAATGATGATTAAGGATGCATCGAGTCGAAGGACTAGCACGCTAGTAATTAAGTAATAATTGTGGGTGAGACAGGCTGAGGGAGGCAAGGTGAAAATACTCAGTTTGGGAAGAGTTGGGGGTCAGGTGAAAATCGAGAAACGTGGGAGGAAATTTTTTTCAAAATTTTAAAGATTGCAAACATTTTGTAACTGGACACAATATTCAAGTGCCAATTTCAAAAATGAAAATAATTCACGTGCTTAAATTTTTTTTTCAAATATTGGGGCAAATAAATTCATTTTTTCTCTCCAATAAATGTGTGCAAAAAATCCTCCCACGTCCCTCCATTTTTCACTCCCACCCCTAAAACTGAGAGTTTAGCTCTCCCCTTAAGGTTGGGAAATTGGGAGGGTTTTTTTTCTTTAAAAACCTGCAAGTGCGCTGGAAAATGTGTATAAATATAAACCTACGAGGGAATAACATTATCGTAATAGTCATCATGGCTTGGACATAATTCTCATCGCTAATTGATTATTGGAAGACCTGTAACGCTCTGATACAATTATCTACATAATCTGTATATGACATAACGAAAAATATTGAAAATTAAATCACACCGTAATAGGGAACTTGCATAGATTTTTTTTTCTATTGAAAACTATTGAAGATAGAGAAAAATACTTGTAATGAATATTGTTCCGGATTAAAAAATACACATTTTTTGTTATGTGGCTTTTGTCGCCAGCACCCTTCGTTAAGGAGATATTGCAGGTTGAAAGTGGCATTAGTGTGGGCCTTATTTTGTGATGAGTCGGCTTAGAGAAATATGTTGGTAAAAAATATGCAAGTTTTCTATTGCATGGGATTTATGCCAGCTAGGCAACTATTACGGTCGCAAGTTATCCCCCAATTAATGTACAATTTATCTCGAATCGCATATTCAAGCACCATTTGTGGCCTATCAAAAATTATTAACCAACATACGCGGCTCGTTATATCTCATTGATTCCTGTAACAATTATGCTAACTGTATGGTATGGGATGTCTAAATATTTTTTGAGAAAGAATAGTTGAGCTGACAATTTTGGAAAATAAATTTGGTGAAATAAAATAGTATTTTAGTAAATGTTAATGGAGGTGAACAATTTTTTTTGTATGAGTTTGTGAAATAGTCAGAGGTTTTCAAAGTGTTTTAGAAATCTTTACTGAGTTTCAGAAAACTTTTGAACAGTCTGAAAATTTTTTAGAAGACAATGTAGACACTGTGATTTTTTTTTTAATCTGGGCTCAAATCCAGTCACCACTTGTGAAAAATATTCAGAAATATGAAGAAATATTGAAAAAATTGGAGGATTTACAAAGTTTGAAAATTCGAAAAATTTTCCAAATTTCAAAGATTTCAAATTTTGTAATTTGTTTTTTTGAGTTTAAAAATTTTTTTGTGTTTAAGAAATCTCGAAAAATTTCAAAAGTTGGAAAAATTCAAAAAAAAATTCAAAAATTTTCCAAGTTTTGAGAATTTGAAAATTGTCACACATTTCAAAGTTTTTCAAAATTCCCAAACTTTCAAAAATTTCAAAATGTTCAAAAACTTAAATATTTCAAAAAACCCCAAAAAAGTTTTAAAAACGGTTAGAAAAAATTGAGAATTTTGTAAAAATGGCCAATTAAAACCATTTCAAAAATTACAAAATTTTAACTCAAATGTCAGAACCCAAGGGACAAAAAAATCTCCAAATTTCCAGAAATTAAAAAAAATTGTTTCGTTGTAAGTATTACGATTATGCGTTCCCGCAGATTTTCTGGAGATTTTTTCCCCCGTAGTTTCTTCCCTTTTCCTCGATTTCCGTTACTTGTCCACATTTTTACAACTCCTCTGGCCGAAAAATATTTAGACACCGGATCCGTAGGTACTAGTGAATAATCGATTAATCGAGCTTTCGCTCGTCGATTTGTCTGAGCTTTTGGCTATTTTATTACGCTATTTATTCCCTATCATCACGTTACCATTACCACCTAATTTTAAATTTGAATAATTACTTTATCGACCAGGATCGACGATAAATTACTAGCGGAGAAAATCGGATTAGCTCCCCCTTGAAATGTACGATTTTGCGTGCAATTGGGTCGTTGGAGACAACCCGCGATATCTCCTCATCTATCGTATATAACGAAAAATTGATAATACCATTTTTTGTAGAGAATTTTATGGCCTACAAAATCATGCTCTACGAAAATTTCGATATCTCGCTTAGATTCCGAGCTATCGCAAAAAAACAATTTTTGAAACAAAATTGATTTTATCTCAATAGTCATTGAGGTGAAATTCATTTGTAGATTTTAAGTAATTAGTCATTAAAATTTGTTACTTTCTCACAGTGATGGATTTACTGATTAAAATTATTGGCGTTGATAGAGTTACATGAATGGACCAATTTTGTTGAATGGTACTATTTTTGCACTACATTGATTTATAATTTTTTGATAATTACGTGAGAATCAATTTGGTCGATTTTAATTGGTCAAATTCAATTTATCATTTCTAGAGTAATGCCGATTGGCCACTATCAGTGTGGGTAAAATTGTGAAATTTCAAATTTTTGAAGATTTTTAAAACACGAAAAATCTCAAAATCTCAAAATTTGAAATTTGCAATTTTTTCGAAACTTCGGAAAGTTAAAAAAAATGAAGTTGAAATTTTCACAATCTCAAAAATTTTAAAATTAAATTTCTGGAATGTTCAACTTTTTTTTTCTTATGACATTTGTTTTTCAATTTACAAATTTTTATGTTTGAGAAATTTTTCAAAATTTAATTTTTTTTATGAAATCACAAGAAAAACGAGCAATTCGAAAATACCCGAGATTCTGTTGAAGTTGTTAAGAATACCAAAATCTCTCGGCACTTTTCGAATTTTTCAAATCTTTATGAAATTTTCAAATTTCCTGAAAAAAAAAAAGTTGAAAATTCAGAAACTTCAAAACTTGCAAAAATTATATGAATTGAAACACCAAAAAATTTTCATCTTCACAAATTTAAAAAATTATCGGAATTAAAAAACGTAATACAGCAAAAATTTGTCAATTTAAGAATTCAAAAAATCCGCAATTTTGAAAAATTCAAAAACGATTAAAATTTCTAAAACTTCAAAAACCCTAAAAGAATGAAATTACTCAATTCCGCATAACGATCCTATTCACTCCGGAATCAATTACAAACATTTTGCGACACAAAAACGCTAATAAATTTGGTCGATTTCGTATTCTTAATTCACACGCCAAACCGATTGGCCCCCTAAGAGTAGCGTGCAGAGTGACTGAATAAGCGCTACAGATCTTCCATGATTTCACCTAAGAATGATAAATAGAATTACTTAATTTTTTTTTCGTTCGCTACATCGAACTCGCCTGCGAAGTGGCTCGGAAGGGGTTTTGGGGGGAGGGAGGGAGTTTCGGACGAAAAACTAATATATAACCGGCATATATATCACTCATATACATATATATGGGTCATTCCATGTTACCTCAGCCACCCGAATTATTTTCTATTTTATAAACTTATTAACTTGTATTTTACAACAATTTGAAATATATCTATTTGAAATATTGAAATATATGTTCAAAATTGAGTACTACGGAAGTGAAAAAATTCTGTAGATTTTTGTGGCAAGCTTAAATTTTCAAAAATTTATCTGGCGAACGAATAAAGCGAGATAAAATTATTTCATTCGATTTGTTAAATATTTTTCAAATGAAAAGAATTGATATTGATTTATACACCAATATGTGTACTCTATTATTATAAGCTGCATAAACTTGTTAAAGTTTTGAGCTCAAAAAAAAATCATGCAAAAAAAAAAATTGAAAAAAATTTTTTTGCATGGACCTCAATGACAAAATGTATTTTTTAAGCGTAACATCGAAATGCGAATGGAATGTCCCATGCACATATTCCATCATATACTAAACCAGTTCCGTGTGGTGAAAATAGTTCTGATTTTTTATTTAAAAAATTGTTTTTTGAGCATGCATTAAGCATGTAGAGCACACCAGGTTTTATACAGTTTTCTGTTTCATTTCCCAAATTATCCTCCCACGCTTTCTAAAATTCTGAAAACAAATTGGTCACGTGTAAAATGTCACTTTTCAGGTGAGAAATGTAGAAAAAATAATTGACTCAATTACACCCCCCAAAAATGCCATTTTCTAGGAAAATAGTTACTAGGAAAAAAGTACTGATTTGTTAATTACTTCAATGTTTGTGTAGTTTTACTGTTTTAAATTTTTGAACTGAAAAATTCAGAGGATGATTCAAAATGCAACAGTCATACGAAAATGCGGACTTTTTTTTGTTTTTTTTTTTTTTTTATTAATGCGGGCACATTGATGCACCAATTTTTTGTCCAAAATTTTTTGGGTACTTTATCATATTTGAAGGAACGTGTTATCATTCTAAAGTTTGAATACCGTCTGTGTATGAGTTAGTGCCACTGTGCCAGTTTCTGCCATTTTGAGCACATTCTCAGGTATATCAAAGGGAAATAATTTTTGAAACGCAAAGTGTTTAACACCAATGTCTAGAGTAATCTTTCCTGCTCCCTGCCGACGAAAATGATGACTTTTGAATTGAGAGGAATATTTTATATTTAACCGAAAAGTGCGACAGACACGCTGGACTCGACAAAACGGTGGTGGCTCTCCCGAAGAGGTGAGAGTGTACCGTTTGGGTTTCGTTCAATTTCATTATAATGTAATTATTAAATCAACTAAAAGTTATAGTAATCTATAGGGAATTAGTTTTATTATGCCGTGAAAGCGTTAAACTTCAATATAATCATCTTTTCAATGCAAAATTATAAGTGGCAATGACTGGTCCATTCGAATAGGCCCACGTGCCAGTTAGTGCCATTCATACATCTAACCTACCAATCTCCCTAAGTTTTTGTAAGAATATTAATTTACACTATGTAGTCGGAACCAAATGTTGATTAATTTTACTTTCATTCATTGAAAAATAATAAAATATGTTGGGAATAAATTTATATACAATATCTTTGTTTTTTACTACGACCAAAACGAAAAAAAACCCACTTGCCATAATACGGAAAATACTCTTTTTAAAAGGGCACTTGTCGTACCTGATCCAGCAAGGGGGAAAGGTAAACGAGCAACAAATCCTGAAATAAAAATTAAAATGCCATCAGTGGCTGTTTCCAGCGATGAAAAAAGGCTGCTCGAACATAGAAAAAGGAAGGAGATATGGAAGAAGGAAGACTGGAGACAGAGCTTCATTCATTATGTTCCATATCATGTATATGATGATAGACGGTTTTGTACTAATTAGTTGAATAAATAATTATTTCATTCTTTTTCAATGATTCAATACAATACAATAATGTAGTGGCACTAAGTGGCATTTCGCCATGGCAGAAACTGGCACATACCGTTTTGAGGAAAACTTCAATTTAAACCCATTTTTCCATATTTTGCGATGAATAATAGATAGGATTTGTAGAAAACCGTATGAACTTGCCTCTGAATGAAAAAGAATTCAACCTCGCACTGAAAATATATATAATAACTGTATAATATCGGCGAGCTCTGCTCGACGTGGCACTCACTGGTACATCGACGGTATCTAACAAATAATTATAATAATGATGGCGCGTTTTTTTTTGGCATTCTTGCATCTTTAATTTTTTAAAATCAGAACTACCTTTTCAACCAACATATATCTCTGATAAATGGTCCTCAGATTTTCGTAAAATTCCTTGTTTGCATACATAATCCAAGTTCTTACCCACCCAAAAAAGCTGAAAAAATTCCAGATATTTTTTTCTACCTCAAAAAGGATTCTGAAATTCCAAAAAAAAAAAAAATCTAACAAGAAATTTTTAAAAATATTTTTCTATTTCTGTCCCAAGTTGCTCGAAAAATCGACAAAAAATCATAGAACCATTTTTCGAGTATGAAGATCACTTGAATTTTTCTGAGCGCTTGGTTCAACTGACGGGGAATCCCCGAGATACTTAGCACATAATGGATATGTTTTTCTATCCTCATATATATATATATATGCATATATATATTATATCTTACACATTTGTATATGACGCAATTATCCGATTGTATATGTTTTTCGTCAGGGGATGTTTTTACTGTGCGATAAACACAAGTTCTTCCCATTTTTCGAAGCTCTTTTGATTGATTTTTTTTCAGTCTAATATCTAGTATTTGGACGAAGTGCGAGGATGGGTTGCGTGCTTGCATTACGTTTAGCTCTAAATTCAGCGTGCGTAGCTTTGCCGAATGCGTCTCACAAAATTTTCCCTATTAAATGGTAATGAACCTGATTTTGTCCGCATATCTCACTACAATCCTGCGACAATTGGCCATTATTTTCATTGTGATGAACAAGTTGGTGGTAAATTACATCACGAAATATCTGAGGTGAACTATCATGGGCGATATAGACGATTCAATGATATGTTGAACAAAATTATGGCGTAGTGAGAGTTAAGGTTTAGATGATTCTAGAGCATTTAAAAATCTAGGAATATTTCAAAAACTTGAAAAAAAACGGAAATTTAAAAATCGAAAAAGGAGAAATTTTGAATTTTCGGTAATTCACGTTATTAAAATTTTGTTTTTCCAATTTTTGATTTTTTAAAATCAATTTCCAACAATTTAAAAATGGCGCCATTTTTCAAACTTGAAAGTTTCGAGTTATTAAATTTTTCGTAGTTTTAAATTTTATACAAATGTTTTGCAATTGTTAAACGTTCCAAAATGTGGAACATATCCGCAATTTTCAAATCGAATGTTCCAACGAAATTATTTGGATCTTATAAAATTTTTCAAATCGAAATTTTTGATATCCTGTATGGATATTGAGCTAGTATCAATACATTAAAAGATCAGCACCATTGGCAATTTGACCCTCTAAAAATCTCTTGATAAGTCTAATGCACATGTTTGAATTTCCCGCCAAATCTGAACAGAAGTGCTCGCTTCTTTTTGTCAAGAATTTCTAGTTTGGCTCTACAAATTAATGAAACTGGATCTTCTTTATTTCGTGCAATTTTTAAGACAGTTGCGTGTGCCAAATTAAAGAAAAAAAAACAACAATTGCTATAGAGTTATGTTCTAAATGTCATTTGAAATTTGACCGTTTAACCTTTCCTACTTGACCCATGACAATGATGTCTAAAATTTATAACAATCCCACTTTTCTTGCACGCCAAAAGTCAATTACCCGTATTTGACAGGATCACGTCGAAAATTCCCATTTGCCATGTGCCTAACCCTACTTCTGAGATATACCAGATGCGCGCGCAGCCCATTAACCTCACTATTGCATTGACTTATTCATAAACGAAAACAATCATTAATACTGCGTCATGCAAGTGAAATTAACGCGCAAAAGTAAATGAATGGAAAATAATGCCAGCCTGGCTAAATGCTTGAGCATAAAAATTGCTTTGCAGTTCCCGCGCTTTTTTTGAAACTAACTTCACACTCATTGTGACCAATGAGAAAGCGGCATTAAGCTGATTCGAGATATTTAGATATGAGACAACTTCACGGCCCATAAATCTCCCTTCGACACGATATAATGTCACATATCGTCCAAGGTATCGCTTTCTCAGATATTTTGTGTCGACATTTTCACCGGTTTCTGAACTTTGACAATTTACAGCAATGACCAATTGCCGTAACACCCTCACTACAAAATTACTACAAATTTAATAATTCCTAATCGTTATGAATAACAATGCATTTATCGTTTTTTAAAAATCTTCTCTAAAGAAGACATTTCGTCGAATAAAAAACATTAGGAGATCGGACGATTGTAATTCTTGTTTTCTTATTTCTTTTTCGACTTTTCGTTTTTTCCATAGACTTTAATTAGCTGAAAGGAGAGTAAATGAAAAATATGTCAATGATATTCGTATATCTTCGTGAGAACTTTTACGGATTCTCGTTAGCAATGTGAAAATCCGTGTTTAGTATTCTCTGGGTTAACACTTGCTTTCCACTTGCTTCCCCTTCTACTTTTTTTTTTCATCCTCAGGTCTTGAGTGCTGTGTGACGCGAATCGGCGTATGTCTGCCGAGACTCGGTGAATAGGTAAATCCCTTCGACGGTGAATATCGAGACCTCTGGAAATGGACAGAGAAAATGGGGTCGTTAGTGATGAGTCACAGGTTGAAATTAATTCACGTAATTAAAAAAAAAAAATCATACCTAAATTACATTTTTTTTTCCGCAATTTTAAATAATTTTAGGATTTTAATTTTTGAAAAATTTGAAATTTTGATTATCTCAGCATTTTTCAATATTGTATTTTCCAACTAATATCCATTTTTTCATCCCCAATATTGTTTTTTTTTCACATGTTTATTGATTCCCGTGATAATAAAATGCATTTTATCACCGGGCGAAGCCATCGAGAATGAGAAACGGAAGAGAAACATTGAATACTGGATCCACCGTAGCCTTTGAATTTCCGATGCCGCTGGCCATCTGACAACCCATTTTGCTCGGCTACTCTCCGAGATATTGAAAAGTACAAGGTGCGAGTGAAGAAATGTTTCTCCTTCGTCGCCCAACAAAACTACTGGAGCACGAAGGAGGGATATCAATGTATTATGGTATTGGGAACTTGAGCTTGCAAAAGCCTTCTTTATCGAGGGACTTACACAGAATATTCATGATTTTTTTTTTCCAGACTGCTGTACATATTCATGGGGGTCATTCAATTATGTTGGCAATTGCGGTGGAGTTTATGAGTGCCAAGTGAAAATTATTCGCTTTTCCAAGTTCTTTCAGGGAGAAAAATTATTTTTTTTTTTTCACTTTATCTCTGAAAAATTCCCATTTGCCCGATCCCAATTTTCAATGTTAATGTTATAAAACATTGCCCATAAATTCCACCGATTTTTCTTCATCCTATTCAAGAAAGCGCATGCACGTAAATGAACATCTTGAGAGTCGAAATATCTCGAAAATCGTGACATGATTTATTTTGCAATGGTCATTCATTTATTGCTCGATCAGATTAGTCAGATAACATCGTCAAGTTGGTTGGTAATCGCGTTTGCATCGATAAACATCGATATTTGGGATATCGATTCGGCTTTAGTTTTCAAAAGTATGACAATTGTTCAAGTTGTCATAGCTTATGTAGTTATTGAAAATCATATACCCAGAATATTTTTCGACGTTCTGTTAACTTATTAAGTTACGAGTGTTTTACATATTCCGTCCAGTATTGACAAATTTTATATACACGCGATAATTACAGAAAAAACAAAAGATGCTTGCACCAAATTGGAAAATTGAAAGCTCTCATTTTGTTCGGAGTCGATGATTAACAGTATCCTCAACTTCGGAAAATGTATTGTTACTTCAAATATCAAATTGTAATTCAGCGCATTCAGGCTTGTAGTACAAGAGGAGGACCCTTACATTTCGGTGTATTGAACGGAAAGGTCTGTTAATCTGTTTTACAAACGTTCTTGAGTATGCAAGTGATAAGAATTTCGACCAACCAATGTCAATGACCGAATGGGTGACCAGCCTAGCGTTAACACCCCAAACTGAATAATCTTTTTTCCCCTGCCAAAAAAATCAATCGACCTTCCCTCACGTTAATTTCTCGGCTCGCACACACCCGCCCAATTCCCCCCAATCAACCGCCAAAAATTAGATTAAAACCTCACCATCAGGCAGCTCGTACAGTTTATTAGGAAGTGATGCAAAGTACGGATGCTTGAGTGCCTCCTCGGCGTCTATTCGATCATCCGGATTGAGCTGAAGAAGTGACGACGCCATATTGTCGCCCTCGGCTACATCATACAGTCTGGGAAAGGACAGTCCCAATTTTCTAATTGGATAAAATGCCAAGCGATATGGCTTATAACCGGGCAATCTCGTAACACCAGGCCACGTTTCCTCAGTTGGTGTTCCCAGTATCTTAAATATTTTATTCAATTGATCGTACGTACATCGTACACCGGGAAATGTTGGTACACCTGTGAGCATCTCCACGAATATACAGCCAACGCCCCACATATCCAAAGATGTGGAGTATTCAGTTGAGCCCAGAAGGACATCTGGCGGCCTGTACCAAAGGGTCACCACTTCGTGGGAGTATGTGTGTGAAGGCACTGATTTTGCCCTCGCTAAACCAAAGTCTGCGAGTTTAAGTTCACCTATTTCACTAATCAGGAGGTTCTGGGGCTTTACATCACGATGGAGCACTTTTCTGAAATTTGAGAAATGACAAATCGTTAGATGGAGTTGTTATACACTTGGTTATTTCGATTCGTAACTAGGGTTTCAAGTATACCAAAATGCTTCCCATCGAATTACGAACAAATGCCTGTGTGTGTGTATGTTTGTATGTGTGGAATCGGAATTTTCCGGTAACGATTTCTCACGAACGGGTCGAACGATCTGGGTCATCGAGGTCTTATTCGGAGCGTCTTCATGGAACTTAGATCGGATTAGTTTTTAGTTTAAATTGACCGAGCAGTTTTTTTGGTATTGACAATTGAATTGTTTACAACGCTCTATTTCAAAAACGGTAAGAGATAGGGCAAAAAGTATTAAGCGGAATTTGCTCTGTGAGTGGAAATGCATATTTAATTTCTTATCACTTTTTTCCATATTCGTCATAATTAAGGAGGTATGACGGGTTTAACCCTCGAGCGTTCGCACCACTATTGGCGTCTCACTCCCACTCCAGTAACGCGCATCATTCCCGTCCTCGGGCTGACTATGCGGCTAGTCAAATATTCATAATTATCTGCTCGATAAGTGGGATTAAAACATTTCAGTGTCCTTAAAAATTGTCTATTGAATTTTTGAATTGAAAGGCTTGGTCCTCACTCGACGTGACCTGGGTGAGCGGCTGTCACGGCTCAAGTCCACTGAAATTACGAATTGGCGAATGCATGAGGTAACGTGGGTATCGGTTACTCTGTCTGGAAGACCCGATAAATATTTGACTAGAATAGATAAGGGATCAAATAGATTCAAGGAAAATGTCAGTAGCCAATTACTGATGTTATCGGTAATCCGAAACCATTGGATTTTAGCCGATGGGGAATATCTTTTGCATTATTATGGGAAGTATCTTCTGAACTATGCTCTAAACAAAAAGGTCATTAAGCGTAAGTTTCACTGGATAATTGGCAGAAGGTGATTCCGGTACTTCCGTAGTAACTCGTGAAAAAGTAAGGCGAATAGTAAGCCGAATGAAGAGACGCAACCATCAAATATTTTCTATAGTAGGAAGGAGAGACCAAAGAAAATATCGATATATATCGGGATTATCGAAAAGCGTAAGACCGGAACCGACGCGCCGCCAGTTAGTGCGGCGGAATAAGGAAATGCGCGTGCGAAGCATGCGCAGCCGGACTCGTGGTTAAAAGGAGAGACCAAGGGAAATATCGATATATATCGAAATTATCGAAAGGCGTAAGGCCGGAACCAACGCGCCGCCAGCTAGTGCGGCGGAAAAAGGAAATGCGCGTGCGAAGCATGCGCAGCCGAACTCGCAGTCAAAAGGAGAGACCAAGGGAACTATCTATATATATCGGAATTATCGAAGAGCGTAAGACCGGAACCGCCGCGACACAAGGCGGTGCGGCGGAAAACGGAAATGGGCGAGGCCGGACTCAAGATAAGAAAAGGAACGCAAGGTATCAGGAAAAGCAAAGTATCGTATGGTAGTTTGAAACCGAATTTCAAGTTATAAAATTCATCGGAAAGTTCTGACTACCATTACCGTTCTATTTTTTATATATAACTAAAAAATGAGAAGAAAAAACTTGGGAGGTTGATTATCAAAATCTCTATATTTGTAAAATGCCACGGTCTGAGTGTTGAAAGTTTTTCATTAATGTTGTAGCATAGGTTATTAACCTAGATTATTAAATTCTCGTGCTTCAAACTTTGTGCGAATTCTTTTGAATCTTCCTTCCTTGATGAGTTCCTGCGGAAGTACCTTAATGAGTGCGTAGTTAGCGAGAAAACGAGGGGCGGCAGGTATTGGTGTGGAAACGAATTATGCGTACGATCTTGAAGGGAATCTCTTCGTTTCGATACTGCAGTGATTTACTCGACGTTAAAAATGTAATAGATAGATCTGAAAGACCTCGACGATTTTGAAAGTAATTCCATTTCCGATTTTTTTTGCAATGCATATTAATTGCCCGAAATTCATGTTTCGAAGAAAAATTTCGATTTTTGCAATTATGTCCACTAATTAAGAACTTTAATTTTTTTCCCCTCAGCAATTATGTAATGCCGATGCTAGTCGTAGAACTATAGATCATGAGCTGTTTCCATCATTTCACATGAAATACAAATTATAAAAAAAAAAAAAAAAAAAAACAAAAAAAAACTATACATACTTTGTAACATTTTTGTATTCATCAACTCAGTTTCATGTCGGCATTTCATACTCTCCAGATCATTGATCACATATTCGTAACAACCATTTTTGTAAAATCCGATAGTGTCCCCTATTGTGGGACATATCGAGGCAAATTACCATTTGACATTCAACCGTCGTTAACTCGTGAACTATTCGGAATAGAGGTAAGACGTATATACCTGGAAAGCTTCTCCAGGAACTTGTGAATATTTAATGTTATGATACTTTTTTCCATATCTCCATCAGTTTTACTGATATTCGTAACGATAGAAATATTGAAAAATTCGGGAGTGGTAAAACGAGGCACCTCACTTCCAGGCTTCCTATTTCGTGAATGAAGAGAGATGGAAAAAATTTTATAGGGAACTTTTTGTACAGAATATTGAGCTCTACAAAAAAGTATATATAAATTTTTTTTCATCTCCCCTAGATTTCGAGATATCGATGAAAAAGGAGCCTAGTAAATTCTCTCTCATATTTATGGTTTCATTCCTATTTCTCACTTCCTGTTAGTTACTTAGGGTCTTCCAACGATCCACTGCCTGAGGTACAGGTAAAACATCGTTAGTTATCATTAAATTAATTTGCCCCTGGTATTCATCGATTTATTTGCCGATTTTTAAATCGTTTAAGCCTTCAGACAACTCACTTATCTTCCTGGTATTCTCTCTAGTTCAAATAGATTATCTCTCAAAGCATAGTTCAATTACAAAAAAATCCTAAATTGTTTTTGATTGTAATTGCATGGATAAGAAATATAACATAATTCTTTTTATGAAACGGAAATAATTCATATTTTAATAAGTGTGTTTGTTTCATAATTCGCTTTTTTTTTATAAATATGAATTAATTTGAGAAGAAAAATTCATACGAATTAAGATGAAAACGTAAAAGAAAATTTGTATGTGCACTCCCCAGTTATAAAAGTGTCTGGCATAAATTTTGCGACCTCCATTGATAGCTAGCACGACTATATAAAATTTTATGAATTCTATATCATGGTCTCATTCATTTTATTTATCTATTTTTTTTTCATTCATTTTATATTTTTTAAAGGCAATAAAAATGTGTCTTGAAGAACTTTTTCTCGACAATGAATTTTTTCCATTCTATAATATCTTAAATAAAATAAATTTCATGATTTATTTTTTAAGTCTAATTTGTGCAAACTGTGCAAAGCTTTGAATTAAATTGAGTTAAGTGCTCATCGATGCTCTATACAATTTTGCCAGGTAGAAGAAAAATATGGAGTACAAATAGGTATAAGAAAAAAATTACTGAAATTCGGGAAAAGCATATTTTGAATTTTTTTCGGAACCATTTTTGGTGCAATTAAAATTTTCAAAATTACTTGCAAATATATAAAAAAAAGTAATGTTAAGAAAAAAAAAGTTCAAAATAGTTAAACATGTGCAGAATTTTTTTTCACATTGCAGATTGTATAACCCCCTCAAAATGTATTTTTTTCTCGTTATTCCCCTTCGTCACTCGCGCTATGGCGTGAGCGTCATCTTTTTATCTCTAAGATAGATCGAAGGATATCATGAATTATGCAATCAGGATTTATGCTATCCTCAATTGATACGTCTGCTATCCAGAAATGGCGATTCCATGCTTGCATAATCGCAGAATAAATGCTCATTAATTTTTTAATAAAGTGCGCTTTTAGAACGACGGCGCAGTCCTCGTGGTGCTACCAAGTACGTTGTACAAAAATTCCGAGCGCTGTTGCCGGTGTCGTAAAGTTTTTAAATTTCACGAATTATATTTTGACAGTCTAATACTATCACGGAATATTTTCGACATAACTAATCCAGGTAATTAAAACAAAATAGTCTACACCTTCAGGGAAGTTCGACACCAAAAAAGCGCTGCGGCAACAGCGCGAAAATAGATGGTAGGCGCTCATCGTGCAAATACGTTATGCAAATACGTCAGGTGGCGAGGCGCAGGCAAAGAAGGGTTAAGTAAATTTATTTTTTGATAGTCAATCGATGAAGGAGCACACATTGCTATTGCTTCTCTATGCCAGTTCCGGCAGGAAAGGTCAGAAGACATTGGCGAGTTACACGAACTACGACGGTTAAAAATCCTACCCTAGTACTACAAGCCCGAATGCGCTGAATTACAATTTGATATTTGAAGTAACAATACATTTTCCGAAGTTGAGGATACTGTTAATCATCGACTCCGAACAAAATGAGAGCTTTCAATTTTCCAATTTGGTGCAAGCATCTTTTGTTTTTTCTGTAATTATCGCGTGCATATAAAATTTGTCAATACTGGACGGAATATGTAAAACACTCGAAACTTAATAAGTTAACAGAACGTCGAAAAATATTCTGGGTATATGATTTTCAATAACTACATAAGCTATGACAACTTGAACAATTGTCATACTTTTGAAAACTAAAGCCGAATCGATATCCCAAATATCGATGTTTATCGATGCAAACGCAATTACCAACCAACTTGACGATGTTATCTGACTAATATGATCGAGCAATAAATGAATGACGATTGCAAAATAAATTATGTCACGATTTTCGAGATATTTCGACTCTAACGATGTTCATTTATGTGTATGCGCTTTCTTGAATAGGATGAAGAAAAATCGGTGGAATTTATGGACAATGTTTTATAACATTAACATTGAAAATGGGGATCGGGCAAATGGGAATTTTTCAGAGATAAAGTGAAAAAAAAAAATAATTTTTCTCCCTGAAAGAACTTGGAAAAGCGATGTTCATTTTGAAAAAACATACGAATCCTCTGGTAAAAAGGAGAAAGGAAAGAACCCTATCGAAAAATCTCGATATTATATCGATATTAGCGTACGAGATCGATATCGATATTACCGTAAGGATGAAACCGACGCGCCACCAGTCAGTGCGGCGGAAGACGGAAATGCGCGTGCGAAGCACGCACTGCCGGACTTGTAAAATAAATAGCTCTTAAGGATATTCGACCTGCATTGGCGAAGATATAAGAATTGCTTGAAGTTTTGACATAATGTTTTTAAAGCGGTAACAGATGCCTGTATGAAATTTGATATTGATTCACAACACCGTTTTGTGGTTATTAATTATCAAAGTTCTCAATTAACGGCCTCTTATGGGAAAAATAAAAATTTCTGTAAATACAGTTCAAAATATAAAAATTTGTTGAAATTTTGAAAATTCACTATTGAAGCAGATATAAAACGATGGTAAAAATTTCATGACGATTGACTAAAATGTTTTTTCATTAATTTGTTTAAACAATATAATATTGATTCGCAAAATCAAATACAATATAATAATTTTCTATGGCTATCACTTCAACTAATTAGCGCATTGAAATATTAATTGAAAATTATTGGCGATAAATATAACGAATTATAGAAAGGGTCATAAACTTTAGTTTTGACTATACGTGTTGAATATCCTTAAGAGGAAAGCATAAAGCTGCCAAATGTTGGGTTTATGAGCGCAAATCTTCGCCCAACAAACCAATTTTTTCTGACCTTCAGCCTGAATTGGCGCTGCAATAAATTGAGGGTGGAATTGCCTACAGAGGTAGTAACAATGCAGCCTTAAGAAGCTAGTCTCTTTGCATAAAATAGTGTAAAATATGAAACTGTATTTCCCCGCTGGCGTTTGCCGTACCCTCAACATCCCTAGACCACATTCAAGATCTATCTCCCACAGCCTCAATTTACCTGCGATGACAGTAAGCCAATCCGCGCAGCAGTTGAAAGAGGAAAAGTTTGACATTTCTGGGATCCAATCCACCGCCTCCACTACCATACCTCTCCATATACTGCGATAGATCCGTATGCACAAATTCAAAGACAAATGTGAGTGTCTCCCTGGTATGTATTATATCGTGTAGTGTGACAATATTGCTGTGCTTGAGCTCCTTGAGTAGACTTGCTTCGCGAATGGCAGTAAATGGTGCACCCTCCTCCTCCTGCAGTCTGATCTCCTTGAGGGCCACTACCTGTTCAGCCAGGTGGCTGTATCCCTTGAACACAGTTGCATAGGAGCCCTCACCAAGCTGCTCAAGCTTTATATAACCCTCGGATTTTCCGAATGGCGAGTCTCCTCCAAACGCCGAGAACCTTTTCCAAAAATCGAAATGATAGGTTAAAATTCTAAATCGAATTGCAAAATGTAAGAATGAATACGAGTATTTAAATGGGAAATGATTCCAAACCTTTTGGTTCTCCTGGGACCTGGATCGGGTCCCAGGAAGACCTCGGATTTAGGTCTAGGTGGTTTCCTTGGTCGTAGGATCACTCGCGCCTCCTCCCTTATGTCCTCGTCCAATAATTTCGAGTCACTTGACACCGACAGCTGCCGATGGACCCGCTCATGATCGCCGCCCCACTCTGCGACATGCGATATAGACGTTGATGTTATCGACTTGGCTGGGGGCAGTACGCGACAAATTGTACCATATCATTGATAATGTCTTAGGCTTAAATGACGATAAAAGTTTATCCTTATCGAATTTATTTTTAGTGGATAGGAGGGTGGGGGGTGGGTGGGAGGGGGTGGGGGAGGACGGGGTGGGTGGGAGGGGGAGGATGGAGTGGGTGGGAGGGGGAGGATGGAGTGGGTGGGAGGGGGAGGATGGGGTGGGTGGGAGGGGCAGGATGAGGTGGGTGGGAGGGGGAGGATGGGGTGGGCGGGCGGGGGTGACACTCACCGTAACGACAATCTTTGTCCACGGGCAGGTTACCGTTTCGCTCTAATCGGTCTAGGAACTCTTCGGAGAAACCATTGTAAGCCAATGAACCTCGGTGTGCTACGTCCTCAGCTTCCTCCTTTGATATTGCTGGAAAATTGTGTGATTAAAATTTTCATTAATTTCGTAGTTTTTTTTAATTGCAATATTTTGGAGATAATTGATATTTTCTGTTATGCGTCGAATTTAAATTTTCAATTTTTCCCAGCTTTTGGAATTCTAAGGGAACTTTTTTTTTTCAATTTTTCGAACATTTGAGGAAATTTTTTGAATTTTTCTGAGTTGTGGAAAAGTGTTGGAGGTTGTTATGATTTGGTTTTATATTATGAGACACTTCCTGACTTTTCCAAATTTTTGGTATCTCTGATAAGAAATCCGTTATACTCCAACCAATTGTTTTATCTATCTGAAGGGGACTTTCACGGAGTATAAAAAAAAAAGATAGTGTCCGAAAGTTCCCCTCAAACAACAAAAACTACTCTGGAGCATGAAGATTTGGTATCCCCAGGGACGACCCAATATTCGTCAATTCACCCTGCCCTCAAGGCGCATTTCGACAATTCCCCCATTGATCTCCATTAGAAGTTGAACACTTGTCAGGAAACTTTGCCGAGATTTCCCAGATAAATCAATCACTCGAGTACACAACTTACAGAGCCTCCCGAAGCTGTGACTGAGGCGTTTTTTCAGCTTTTGTACTCGGCTCAACGCGCCTCCTTTCTTCTCTCGCATCGTCACAGCGCCTGAAAAAAAACAATAACAATTAGCGTACCTCTATAGTTGTTAATGATAGAATGTTATATAGATAGTTACAATTCCTTAAAGTGGTAAAAAAAAATTAATGAATCGTAAATTCGCACAAGGACTTCTCAATTTGTAATTTCTCCCCGACACTCTTTTTCCCACCCACCCACATACTCACGTATCCACCCGCCCACCCATCCACTCACCCACCTACCCACCCACTCACACCAACCCGCCCACGTACCCACCCACACTCTCACTCACCCACCCACACACTCACTCACCCACCCACACACTCACGTAACCACCCGCCCACCCACTCACACCCACCCACCTGCCCACCCACTCACGTAACCACCCGCCCACCCAGTCACACCCACCCACCTGCCCACCCACTCACACCAACCCGCCCACCTACTCACCCACCCACTGACACCAACCCGCCCACACACTCACTCACCCACCCACCCAGACACTCACCCACGTACCCACCCGCCCACCCACTCACACCCACCCACCCACTCACACCAACCCGCCGACCTACTCACCTACCCACTGACACCAACCCGCCCACCTACCCACCCACAAACTCACTCACCCACCCACACACTTACTCACCCACCCGCACACTCACCCACCCACCCACACACTCACGTACCCACCCGCCCACCTACCCACCCACACACTCACTCACTCACCCACACACTTACTCACCCACTCACACACCCACCCACACACACAAAAGGAAGGAGACGGGGCTTTGGCGGAGTGGGTAGAGTGTCTGCCTACTATTCTAAAGGTCCCGCGTTCGATTCCCGCTCACTGCAAATATTTTTTCTGAAAAATATTTTCTCACGGACTCCGACCGATGGCAGGAACATTCCGTGTGTGCTATCGGCGGTATCCATGAAGTGAGACCGTGAGCCGGGACCGAACGCGACCCGTCGCGCGGGGAGGGGGGGAAGGTTCCATCGTAGACGCCCGCCATCGTATCACAGGGGTTTCTGGAGGTTTACCCTGTGATTAGAAATACGATGAGCTGAAATGGCGAAGTCGGCTCCAGCCGCAATGGGTGGGTACTCTGATCCGTAGTATTGCCCATGAAGTAATGCCTAACAGCGGTTACGTGGGTGAATACGAATAGAGCAAGAGTAGAAAAAAAAAACACACACAAAAGGAAATGTCCCGAGTCTCTACGATTTCTTTTCAAAATTTGGTTTTACATGCAGAAAAATTTGCTGATGCCAATTAGTATAAAAAATTGGCAATTAAAAATTTCCATATCTATAATCAGGTCAATACCAAATTACAGATCATGCTTGAGCTACCTTAATTGGCCGAAATAATTGTGACTAAAAAAAAAAATTTGGGCCCAGTGGAATATGGAACAATGGTATGAGTGGACAAAAATAAATTGAATGGAAAGAAATTGGACCAAAATACCGGTGCTGAGTTAAAACACGAGTGATTAATACCCGATGATAAAGCGTCTGGTCACTTTTGTTCTGAAAACAATTGTTCCAATTACTTTTCGTGTAATGGATTTCCCACGAAAATGGATCGAATGATGTTTTTTTGTAACTCAAAAAAATGTCACAAATGTTATTACAATTTTGGTAAAAATAAAAATAATTTGTTGAAATTCCATTTGTTTTTTTTTTGTCAAAATTAAAATAAAAATAAAAAGATTCACATTTAAATACGTCATCATCCCATTTCGTTTTGGGATCATAACATGCAGTGGCGCAGTGATCAGTTTTCGCAAAATATCTCAAAAAGTTAAAGAGCTATAAAAAATTTTCTCTATACAAATTTGTAGGTATCATTCTGCTCTACAAAAAAGGTTTGTATGAAAATCCCGCTATCTTGGGTCCATTTCGAAATATTCGCTGAAGAGCCTCGCGAGACGAGAGCCGGCTGGAGCCGATTGACCACTCGGCTGCTCATATCTCGGAATCTTAAGCAGATAGCTCAATTTTCATAATAACGTTTTTTGTAGTACATATCGAGAGCTACAAAAAAGCTTTATATAAATATTCGTTAATATTCTTAGTTTTGAAGATATCCGCCAAAACGCTGTCGGGTATTGCCGCGGAATGACTCCATAGATGGCGCGGTTGCGATTCCGCGGGGCGCGAAACGCCCGCGAATTCAAATAGAGTCGGAGATAATTCTGGCCAATTTAACTGTGTGGGATAAATGATTTTGTTTCTACGGAAATAAAATCGAGGAGTTACTTGAGGCATTAAAAAAAAGTTTCGCTCAAATATTTCAATTTTCGAACATACTTTCAATAATTTGAAAGTTTCAGGGAAAATATTTTGACGCGACCACGAACGGGTTAAAAGAGCAAAAAACCATAGCGGAACCGTCTTAGGAAAACAAATTGAATTTTCCAATATTTTGGAGAGCCGTATCGGAATTTTTATTACAGATTTTAGAGATTAATATTTGAATTTTTTGCTAAAAGTGCATTTGCAATTTGGCACAAAAATTTTTCTAAAAAATTTTTTGAATGCAATTCCAGGTAAGAGTTGGAGTCTAGATCTAAAAATCTATAATAAGGTCAGTAACAAAGTGTAAGCGGCCTTTGAGCTACCTTAATGTCCTTCAAGTAAACCCGTTCTCCACAACCAATTATTCTCTACATGAGACATATTATTTTTGGAAGTCAATGGAGAAAGAAATCAGACTAAGACTTCGATTTAAAAAGTCGAATGATTGTTTTTTAATTTGTAGAATTTTGGCGATCTTCCAAATTTTCATTTTTGCATTTTTGTGCAATTTCTGTGATTTCATGAATTCCTGAAATTTCTGAAATTCTGATTTTTCTTTTACATTTCTTGATTCCGAAAAATTGCAATTTTGCAATTTTTGATATTTTGGGAAAATGTAAAATTCCATTTAAAAAATTTTTAATTCCAAATTTTCAATTTTTCAAAATTGGTCGAATTTTCAAAGATTCTCAATTTTTTTTATTCGCAATTTCTGAAATTTTGCCAATTGCAGACTTTTTTGAAATTTTCGTAAATTTTGATTTTATTGAGTGTTTTTTTGTCAATTTCAAAATGTGTTCAAGATTCCCAAATTTTGTAAATTTTAGTTGAAAATTTTTATACGCCTAAATTTTTCGAAATTTGAAATTTTTTCACGATTTTAAAATTTTGAAATTGGCAAAAAAAACTGTTCAAAATTGGAAAAATTCTTCGTATTCAGGAATGCGATTAAAATCGATAAACTCCTCCCATATTTTCCGGTCCCAAAAAAAAAATCATCCTGTTTGCATACTTTCCAAAGACCTCCCCCCCCCCCCCTCCCCCTCATACGATATAGCTCCGCCAAATTTTCCCTTAATTTTCCATCCGTCTTAATCATTTACAAGTATTTTTTCTGACTAATCTACCGATGATGAATCGATCAAACACGCTGAAAACTATGGCAAAAGTAATGGTCAACTATCTCAATGTCACTTCCACACATTATACACAGCATGACATCACTCCCCATTCCTCCTGGAGCCTTATTAATAATTCTGACGCACAGAAAGCGACTTTTGTTGCTCCCCAAGTGCCTCCTACCTCTCACTCGACTAAAGGGCCTCGTCACTGAATCGATGAATAAACCTCGTGTAATGAATGAAATGAATGAAACACCAATGCTTAACAGGAAACGCTCGCAATTGTGGAATTTACGTGAATTAACCTCAATGAATCATTGAAGTTTAAGCACTTATCTATTGTAATTTGCGTAGTTAATTTTTACTACGTAAACGTGGTGTATACAATGCAAATTATAGGCGCACAACAATTGTTCAAGACATTGAATGATTATGCAGAGGCGGTTGGAGATAGGAGAAAACGTCTTAAATAAAAGTTGTTCCTCGTATGAAAATACACATTTCATGTTTTATGACTTTTATCACTAATTCTCATAGTTCAAGAACTATCGCGAATCGAAGGCGGAGAAACCGAAATCTGGCGGTTGTGGCCGACCGCTCGGGTTGTTTATGCGCTCTATCATGAAAATTGTTGGAGATAGGAAAAAACGTTTCCAATAAAAGTTGTTCCTCATATGAAAATACACATTTCATGTTCTATGACTTTTATCACTAATTCTCATAGTTCAAGAAATATCGCGTATTGAAGGCGGAGAAACCGAAATCTGGCGGTTGTGACCGACCGCTCGGGTTGTTTATGCGCTCTACCGTGGAAATTGTTGGAGATAGGAAAAAACGTTTCCAATAAAAGTTGTTCCTCATATGAAAGTACACATTTCATGTTCTATGACTTTTATCACTAATTTTCATAGTTCAAGAAATATCGCGTATTGAAGGCGGAGAAACCGAAATCTGGCGGTTGTGGCCGACCGCTCGGGTTGTTTATGCGCTCTATCGTGGAAATTGTTGGAGATAGGAAAAAACGTTTCTAATAAAAGTTGTTCCTCACGTGAAAATACATATTTGTTATTTTATCACTCTTTTCGCTGAGGTTCATAATTAAGGAGATATCGGTACATAAAGTTGAAGAAAAATGGAAGAGATGTGATGAGGTGAATCAATATTCACCGATTCCCGCATCTATTTCAATGTAGAGCCAGGTGCTTTCCCAGCTATTTTTTTACGAAAAAAGTTGCTTCAAAGGTCCTGAGTTCAAATCCAAGTCGCACCGATTGATACGGGCATCAATGTAATCGATTCACAAGTGCTTTGTTGACGAACACATCATAGACCTCCGTTGTTGATTACCGCAAAAAAGTAGTATAAATATAGCGACTTTGAATAATAATAATAATAGTAAAAATAATTTATGAAGTTCAGAATCAGCTGAGGTCAGCTGGGCCCACAAGACAGGTCAATGATGAAGACTAGATGACAAACGATGATGAGGATCAGCTGTAGTCACCTGGGTCCACAAGACAGGTCAATCCTGACGACGAAATGGCATACCATCATGTTGATCAGCTGTACTGAGCTAGGTCCACAACACAGGTGAATGACGAGGACGAGATGACAAACGGTCACGAGGATCAGCTGTAGACAGCTGGGTCCACAAGACAGGTCAAACATGACGACGAGATGACACACGATGACGAGGATTAGCTCCATGATGTTCAGAATCATGTGTACCAATTACCAGAATGACCGGTAATCAGCTGGGTTCTCAAAGCACAGAAACCCACAGCATGGACTTTCGGATGGATGCCCCGTAAATTTGCCCCGGATAGAATGATGTGGTTGCTCTTAACGAACGCATTGGACCGACAGATTGGACATTCGTCACTCCTGCATTCGTTATCTATCACCGAATGGTGCAGTTGAATATCGCCAAACGAATATGGTCATCTTCACCTGCACCATTTGGTAATAGTCAACGAGGCTCGTTAATAACAACCAAATCCTTCTATCAGCGCACTTTTAGCAACCGTTGGAGGCAGCATCCTCCTTGTGCGCTCCGATTCTGAGCTCCCATTTTGGTTTTCTCCATTCGAGAAACTCGTTTATTCTCAACGTTTCTTTGCACTGTCGTTTACATTGTCTTATACAATTTTGGTACCTATTAACATAGGTTAATTTTGCCCTCAGTAACTGTCTCCAGTCGACTCTCCCACTAGTGCACTGCGCGGGACCGGACGCTCCACCGCCCTGTCCCACTAGTGACCCTCCCCTACTTCTCCCACTCCCGGATGCTAGTAAGCGCAGTGAGGCAGCCTTCAGAGTCAGGCGTAACCATTTGCAGTGGTGGGGAGGCGCTTGAGGAGGTAGTCAGTGGTGGGGTCGTGACGATAGTGACTATAGGGATCCATCAACTTGTGGGACGTGCACTGGTGGGGGAGTTGACTGTCATTCTTCCTTCACCTGTTCTCATTCTTTTAATACTGTCTACGTAATTTTTAGGAGGGTCCGTTGGGGCTTCCTCTATGTTAATTTGCTGCTGAGCCCCAGAAGTTGGAGGAAGTCCTAACATACCTGTCGAAGGCTGTCTATCCCTTCTTCCTTGAGCTCATCAATGTACGTCCCACCTTTCGGAGAGGCAATTTTCAGAAAAATGTTCTGCGTTGGTCAACAGCTTTCTCAACATGGATTGAATGATTGTCTAGCATCATCCTCTCGCGGTGACTAATGACGCGTTGAACAATCGGGAAGCGTCAAGGAATACTAAATTGCAATACCAATAACTCGTAACTGGAAAACCCTGGCATTTGTGGAATTCATGTAGAATCACGTGGAATTAACCTCAATGAATCATTGAGCTTTAAAAGCAAGAAGGCGAATGGAGAAAAAAAGCTGAAACTCGACGATTCATCATTGTTAATGGGAGAATGTAAACCGGGCCCATGCCTCATCTTTCACGATCTCTTTTCTCTTTCTGGAATAAATAAAAGTGGCTCCCACCCCCCACCCGGTGAACAGCCAACCCCACACACTTGACATAGTGCACACGACCCCTTTCCCTTGTGTTTTCATTTCTCATTTGTATTTCTTTCTTTTAGGGCGCGTGGAAAATAAAGGAAATGAGGGGGACATCGTGGAAAATAGAGACGAGACGTTTAGATGTTAATGGTAGTTAAGGTGGACAAATGGATTGGACCATCTGCGAGGCTTGGGAAAATTGATTTTTCGGTTTTTCAGTTTATGACGTTTAGAAAGCATTTTCTGTTTCTTAAAAATGTGTTCTAAGAATTTTTTTTAATAATCTGTTCTAAGGATTTTTTTTTAACAATATGTAGGGGTAGGGGGGGGGGGGGTAGGGGGGTGCTCAGATGATATTTTGTCATTTTTGAAAATTACTCGAAATTTTCGGAATATTTAAATATTTTAATTTTCTTTTTGTAATTTTTTTTCTATTTTCTGTAATGTACGAATTCTTTTCAATTTTCGCAATTCACGAAACGTTAAATCGAATTTAACTGTCTCTGCCTCTCTCCCTATTCGTAAGCGTAAAGCGTAACATCCGTTCAAACTCAAGTAAAAAGTTTTTCCCTAAAAAAAAAAATTCTTTAAGTCGATCTTAATTTAAGTTTTATGGAGTACCTACATTAAGATGATCAATATCTTAATGAGACTCGAAAAATTTTATCTGCAGCATGACGAACTCAATTTGAAGCACGCAAAAGCACAAATTGAGTTGGAATACATCTTTCAATTTGCTATGCAAATATTAAATTTGGGTGCCTCAAATTGATTTTGAAATCGTGCGAGCTGAATCTTGGTTATGATTTGTGGGATTAAAAATATTGAGTTAAATATTGAGCTTTAATTTTTGTTAATGCTTAAAATTATTGAGATGTACTTAAACTCAGATTTTTTTGCATTTTTCAAGTTTTTGTGTATGGGAAAAATTCTATAGAATTCTGATAAGACTCCCGTACAATTTATTATAGGATTTTTTCTAGAATATGTAATTTCTATAAGTCCCCTACAGGATGTCTTAGGGGAATCCCACAAGATTTTTTATAGGATTTCTCATAGGAATTCCTGCAGGGTTTCTAGTAGGAATTCCTGCAGGATTTCCAGTAGGAATCCCTGCAGAATTTCTCGTAGGAATTCCTGCAGAATTTCTCGTAGGAATTCCTAGAGAATATCTTGTAGGAATTCCTACAAAATTTCTTATGGGAATTCTTGTAGGATTTCTTAGGGGAATTCATGCAGGGTTTCTTGTAGGAATTTCTGCAGGATTTCTTGTACGAATTTCTGCAGATTTGCTCGTGGGAATTCTCGTAGGATTTTGTGTAGGAATTCCTACAGATATCCTGTAGGCATTCCTACAGATTTTTTTGTGAGAATTCCTGCAGGATTTCTTGTGGGAATTGCCGCAGAATTTTTTGTAGGAATTCCTGCAGGATTTCTTGTGGGAATTCCCGCAGGATTTTTTTTTAGGAATTTCTAGAGGATTTTTTGTAGGAATTCCTACAAGATTTTTTGTGGGAGTTCCTGCAGGATTTCTTTTAAGAGTTGATGCAGGGTTCCTTGTGGGAATTCCCGCAGAATTTTTTGTAGGCATTCCTACAGAATTTTTTGTGGGAATTGCCGCAGAATTTTTTGTGGGAATTGCCGCAGAATTTTTTGTAGGAATTGCCGTAGAATTTTTTGTAGGAATTCCTGCAGAATTTCTAGCGGGAATTCCCGCAGGATTTTTTTAGGAATTTCTAGAGGATATCTTGTAGGAATTCCTACAAGATTTCTTGTGGGAGTTCTTGCAGGATTTCTTTTAAGAGTTGATGCAGGATTCCTTGTGGGAATTCCCGCACAATTTTTTGTAGGGATTCCTACAGAATTTCTCGTGGGAATTCCTGAAGGATTTTTTGTTGGAATTCCTGCAGGATTTCTTGTGGGAATTCCCGCGGGATTTTTTGTAGGAATTCCTATAGAATTTTTTGTAGGAATTTCTGCAGGATCGCTTACAGAAATTCATATAAGCATCCTATAGAATTTCATATAGAAATTTCGGTTAAATATTCATAGTTTTTCTCATGAGAATTACTATAAGATTCTTGCAACAATTTCTGTAAGTTACATGTAGAATTTCCAAGTGAGCTCCTACAGATTATACTATGTCTTAGAAAATCCTATAAGATGTTTTATACGATTTTTTGTAGGGTATCCCATGGGATTCTTGCAAACCTCCTATGAGCGACGGCTGAAAATTTTATGAAATTCAATTCAGTAAAAGTTTTTCAAAAATTTCCATGGCGTATTCTATAGGAACCGTATAGGTTTTTTCAGTTTTACCATATTTCTTTTTAAAGTAATCTCAAATATTTTCTCCTCGTAGATAAATGGCGGGAAATATTTAAACAGTGTATGGAAAAATTGGCAAGTGTTCACAAAATTTGTACATTGCATTGAAATAGAAATAATAAAGTCAGATTAAAATTTGTATTGTTATTGAAATGCTGACAAATTAGAAATTTTCACGTAAGGTGTAGGCTTTAATCTCGGTTTTTCCCCATTATCTCCTAAAACCACTCGACCTTTCATTAAACAACTCAAAAAATCATGACTCGTAATCTCCTCGACGTCTCCCCCCCCTCCTTCCTCCCACTTCCCCTCATACAGATAGCTCGAAAAATTCTATGAACTTTTATAATAATCATTACGAATGTTTCAGCTTGGTCAAAGTTTTTTCCCAACATTAACATTTCAGAAGATTTTGGTCAAATTAATTTTACTTCCAATGTCAATTTTTGGCGCCAAGTGGAAACGAAATTTTGAAAATGTATAAATGTAAACTACGAAAAATTAATCCATTATCTTGTTCTAATAAAATTTTCACAAAAAATTGTGATTACCTACAGTTTTTAAATTCGCTTTTAACAAATTTTTTTTTCGAAAATTGAAATTGCAAACATCCGAAACACTTCAAAAATCCTGGTATCAATTTCTCCGAAAATATAAAAAAAAATGCGAATTTTATAACACCAAAAGCTCAAAAAATCCGAGCAATTGTGGACTTCCAAATTCCATCAAAACCTCTATCAAAAATTACAAAAATGTCAAAAGCTCAAAAAATGACATAACTTGAAAGAAAACGTCATCCCAAAATTTCGCTAAATTTCGATTAAAAATTCCAAACTCACCCCCTTCTTTGCTTTTGGACGCCGTGGAGCTCTTATCCTGAAAGTACATGATTACTCATTCACTCGGACACATCACATATGAGCGGTGACGTTGAAAATGTGCTCTTCAGTTCCAAAAATTTATTCCCAAAAACTTCAAGGACGTTCCTGACAGCTCGAACCCTAATTCTCGAGGTGCCGCGCTCTCCATCTAACGCCAAGTATTCACTCCAAACCTGTCATTTCCTATGCATGTTTTAAAAAAATTCAAAATTTCCCGCTCAATTGCCAGAGCTTGCAAATACCCGTTTAAACATTCAAGCTTCCAAAATTGTTCCTGAGACCATGGTTTTAGGCCCATTCAAATGCTCTGAAGCTTCCTGAATATTTGACAGAGCTTTCCTAAAAGCTCGCAATTTATTTAAATGTCTTGGAGCTTTCTGAGAATGTTCTAATTTTCCTGAACTGTTGTGAAGCTTTTGCTGATAGTTTCAATGTCCTGACCTTTTCAGAGCTTTCCCGAGCTTTTTTCCATCGCGAGCTTTTTTAAGCTCCCTGAACTTTTGCACTTTTCAAAGTTTACTGAGCTTTCCCGAGTTTAATTGACTGGAGCTTTTTGGAGCATATCTTGATCTTCATGAAGCTTTTTTTGGATCCCTTTCGAAGCTTTTGGCCACTTTCCTGAAGATTCCTAGAGCGTTCCAACGTCTTCCCAAAATTGTTTGCAAACTTCTCAGATGTTCTCGATACTCTTTAAAAACCACGTGCTCACTTTTCGATGGTAGTTGAAAATTTTGGAGATATTTTGGAAACTTTCTAAAACCTCCTTGAAGCTTTTTTTCACACTTCCTGAACTTCGGACGGTCCTTATGAAGATTCTCTACATTGTCCCAGTTTCCGAACGCACTGTACCTATTTCCGAACGCAGTGGGCCGCACTTTTTTTACAAACTTTGTCTTTGTTATTTAGAGAAAAAATAAACAAAAGTTCGCTCTTGTTTTTGTTAGTTATTGGAGGCGTGGGCGGTTTTTTAGGCACGGGTTTATCATTCGTGGAAGATGCCACCGTTCACGAAGGGAAAGAGAAGTGAGATATTTCATGTACTGTTCACGAAAGGCGAAAAATTCTTATGGGAATTGATGGAAACTGGAGCGAAACTTTGTGGAACTGGGGGAGCTCACTGATCATTTGGGGTTTTCTTGGGATTTTTATTGTTTTTTTTTTTTTTTTTTTTCGGGCTTGGGCAGTTTTGGGGGAGAAGTTGACGGAGACTGCCCGCGCCGCACACAAAAGTACAAAACTGTACAAAACTGAAAGCTTTGGTTGGCGAGACACTGTGATACTATATATTTTCGCGAGCGATGGATACGGGAAATTGAGAGTGGCGAGCACGAGGAGAAGTTTGGAACTGCGCGGAGTTGGGAATCGGGCTTTAGGATTGGCCGCGTTTGCGCGGGAAATGGGGCGTTCGAATGGAGGGAGTGGGTGCTGTCGTTGTGCGGCCGAATAACTTTTTTGGTATGGATGGAAAAATAAGCACAAATGTCAATTACGAATAGAATCGTCGGAAATTCGCTTTTCCATGTTCCTATTACCTATATTGATAGTGCGAATATTATTCAAAACAACGGTTTTTCATTTTATTGTTATTTTTTAGTCAATATTGTGTTTGTCATCTTCATATTTTCAGGAGATCATACAACTGAATTTTCTCGCAAAACTTAACGATTTATTATTTCTCCGGTGAATTCAATAATTGAAGCGCTTTGTAACTCTATATTTTTCACAATCGCGGACCCGCAATGGATCCCGAAGCCTTACAACTGAATCACCTTCTCCATTTCATCGTTTGTAATTGAATTACTCTAAGATTCGTCCGCTCCAAAAGTTAGGATTTTCAAATTTGCGGGGGATTGGCGCCCTCTAATGGGGACTGCAATATATAGCATGGCTTCGGTCAAAAACTTTCGTAAAAACTTATCTTACGAAATCACATTTATCCGTATATTATTTGCACGTCTAAAATGATAATATTGTTTACATAATTATTGGCGGGAAACCGCGTAACAGAAAAAATTTCAAACGTGGACTCAGAAGTGCGAAATCGGTAAAATCGTTTTTTTTGTATAATGTGAACTTGAGGGAAGTTCATACACACGAATGAACATCGTTAGAGTCGAAATATCTCGAAACACGCTGACCCGATTGGCCAATCTGGTAGGCTTGAAGTTGGTCGACTCATTTGCGCGGCAAATGTCAAATGAGTTGCGCATGCGCAGAACGCTACTCCCTTTCTTTATTTAACAATTCCATAAAGTTAGTATCAAAAGTCAGTGACGTCAATACAATGAACAAAGGACGAATGGCAATTGATTTAGTAAATTCGGAGTTTTTTAATTGAACAATTGTCAGCTGACTTTCGCCAATTGTCTGTGTTTGTGTGGAAACCCTTCAATTGGGTCAGCGCATTTTCATGTTTCATTGTGCGCTGCACTCACGAGTTGGCATTAATGTGATAACGATAAGGAAATATCGGCATTGTTCAAGGAAAACGACAGTTGAATGTTAGTTCGTGGAACTGTTCGGCTGTTGCGAGTTACATTTAATTCATTTGCGGTTAACAAGTACTATAGATACAATTATTCAAGTGTAACTGCTGAGCTGTTGTTAAACGGTAATATGTCCGATAAAAAACCTTTCAACCGGCTTCCCACGGATGTGAGGCCTTATCATTATGAGATAAGTCTCACTCCAGATTTGAAAAATTTCACTTTCGAGGGAACGCAGAGTGTGGAAATCGAGGTACATTTATGTTGCACATTTTTTTTCCAAGTGTTTAGGGGGAATTTGTGCGTCCATATGTCGAACATAACCTCAAACTTGCCAGCAAAATGAAACAAATAAATTCGTCATCGTAGAGTGACTCAGTTGAAATTCACTGGATATTATTATCGAGCGAAAAATTGCAATTTCATTGATTATTTTTTTTTTGGGACACTCAATTTTTCGATTCATATGGATAGATGCAAAATATGGAGAAAAATGGAAGAAAAAATTAAAGTGATTGGGAAATAGGGAAATTTAAATAAATTCGAAAAAATGGAAAGAAAAATTTGCATTATGTTTGTCTTATTTCATGTTTACTCAACTTTTTTTTATAATTTTTACTCATTTTTTGTTAGGTGTTTCAAAACATTGAAAATTGAAAAAAAATCTGACAAACTCACATTTTTTAGAATACGAACTTTTTAGAAAAAAAAAAAAAAATGGAAAAAGTTCAAATGTTGAAATTCTCAGAATTTGAAAAAAAAAAAATAATGAAGTTTTACAAATATTGAAGAAAGTTTCAAAGATAAAATTTTTACATATTTCGAGGACTGTTAAGTAACTCAACTAATTCCCTAAACGCATACAAGGTTATTTTAACTCGAATACTTGAGTATCTCATAAATCAATAAACTTATGCAAATAGTGTACTAATGCAGTTTATCAAAAAATTGTTTGATATCAGCTTCGAACTTCTTATCTCAATTATGGCATATGGTAGTGGGCTGTTAATATTTGCATCACGGAGATACAAAAATTTTATAGAAAAATTGAAATTTGGGTGAAACAATTCCCAAAGGGCCTTAAATAATTGACCACTCAATTGTTTTTCCATAATTTATTCTATGTCACTATATATAAATATGCTATGTATTTTTTTTTGGCATGCCAAAACTGAATTGATTTTTTATTCAAAATTTTAGGTAAAAACCTCAACGGAGAAGGTCGTCTTGAACTCCCTGGACATCGAAATAAAAAAAGTTGTGTATAAAAATGGAGATGGAGCGAGTTTTGAGGCCAAGAATATTGATCTATCCGTGGAGAACGAGACTGCAACTTTGGTATTTCCGGAGAAACTCCCAGTTGGCAATAATGGAAGACTCTATTTTGATTTCGCCGGCGAGATCAATGACAAGATGAAGGGATTGTACAGGAGCAAATATACCGAGTAAATACAGACAATATAATGGGGTAAAAATGGCCCAAAAATAGTTTTAAAAAATTGAGAATATTTTTGCTAGAAAACTGAGGAAAAAACTTTTTTTTATTAGCGATATTAGAAAGTGTATAATTAAAATTTTACATTGTTAAATTTTATTTTTCTTTCAAATATTCATATCTCGGCACAAAAGGGCTATGAAAATTTGGAAATAAATTATGAGGCAGTTTTTCCAATGTGGAGATTATCTAATTTTTTTCAGAATTTTGAAAAAGTATGATTTTATTTGATGAAATATACAAGTCTAAAAACCTCATACGAGGTATATTTTGGTAGATGAAGTAGTCGAAATTGTTTGTTCAGATTTCCTGGAACTTGCTCAATACCATGAAAATCACTCGATTATTGTCAATTCAATTTTCCCATTAAGAATGTCCAATGGAAATATTCATTAATCCAAATTAATAACGTTGAAAATATTGTTCAAACAGGCGAAAAATCAGTACTCAACAGATTATGATTTATTAATGGCACTGGATGTTATGAGGAAATTACATTTTCAATGTTCATAAATAGCTTAAATTTACTTTCCATATTTTCATGGACAAATGAATAGGATTTTTTTTAATGGATCCTACAGCTCCAAAAATTCTGACAAAAAATGCAGAATTGATTTTTCACCCAGCCAGCACCTCAGATGAAACTGTCTCCCTTTCCAGCAATCTCCTTTTTTAAAAAAAGTCACGTACAAAATAACCAAAAAATTGCTCTTATTACTCTCGACCAGATAACAGTTTCTCCTCGACCAATATCATGTTCGCTTAGCAAAAGAACAATGACTAATCCCCATAAATTGTAACAGGTCTAAACATCTAGCTTGAAATATCCAAAAGCACCAACGTCCAAAAAAGATAATGCTCGAGTATTACTAATCCATTTTTTGTCAACATAGATATAAATTTTATTAGACGAAGGGAGTGGGACTTAGCACCAGCCAAGTCCCCTTCGTGAGTTCTGGGTCACAATAAGCGCTGATAAGATTTGATGGTTATCTCGTCAGTGGTATAGTTCAATTCATTGGAATCGCAAATGAGTTTTAACTTAAGACTCAATAAAGGTCTGTCTGTGTGGGTCGGCGGGTGTGGGTGTGTGTTGCTGTGTGTATGTTGGTGGATGGATGTGGGTGGGTGGTTAAGTGGGTATGTGGGTGGGTGGCTAAGTGAGTGGGTGGTTAAGTGGGTGAGTGGTTAAGTGGGTATGTGGGTAGGGAGGTGGGTGGGTGTAGGTAGGCAGGTGGGTGGGTGTAGGTAGGCAGGTGGGTGGGTGTAAGTAGGTAGGTAGTTAGGTAGGTGGGTGGATGGGTGTAGGTAGGTAGGTGGGTGGGTGGGTGTAGGTAGGTAGGTGGGTGTAGGCAGGTAGGTGGGTGGGTGGTTAGGTGTAGATGAGTGGGTGGGTGTGTGTTTCAGGTCGAAATTGAAATGTAGCTTAGAGCAAACAAGTTCAAATGATTATTCCACCGCATTTGAAGAATGTCAATTTCTGGACAAATTATTTTGGATATTTTGGGTTTGGATGTTTGGGGTTAGACCTTATAATCATATAAATTATAGTGCTGGAAATGACAAAGAGCCTGTTGCCGTGACTTTTCTCTGTCCAACATCAGCACGTCGTGTGTTTCCCTGTTGGGATGAGCCAAGTATCAAGGCAACATTTGGCATAACACTTAATCTCAACAATTTGCCCCGTGCTATTGGCCTTAGTAACATGGTAAGGAGAATTTAATCAATAAACTAATTTTACAAAATATGATGTGTGCATTTCCAGAGCTGATGGGAGTGTTAAGTACTCGGCTGTGACGCAGTTTGAGGCAACTGACGCGAGGCGTTGCTTTCCCTGCTGGGACGAGCCATCATTGAAAGCCATGTTTGATATTACCCTTAATGTACCTGCTGGCCTCACGGCTCTTTCAAACATGGTGAGCAACGAATCGCGTTACACCAATTATACAATTTTTTTTCTTAATGGATGCAGTGTCATGGTTGAATTTTTTCATATTTTTAAAATTTCATCTGGAGACCATGTACAAATGTAAAAACTGCTGATTTCATTTTTTTTAATGCAGTTCTTAGGAGATACAGAGGAAAAAAAATTCAGTCAAAACACCCAATTTTTTTTATTTCACCGTTTAAGCATTTGAAAAATAATCAGAAAAATATGAAGATATACCATCGTTTGAATTCCAACGAAAAGTAAAATATTTCCCAAAAACGTTTTGCCACAATGAACTGAATGAGTTACTTGAGATAAAAATTTCGTTCAGAAGTTTTCAGAAATTTTGTAGATTTTTTTATGTTTTCCCTATACTCAGCTAAAGAAATTTGGGAGAATAAGACGACGACTGAAGGGTTAAAATTACTGATCGATGGAAAACAATAATGGTCTTGTAGGCAAACAGAGTTTGAGTATGAAAAGGTTTTGGGCAAAGTGTAAGGAAATATTAACAATTGATTATAACATTGCAGCCCGTGGAGCGTGTTGATAAGAAGGACAATGTCGAGACGATAAAGTTCCAAAAGTCTCCAATAATGTCAACGTATCTCGTGGCCGTTGTAGTCGGGGAATTTGATTTTGTTGAGGACAAAACAACAGACGGAACAGTGGTTCGTGTGTACACGCCCAAAGCTAAGCAGGAGCAGGGGCGTTTTGCCTTGGAAGTTGCCACCAAAGTACTACCCTATTACAACAAGTACTTTGGCATCTCATACCCCCTACCCAAGATGGATCTCATAGCTATTGCAGACTTTTCAGCTGGTGCTATGGAAAATTGGGGACTTGTTACTTATAGGTAATAAATCTGGAGTCAAATTTCGTCGTTCCTGTTTTTTTTATTCCACGAGGTTTTCGTGCATATCTCGCGATTGAATAGAGATAGCGAAATTATGAGTAGGACCTTTTTTGTAGGCAATGAAATTCTCTTCAAAAATTGTTCCCATGAAAATTTTGCCATCTCCATTTTATTGCGAGATATCGACAAGGAAAGGTTAACGCAAAATTGATTCCAAATATTTTTCAATTTTTTTTTTTTTTGTAATTATGATTATTATTATTAAATTTTGTAAGAATGGGCTCACTGAAAAGGACCTCGAAGGAATGCATGTGTGCATTCTAGATCTTGTCCATGCAAAAATTAGCAAAAAATTAAATTGCTTTGAAAAAGAAACGAAGGAAAAATTCGACTGAGCTTTTTTATATTTTCGTGTATTACTGTTTACAGAGAGTCCTGCCTTCTCGTAGACCCAGAGAACACTTCTGCAGTTTCTAAACAGTGGATCGCATTAGTCGTGTCCCACGAACTGGCCCACCAATGGTTTGGCAATCTTGTAACCATGGAATGGTGGACGCATTTGTGGCTGAACGAGGGCTACGCTTCTTTCGTTGAATTCCTTTGCGTGGCACACTTGTTCCCCGAGTACGACATCTGGACCCAGTTTGTCACGGACACCTACATCAAGGCTCTGAAACTCGACGGCCTGAAGAATAGTCACCCCATAGAGGTACGAGTTTATTGGAATTGGCTTGATGAAGCCAATAACACATAACTTGCCGATGTACATATTTCAATATCAATAACGTCTCATCTTCAATTTGAGATATCTCAAGATGTGTGCTAGTTGGGAGAAAAAGTCATTAAGGATCAAATATGTAGTTTTGAGGGAGGAACAACTTTTGTTGGAAACGTTTTTTCATATTTTCAACTGTTATCGTGGTATGGACAATTGACGTTGATGATGAAAATTTGTATGAAGTTGTATGGGGAAATTAGAGCACACACACACACACACACACACACAGGCAGACAGACAGAGTTGTTCATTTCATTTTTATTCAAACATCATTCCATAGGTACCTGTCGGCCATCCCTCAGAAATCGACGAGATTTTTGATGATATATCCTACAATAAGGGAGCTAGTGTAATTCGGATGCTACATTCGTACATCGGCGATGACGACTTCAGAAAGGGAATGAGTCTCTATCTAAAAAGGCACAGCTACAGTAATGCGGAAACTGAAGATCTCTGGGCCGCTCTTGAAGAAGCCAGCAATAAACCCATTCGAGCAGTCATGTCCACCTGGACAAAACAAATGGGATTTCCGGTGTTGAAGGTTAAATTCCGTTATTTTCATTTGGGAAACTGAATTTGTTTGGAATTTTGGAGTTTCACATAATTTTGAAAAATTTTAGATTTTTTAAGTTTTTGGCAACTTTTGCAATTTGAAAAATTGAGTAATTCTGGAAAGTTTGAATTATCGCGTTAATTTGAAAAAAAAAGCAGTTCCAACATTTTGAATATTTTCTTTCTTTCTCATTTTTTTTGAATTTTGAGCACTTCGCAAGTTAATTTCAAAAAATGCAAAAATTCTGAAAATTTTTGAAATGCCAAAAAAATTCGCAAATTTAAAAAATCAAATACTTTGAAAAATCTCAAAATTTGGACGATTTCAAAAATCAAATGCTATCAAAAATGGGGAAAAAATCGAAAGTGTCAAAAAATTAATTATTTCAAAAATCTTTTCAAAATTCTAAACTGGAAAAATTCCAACGAAATATTGAAAACCTCAAAAACCTCCTGATTACAGGTCGACGAGCACCAGGAGGGTAAGGACAGAGTTCTGCAGCTATCCCAAGAGCGATTTTTGGCGGATGGTTCCATGGACACAGACGCAAGTCTTTGGATGGTACCAATCAGCGTTAGCACATCAAAATCTCCAGATGAAGTTGCATTCAGCACAGTCATGAGTGAGAAGACGAAGAAGGTAGTGATCAAGGATGTGCCCGAGGGTGCCTGGATTAGGGTCAACCCTGGAACGATAGGATTCTACAGGTAAGAAAAATTCACGAAAGAGGTCATTGAAAAAAAATTAAGTAATTGTTAAATACAGAAAAAAAACCTTCGACTCCTTATTAACTTCCCGATCTAGGGAAGTTATTGTAATGACCCCGAAAATGAAAAGTGTCAGATCGATGAAAGCTTCACGTTTCTCCACGTTTTGCATCATCCTGAAGGGATTTCAGAGAAGTCTCTGTATGTGTGTGTGTGTGTTCGTCCGTATGTGGTAAAATTTTTCGTTTACGTTTTCTCGGAAACGGATCGTGCGATTCGATTACTTTTTTTTCAATCGTTGCGTCTCCGTGTAACTTAGAGCTGATTAGATTTTTGATCGAATCCATCGAGCAGTTCCCCTGTTTTTGAGAAATTCATGTTGAGCAAAAATCGAAAATAGTGATAATGAACGGTCATTCACACAAAAATGTTGTAATCCAGGTAATCAATGTCACAGTTGAAAGATATAAGCACATTTCATAACTGATTAAATTTTGAGTAAAAGTGGTCCTGTACTTATATTGTTATTAACAATGTCAATTGTTTATAATGTTCTACTGCATAAACTATTAGAGTTAGCGCAAAATTCATATAAGAAAAGTTGTTTGCCATATAAAAATACGGATTTTATGTAGAATGCCTTTTTTCGATCATTTGCATAATTAAGGAGGTATAGCAGTCTCCACATTTATGTATGTAATAAGTGAACGAATGGACCCAGCGCTGTCATGACGGTCCCAATTGAAGCGTTTTCATGCAAAATCGAGCGGTTCACATTTTGGATGGCATTTGTGCAGTATATGCAATGTTATTAGCAATTGCAATTGTTTATACTGTTCCACTGGGTAAATTATTAAAGTTTTTGTTTTGCAGCCGCATCCTTATTGGCGTCTCACTCTCACTCAAGTAACACGCATAAGTCTCATCCTCATGCTCACCATGCGTCTACTCAAGTATTCATAATTATCTGCTTCATAAATGAGTCAGTTTAGAATTCTCAAATAGGCATGTTTTCGTTATGATAATAACAGGGGTCACACTGATTAACCGTAGTATATTGGAGAAGAATAAATTTAGTAGCTTGTGCTGAAAAACCAAATAGGGAAGTTTTGTTTGTGCCCCGAGTGGGGCACACGCATGCACACACCACTAGTTTTCAATTATGATCTCCATTGATTATTTCTAGGACACGATATAGCCCTGAAGCGCTGGCCTCGCTGATGCCTGTTGTGAAGGACAGGACATTACCACCTCTTGATAGGCTGGGCCTTCTGGATGACCTTTTTGCCATGGTCCAAGCTGGGCACGCATCCACAGTTGAAGTACTTAGGTTTATGGGCGCCTTCCAGATGGAGGACAACTATACCGTGTGGTCCAGCATTGTCAGCATCCTTGGCAGAATTGGTCTTCTTCTGAGCAATCTCGAAAGTGAGGACAGCTTCAAGACCTTTGGCCGAGCCCTATGCAAGGATGTTGCTTCCAGGCTTGGGTGGGATCCCAAAGCTGATGAAAGCCACTTGGACACACTTCTTAGGTCACTCATCCTGAATCGAATGGCATCATTCAGGGATAAGGACACCATCGAGGAGGCCAAGAGAAGGTTCCAAACTCATCTCTCTGGAAAACATCCTATTGCTGCTGATCTCAGGAGTGCTGTGTATAGGTATGCACTTTTTGAGGAATTTTTTTTCGATCAATTTTAGGAGCTTTCGGTTACAGAGAATAACATCTTGAAACTTTTTTTGTTTCTAGTTAAATTTTTTAATTAAAAAAAAAAAAACAAAAAAAACAGAAATTTTTAAAGAAAAAAAAAAAGAATTTCAGAGATTTTTAAATGTACTTCTGCAAAAATTTGTCCATAGGACGTATGATAAATCGTAATTGATATTACGAGACTAATTTTGAAATTTCAATTATATTTGTTATGTAATTTCTGAAATGTGCGAAATTCCAAAAATTGAAATTATTGAATTTGATGGTTTTGGAATTTCGAGGTTTAGCAAATTAAAAATACTGGTTTTTTTTTAAATTTGCATCCCTTCTTTCGAAATCCCAAACATGCAAAAATTTGCATGTGTATGCTGGAAATTTTTAGCACTCTAAAAAATAGACAAATTTTAATGATTTTTCTTTTCCAGAGCTGTACTGTCAGATGGTGATTCAGAAACTCTGGACTCAATGCTGAAGTTATATAGAGAGTCTGATCTCCGCGAGGAGAAAGATAGAATTTTGCGAGCGATGGGTGCTATTAGGGATGAGGAACTGCTGATGAAAGTCCTCGAATTTGCCATGGGAGATGAGGTCAGAGCTCAGGATACAGTCTTCGCGATAATCTCTGTCTCCCTGAACTCCAAAGGTAAAAAAAGAAATGAGCAAAAAAACAAAAATTCAAACGTCTGTGATATTATTTTTCACATTTGTTGTAGAAAAAAAAGATGTCTTGAATTCTTTCCACAGTTTTCAAAATTTCAAAATTTAAAGGGTTCAAAATTTAAAAATTTCAAAATTTGAAAATTTCAAATTTTCAAAATTTTAAAATTTCAAAATTTTAAAGTTTTAAAATTTCAAAATTTTAAAGTTTTAATATTTCAAATTTCCAAAATTTCAAATTTTTAAAATTTTCAAATTTTGTTATATGTATGAAATTATAAAAAAAATGGAAAAAAAATTTTGAAAATTCTTGAAAACGTCTAAAGTTTGAGATCATTTTATAATTTTTATTTGTATCGAAATGTTCGCAATTTTTCCACTTTCCATTTTTGAAAATGTTTTTTTTCGATACTCATCATATTTCGAAATCTTTTAATCGTTTAAATTTTTGTATTTTAATTTTTTCCATTGTGCAAAGTTCCGAATTATTCCAAAGTTCAGAAGTGTCTAGCATTTTCAAAATGTCTAAAATTTAGTAAAATAGTGGGAATGTTTAAATTCAAATTTTTTAAAATCAGGAGACTGGTTAACAGTTTTACTAACATCGTTCAATACAGTGATTTCAGAATTTCTGAGAATGTCATGTGATACTCATAAATTGATCAAATAACAAAAAATAATGCCAATAATTATGAAATTTTCAGGGAGGTCCATGACCTGGGAGTTTTTCAAGCGAAATTGGGAGAATCTTATGGCGAAATATTCGGGTGGATTTTTACTCGCGAGACTGATTAAGCATATTACCGAGAACTTTTCCTCTGAGGAAAAAGCTCTGGAGATTGAGAACTTCTTCAAGGAACACCCAACTCCAGGTGCAGCTAGAACAGTTCAGCAAAGCATCGAGAGTATCAGATTAAATGCTGATTGGCTGAAGAGAGATCGTGAGGCCATCGAGAAGTTCCTTAAGGAGGGCGGGTATTAATGTTGGTGGGCATAAGACTCATTATAGGGGTGCAAAAATAAAACCTTATACACCATTTTTTTCCACCAATGACAAGACAAATAAGTCAAGAATTAAAATTTTTCAGTTTCGAATTTTTTCGCTTTTTCCAATTTCTCCAAATTTTGATTTTCTAAAATTTAATTTTTTTTAGAAATTCAAGAAATCTTTTGAACTATTTCACTTTTTCGAAATTTTGAAATTGCCCAAATGTTTTACACACCAAATTTTTTGAACTTTCGAAAGTTTGAAAACTTTGAGATTTTTTCACTAATTGTGATTTTTCAAAATTTTCTGTCCAAAAGCTTGTCAGTTTGCATCTCTATTTATTGATAAGTAGGGCCTTGTAGTTGTCGCGAAATTTTTCACACTTAATTATTGGTAATATAGGAATCTATAGGCAATTAGCAATAGACTGAAAAAATCGTGAGCAACTTCAGGGCTTTATTGATGCGTGTGCTCCAGGTATTGTGGTTGCGCTTTTGTATATCATTTCGATAAATACATTGTGTACTTCTGTATTAATTAAGCAACACCTGTGGTGTCCTTTATTTTTAATACCATTTAAACCAATTTTTTTCAGCATTGCTCAGTGTGACTTCTCCATTCTCAAATCTCGAATTATTATTTCGAATTTGCTAAATATTTTAGACCGCAAAGAAAACGTAGTTAAAAAAAAATTGCTAATTTAAGAAAGTTTTTTTTTTTTTATTATTTCGAATTTGCTAAATATTTTAGATCGCCAACAAAACGTAGTTAAAAATTGCAAATTTAAGAGAAAGGAAAAACGAGAAGCATAAAAAAAAATTTGAATGCTTCACAATTTTCGATTTTTTTTTTTCAAATTTTAAAAAATTTCAAAAAAATTAAAGCCTTTAAAAGTTTCGAGTAAAGAAAATTTGGCGTTAAAGAAATTATGATAACTTTTTTTTTGGGTTCGGGTCTATATTGACTGCTTCAATTGTGGTGAAACTAAGAAAATTTTTGTCCAAACTGGCTTTCGTATGTCAGAATTAAGAGGAGCTAGATCAATATTTTTAAGTACTTTTTTGTAGAACTTAGTGTTCTGTACAAAAAGTTCCTCACCAAATTTTCAGAATTTCTTCTCATTTTTGACTAATAAATTTTCCACCATATTTTCAATAACACGAAAATTTCGGGTTCGCGAAAGTTTTTCAACGCTACTACAGATTGTTCAATTGTGCCATACGGCAAAATTTTTGTATATGGTAAAAATTTCCCGCGAAAATTATACAAATTTAAAATCCCCCCCCCCCTCCCGCGTAATTTTTTACGAGTCGAAAAAGTCCGGTGATCCTCAAACTTTTCTATGGAAACACAAATCAGCCAAGCGTAGAGTAAAAATTCGACTTTTCCAAAATTTCAAATTACTGTTGCCTGTTGAGGTCCTCAAATCCGCTAAATCTGCCTTAATATACCAGTCGCCTCATTAATCCCACAGTTCCACCCACTCCCGCTGACCCGCCGCTGAACTCATTATTAATGAACGGCAATTCCCCGCAAATAGACATTTTCACGGGAGGGTGGGTGGGCGGGGGGGGGGGTGCAAGGGGTGTAGGAGTTGTTTGCACCGTGCGTATTGATCGTGTCTTGGGGCGTTTGTTGGCGTGCGCACGGCTGCTGCCAATGCTGGGAACTCTCGTAACGAGGGATACCCACGGGAACCCCACGTGCCACCCCATCTTCTAGTTGTGTTCCCATAGCCCACTCGACAATCACGAGTCGCATGACAACTGCGCCGAGGGTGTTTCACCCCACTTCATCTTCTCCAAAGACCTTCATTTTATTTTCCGCACAAGTTTGAACTTTTGCTCCCGAACACAAGCCGGCCAATCTCACCACTCCCATGTTTTTGGATTGCGCGCTTGGGGGATGATGTACAACTGTCTGGGGCAGAAAATAGTGTTATCGGGGGATGAAAAATGAGTATTTGACAAATGCAAATGGTCATCGCATTTGTCAGAAAATCATTCGTGAATCGAGCGACATACATTTTTATGCTTAGGAAGAAATTTTAATTCAATTTAGAAGCGATGTTAGAATCACGGTTTTGCGCGTCTGATGATGTAATGGAAATTTACGGGGGGGGGGGGGGGGGGAAGGAAAGGGGTTGGGCTAATGTGGCTTTTATGGCTATAATGACATTTGCCAGGATAGTACATTTTAGAGCTAGCATTGGTACACAGATCGTCCTCCCCCATCCGCGACATTGCCATCCGCGGCGCGGGCGAGAATGGCAAAGACGTGGGGGAGGATGGCGGGGTTTCGAACGACACGAAATGGTGGAGAATGGAGGGTGATGGCAGGAATGTATTGGGCAGTTTGAGATGATACGGAAATGATTTGAATGGTAATATGAACGGAATGTTGGATATAATACAAATGAAGGAAATTTTGGAGGAGGAAAGTGAACTGAAATGAGCAGATGCCAAGGACTGCTTTCGGAGCTTGTCTTTAGCTGATTATAACAATACCATTAGGCTCAAATCTGATGTTTTTTTGGTAAATGTTGCTAATGGATATATACAACTCAATCTCTCCCTTACTAATGTCCTCCATTTCATTTTCTGCGCAGCTTGAACTTTCGCTGCCGAATAGAAGCCGGGCAATCTTTCCCTCCCATGTTTTCTGATTGCGCTTGGGGTTGATGTATAGTCGTACGGGCCATAAATTGTACATTGTGTTAGTGATGTTCAAAAAGGTGAAGCTGATAAATCTGAGTCTTGGCTCCGTGGTTGGATCAGAATTTTAAGCTATGGTTTAGGATTTTCTGCTGAGCTTGGTCGAAATATTGAGAATAGGAAAATGGGAGTTTTGAATGTATGCAAAATTTTTACACACCGAACCACCCACCCACCCGTCCACCCGTCCACCCACCCACCCACCCACCCACTCACTCACTTACCCACCCACCCACTCACTTACCCACCCACCCACTCACCCACCTATCCGCACCCGCCCGCCCACCTACCCACCCACCCACACACATACACACACACACACACAGGCGCGCGCGTCTTATTTAAGAAGTGTCGACAGATCATGAAGAATCGAGAAAAATAAAAATTTATTTTTAACATTTTCATGATATTAACAATTTGGTGACTATTCCAAAAAAAATTGTGGTATTATTTTGTTGAGCCAGTTGGTCTGGAGACAATTCAAAGTATGTTCCACCCTCCCCCCACCCTCTTTTCATCTGCGCAAAGTCCTTCATTTAATTTTCTACGTAGTTCACATGAGGGTAAAATCTGACGCCGTCCAATCGTCACTAATGGCCCGGGGGGAGGAAGGGGGGTTGGTCATGGGGTGGATTTCCCCAGTTTATTTTTTAGCCCTTGCTCCCACGGGGGTTGATCGATCGTGAATAATTCATCCGATGGCCAGAGCCACCTTATTCCTCTCGACAGCAGAATGACTTCAACGCCCATACAAAGCAATGAATAAATTGTGTCTTATTCCGCGACTCGAGTATGGGTTTTTTCTTGGGGAAATAAGGGTAATTGAAAGTAGAAGGTTTTATGGTGAGTCTTCGTGGTAGGACCGCTCCTGAGTCAACTCAAAAATTACTTCATTGAAGGGGAATTACTCGAAAAATTAGTGGTTTTGTCCAAAAATGTTAGGGAACATTTTTTTAGGGAATTCCAGTCTCGACAAAAAATGGTTATTGTGATTTTTTAATGATCCAAGGCAATCACGAGATAATTAAAATTTTGAGGCGTTTTTTAGGGCTTACTTCAAAATTTTGAGAGTTCTGTTTTTTTTTTACAATTGACTATTCGCATTTTTTCGAATATTTCACGATTTCTGAATTTCCAAAATTTTTCTCAAATATTTTTCACATATCGTCACAGAAATTTCGAAATTTTCTAGAAATTTTGCACCTTAAAAATTTTGTGATATCCAAAATTTTTCAAAATTTTAAAGAAAAAATTAGGATTTTAAAAATCATGCAAACTTTCCTACTTTCAAGTATTTTATCAAAATTTTCGATCTGAAAATTGTGCAAGTTAAAATTTCCGAAAGTTTAGAAATTTTGGAAATTTTCCGAGATTTGAAATTTAGAGTACTTCGAAAAAGATTTGTAAATTTCGTTTTTTTTTTTTAATGGATAGGGATGAGCAAAAAATTGCAACACGAAATTTGATGGACACATGTTTTTCATTTATTTATTTCTCATTCTCTCTCTTATAATGTAAAAGCTTACAACAACCCGCTTGTCGATGTATTTACATCCTTTCAGTCTTTGCAAATATACAATATCTGCGGGGTATCTCACAAAATTCGTTCACATCCACTAAAATAATATTACAATAAACGATAACAATAATTATAATAAATCCTGAAATTGGTTACAATATAATCCAATAAATCTCCCTGTTTATATTGCTTTTACAAATAATTCTCTGTATCTACAACAAACGGAAATAATAATCTGGCTGGAGTAATAAACCATATGAAAATTTCAACAAAAGTTTCTGGAAGATCGTGTGATCGTGTGATTACGATCACAAAAATAAACAAAAATCACAAGTGAGGGGGGTGGGGGGGGGGGGGGGAGGGAATAAGAGAAACAATTTCAAAAATTGGCGCCAAAATTCCATAATTTCAGAATTTAATCCTAAAGGACAAAATTTTTGAAAAATAATTTTTTCAAAATTTTGTATTTTTTTGGATATTAAAAACTCATTTTTTTTTTTAAATTTTGAATTATAGAAATTTTTCATTTTTCCAAAATTCAGAAAATTTTTGTTTCCAAAATTTCGAATTTTTTTTTATTGCAAAAAATTGGATTTTTTTTTCATTTTCTCATTCTTTCATTTTTTTTCATTTTTTTTTTTAATTTTGAGACCAATTTTCATTTTTTTGAAATTTTGTCCCTTCTAAATTTCGGGGATACAAATCCTGACTTTCGGAATTTTAGTTCTGGATTTTGGAAATTAATTCTCTCAGTGATGAGGATTTTTCAGACGAAAAACCGTCAAAGGGGTGGGATGGGAGGGAAGGGGGTGGGGGAGTGGGAGTATCGATTTCGGTGCGAGGAATGCAGTGAGTTATATATCGCGTATGTACAGTATTTACAGTCGTCCACGAGGCGATGGGTCTTCTTAAGTGCTCAATATTAATTACTTTTCGTTCATTAAGGTAGCTCACTTTGCAATCCATAATTTGATACCACAGCATCCATCTGACAATTTCCAATAAATCCAAATTTTATACATTTTCAATTTTTTGAAATTTCTGAATTTCCCAAAATTTTTATGTTTCTTGGCGATATTTTCATTTTTTCATTTCCAAATTTTGGGTTTTTGCAATATTAATAATTAGATTCAAACCAGTTTCCAAGTTTTGAAATTCAATTTTCAAAATCAAATTTCCGGATCAAAAATCCATAAAAAAAAATTTGAGACCAGAAAATTTTTTGCAAATTTTTTGGCAATGATTTTTCCAAATTTCTGTGCCACGTACCAAAAAAATTCCGTTCGAGATGAACTTTTTTTTTTGAAAATTTCGGGGTTCTAAATTTTCTGAACCAATTTCGTCGCCAAATTTCAAGATGTCAAAAATAGCATTTGGAAACCTTTTTTTTAGAAAATTCATAGTCGAACGATATCAATTTAATTTTACGGATTACTCAAATTAAGATTGAGCAATATCCCAATTTAAGCTGTACAAACCCACATTTGACATATGAAAGAGTCACCTTAAGGCATTGAAATCCCTAAATTGAGGTGCAAAGCCTTAAATGTTCCAACTTATATTTTTCCCGCAATTTTTAAATGCGTAGTAAAAAACTTTTTCAAGCCCGAAACTCAATGCAAGAAATTATCTCCATGTTTTTTTTTCAAATTTCCCGCTCTCCCAAAACACATAAAAAAAATCCGATGAACTTTTTCTCCAAATTAAAAAAAAAAAAAATTGGAAACTGAACATTCTCAATCTCAATTTTTCCTTGCTCCCCTGACACCCACCCTTAAATTCCTGTTGGTTCAATTTTTGGCTGCACCCTCACTGATCGAGCCTTAATTAACAGTCTTTGCAGAGTCCCCTTAACCATCTTTTTTCACTTCTTTACGGCTGCCCCGGTTCTGATCGATCCTCGCCTGCTGGTCACCGCTCAGCAATAGCTCCACTGCTCGTCGCGTTAAGTAAGGGTTGAAGGGGTTGTCTGGCTTTCGGCCCCTCCGAATGCATATTCGTTTCTTCTAGGGTAGTTTGCAAATCGCATATGTACTCAATGACCCTCTGTATGACCTCCAATTTCGAAAGTTTCCGCTTTCTGGGCATATCCGGTACCAGGGACCTTAGTTTGCTCAGGTAAGCAGCGACCTCTTCTGCCTCCAGGTCGCGACGCGTTCCATTTATTGCTAAACTACTATGGAGCACCCCACGAGCTGGGGGTACCCTACCCCCAACCGGACTGACCACCATAGCCTTCATCCTCCCTCAATTTCCGCAAAAAATGCCGAAAAAAATCGCTACAACGTCAATGAGCCGTTTGAAATTTTTTTTTTTGAATTTTCCCGCCCTTTCCGGGAAAATCACATGGGCCGCCTTGCAGAATTTTCTGTAGATCCTTCCAGAAAATGTGAAAAAAACTGGGCCTGCGCACTACTTCACTCGTCGGAAATCGCTTTGGGCTCTTTCAGGGGTCAACTTTTTGAATTTTCGCGCCGTTTTTAGGCGGAAATGAAGGGCAAATGGGTTTAGTCAAATTGAGTTGTTCCGGTGCACACTGTTGAGGTTTTGGGGCGGCTTGAGTTTTTGAATTTGGGCAATTTTGCGCGCCCTTTTTTGGGGGAATTCCCGGATTTTGGGGGAGTCCCGGAAACACTGGGATTTTCACTTCACGGTCCTTTTGCACTTGTCTATGCGGCTGATGGTGGTGGTGGTTGCAGGTGTTTTTGAGTGTGATTTGGAGGGTAATTTTTGATTTATGTTTTTTTTTTGTTTTTTTGGGTAGATTGTGAAGTGGAGACGAATCGAAGTCAACTGGCCGCCGCCCCTCATGCGCGCCGAGTTATAGGGGGAATCCCCACTCTTCCATTTTTTGGGATCGACGCGCTCCCCTCTGCGCAGTAGACGTGAGCGCACGCGGAGCGATGGCGGTGAGCGGAGAGTGACACTTTGAGATGATTTTTGGGAAGATTCAGCTGATCGCAAATTTGGAGGGAGTGTTAACAAAAATTTGAGATATTAAAAATTTTGGGTTTTAGATATTTTTGAAATTTTTAAGAGGGATTTTAAATGTGGGGAAAATTTTCGGACTTGTAACGGGTTTTGGATTTTCAAATTCCGCGCATTTGAGAATTTTGCAAAAAATTGTTTCGAAAATAAAAAAAAAAAAATTACCAAATTTTTTTTGGAAATTCGAAGAATTTGGAGAAACATTTGTTTAAGAAAATTACAAAAAAATAAAAAAAATTGTGAAATTTTATAGAAAATTTATGGAATTTTTTTTTGTTTTTTCTTCCTGGTTTTTTGAGAATATTGCGAAAATGTTATTTCCCGATAACAAGGCGAAGACTTTTAGGCGTTTTTTGCGGAGATGAGGGGATTGTGAATTGAGCGAATTCGGAGGTGGGTTGATGAAAAATTTAATTAAAGGGGGAGCGGCGAGATTGAACTCGGTTTTACGTGACATTTCACAATTTTATGACGTGTTCGTTATGAATGGAGATTGTAGCGTAATTTTTTCGGGGAAAACTTTTTAAAAAAATTTTACCATTGAAACATGAAAATGCGAAACCAATTTTTGTATTTTTCGGTAACCTCTAAATTTGCAAAATCAGCCGAACAATTTTTTTTAATGAACAAATGAAAGTTCAAATAATGAAGAAAATCATTGTAACTCTAAAAAATTCGAAATTTTTTGAAAATTTTGAGATTAAAAAAAATTGTAAAAATCTTTAAAAAATCTACGAGCACTGCCAAAAATTGTGGGAAATTTTTGAATTTTTTTTTTTTTTAATTCTTAGATGGGAAAATAATTTTTTATGATGTATGATTAATGGTGGATTGTAAAAGTATCTTTCGCAAAAGTGAAAAATTGGGAAGGTCGATGAAAAAAGGTGGATCGTTTTGCGTGGGCTTCTAGCCCTTGCTAGGAAAGAGGGTGGGTGGGTGGGTGGGCGGGGGAGGGCACGAGGGGAATGACCATTGTTGAACGTCCGACGGCGGCGCCAACCACCAGCCATCACCACCACAAATGTACATTCATTTCGAGTCCTACATGCAACTCGTTCTACCATCGCCTTCGTCACACTTACCGCAACCTGTGTAACCATGATTCCGGCTTCTATTCATTTTCCGAATGCTCTGCGCCTCGGGAAAAATTGAATTGAACTTTTTTCTTTCGCCAAGTACACTAACAGATAAAATTAATCTCCTGAAGATAATTTTGGTATCATTAAATAGGAAATTTCCGAATTTTTTTTTTAGATTTTTGATAAGAATTTTTTTTTTAGATTTTTGATAAGAATTTTTTTTTTTCAGAATGAAAATTTTGCAATTTTTCGACCTTACTAGTTTTTGGATTTTGCAAAGTTGGGAAAATTCCAAAACTCGATTTTTTGGGAATCGAAAAAAATTTAATGCTACGAATTTTGGAATTTGCCAATTTTATAGATTCTTGAAATTTTTAAACTCAAATTTTGCGGCTTTTCAAATTTTTGAAATTTTGGAATTTTCAATTTTTGGAATCGAAGAATTAATTCCCGAAATTTTGGAATTTTTCAATTTTCCCAATTTTTGAAATTTCTGAATGCAAATTTTGGTGTTTTGCAATTTGGTTGAAATTTGCTGAACTTCAATTTTTGGAATCGGAAAAAAAATTAATTATCGGGAATTTTTGAATTGTTGAATTTTCCCAATTTTTGAATGTCGAAATTCAAATTTTGGTGTTTTGCAAATTTTTTGAAATTTCCAACTTGAAGTTTTGGGAGCGAAAAAACATTTAAGTCTCCGGAATTTTCGAATTTTCCAAATTTTTGAAATTTGTAAAATCGAATATTGGTGACTTTTAAATTTTTGAAATTTCTCAATTTTCAATTTTTGAAATCCAAAACAAAATTTAATTTTCCAAAATTTTGGAATTTTCCAAATTTTCGGAATTTCTAAAATCAAATTTTGGTGTTTTTCAATTTTTTTGAAATTTCCAAAACTTCAATTTCTGGAATCGAAAAAAAAATAATTCAGCGAAATTTTGGAATTTTCCAATTTTCCATTTTTTCGAAATTTCTAAAATCAAATTTTGGCGTTTTTCATATTGTTTGAAATTTCCACCTCCAATTTTTGGAATCGAAAAAAAAAAATAATTCTGCGAAATTTTGGAATTTTCCAATTTTCCAAATCCTTGAAATTTCGAAAAATCATTTTTTTATACTCAATATTTTCGAAATAAATAAAAAAATATATATATATTCTCGGAATATAACTTGGTGAATACGAGAAAAAATTACGTTCGAAACATTCCGTTTTATGCATTCGCTCGCCTTCGAATCTCGATCGACCTTCACTCTTATAAAAAAGTCGTTTCTGCAAACTTCCACACTCTCATAATTTAATGATATAATTGCAAATAAGTATCCTCTTAAAAAGTGCAATTTGCCCTCCTCACAACTTTTCCTCACACCCCGAAATTGCGCAAAAATCAATGATTTCGCTGTCTGATTCAATCCGATTTTTTTCACTGAAAAATAAACCCAATCGATAAAACGCGATTTCGTCGAGTGAAATCGCGGAGACAGGTATTCCAAAAGTGCTGTGAGTCGACTATAATTAGGACGCGCTTTTTTTGGTTTGTCTGGCGTGCAAGCCGTGTTTTCAACTCCGGCTTATTAGAAGAGTCAAGAGTCACTCCCTTAAGGATGCAATAAAAGTAAAAATTTTTTTTTTTAATTTCACATAGAAACTATAAAATTTCATTTTCTCTTTAGTTACAGTAGAAACCGCGTAGACAATTATAAAAGTGTGAATTTTTGCAATACCAAAAAAACATTCCAAATATTTTCCAAAAATTTTCCAAAAAATTTTCCAAAAATATTTCCAAAAAATTTTCCAAAAAATTTTCCAAAAAATTTTCCAAAAAATTTTCCAAAAAATTTTCCAAAAATTTTGCAAAAAGTTTTCCAAAAAATTTTCCAAAAAAAATTGGAAAAATTTTCCAAAAAAATTTACCAAAATTTTCCAAAAACTTTCCAACAAATTCTCCAAAAAAAATTTCCAAAAACTTTCCAAAAATTTTCCAAAAACTTTTCAAAAATTTTCCAAAAAATTTCCAAAAATTTCCAAAAATTTCCAAAAATTTCCAAAAAATTCCACTGAAATTCAAAAATCCCGCTAAGAATTTTTTTCAGAAAATAATATTATCAAAATTTTTTGCTAGGTGAAGAGTTCAATGAATTTGCAAGAAAATTTACTTTTTCGCGGACTGATCTACCAGCATCCGTTCCTGTATTTTCCCTTGTACCGCTTAAAGAACTGGGTTTGTATAAAAATGATGAAAAACTTTTTGGTCAGAAATTGAATTCTCTACATGAACTGTTTAATCCCATTTTCTCATAAAACCACTCGTTAACGAAATAATCGGAGTTTTAGGTCACGCGCGCCAGTAAAAGTTCGCATCGCGAAGTTGAAGGTTTGACCCGCGAGTCGCATCCACATCGCAGTTATTTTCGGCTGTTCCGTTTTTTGCACGTGTCCCACAAATTAGTATTCCCGCGCATCATTTTCCCCGATGTTTTTTTGCTGTTGACAAAAGTGTGGATGTTACATGGCAGCTGGCGTACAAAACGGACGTACCGTAGGTGCCTTGCAAACTATAATCGGGCGCTTCCTGTCGTCTCGCATGCACAGTCCAATGGGATGGACTCGGAAAAAAAAGAAGAAATGTTCCTCTTTCTCTTCCGTCTTTTGTCGGGAGCCATGGAGAGTTTGCACTTATGGGAATGCCCCCATGAAAATGTGAGGAAAGCGCCGCGGATTTGGGTTTTCTTTTGGCGGGAGTTTTAAAAATTTTCTGACAATTGTCCCAATGGTTTAACCCAAAAAAAGTACGAACCTTTTGCCACGTCAAAAATTGTGCCTTCTGCATCAAGTGCAAAAAAAACGCGTTGCAAAGCCCGCAAAAATGCACTCTGGAGTATCTAAAATGAAAGCCTCATTATCTCTAAAATTCTCCCCCTCCCCCTCCCCCCCAGAATCCGCGAAACGTCGTTGGCATTCGCAATTTCCCTCGGAAAAATTTCACATTTCTCATGCACTCATGAAAATGACAGGAAAGAGCCGCTGATTTGGGGGCTCTTTTTTGCTGGAGAAAGTGATGTCTCCAGAGAACAATCAAAACCACTATCGGAGTGAAAAGTCTAGTCCTCTGTATTTGAATTGCGACAGTTTAGTGAAAGAATATCGTAGATTGTTGCGGTAAAAATTATCACATAATTAGTTATTGCCAGTGGGTAATCAAGTCAGTCATCTCCTTAGTATGATTATTTATATCTAGTGCATACTCATTCAACCTATTGGTATTGATACTCAACAAATCGCACTTGTCTATTATGAACTATAAATGCTCTAATTTGTAATATTTTGTAAAAATTCCAAAGGCTCTTGGTTGACGATACCTCAAGGGAGACGCTCAATTTTGTTGCAATTCTTCGCGACAATTTGTTTATAAATCGCGCTCCCATCTTTTTGGACGGTTTACATTTTCAGAATTTTTCCATTCTCACAATTGTTCTCCAAAATCGTCAAATTTTGGAAATCTCCAATTTTGGAAATTTTTGAATTTTCAAATTTTTGATTTACTCCAAATTTTTCAAATGAAAATTTCATAATTTTCATAATTTTTTTTTTCGACTTACCAGAGAAAATTCGATATCTGTCAATCTTGAAAATTTGGGTTTATTCGTCAATTAATTTTATGGGAGATTTTTTTTCTCATGTTGTTTCATGGTAATACGATACAGGGCAAAATAATTCCCTGTGTCGTTGCCAAGGAAAAATTTCTTCGACCGAGTGTATCTTGGCATCCAATGATTGTGCGCCCAGAGGCTAGAGTGGAAGAGTGCACGTGCGGCTTGCACGTGTTAGCTGTTGGCCCGACCCTCCCGATATTCTGATTCTTCACTCCCTACCTAACAGCCCGAGTTCTATCGCTCCTTTTTTTTTACCCGTACACCATTGTAAATTTTTGTAACATCGCGTGGTGCTAACTAATGTCACTTCCTGAGGGGACGAGAAATCTCAATGTTTCAGGTGATTTGACGGAATAGTCTCCTCCATTTTATTTCTGAGGTTTTCACCTTTTCACTATTTTTAAAAAACTTTCACAAATTTTTCACATAATTTTTTTTTTTTTTCCAAATTATTCTTTCCATGATATATATATATATATATATATATATATACAATTTTCAAATTTTTGCACGTGTAAAAGTTTCTCAGATTTTCCAAATTTTGTCCAATTTAAAATTTTTTTTTTTTATTATTAAAATTTCAAAATTCTGAATTCAAAATTTGAGTATTGTAAGCATTTTTGAGATTTTCTAAATTATTATTTTAACAATGTCTAAATTTAACAGACTTTCATCAAGCCCCCAAAAATTGATAAAAAGCGAAAAAAAATTTCATGAAATTTTTTTTGGAAAATTATTTCTTGTTTTTTTTATTTTTGGGTTTTCAAAAAAAATTATATATTTTCTAAAAAAATTCTCGAAGAAATTTTTACAATCTTTGAAATTCTTTAACTTTTTTTTTCGCTTCCCAGCAACTTGCTCTAATCATCTTTCCCCGAAACTAGTTCGAATGTCCCCCCGAAATGACTCAACCCACTGTTAAAACCCCCAAAGCCCACACTTGATCCCACAATCGCCCCTCGTTTCCGGATAAGATACCGCTCGATAAAACCGAGATTAGAAAGTTGACTCTTCGAAAAACTACCGACTACATTTGTATCTTCGTCTGTATCCATAATCTCATCTCCCCTTTTAGAAAAGTATGTACATATTTACCAATATATATATATATATATATATATATAGATACAAATGGAGTCGGTGGTTTATATATATATATATATTTGCACTCATTTACTTTGCTCATTATATGCCTAAGAAACACCGCAAGAATAAAGTTTTTTCAAACTGCACAAGTAGATTTTCATCTTCTGTTATCTATAGTATGGAGCGCGTAATAATAAATGGTGATAAGCGAATTTCAGCTGTGTGACGATATTGACCTCTTACAATATCTTTCGTCAGTGTATCTTTTAATTTTATAACTGTAAAAAAAAAATCGAGAATGTGTGAGTATCAATTCGTTTTCTTTCCAATAGCATGTGTTAATAACGATTTTTTCTGTGTGAGAAACTTAGTATTTCCACGGCTCGGGGTACCCGACCGTACCCCCCCCCCCCCCTCCCCCCTCTTGGATTTTAATAGGTATGATCTCATCAATTAAGTTTGCTTCAGTAGTATTGCAATATCAATAATACTTTTTTTTCATTCTGAAAAAGTTCGAAATTCCCGACTCGAAATTTTCTGACCCCCCCCCCCCCCCCCCCTCTCAGGCCATTTTTTCCTGCAGATTCCTGCGGATCTCCAATTAATTTTACGATTTTTTCAGGAAGGGACATTAATAAAATTTTTGCTCCGTGAAAAATTTGTTATTCCTCCCCGGCGGGGGGGGGGGGGGGGTCGTACCCTCTTGTGCCCCCCCTCATCATCTCAAGACTGTTCAAATTTCAACAACCGTAGACTTTCTTCAGCATGCCATATTAATACCAATTTCTTCATTTGGAGGACCTTAGTATTTTACCGGCTCAGTACCATCGTATCCGCCCGTACCCTCTGCCCCCCATTTCCAGAATTTCGGGATCTTCAGTTATGCACACTTTCAGTGTATGCTAGTAATACCATTTTTTTAGTTCTAAGAAACTTATGACATTCCAGATTTAGTGTCGTCCGTACCCTTTAGCGCCCCCCTCCGCGCCTCCCCCCCCCCATGAGACCTTTCAACTTTTCAAAAACCCCCCTGTTTTCAGGATACTCCGACAATTGTTTATTATGAAAAACTTATTGATCCACCGTGTGAAATTTCACGGTGTCGTCGTCATATCCGTCCGTGCCCCCCTGGCCCCCTCGCCCCCCGCCATCTTCCCATTTTAAGATGTCTCAGATCAATTCAGCGCACTGTTTCTCAACATTGGAGACTAATAACAATTATTTCACTATGCGAAGCTATTATTTCATCGACGCTATTGTCGCATCAGTCTACATTGTTCTTCGCGAACCCCTCCCCCCGCCCCCCCTCTGAAAGTTTTCATGTTCACTCGTCAAGAGCGCTCGTATTTTTAAGCCACATTAATAACAATTTTTTCATTACGAAAAAGTTATTATTTCACCGGCTCGGTATCTTCGTATACGTCCGTACCCTCTTCCCCCCCCCCTGCCCCCCTTCATTTCATTCTGTAACCACGGGATGGTGGTTGGCCACGTAGTTCCAGTCCCGTGGGAACGCGTTGGTGGCCAGCTGCACTGATTGCCCCAGCGAGGACGTGACGTAGTGCTCGGTCGCACAAGAGACTCAAGGGGGGCGGGGGGGGGCAAGGGGGGTGATTGGGCGATGGCAGTGTTGCGACTTGAAATTGTGGAGAAGGAGGAAGGGGGAAGGGGGGGAGGGTGAAATACGGGGACATGAGAGGTGGAGAAAGAGGTAAAAGGAGAGAGAGATTTAAAAGGAGCGAAGAGGCGGCGAGGGGAGGGGGGTCAAGGGGGGGGGGGATGCATTCCACCGTGGCGCCAGCCAGTCTGAAGCACACCTGCGCGCTCGGTTGAATCACGGCGCCTCCGACAGTCTCTACACCCTCCCCCCTCCCTCCGCCCCCCCGACCCCCCCTACAACGCCTACATTAATCGCCGCGCCTTCTTCTGAGGTACCACGGGATAAGTAATGGGCGGTGGGCTGCAATGAGCAATAACATTGTAGAGAATTTTTTTGGACGACCTCCGTGCCCAGTAGATGAAAAATTTGGACATCCAATTTGAGATTTTAGGGGCTAATGAGATTTCGTGGTTTTCGAAAATTTCAAAATTTTTTTCCCATTCTAATTCTGAAAAAAAAAATCTATTTTTGAATTTTTTTTTAAGTTTGCTTTCTCCTTGGAGTTTTACAAATTAAAAAAAAAAAATGTAATTTTTGAAATTTAAAATTTTTTGAAACTGAAAATTTTTGAAATTTTGAAAATTTTTAAAATTTTGATAATTTTTGAAATTTTGAAAATTTTGAAATTTTGAAAATTTTTGAAATTTTGAAATTTTTTGAAATTTTGAATTTTTTTGAAATTCTGAAAAGTTTTGAAATTTCGAAAATTTTTGAAATTTCGAAAATTTTTGACTTGAAAAAATTTTTTAGTCTAAATTTTTTGAATGATTTTGGGATAAGAGCAATTTTTGGATTCTTTTAAATTTCACGGATTTGGGAGATATTCGGCGTTAATGATTTTTCAGGTATTGCTATAAATCACGGAGGTCTTAATTGATTAGGCAGAAATTTATACGTGTGTCTCAATAGTACCGGTTTAAACATGTAATGGCAGCTTGTTTTGACTGACTGTTCCAGAGTTATGGGCACAGTCCTAGACATACATACATACTGATACTTCTGAAACCATAATTCCTGCATGTTTATGAGATTTTGAGCGGATTCTACTCAACTCTACCCACAGTCAGAGAATAAAAAAAACTTGATTACAGCGCTCAAGTCCAGAAAAAAAATCGGAATACTTTCATTCGCAACATTTCACAAATTCCAAAAATTTCCCAATTTTGATAATGTTAGTCAATAAAAAAAAAAAAAAAAAAAAAAAAAAAAAAAATCGAAAATTGGAAAATTTTTTCAAGTCCCGAAAAATTCGAAAATTTTAATTTCCAAAATTTTTTAAAATAAAAAAAAAATTCCAAAATTCAAAGACTTCACGGAGTATAAAATTTCAAAAGTTTGCCCTCCGGTCGCCTTTTTTCCACAAGAATATCCTCAGGTGAGGGGTCTTGAATGAAACCCAGAGATTCGTTGTCCCTCGTTTTAGTTTACGTTTTTTCCCGTTTCGTAATTCCTGGAACCTCCTTATGGCCGTTGAGACCTGTTGAGCCGTTGGTTTCAGGGGTTACAAAAAAATTTCCGAAATTTCGCGCAAACCTGAAGACCCCAAACTATTCCAAAGTCAAAAAAAAAAATACAAAAAATTCCTAATTTTGTCAATAAAAAAAAACTTGAAAATTAAAAAAAAAAAGTTTCGAAAATCGACGGTCGCCGCTATTTGCTTTAACGCCGATATCTCGAAATCTGGGCGAGATAGCCCAACGTCCATGAGGACCTTTTTTGTCGGGCACATTGAGAGCTACAAAAAAGCTTTATATGACCACTCGCTGAGATGCGTGGTTTTGGAGATATCTCCAAAACCGCAGTTCTCCAATTCCATTAGCGAACGTATTACGCTGGAAATTTTGCCGAAGGTCTTATAACGCGAGAAGAGACGGGTTAATGGAAGGCATTTACATTGGCTACGAATGAAGTACGTTAAATTGTCCTCCGTTTTTCCGGGGCCCGCTGAGACCTGTTGGTTGTTTGCCAGTTGGAATCTGGGGTGAGCCGCGGGGTTCTCTCACAATCGAGTGCTCGCAGGTGTCCGGAGGACGTCGGCATCGGCCCCGTCTGTCAATGCCGCGAGCCCGTTGCTGCGTTTTATCTCCCTAAGGCTAATCCGCTATTCGAGGACTCCATTCTTTTGCGTCATACCGGGAAAAGCTCAATTTTTCCCCCAAGATTGAAAAGCCTACAACGGGGGCACCAATGAGTGAAAGGTTCAAGTGGAAATTGTTTTGTACAATTTTCGAAAGTAATTTATAACCATCGCTGGCCTCGGGCAACCAGCGAAGACTCTCTCGAAGTACCGTGGGACTCGTGGGAGCCTGTTTCTTGCACACCAATATACATGTGTAGGTGTACAGGGTCGTCCAAAATCACTTCAAAGATGCCCTGTAGCCACAACTGGAGTCATTGAGTGGAAACTTTTAGTTTTGACGTTCGTGTTTTTTTAACGAAATTGGTTGAAGTTTAAGAAGTTTTTTAATTTTGAATATTGTATTTTTTTTTTTGAAATTTCCAAATTTTCGGTATTTTGGAAATTCTGGAAATTTTTTGAATTTTGTTTTTGTCAGAACGCATCGGCCCAATTTTTGACATTCTGAGATTGTTCTTTGCGTTCCAAAATTTTTGACATTTTTGGTATACTGTAATTGTTTTGGATTAATGTTTAGGGGTTGGTTACACATTCACTCACTAAGCGATATCAGCTCACCCACTTACCTAGTGCCAGAAGTCAAAGCAGCTAATGAAATTCCTTAACAACCTAGTAACAAGCATTTACCCATCCAGGGAGGCCACCCACCCACCCAGTAGCCATCAGCATCCACCGACCCACCCAGTAGCCATCACCACCCACCCACCCACCGAGTAACCATCGCCACCCACCCGCCTCCCCACTCAGTAGCCATCACCATCGACCCACCCGGGAACCACTATGACCACTCACCCACCCAGTAACCACCACCACCCACCCACCCAGTAACCACCACCACCCACCCACCCAGTAACCACCCACCCCTGAACCACTATGACCACTCACCCATCCACTAACCACCACCATCCACCGACGCAGTAACCACCACCACCCACCCACCCACCCAGTAACCACTAACACCCACCTACCCCTGAACCACTATGACCACTCACCCACCCAGTAACCACCACCACCCACCCACCCACCCCAGAACCACTATGACCACTCACCCACCCACTAACCACCATCATCCACCGACGCAGTAACCACCACCACCCACCCACCCACCCAGTAACCACTAACACCCACCTACCCCTGAACCACTATGACCACTCACCCACCCAGTAACCACCACCACCCACCCACCCACCCCAGAACCACTATGACCACTCACCCACCCACTAACCACCATCATCCACCGACGCAGTAACCACCACCACCCACCCACCCACCCAGTAACCACTAACACCCACCTACCCCTGAACCACTATGACCACTCACCCACCCAGTAACCACCACCACCCACGCACCCACCCCAGAACCACTATGACCACTCACCCACCCACTAACCACCACCATCCACCGACGCAGTAACCACCACCACCCACCCACCCACCCAGTAACCACTAACACCCACCTACCCCTGAACCACTATGACCACTCACCCACCCAGTAACCACCACCACCCACGCACCCACCCCAGAACCACTATGACCACTCACCCACCCACTAACCACCACCATCCACCGACGCAGTAACCACCACCACCCACCCACCCACCCAGTAACCACTAACACCCACCTACCCCTGAACCACTATGACCACTCACCCACCCAGTAACCACTAACACCCACCCACCGAGTAGCCATCGCCACCCACCCACCCAGTACCCATCACCACCCACCCACCCAGCAACCACCACCACCCACCCACCGAGTAACCACCACCACCCACCCACCCAGTAACCACCACCACCCACCCACCCACTCAGTATCATCAATCCACCCACCCAATAACATGCACTTACCCATCCCCATTCAGATCCGTCCGTCCTTTCACACCTAGCTACCGATTGACACCTACCCACCTTCTCGTCTCCACCCCCTTTCCGTTTATTAGAAATGTGGCTGATACCAAGCGTTGAGAACACTGAAAATTCCGTCAGTATCAGACGATTTATATTCCCGGTCATTATAACAACTCTTGACGAGTCGATCAAATGTCAGATGAAAAATTATCTGATCAAATCAATCATTAATTTGTCATTAATTAGCCAAAACCGGGCGAAATTTTTCTTTCGGAAATTTTACCTGTATCCGTTTTTTCGGGCACCCTTAAAGGTGATTTTGAAACATCCTGTATATATGTATACATGTATAGTGAGAAACGATGAGGGGGCCCGGCGGGCCGAGGCCATGCCGTATTCTTTTTGTCCAACACCCTCGCGCAAGAAGGCTCGAATTTCTGCCACAATGCCCGACGTCCTTACCTTTCTGTTCACTTCAATTTTTTTAGCGTTGTTTTTTTTTTCAAGACTCTACATGAGAGAACATTCCCGCATGTTTTTTTCTTGTGTTGTGAATTTCGAATTTTTGGACCACCGGGGTCCAAAGTTTTTAAAATTTTGAGAATCTTCGAATTTTTTGAAAATGCGTTTTGTTTCAATTTAGAAAATTTTTGAGATTTCGGAAATTTTTGAAAAATCTCCTTCGATTTTTGACATTTGGTCGTTTTTTTTTTATCAGAATTTTTGAGACACATTTTTTTTCAAAAAACGAGGTCTTCGAAAATTTTTTTTTTTCGGAGTTTTTTGAAATTTTTTGGGGGCCATTTTTATCTTTCGATATTTCGGAAATTTCTTTTTTAATTTGTGGAATTTTTAATGTAAAGTTTCTTCGTTTGTAATAATAAATAATGTACTGATGGCACAATACAAAACGTTCTTACCTTTTCTGTTTTTTTAATTTATTTTCGAGGTAACAACACAGAATGTTCTTGCCCCCATTTTTTGCTGTTATTATGTATTTCATGTGCTTTTCTTACACATTGTTTCCTGATTTTTTTTTCATTTTTTTCCCCGACCGGATGAAACGAAAGCCGTGTGTGAACGAAAGAGATGAACTGGGCCTCAACGAAATATTGCGATGAGTGAATATTGAATTTTGAATATTGAATAACGAAATAATTATGATTCATCGTACAATGTTAAAAATTCGAAAGTCGCGCCAAAAAAGTTTTCACAATTTAACATTTTTGTAAAATTTACTCAATTCAAAAAACGCGAGAAGTTCGAAAATTTTCCGAATCTCAAAAATTTGGAATTTCGTCGAATTCTTGAAATTTCTCAAATTTCTTTTTTCAAAACTTTTCAATTCTTCCAAAATTCCACCAAGTTTTCAATTGTAGGTTTAAAACACAACTTTGTGTGTGTGTTTGTTTCCCTCCGTAAGCGCCCCCCCGCCCCCTCTGGTCGTCCCCACGGTAGTTGCTCTTCAGCATTTTCTTCGATAGGGACTAGTGGGCACCCATCCATATGCGGCAGGGGCCGACTTTCCCCATTTGGGCCATCGTATTTCTAAACACAGGGTAAATCTCCAGAAACCCCGACCGATGGCGGCCGACTCTTACTGAAGCCCCTCCTTCCCCAGTGTGTGTGTGTGTGTGTGTGCGTGTAAATCAGAACTCGAAAAGTGATACTCTACCTACTACGTCAAAGCTCACGACTCTCTGTGTGTGTGTGTGTGTGTAAGCAAGTGAGTGTGAGCATGTGAATGAGTAAGTGAGTGTGTCTGTGTGTGTGTGTGTGTGTGGGTATGAGAGTAAGTGAGTCTGTAAGTGTGAGTAAGTGAGTGTGAGTGTGTGAGTAAGTGTGTGTGTGTGTGTGTGCGTGTGTGTGTGTGTGTGTGTGTGTGTGAGACTATTCCCATGAAATCTTGAATATGCCGATATAAACCTATAACCATTGGAGATAGGAAAAAAAGTCTTATATAAAAATTGTTCCTCATATAAAAATGCACATTTTATGTTCAACGACTTTTTTTCCTAACTCTCATAACGTAGGAGATATCGCGATCGAGAAGTTATTGATGCGACCCGTAAACGGTTATGCCCACATCCTGTTTATTTTAGCTTGCATTCATTAGCATATAGCTCCCACATCATTTATTGCACGTGCTTTTTTTTCACCTTTGTTTTTCGATTCACCTGATTTTTTTCCACACCGGATGAAATGAAATCCGTGTGTGAGCACAGGTGCACAGGTGCGCACCTAAATCTCGGAGATCGATTGAGCGAGACTCTTGTGGAGGGGGGGGGGGGGGGGGGGGGGGGGGGGGGGTGGGGAGGGGAAGGGGCGGAGGGTAATTAAGGAAAATGCCGTGGACACCTGTGTGTATTGTTGAGTAGAATAAAGATGGCGGGATTTATGGTACAGGTGGGCAAGAAAAACAGACTTTTACGAATTTGAGGCGAAATTTTTTGTTTTTTCTATTTTATGTTTTTGTTTTTACATTTTGCAAAAATTGTTGAAATTTTTTGAAAATTTATTGTAAAATAATTCGCAATTTTGACAATTTTGGAAATCATCAAAATTTTTGGAACTTCCATTTTTTTCATTTTCGAATATTTTTGCTTTTTGGAATTTGAAAAAAAAAAAAAAAAAAAAAAAATATGTTTTTTAAATTTTTGGGATTTTGATTTTCTTGGTAGGCTTTTACGGTGTTTTTAAAATTTTGGAAATTTAGGAAGACAATTGTGGATATCTTTGGAATTTTGCGAAGTTGCAAATTTGGAAACAGAGTGATGCAAATTTTCGGAGAATTCGACCGCTATCATAATTTCCTAGGATTCATTAAATTTTTTTTGAAATTTTACAATGTTCTGGAATTTTTTTTTTCGGCAACTTCCAAATTCTTGGACAACTTCCGGTTTGCCAGATTTTCCGGATTAGTGAATGGCCTGAAAATACCACGGACACCTGTGTTTTGTTGTGCGTGATGCCGCGACACAGGTGGGCATGAGAAAACAGTTATTCAAAAATTTAAGGTCGTAGTTGGCGTTGTGTGAAAATATACAAAAAAAATTGATTGTTGTAATTTTTGAGATAGAAAAATTTTCAGCCTTTCTGATAAGGTCAGGTATTTTAGTGACCCTAAAAATCTATATATGTGTGTGTGTGTGTGTGTGTGTGTGTGGGTGGGTGGGTGGATGCCTTTGTGTAGGTGTAGGTGTGTGTGTGTGTGTGTGTGTGTGTGTGTGTGTGTGTGTGTGTGTGTGTGTGTATACTTAAGAACCGTCCAGTACTCTTTCTTACTCCTTCCACAAAAGCGATGTTTTTTGAAATTATCGCGCGAAAAAATCGGTTTGGAGAAAAACTATATATATGTTTTTTGCCAATTATGGAATTCTCTACAAAAAATATTTTATAACATTTTTGCATAAAACGATTTGTTAACGAGATAATCGCAGTTGAATCGTGCGAATGAAATTTGCTAATTCTCATCGGGATGCTGTGGGCTCAACCCAGAAAGAGTTACATCCACATGCCATGTAGTGGAAGAGCCCCAGGAAATTAATTTATGGGAACTAGGAGATGACAATATTGCGCTATGTGACGTCATTTCAATATAGCCGGCGGAGGTGAATAGCGACAGAGCAAATACGGAAACTGGCATGGACCGCCCATCGAATACTGAGAAAATTGGAGATTGAATGGGCACGGGAAATTAAAATATCTCTTCTGTTCACGACGGTCGAGATATTTAAAATTGTTTAGAATTGCTTTTTTTTAACTCCAGATGTTGTAAAATTGTAATCATTTGACACTATTTTTTTTATTTAAAACGAAAATTGTTTTTTAGGTTTTTTTTTAGGTCTTTTTTGATTTGTCAATTTTTCACATTTGTGCCATTTCTGCTCCTTTTAACAGGTCAGCAATATTTAAATTTTTGCATTATCCAGATGATGCGGATTTTAAACTTTTTTGACGGTCTTGAAAATTTTGAATTTTTTTTTTTTTTGAAATTTAAAATTTTGAAAATTTTTGAAGGCAAACTTTTATTGCAATTCTGCATCACTAAAATGAGCAATGCTTTTGTAATTTTGGAAACATTCGGATTTTTAGAAAATTTTAGCAATTTTTCTAATTTTTGCAGTTTTTGAAAAATCAATTTTTTTTTTTCTGTACTTCAGAAATTTTGGAAATTGTAAGGGTTTAGGAAATATTGAAAATTTAATAATATCTGAGATTTTTTAAAGTGTTGGAATGTTGATCTCCAAATTTTTGAAAATTGAGAAATTTTTGAATTTTGAAAATTTTTGAGTTTCAAAAATTATTGAATTAAAAAAAAATTGAATTTAAAAAAAAAAAATTTTTTAAGAATTTTGAAAATTTTTTGAATTCTGAAAAATTTTGAATTTTGAAAAATTTTAAATTTTGAAAAATTTTGACTTTTGAAAAATTTTGAATTTTGAAAAATTTTGAATTTTGAAAAATTTCAAATTTTGAAAATTTGTGAATTTTAAAATTTTTAGAAATTTTGAATTTTAAAAATTTTTGAATTTTGAAAATTCTTGAATATTCAAAGTATTATACCTAATTTTGAAATTTTGAGAATTTTTCATTTATTTCTTTAAAATTTTCTTGAAATTTTTTAGATAAGTGGAACACCTGTGTGTCGTTGTATTGGTAGAGATGGTGAGATTCATTACACAGGTGGGCAAGAGAAAATCCAGCGATAAAGCCCGCAGCTCACAGGTGCGCGTACTTGGTTAAAGAGTGCGATTGCACTCTCGGACAAGTGTATTTAAGCGGGAAAAATCGGAATGACGAGATCATTTTAAATCCAAGGGGGACGGCCTCATTCCACGCATTCGGAATACATATCGACGCCTTTGAGATCTTTTTTTTTTAATATTATCACACGAGTCTTGAGATTATTCCGTGAGGCAAGCTGAGGCGTTTACGGTGTATAAATAAATTGAGTCAACACGGTTATCGGTGTTGAGAGGAAAACTGTTAGTTGAAAAAGTAGATGCACTCATTCCTAATGAAGTTTTTTTTCAAATTAAAATTTTTTTTTTCAAATTTCTTTCAAATTTTACATTTTTTTCAGATTCGAATATTTTTCTTCAAATTTTCAATTTTTCTCAAATTTTCAATTTTTTTTAAATTTTGTATATTTTTGAAAATTTTAACTTTTGGTAAATTTGAGTATTTCAATTTTTTCAAGTTTCGAAATTTTCTAAAATTTGGTAATTTTCTTGGGAAATAGTATAATTAAAAAAAAATTTTTAATTGGAAGAAAATTTATACTTTTTGAAAATTTTTGGATCTTAAAAAAGTGAACATTCTTGAATGGTAGTGCATACTTATAGAAATTGTAAAATTTTTTTATTTTTTTTTTAAGGCCATTTATAATTTTCCTCTCTGGGAAAGCCTGAGAATTTTGGCTCAAAGACGTCCCCGTCATTTCGTGAGAAGACTCAGAGTCCCACCGACGGACAATAGGGATGAGGGTAGAGATGAATCTTTTTTTTTTGGGGTGGGGGGGGGGGGGGGGGGGAGGGGGGGGATAACGAAAAATGATTTTTTGAAATCGGAAATTTTGGGAATGATATTCAGTTCAAAATTTTTCCGAAAATCAGAAACACTTTTTTACCCACAACGAAAGGGGAGTAGTGACAGGTGGGTGGAAAGGAGGGGGGGGGGGGGGGGCAAAAATTTTTTTTTCAAAATCAGGATTTTAACAACGTTTTGAATTCGGGAAATTTTTGCAATTTTTTTTCTGATAAATTAATTTCTGTAATTCGTTCGCCTTAAAAAAAAAACAAAATTTCCAAATTTCTAAAGTTGCTCAAGAAAAAAAGAAAGAATCAGAAATTCCCAAGTCGTAAAAACATTTGTTAAATCCCTAAGCCCTCTAAGAGTACAAAAAATTAATACTGAAACAAAAACATTCCTCAAAGTATTTTTTCAATTCACTTAACACCCCCCCCCCCTTCTGCCCCCCTCCCGCCCCCTGAGCCCTGAGAATTTTGGCACAAAGCGACGCGGCCGTGCCGTGAGAAGACTCCAAGTCCCACCGACGCACAATGGGAGTGGGTGGGGGGGAGGAGGGGGGTTAACGACAAGCGAAACAGGAAAAAAGTGTATAGAGGTGGGGAAAAAAGAGCGAGGGGGGCGGAGGGGGGGCGCAAAGGAGTCTCAGCGGCACGATCTGTGAGGACTCGGGTTGACTCTCTGGAGTCGGGCCCAGAGGCCGCTTCTTGGGGGGGCCCGCGGTGGGCAAGGGGGGCCGGGGGGGCCCGCGATGGTCAGGAGGGCCAGGGGGCCTGTGACGGTCAGGGGGGCCGGGGAGGTCAGCGGGCCCCGTACATAAGCGTAGTACATCTTGGAATGGGGGGGGGGAGCACCGTGAGAAGAGGGGGGCTGTCTGTACGGTGCCAAGGGGGGAGGGGATGGGGCCCCGTGCAGAAACGGAGTACATCTTGGAATGAGAGAAGGTGGGGAGGGGAGTGTCGGCAGAGGGAAGGGGGGGCCCCCCGACACAAGCGTAAATCTTGCGAAAAAGGGGGGGGCTTTGGGTGAACGGAGGGGGGTTCTGCATAAGATTAGTACGCCGCGGAATGAGACGGGGGCAGTGGGGGCCCCGTACACAAGTGCACAGTCCGTGAAGGGGGGCGAGGGGGGACGGGGGGCGTAACTGGCGACAGACTGGCGGGCGCACACCTGCACTCGTGAACTGCGACGATCCGCTGGGAGCGAGATGGAAAATTGGAAGTTGAGATCAGGGGCGCACCAAGCAGAAATTATGCCGATGGCTTGGACCTTTGGTCTTTGGAAAGAGGTGGCGCCGGATGCCGGACGAGGACCAGTGACCGGACAGGAGGTTCTGGAATTGTCGAAGTTTGGTCATTTTTGGGAATCGCGAAATTTGATCATGGTTTGATTTAAGAAGATTGTTTCGCGGGGAGATCCGTGTCCTGGGTGCGATACGAGTCCCGGTTCGTAAACATTATTTATTTATTCATCTATGCATTTATGCGCGAGAGGAAGAGAAATTATTCCGAGATGTACGGTCTCAATTCAAGGTTTATGCGGTAATCACATTAGGGTCGATGAGTCTTTTCATATGAGAGGGAAAAATTGGGGGATGGATGATTTTGTAAAGTTAATTTAGTCATTGAAGAATTTGACATTCTCGAAAATTGGATTCAGTACATAAATAAGTGAGTCTTCGACTTCCCGATTGGAATTGGTTCTCCTTCGATGGAAAATCGGTTCTAAAAGACGTGAAATATGTCCAGACCATTTCCGAAAAAATATTAATGTGTGTGTGTGTGTGTGTGTTGGTGGAAATTTCACGATGAAATTTTGCAGTTGAAGTGCAATATAGTGCGCACGCGTGGCGCTTATCACGCGACCGATGACACCCGAGCGGAGAGGTCCGAGAAATACGACTACTGTAGCCGTAAAAATTTTTTAAAAAATCGATCAATTCAGAAGCTTTCAAAAAATTGGAAAATTGAATTTATAAAAAAAAAAAAAAATTTTTTTTTTTGCGATTTTAATATTATTATTTTTTTTCCAAAATTTTTGTCAAATTAAATTTTTAGAAGTTTACGAAATCGTTTTGCACATTTTTGCTGCCAACATATATCGCATATAATTTAACTGTGTATCCCATATATATACATATATACATATGTGCGTATTTTTTGCCTGGTACTGAAGTGGCGTAGCTGATAGGTTTGGACCCGTCGCTGGGATTTTTTAATGCAGCATATTTTTTTTTAGCCCCACTACTGCCCCAGCCACAAATCGAGAGTTGCATTCCTTCTTATCGAGAACTGGTGTACCATATGAGATATGCTGGTTTCAGGTGGTGAGGAAAAAGAATTTGAGAGGGCAAAAAACTGTTTTGAATGACTGCATGTTAACGGAGTTTAGACCTTTTTCCACGTGTCGAGGACATTTCAATACTGGGAAACGCAAAAAAAATTTCTTGAATGTTTAAAATGAAAATTATGTTAAAAATTTCGTTAATTTGAAAAATTTAGGTATTTTGAAAAATTACAAAAAAAAATTGAAATTCGAAAGATTTGAAAAACAAAAATGTCTGTGCATGTGTGTGTGTCGGAGTGCGTGTGGGTGGGTGGATGTGAGTGGGTGGGTGGGTGGGAGAGGGTGGGTGGGTGCGTGTGGGTGGGTGGGTGGGTGGGTGGGTGGGTGTGAGTGGATGGGTGGGTGGGCGTGAGTGAGTAGGTGGGTGGGTGTGAGTGAGTAGGTGGGTGGGTGTGAGTGAGTAGGTGGGTGGGTATGAGTGGATGAGTGGGTGTGAGTGGATGGGTGGTGTGAGTGGATGGGTGGGAGTGGATGGGTGGGTGGGTGTGAGTGAGTAGGTGGGTGGGTGCATGTGGGTGGGTGTGAATGAGTAGGTGGGTGTGTGGGTGGATGTTAGTGAGTAGGTGTGTGTGTGTGTGTGTGTGCGTGTGCGTGTGTGTGTGTGCTTGTATGTGTGTGTCAATAACCACAAAAACTGCATACGACTGATCCAGAGCATACCTCCAATGGTTAACACCACCCTGGCGAAGTAAACATTAGAGATATAAAAAAAATCATTAAACAAAAGTTGTTCCCAATATGGAAATGCATCTTTTATAATATACAAATTTTTCTCGTAACTCTCATAGTTTAAGAGATATGGAGCGCTGAAGCTGTGAAGATGAAACTCACCCTATCGATTCTATAGCTGAGTGTCGAGCATCATGGGTGCGCAAGCACCAATTCATTGCGCCTCCTTGGTGAGTACATCGTGATAAATGATAACCGGCCATCGGGCCCTGGAAATCGGCGGATCTTATCAGATAATCCACGAGGGATCCTTATCGTTCTATTTTTTTTCGTACAATTTTCTTACGGAAATCACTTGCTGGAAATAACAGGTATGACTCAGGGGCACTGATACTAACCCTTGCTCATTGATAATATTGCAATAGTGCTTATCTCAGATCATGTGCAAACTTTCTATATTTTTTGACAATTTTTTTTTTTTTTCATTGGCACTTTTTCATTTTTTTCCTCGATTTTGTTCTTATTTTTGAATTTTCTCGGAAATTTCTTCAATTAAGAAAATTTTTAAATTTTATCCGAATTTGGGTTTTGAGATGTCGAAATATCTAATTTTTTTTCAAAATTGAAAAAAAATTTTTTTTTTCATTTTTTTTTGTCACATTTTTTTTTCATTTTTTTTGTCAAATTTTTTTTATTTTTTTTTTGTTGTCAAATTTCTGAAAATTTTGAGGTGAAAAATTTTTCGTCGATTTTTTTGAAACACCAGGGTAAATAAATTGAAAAAAATTAAGTGCATGATTTGGTATGTAATCAAGTTCGTTGATTACTGCTCGCGTCCATTAATAATCTCGAAATTTCCGAAATGATTGAGCTACTTAAACATCGACTTTGGCATTTTTGCTCATGGCGATTTATTACTGTCTCCAATGGAACACGTGCACTTATCACCGACAATTTCTGCAACTCCTACCACGGATGATTAAGCGAACGTGATAACGTCTTTTTCTGTCTTCGTGTAACCTTTTCGTGCGAATGCGCAATTTTACATTCAGAAAATATATTTTTTTTACATTGCAAGAGGGGAATTTTCAAATGCCCCAATGTAAAAAAAATGCAAAAAAAAAATTGCACAAATTTGCAAAAAAAAAACTCGCAAAAATGAGAGCCTAAAAAAATTGAAAATACAAATACAAAAATTAAAACACTCAAGAAAATTCTCTCGTCTCTCACTCAATGTGAATTTATCGTGCAAATGTTTTATATTTTGAAATTTTTTTTCAACTACGACGCAATAATGTGGGTGTGTGGGGGGAGTCTGTGTAGATGTGTGAGTGTGTGTGTGTTTCTATGTGGGTGGGTGTAGGTGGGTGTGGGTGTGGGTGGGTGGCTGTAAGTGGGATGGATGGGTGGGTGACTATAGGTGGGTGGGTGTAAGTGGGTGGGTGGGTCGGCTGTAAGTGGGATGGATGGGTGGGTGACTATAGGTGGGTCGGTGTAAGTGGGCGGGTGGGTCGGTGTAAGTGGGCGGGTGGGGCGGTGTAAGTGGGTGGGTGGGTCGGTTTAAGTGGGTGGGTGGGTCGGTGTAAGTGGGTGGGTGGGTCGGTGTAAGTGGGTGGGTGGGTCGGTGTAAGTGTGTGAGTGGGTCGGTGTAAGTGGGTGGATGGGTCGGTGTAAGTGGGTGGATGGGTCGGTGTAAGTGGGTGGGTGGGTAGTTCTTTTTTAAATGTGCAAGTTTACGAAAAAGTAAATTTCGTTAAAAACAAATAAATTATCAATTATTTTGCCCGTCATTTGCTCTTATTAACTGAAATTTTTGGAAGATAAATGAGAAATTTATTTTATCACAGCCGTCAAGCCGTAACACTTTTCGAAATGGCGCAGCTGCCGCCATCTCGTATTTTCTCCGTTTATTCGTTCACTTTGGATTTCTGCTTCTCGACTATTGGTAAAGATGAAAGTGGATGATATATTTCTACTCAGCCCGCCAATGATAAAAAATTCGAATAATTTGTTTTGGGTACTCAGAAGGTGCCCAAAAGGTAAAATTTCTAGAAATTTTGAATTTTGCAGAATTTTCAATTATTTATAATTTTCAACTTTCAAAATTTTTCAAATTTTTAATTTTTCAAAATTTTTAATTTTTCTAAATTTTCCAGTTTTTGAAATTTTCAATTTGTCGCAATTTTCAATTTTTCAAAATTTTCAAAATTTTCCAGTTTTCGAAATTTTTAATTTGTCGAAATTTTCAATGTTTCAAAGCTTTCAATTTTTCCAAAATTTCAGGTTTTCAAAATTTTCAATTTTTACAAATTTTGCAAATTTTGGAAATTTTCCAAATTTTTAATTTTTAATTTTGACAATTTTACGAAATTTTCGATTTTACGAAATTTTCGATTTTTCGAAATTTTCAATTTTTCGAAATTTCCAATTTTTCCAAATGTTTAATTTTTCCAATGTGTTGAGGATTCTTCCAGACCCGCAAGCCCATTTATCGCCTGTCGATAAGTCAACCCGGAATTCAAGGCGCGGCATTATTCACCAGACCAGTTCCCATTTTCCTATTCCCCCGTACCACCAGGTAAAAATATCCAACCTTGAGCCTCTACATTCCCCGAATGGCGATTCAGGATGACTCACATTACGCTCAGATGCAGACAAAAAGCAAGAAACGCGGATGAAAAAAAAGTTGCAGCGGAAAGAGCGAAAGCCGAACTCCACTAGCGCAATAGTGAAAATTCTAGGCCTCCACTTCAAATTGATCTGGCTAAGTGAAGAAAGATATCAAATTTTCTCTTGTAACCCGAAAAAAAATTATGAAATTTTTAATTTGAAAAATTTGCAATAAATCAAAAATTGAAAAGTCAAAAATTTCCAAAATTGGAGATTTCCAAAATTTGACGATTTTGGAGAACAATTGTGAGAATGGAAAAATTCTGAAAATGTAAACCGTCCAAAAATATGGGAGCGCGATTTATAAACAAATTGTCGCGAAGAATTGCAACAAAATTGAGCGTCTCCCTTGAGGTATCGTCAACCAAGAGCCTTTGGAATTTTTACAAAATATTACAAATTAGAGCATTTATAGTTCATAATAGACAAGTGCGATTTGTTGAGTATCAATACCAATAGGTTGAATGAGTATGCACTAGATATAAATAATCATACTAAGGAGATGACTGACTTGATTACCCACTGGCAATAACTAATTATGTGATAATTTTTACCGCAACAATCTACGATATTCTTTCACTAAACTGTCGCAATTCAAATACAGAGGACTAGACTTTTCACTCCGATAGTGGTTTTGATTGTTCTCTGGAGACATCACTTTCTCCAGCAAAAAAGAGCCCCCAAATCAGCGGCTCTTTCCTGTCATTTTCATGAGTGCATGAGAAATGTGAAATTTTTCCGAGGGAAATTGCGAATGCCAACGACGTTTCGCGGATTCTGGGGGGGGGGGGGGGGGAGGGGGAGAATTTTAGAGATAATGAGGCTTTCATTTTAGATACTCCAGAGTGCATTTTTGCGGGCTTTGCAACGCGTTTTTTTGCACTTGATGCAGAAGACACAATTTTTGACGTTGCAAAAGGTTCGTACTTTTTTTGGGGTAAAAAACAGCTCTGTAAATTTAGATAATTCGTATTATTCCGATCTATGGTAGCTGCAGAATTTTAGAAATTTTTAGAAATAGGTGGTTGGAGAACTTTTTTTCTGCATTTCGCAATATTTTCGCTACCTCCGGTACCCCAAGTTCAAATGGTATTCAGGTATAAATGACTATTACGCGAAATGTTTGACCCGCGTCTCGGCCAGTGGAAACATCATTATACGCCAAGACGAGTTAATTGTCAATGTCTAAAGTCATATTTTAATGGTTTTGCCTCTGCACGATGCCCTTGTAATCGTTTCATCTAAATGGTTTCTAGTTTTGTCTGCAAAATGATAATGCAGAATGGTCTGAAATGGGAAAATGGGGAGACGGATGTCTTGGCTAGAAATTTGAGAATTTCGAGATTTCGGAATTTGGAAGATTTTTGAAATTTGAAAATTTTTGTAAGTTTTGACAGTTTTGGAAATGTCGACCATTTAAAATTTTTTTGGGTGTTTTAAAAATTTTGACAATTTTTGAGTGTTTTAAGGATTTTGACAATTTTGGGAATTTTGAAAATCTTGAAAATTCTGAAAATTTTCAAGTTTGAAAATCTTTAACATTTTCGAAAATTTTGGGAGTACTGGAAATTTTCAAAAATCTCGAAGTTGATTGAAAGTATTGAACCTTTTAAAATTTTTGAAAATTTAGAAAATTTTTGAAAATTTCGGAATTTTCAAAATTTTCAAAATTTTCAAAATTTTCGAAAATTTTCGAAAATTTTGGAAGTTCTGTAAATTTTTAAAAATCCTCATAATTTCGAAAATATTGAAACTTAATACAAATTTCCAAAATTTTCAAAATTTTGCGGATTTTAAGAATTTCAGAAATTTATTTAAAACATTGCTAATTTTCAAAATCGTGCAAGCTCTCAAATCTTTGGAATTTTGAAACTGAAAGTTTTAAAAATTTCGCAGACCTGGAATTCCTCACAATTTGAAAAGTTTCCACGTTTTTTTTTGCAATTTGATAATCGTTGCAATTTTTTCCAACTTTGACATAATGTTAAATGTAACCGGATTTTACTGCAAAAGACCTAACAAATGGTCATCACCCAAGCGCGTTCAGCCAACTAATCAAGACCGTTTATACCACTTGGAAAATTACTGGGGTAACCAGCGGGGACCGAACCCGAGTCCGCGGCATGGGGAGCATGGGCTTTCAAATCTCCAAAAAATGCGCCAATCTTTCCTTAATATTTTACTCAACAAACTTACCCAAGTGAAGATTCACCACATTTTAAAAATTGCATCGTCCCGCCAAATATATCCACTATTGCCTGAATGTCATATCTCAATCAGCTGGTAAAGATGAGTTGCAAGAAAAAAAAAACCCGTATTTTCTAATTCCCGATTTTATGGGGCATTTGTTAATTTCAATCACGTAGAGGAAGCGAAATGAGACAGATGGACAAAAAGCCGGATGTCATCACGGATACGTGAGTCACAGAACGAAAGATTGCATCCCGCACGTGCGCTTGACGATCGATGCCCTCCCTGATTGTTTATTAATCCGAAGGGTGCCTTTTTTTCCCAGCAATTGCATCGTTGTCGAGTTTGAAAAATTTTCTGCAATTTTTACCTTCCCGATAGGGGAAGTTATTGAACTGCCCCCGATTTAAAAAACCCGATTTTTCAAGATCTCCACGTTCCATGACATTTCTGACCATTGTAGACCATCTTTAACAAGACGTATGTATGTGTGTGGGTGTGTGTATGGGACGGTGTGTGTATGAAGACAAATTCTCTCTCCAACGATTTCTCACCATCAAATTATGCGATCGAGATGCTGCATGGCGCAATCGAAGCGTATTTGTGGCCTGCAAAGCTGATCAGGTTTTCGTTGCAATCGGTTTTGTAGTTTTTTCATATTTCCGAAAAAAACTACCGTTTCACATAAAAAAAAGGAGAAGAATCTTCCCGCTTCAAATAGTTTCTATTTGGAACGCTTGTGACAACGTATTATTCGATTTTGAAAACGTTTTTATTCCAATTTTGTCAAGTTTTCCAGAAATATTGGCAAAACAAGTTATCAACACAATTTTTTTAAATTGCGCGCTGCGCAGTGTGATTGGTCAGTGCGTCACGTGACATATTCGCATGTAGCGACACCTGTCGTATTCCAGTATTCCAAATTTCATGATTCCTATTTTTTTTCCTCTGAAAGCAGTCTTTAAACATGTAATTGACGTGTCGGAAAATCTAGGAATGGCAAACAGAAATTACAAATCGGGAAGTTTCATGGACAATTTCGGGCACACTATTGTTTTTTCTTATTGCACTTAAATGGACAAATATTGACGGATTATTATCCAGAATTTAACTCTTGCAACAATCATCACAATTTCGATCGGATCAATGAATTTTCCCCCATTACAATCTTTCTCCCATCCCCGGTATCCAATAACGGTCACAATGGCAGGACGTGTACTTATACGTGCATCAATCGCCCGAAGACACTGTGTCGTAACCTGGCTTATGTAATCATTGAATTAACAAACGTTCGAGAATATAATCACCGCAAGTGCGTGGTATCCTTGTACTGCATTGCGCGATAATTACCAAGGGTCGATAATCCCTTATATATATATATATATATATATATATATATATTTATATATATATATATATATATATATATATATATATATATATTTATATATATATATATTTTTTTTTCGGTTTATAAAAAATCATGGTAATGAAATTGAGATATAGACTAATAAGACTAGTGAGCCAAAAAACGTTCCGATTGATAATTCCCGCTCAAGCTGATTTTTTAAAACATACACACAGTCACATCTACATAAATATAGACACTCACACATTCTGCCGAGATGCATTTGTGTGGGTTTTTTTTATTCCGGCCTTTTCGTTTGTACATCGCACGGTAGCTGTTGTCCCGCATTTCTTCTGAAGGGGCTACTGGACACCCATCCCTGCGACTGGAGCCGACTTTGGCCATTTAGGTCATCGTATTTCTAAACACAGGGTAAACCCCCAGAAGCCCTTCTGCTTCGCTGGCGGACGCCTATGATGGACCCACCCTGCGTCGGGTTAGGTTCCCGCCGGGCTTTTGAACCTAGGACCTTTGACGTAATAGGCAGATGTACTATTACCACTACGCCAAAGCCCTGCCTGTGTGACTGTGTGTGTGTGTGGGTGAGTGTCTGTGTGGGTATGGGTGGGTGTGAGTGGGTGGGTAAGTGCGAGTGGGTGGGTAAGTGCGAGTGGGTGAGTGGGTGGGTAGGTGTGAGTGGGTGGGTAGGTGTGAGTGGGTGGGTAGGTGTGAGTGGGTGGGTAGGTGTGAGTGGGTGGGTAAGTGCGAGTGGGTGGGTGGGTGGGTGGGTAAGTGCGAGTGGGTGAGCGGGTAGGTAGGTGTGAGTGGGTGGGCGGGTAGGTGTGAGTGGGTGGGTAAGTGCGAGTGGGTGAGAGGGTAGGTAGGTGTGAGTGGGTGGGTAGGTGTGAGTGAGTGGGTGGATGGGTATGAGTGAGTGGGTGGGTGTGGGGGTGTGTGTGCGGGTGGGTAGGTGGGTGGGCGAGAGTTTGGGTGGGTGCGTGTGTGTGCTTTCAAAAAAGATTCAAAAAAAAGTTTTGTCATTGTTCAAATGATATCACGTAGGCTCTCAAAATTGAAAATAGTTATTCACCTTTCTAGATTGAACATATTTTTTTTCCACTGTCGTTTATACTGTATTAGTAGCGATCATTAACATTTTCAATGTCTGCTAAAAGGTGCAAACAAATCATTATTTTTTTACTACTTTGTGTGAAATGTGTCGAGTGAAATAATTTTCTTTATGAGTATTTCTGAAAGGAAAAGGAAAAAATGACAATTTACAATTCCAAGCGTCAAAGGATATTTAGTTCATAATCTCCCAGCGATTCTTCTTGTCTTACGCAATCGGCCTCGTTCGCACTTCTTGTGACGTGAATTTTCACCTGGTAATCATGCCTCACAGCAGATGCAACAGTGTTGTTCCCTTTATTTTGCCTCGGGTTAATTCGATGAATGATAAAAAGCATGATGAAAAATTGAGATGAAATATAGGATACTTCAGACCGCATTTTATTTATGAACAATTTCTTCTTTTATTTTCGAAATCGGATGAATTTTGAAAACCGGCAATTTTTGAAAGTTGTAAAATTAAAAGAAAAAATACTGAATTTTTTTCAAAATATTTTAAAAAATTTTTAGATGATTTCGAAAATTTCGAAATTTCAGAAATTGTATAGATGTTTTGAGGAAATTTAATCGCAGCAATTTTCATGAACATAGAAAACTTTAATCGTAAATTACGATTCGTTATTCGTAAATTACTGTTTCGTATTCGTAAATTACGGTTCCGTATTCGTAAATTACGATTCGTTATCCGTAAAGTACGGATTCATATTCGTAAATTACGGTTCCTTATTCGTAAATTACGGTTCCTTATCCGTAAATTACGCTTACTTATCCGTAAATTACGCTTACTTATCCGTAAATTACGGTTTCGTATTCGTAAATTACGATTCGTTATCCGTAAATTATAGATTCGTATTCGTAAATTACGGTTCCTTATTCGTAAATTACGATTCGTTTTCTGTAAATTACGATTCGTTATCCGTAAATTACGGATTCGTATTCGCAAATTCAGGTTCCGTATTACGGTTTCGTATTCGTAAATTACGATTCGTTATCCGTAAATTATAGATTCGTATTCGTAAATTACGGTTCCTTATTCGTAAATTACGATTCGTTTTCTGTAAATTACGATTCGTTATCCGTAAATTACGGATTCGTATTCGCAAATTCAGGTTCCGTATTACGGTTTCGTATTCGTAAATTACGGTTCAAGTAATATACGGGTAAAAACCTCCAGTTTACGATTACGTGTTAGAAACCGTAATTTACGAATTAGGAAGCCTAATTTACGGATAAGGAATCGTAATTAACGGATACAAAACTGTAATTTACGAACAAGAAAATTAGTCTGTGGGAAAACGTAAATTACGATTGGTGAATCGTAATTTACCTTTTACAAACCGTAATTTCTGTGCTTGACTGATGATGTCGGGCGGAGTGGTGCGACCACTGAAGTGTTGACCTTTTTTTACTCACGAAAATAATGAAAAAAAGTATCCTCGTAAAATAAAAAGACAAAAAAAAATCGTAAAAAATGCCGACTAAGGTCGTGTGGCAAAGAGTGCGAGGAATGAAAATAGTGTCTGGGCAGTCGGTCGCACGTACTCGCGCTCATATTGGCGTTCTTGCGCCACGTATTGCAAGCAAGTGAGGATTGCCAATGATGTGTGCCACCTCTAAAGGGCCCACCTAAAGCCCACCACAGGCGCAATCATGATCAATATGACTGGCATTCGCCAACTAGCCGATTGCACCATTCTTGCCGATACCCATACAATCATGGAAATTTTTTTATCAAAAATTGTAAAATGGCCAACTTACTAAATAATCCATAATTAAAAAAAAAATTATAAATTGCGGAAATTTTAGTAATTTTGGAAATCTCATTCCTTCGATAAAATTCAACAATTGGGAATACGAACAAAAAGTATTCTGCAAAAATGCTCACCACTATACCACCGGAGAAAATACATATTTTAATCTATTTTGCAAAAATCTTCTTGGACTATTTATAACAGTTTGAGAAATTGCAAAAAAAATTTAAATATGAAGAAAAAAAAATTATTTCAGAAATTTGAAGGAAAAAGGAAAATTTTGAAAAATTTCCACCACTCAACGGGTCACCCCAACCCCACTGCAGGGGCAATTATAATGAATATGACGGGCATTTACTAACACGGCCTAGTCGACTTCACGATTCCTGCCGAGACCCATACAATCATAATAATCGAGTGGTCGCGAATTGTGTTACGTTACACCGAGCACTTACGGCCGCACGGTAGCCACACTTTATTCTTCATAATGTTTTTTTCACGTCAGTAATTTTTCCACGTTCTTCATTCTAAATTTTGGCAAAAAAAAATAATTTTGATAAAAATTTTGCGGGTGTCGCTGTGTACATCTGCGTGTATGTGTGTGTGTGTGTGACAATTTTTGCACTGCAAAAATTTCCTATTTTTCACAATCTTCAGAATTGAATATTTGAAAAATTTGGACAATTTTAAAATCATTTTCCTCTTGAAAAATTGGTAAAATCTTGAGAATCTTAGAGATCGTAAAACTGTCGAGATCTTCTATTTTTATTCTGAAAAAATCTGCAATATTAAGGGGGCACGAATAACAAAAAAAGCGGACTTTCTGGAATTTTGTGTGGCGAAATGAAAGAGCCAATCGAAAATTTGTAGAGTAGGTTTCATAATATTAGACACGAAGTACACAATATAACTTTTTCAAATAAATCCAAAACAGAATGGCCCTATTTTTAGAAGGTGATCCATGGCCGGACAGCGAGCGTCCTTAATTTTTGATCTGGAACAAAAAATCGAGTTTGGTTAGTTCCTATACATCAACAGCTATCGACACACGTAGGATTTTTTTTCGATATATCGAGTTTTCGCAAAATGGTGCGTGATCGAAAAAAAAGTTTAAATTTTCACGAAAAAAAAACGTCACAAAATTGTTGATAAAAAAAAAGCAATATAAAAAAAATCCTACGTATGTCGATAGATAGAGGTCTTTTGAATATACCGTCAAGATTTCAGATCGATCGGTTAAGATCTGTTCGAGTTATGTGTCCGACCGTACCAAAAAAAGTGGTTTCGAGAAAAACGCGATTAAAGTTTTAAAGTACTGTAAAATCGTATAATATGTTCATGTACCTTCAATCTGCGATGTCTGCACCATGCAATTGGCCGTCTGCATCAATGTCCTCCCTGAGCATCTAGACCCTAGAGCATTTTTTGAGCAAAAAAAAATTTTTGGATTTCTCCAAAATTTTACTCAGATGTCTCCCCTTAGAGAGCCACATTGGGAAGTTCAGTTTAAAAAAAAACTTCAATGATTTACTGAAGCACTATATATGCTGATTCAAATTTTTTTTTCAAATTTTTTGAACTAAAAAAAAAATTAATAAATAATTTAGCGATAAGAAAATGGTCATGTGAAGAAATATAAATTTATATTCCATGAAAAAATTGTGAGTTATGCCACCAAAAATTCCGAGTTCTGTTTTCGGAACGAGAAAATTTTTACTGAATCACAAAATTTATCAAGCAGTGTTTTCCTCGAAAATTGCCTCTCGATCGTTTAAAATGGTGTCAGATAAAGAAATTCGTTCAAGAGCTCATTTTTTTTTGCTTAATTCGAGAAAATTCTCTCGTGTACAGTTTGACCAAGTGGAACAAATTTTTCGAGGCTGAATAATACGAGAGAATGGTTTTTAATGTGGAGAAGTCGATTTTACTGGTTTGCCAGATGATCCGAGATGGAAAATCCGTGGCTTTCTAATAACTCCTGTTTTCACTTGTTAAAACTTTACAAAATTTGACAAATTGCAAGAATATTTCAAAACCCGTGAAAATTCAAATATTAGATACTCCGAAATATTCCCAAAAATTTTGAGCTCGGGGGCGCTTAAAAATTGGGGATATTGAGATTTTCGATTCCAACAGAAAATAATTTTTATAGCCAGGGGCGAGTTAATAATTCAGGGACGCGACATTATTATCGACATAATTTTTTTTTATCCGAGTAGTAAACGACATGGACGGGAACCCAACCCGTCGCGGTAGGCGGGTTGAGTTGGGCGGGTGGGTGGGTAGGTCGGGTTGGATGGGCGGATGGGTTGAGTGGGCGGGTGGGTAGGTTGAGTGAGCGGGTGGGTGGGTTGAGTGGGCGGGTGGGTGGGTTGAGTGGGCGGGTGGGTGGGTTGAGTTGGGCGGGTGGGTGGCTTGAGTGGGTGGGTAGGTCGGGTTGGATGGGCGGATGGGTTGAGTGGGCGGATGGGTGGGTTGAGTGGGCGGGTGGGTGGCTTGAGTTGGGCGGGTGGGTGGGTGGGTGGGTTGGATGGGCGGATGGGTTGAGTGGGCGGGTGGGTGGGCGGATGGGTTGGGCGGGTGAGTCGGTGGGTGGGGAGATTTGGAGAAAAGCGTGGGACATTTCAGAAATTTAAAAATAATTAAAATTTTGAAAAAGCAATCAATTTTCGGGGGACAAAATACAAATTTGGACCGAAATAAATGATATTTTTGACTCACCCAATTGCAATCATCGACACCCACCAGATATTTCATAAATGTAATCGATAGTACCAATCACATCCCATCGGATGTATATTATCCGAGTCGGTCTAATTGCGTGTTGACACCCATCTTTCACCGGCTATCGCGGATTCATCCGGCTTTCCATTCCCAATCGCAGTCATCTGGGCCACGACTGGCGGCCGTAGAAAATTGTCAACAAGTTTTCATTCATCTGCTATCCAAGTATTATTACAAACTCGTGTTTTATGTGAAAAAAAAACCATCGCGTGTCACGATAAATTTCAAGGTGTCAGGCAATTTAGAGGCATTTTAGCGTAAATGTCAAAGTCGCTTTAAAAAGAAAAAGGAAAAAAAGAAAAATGGAGATGAAATATTAAGGACGCTGCATTAGAAAACGCGCGAAGTGAAATTTTTAAGGGTTGGTTAAATGAGTGGCCCTTTGCGGCCATACGAAAAAATTCAATTTGTAATTTTCACCCGGGACTTTCTTTGCGATCTTCCTGAAAACACAATTATCTACTCAGCAAGTGCTGTACAGAAAAATGTTATAAGACAGTTTTTGTAGAGAATTTGATTTCCGGCAAAACAGGTACGTGTAAAATGTCTCTTTACGGAGTCAGTCTCGAGATAGATCCGAAATGTTAATCAACGAGATATGGCTGTGGACCCACACCCACCCCAGCCCACCCACTCACCCACCTACTCACAGCCCAACCACCCACCCGCCTACCCACTCACGCACCCACCCACCTGCCCACTCACTCACCCACCCACCTGCCCACTCACACCCATCTACCCACCCACCTACCCACCCACTCCCCCCCCCCTACCCACCCACTTACCCACCTACCCACTCACTCACACACCCACCTACCCACAGCCACCCACTTACCCACCTACCCACTCACTCACACACCCACCTACCCACAGCCACCCACCCACCCACTTACCCACCCACCGACCCACTTACCCACCCACCGACCCACTTACCCACCCACCGACCCACTTACCCACCAACCGACCCACTTACCCACCAACCGACCCACTTACCCACCCACCCACTTACCCACCCACCCACTTACACTCACCCACCCACCCACTCACACCCAACCACCCACCCACTCAAACCCACCAACCCACCCACACACACACACACACACACACACATACACGCACACGCACATATGTGGTTGCATGACACAAGAGACGTGCTTTCATGGTAGAAGAATTTGAAATTTTGAAGATTCAAACTTAATGAATTGCAAACATTGCGAAATTCGGTTTATATACTGTATACATAACCAACAGCTGATTCGCAACTTCAGGTGTGACGCCGACATTGTGACAATTCAGTTGAAATAATGTCATAACATAGTAAACTAGAAATGTTTGTTGAATGTCAATTCAACAGACCTAGGCATGATTCCATGAAAATTAAACGAAAGTAGTATTTAAATTTTTAAAAAGGTCCCATTTTTTAACGAACAACGAAGACTTTTCATTAGTTTCAATATTTGTATATATTGTCGAAATTTGCAAAGAATTATAGACTGTCAAAGAAAGTGGAAAACTTCGGAAATTGTTTTTTTTGAACTTTGGAAGATTTCAGGATTTTTGAAAATTTTAAAAATTCCAAAAATGTCAAAAATTTTGAAAATTTTCAAAGTTTAAAATTTTTTTAAACATTCAGAGGAATCAATTTTCTTTCAAAATTTCCAATATTTTCTAAAATTCTAAATTTTCCTCCAATTTCCAGAGATTTGAGTGCTCTTAAAAAATTTTCGATTTTTAAAAATTTTCAATTTTTAAAAATTTCAAAATTTTTAAAAATTTAAAAAACAATTTGACCAATCTTCCAAGCTGTTCAAAAATGGTAAAATTTCGACAAATTTCAAAAAAGTGATAAAAGTGAGAAAAAGTTTGGAAAATTTAAAATTTCCAAAATTTTCGAGAAATTTTTAAAAAAAAAAAGCAGAATTGAAAATGCATTAATCTGAAATTTTGAGCTGCGCTACAAGTGTGTTTCATAATAATAATCACCAAGAAGAGGAGGGCAGGTGAGAGACGTGGGTGGTGGGGATGAGGTCTCTCCCAAGCGTTTCTTTAGCCTTCTCTCGTTGGGCTGTTGAAAAGCGCGCCGCGTCAGGAAGGAGCCGCTTGGGCCCCCAGTCCGGGACTCACCAGCGTCACGCCAACGTCTCGAGGACTTGTGCGCGCATTGCATCGCAAATATTGCAGAATAACATCGGCCACCAAAATGGCCGCCTAAGCGATCGATATCGATTTTCTTATCCGCGACCCTCCCCCCGTTGACAAGTGAGTGAAATGGTGAATTGTGAATGCATGGACTTCCGGATTAAAATTTGAAAAAAGGTAAACACTTGATAAACCATTTAGTGCATACAAAAAAAAAAAAAAAAAATTGCAAACGTAGCACGTGATCGAGGATCGAGATCGATTCCGATTTTCAAATCGGGATTTTTAGTAAAAAAAACCAAAAATAAAATTGAAAATTTCGAAAAAAAAAAATTATTATGAATTATCGTTGTCAAGTATCGATAGTTGTCAGTTCGACTTTTTCCGCGATTTCGGGGGCAAACTCAGAATTTGGGGAAATTCGGGCGATATGCGCATTTCGATTGTACATGCATTCCGTATATCTATAGGTGTGTTTTTTTAATTTTGGAAAACGCTTTTTTGGAACTGGTGGCAAACTTTGAGGGTTCGGAGTTATTTCCATGGCCAGAAAAAAAAGAGTTATGCCTTCAATGTGTTCGTTGCAAACAGGCGTTTTTATATTGAGCATATATATATATATATATATGATGCATATATATAGGTTGTATATCGCATTTTGCATATATATTTTTTTTGAGTGTAAAACATGTTACGGTGGATCAGCTTTTTCTAATCCAGAAATTTTTTTTGGGGGAAGTGGAGAGTAGTGGGTGGATTCGGTTTTGAGTATTTTTTTTTTGGTTTTTGAAAAAGAATTTTGTTCTTGAAAAAATAGGGGAAGCACAATTTTACGCGGGGCTTTATAGAGAAATTGGTCGATCTAAATTTTTAGACAATTGGGAAAAATTACTTTTTTGGAATAGTTTTTGGTATTTATTTATTTATAAGAATGTTTTTAAAAAAATGGTGGATATTGCTAAATGTTAAGTGGACTGGCGTACGATTTTTTTAAAATTTTGATCATGCAATTTAGGGGTAAAAGTGACCATTAGAAATTAAATTGTAGGTCAGTTTATTCCCGAAATGCAACTAAGTCTTCTGGACTGTTTTCATTTTTTTTTTAATTTGGGAGGAATTTTCTGGATGATTTTGAAATGCAGAATTTTTTTTTCGATTTTCCAAATTTGTATTTTTCTTTTCTCTGTATGTTTGACATTTCTGAATATTTTCCTAAAGTGTTCAATTTTTCAAATTGCGAAACTTTCTACAATTCTCTAAAATAGAAAAGAATTTGACTGAAAATTTTCCAGTAATTTAATATCTCCGAAACTTGAAAATTTTCAACTTTCCAAGTTTCCTAAAATTTTTAAAAATCTCAAAATTTTTCTGAGAAATCCGCCCAAATTTTTTTTTCCAAAATTCCTGAAATTTTTCGATTTTTGAAACTTCATCGAAGAGAATATATGCTCAAAATTTTTAAATTGAAATAAAAAAAAAATTGAAGAAGGGACCTCCTTAAATCTCGACATAGCCCCCTTAATGTATCCTATATTCAAAATCGCAAAATTCTTCTTCCCGCCCGTCGCAATTCATATTTTTAACAATTCATCGAACTGCTGGGAATGCAGATCGACTGCGCTCGGTGCCCCCAAGAAGTGAATGTCGATTCAGCCGAGAAATTCCGCTGAATCTGAAAGTGAAGTCACTTGAGTTTAGGTCAAGAAAAATGTGACTTTGGATTGAAAAACGGGGAAAATCAGTGGTCGATCGTCCTTGGCATTCGAAGTGGAAAATCCTCTTTTTGCTGATTCCGTGCATTGGGGTGGGGGGAGGGTGGGAGAGTGGGAGAGCGGGAGAGCGGGAGGGGGGGGGGGTGGGAAGTTTTTTCACACTCAGACTTGACTGTAAATGCACATTGTCATACTCAATTTTTTTGAATTTTTGAAATTTTTTCTTTTTTTTTCAGTTTGAGGTTCCATATATATATATATATAGACTTTTGAATACAATTTTTTTCTATAATTTTCTGAACTTTTTGAGTTTCTCCAAATTTTTTGAAATTTTTAATTCTGGAAATTCTGGAAATTCAGAAAATTGATAAAAATTTTGGAATTGAAATTTTCAAAAATTGTGATATTTTTGCGAGTTTTTGAGTTTTAGAGTAGTTCTAAAATCCTTCAATGTTTTGAAAATTTCGAATTTTTAGAAACTTTTCATCTTTACTGTGTATCGGTTGATACTTGCAGTACAAATTTCCATGTTCTTTTTCCTGATTGCGTGTGGAGTCTGCCATTAGTTAAGAGGGGGGGGGGGGGGCAGAAGCGAGAAGGGTGGGTGGGTGGTCGGATTTCTGGAAGTTGAAATTTGTAAGATTTTGGAAATTTGCTGCCGTTTCAAATTTCAAAAGCTTTCAAAAAAAAAATTTCCAAAATTTTGACAAATTTTGGAAATTTGTGAAAATTTGAGAATTTTTGAAATACCGAAAATTTTCCATTTCTTTTTAATTCTGGAAATTTTGGAAAGTTTTGATAGGTTCTGAAATTTTCTGAAATCGTCAAAAATTTTGACATCTCCGAAAAAACGGGTAAAACGATCGTTCGCTCGTCCTTGGCATTCGAAGTAGGTAGCGCGTCTTCTTTTTGCCGATTGCATGTGTAATCTACCATTCGTTAAGGGCGGGGGGAGAGGAGGGAGGGGCGGGAAAAACGAGTTTTTTCAAACGCGAGCGTAAATTAGTTGCAATGGCGGAAGTGCGCATGGAGATCGGCGAAGCGGCACTCGGTTTTTTAGGGATGGAGGAAGTCGAATGGCTGATTAACGGAATTGCTTATTTTTAATTGGGAAAATGGAGTCGAAATAAAAAAAAAAAAGATTTAAAATAAGTGCGTCGTAAATCGGAACGGGGAAATATTAATTATAATTTATGAGAATTTGGCAAATTATAAAATTGATTAAAATGCTATAAAATTCCTATAAGATTTCTTGAGTATTTTTACGGAGACTTTTGTAAGCGGTGTATTTGCGAGATAAGTGCATTGACCATGTTTGTGGTCACAACGCCTATCCATCCACCCACCCACCCACCGACCTTCCCACCCACCTACCCATCCACCCACCCATCTACCAAGCCACCCATCCATCCACCAACCCAGCCACCCACCCACCCATCCACCTACCCACCCACCCATCCACCTACCCACCCACCCATCCACCTACCAACCCACCCACCCATCCACCTACCCACCCACCCATCCACCTACCAACCCACCCACCCATCCACCTACCCACCCACCCATCCACCTACCAACCCACCCACCCATCCACCTACCAACCCACCCACCCATCCACCTACCAACCCACCCATCCACCCATCCACCTACCCACCCACCGACCTACCCACCCACCCATCTACCAAGCCACCCACCCATCCACCAACCAACCCACCCACCCACCCATCCACCCACCCATCTACCAAGCCACCCATCCATCCACCAACCCAGCCACCCACCTACCCACCCACCCAGCCACCTACCCACCCACCCATCAACCCACCCACCCATCCACCTACCCACCCACCCATCCACCTACCAACCCACCCACCCATCCACCTACCAACCCACCCACCCATCCACCTACCAACCCACCCATCCACCCATCCACCTACCCACCCACCGACCTACCCACCCACCCATCTACCAAGCCACCCACCCATCCACCAACCAACCCACCCACCCACCCATCCACCTACCCACCCACCCATCTACCAAGCCACCCACCCATCCACCAACCCAGCCACCCATCCACCTACCCACCCACCCATCGACTTACCCAACCACCCATCCCCCTACCAACCCACCCACCCATTTACCTACCCGCCCACATCCACACACCGCCCACCCACACACACACACACACCTTTATTGCCCATGAAGTAATGCCTACCAGCGGTTACGTGGGTGAATACGAATAGAGAAAGAGTAGAAAAAAAAACACACACACACCCACACGCGCGCGCAAGAGGACTGCGCAATATTTTGACGTGAAGTTCCGAATTTTGTAAAATCGATCGAGAATGAAATCCGTAAAAATCACAAAAGACAAAAGAAGGAATTGCGGAAGCATATCCCCAATTGCATAATTACATTTAAGCCTGGTGTTATTAAATAGTATTTAAGGTCACTAGATCAATTACCGATGATGAAATTTACCTTTCAGCTCGGTAAACAAAGCGACGTGAAAATGACATTTTTAAAAATTGCACAATGTAAATAGCGCGAACAAAGTAAACCTATCGTAAGAGGAGCATTTCAAAATTTTGCCGAGTTAAAATTGTAATGAATAATTCAAGATCTTAAGAAGTGGTAAAGTGGGGTTTGAAAAATTGAAGATGCATTTAGAAAAAAATTTCACTGTGCAATTTCTTCCGAAACTATCCGGCGAATATTTTAATTTTAGAAATTTTGAAAATTATGTGAAACTAAGTATTGACGAATTGATATTAATTTTTTTTTGTGAAAAGATTTTTAGATCACAAGGTTGAATCAGAATTTTAGTCATTTTTTTTTCAATTTTGAGCAATGAACCCACCAATAGTCGCGTCATTCTCCCAACTTTCGTTAAGCGCGCCTGGAGATTGTCGATTTCGTTTTGGGATCATATCTCGAAACCTAACCGAGATAGCGCAATTTTCATAATAACCTTTTTTGTAGTGCACACTGAGACCTTCAAAAAAGCTTCATACAAAAATTCGTTAATATTCATAGTTCAGGAGATATCTGCCACAACAGCTGTCGCTTGACACCGCAGTTACTCCATGGATGGCGCGCTTCCGATCACATCAGTTCATCATCCGCTGCGTATGTGTCTGTGTGTGTGAGTGTGTGACCGTCGGTAGATTAGTGTATGGTTCGGTCTGCTCGTACATGCCAACATGTCGCTGTGTGTTGATGTGTGTGTGTGTGTGTGCGTGTGTGTCTGTTTGAGGATTTTTATCACGAATAAATTCTCAGTAACCAAAAGGTTCTTAACTTATGTTTAAGGTCATGAAATCAATTACTGACGATGAAAAATTTGCTTTTCAGCTCATCACAAATTGAGCAGCGCAACCCACTGTACATTCAAGTTATCTGCCGTTGTGCGGTCCCGATGAGGCACTCGGAAGGACTTATTTACGCACCTACAAAGTCGTTCGTGTACCGGTGGGAGAGATTGAAATTTTAACGAGCAACGTCAGTGGTTAAAGAGAGAGGGAGCGAGAGGGAGAGAGAGAGAGAGAGGAGAGGAATTTATTTAAAAAAAAAACTGACCGTTGATGGTCAAACGCCCCTTGTGGTTTTGCGTTTTAACGGGATTGAGAGGTGGAGTGCTCATTCGTTTTGCGAACCGAGCGGCCTAATCGAATTCCAGAGATGATACGTACACTGTGGCTATTGGTAATCGCCGGGGCGTATATCCTTGGATATGGCTTGGCTCATGTTGCACTCAAGTTCCCACGTGCGAGAAAATATGATCTCGATTTTTTGGACAGCGCGCGGACACCTGGACCGTGCGGAATGCCTAGAGGTAAGCATTGCTTCAGTTTACAGTACCATGGAAATATTGCGGAAATGGAGGACCAGGTTGCGAAATTTTTGGGGAGTTCTGGGTTAGACCGGAGTCTTTGACAATCTGGATATTTTGAAAACTAAAAAAATTCAGGCAGTCCTGGAAATTTACAAATATCCGGAATGAAATTTTTTTATGAATTTGGATTTTTTTAAAAAAATTTGAAAATCGTGAAGAGATTGAAGATTTTGGGAATTGTGGAAATTTTGGAAATTTTGAAAATTTGGGAAATTTTTAAAATTGTGGAAATTTTGAAAATTTTCAAAATTTGGGAAATTTTGAAAATTGTGAAAATTGTGAAAATTTTAAAAGTTTTGGAAATTTTGAAAATTTTGAAAATTTTGAAAATTTTTGAAATTTTGAAAATTCGAAAATTGTAAAAATTTTGAAATTTGTGAAAATGGTAAAAAAATTGAAAATCACGAAACTTTTGAAAATTCCAAACAAATTGAGAACCACCGAAAGCTCTAAAGCTTTCCAAGTTTTCCAAAATTAAAAGATTTATTTCTCAACATTCCAAATTTTGCAATGCTTCACAATTTTGAAAATTTAGTATTCACTCATTCCCAGAATTTAACCTCATTTTTTCACTGAGGAAGATCAATTTAAGTAGAATGGTACAGACTCTTCACTGTGATACTGCTCATAAAAATTCTTAAGGAAAATCTGGGGTAACAAAAAAATAGTTTTCCCATTGAATAACCGGCTAGCTCGGTGCAGCCCATGGGAAAACGACATTCAAAGACACGAGATTTTACTATACACTGTATCCTGAAATTGTGGAGGGGGGTGGGGGGTGGGGAGGAGGCTGATGCGGTTCCAAGACTCGATTGAGAGAGTTGACTTTCACCGTTGCAAGCTAGACGCATACCCACACACACACACACACACACACACACACACACACACACACACACACACACATCCACCCACACGAACACACACACACACATCCACCCACACACACACACACCCACACACACATATACAAATATATATATATATGTATGCGCATGAATGAAGAATGCACTCAACGTAATATAATCTAACAAATAGGAATGCGTTATGGGTTTCAATGGTGATGGTATGTGTGGCCACTACTACTCCAAGCCCCACTCTTTAGTACTGTCAGATGAAAATACTTGGTGTCGTAAGAATTTACTATTCACCTGTGCTGGGTAAAACGGTATGTACATGTGGGTATGCAGAAACGATAAATCGTCGTGGAATATTCTGTTTTTCCTCGAAGAAAAAGCAAAAAAAAATTGCCTTGCTCAGTTTTGTGATATTAGGAAATTTGGTAAAATTTTCATAACTCTCAATTTTGTCGGGATTTTATCAGAAAATTTTATCCTCGGGTCGGGAGATACGTTATGCCCAAATTTGGGGATTTTTTCTCAGAGCTTTTCCGAGTCTAAACACGAGTCGGTGTGTGTGTGTGTGTGTATGTGTGCACGAACGCCTGTGTGTATACACACGTGTGCGTGCTTGCATATCTAGCTCTGTGTGTGTGTGTGTGTGTGTGTGTGTGTGTGCGTTTACAACAGATTGAAAAAAAAAATTTATAAAAAAATTCGAGCACCGCATGTAATTTCCATTCAAGTATGTACATACATCACTACTGTAAACTCCCACTCCTTCGAATGGCCAAATGAAAATACTTGGTGTCGTAAGAATTTACTATTCACCTGTCCTATGGGAAATACCTTGCGCATGTGGGTATGCACAAACGATAATTTAGCGTCTTGTAAACATTTGTATTTGGAGTATTTCAGACAACTTGCGCACTTTATGAGGAGATGGAGAAAAAAAAATAAAATCATTACTGCGGCTATATTGAATTTATTGCATGGGAAATTGTCTATTAAATCAATCAAATCCCTCGGTTTTTTGTGACATAAAACACGCAATAATTTTCTATTTTTTACGTAATATGGCGATGTTTGCTTAAGGGGCTTAATGGGCTTATGGTGGGAAATTGATAGGTTTGGTGCAATTTATATTCACACGTATACAGACTTTTGTGAAATAGAGTCAATGTTCGCATGAGCAATTTCAAATGGTTATCGAGCTATATATCGAGAACGGTTATAGATGGAGAAAATTGTTCATAACAAAAAATCTTCCTCACATACAAATACACATTTTCGGTATAATGACTTTTTTTCCTAGCTTGCATAATTAAGGTGTTATCGCAGGGAGAGACTGCGGAGGGCGCTTGAGCGTTTGAATTTGGCGCGCGGACGTTGCGCCGCGCTTGGGCTTTTGGAAAATTTTGCAAAAAATATTTGAGATGAGCAATAGTATGTGGGATCATTTTTGGGCCAAAACTAACACGCTCGGCCCACTAGTTCAATTAGAATCGCCGGATGTTCCGGAGAAGCGCGGAAAAGAAATTTATGAGTGAAACTAAAAGTTGTCCCATTATTCATCCGCGAAAATGTACTCTCGGCTGAGACGAAACTATTACAAAGTAAAATGTGAGGATAAAGATGTCGGTGAATTGTTGAACGACTGACTGATGTATAAAATGCCAACTGCACGGGCAGAAAGTGTAAAGAACCGCCGAACGGAACGATCGGCTATCGTCCACACCGAGCGTTGCGTACTTTACTTCCGGATTTTATGGTATTTCCCCTAACTCACTGCCGTATTGCTTTCGACAATAAATCAGAGTCGTTATCCTTTTCTCACCAATTTAATCTAGTGGTTTATGGGGCGTCTCCAACTTTTCATTTCTTCTCTTGTGGTTGGAATTAGGCTAACCATTTTTTTCATTTTTGAACTTCAATATTTTTTTTTAATTTGATTTTTTTTTTATTTATGGATTTTGATTTTTTTATAAGTTCCAAAAATTCAAAGGGTTAATAAATTATTTTTTTTTCTAAAATTATTAATCTCGAGAATTTTTGAGAAATTTTTGGGAATTTAAAAAATTGAATTCTTTGGAAAATTTTTGGAAATTTTTTGGAATTTTTTGGAATTTTTGGGTTAGACAAAAATTGTTGAAAACAAATTTTTGAACATGAAAATTAAAATTGGAAAATGTTTTTGGGCTTCGAAAGAGAAATCTTGTGAAGGTATTTTACGAAAAATTTGTCGATTCACCGGTTGCTTCTTGTCAATTCGTCAGAAGTTGGATTTGTACCGTCCGAGAAAGTCTCGTCAAATTGTTTCATGTGCAGATCGAGCGACAAGCAATATCGAATTATCTGCGTAAAAACTCATTTGATCTGCTGGTGTGTAATAAAGTCGGAAGGTTGCCGTGGAAAAAAAGAAAGTACCTGTTCGGACAAATATGAATTGTGCAATAACATGGGAGCACTTTCCTTTTACATGTACATTTAATATTCGGATAATGATTAATAGGTTTTGTTAATCTCTCTTCTGGAATTTTGCGTTTTTTTTATTATGCAATTTTTTTTTTTTACTATTTATTTTGAATTTTTGCCATTCGAAATTCTTCAATTTTTTTTAATTTGTCCGTTTTGTCAAATTTCGCAATTTTTCAAATTTCAAAAAAATAATTCTTTTTTAATTTTCAAAAAATCTTGAAATTTTCAAAATTTTCGAAATTTTTCAAATTTTCAAAATTCTCAAAATTTTTAAATTTTCAAAATTTTCAAAATTTTCAAAATTTTCAAAATTTTCAAAATTTCTAAGTTTCCCAAATTTTCTAATTTTCTAAATATTCAACTTTTCCAAATTTTCGAACTTTTCAAATTTTCAAATTTCCAAATTTTCGAATTTTCCAAATTTTCAAATTTTCCAAATTCACAAAATTTTTACACATTTCAGAAATTTCTTGAAATTTTTCTAAATTCCAAAGTGTTTTGTCGTTCAAAACTCAACATTTTCTAACAGTCAATATTATTCAGAGAAACTTGAATTATGTAATAATACAGAAGCACTTTCTTTTACGAGTATATTTAATATTTGGATAACGATTAATGAGTTTTGCTAATCATTCTTTTCCTCTCACTTGTGTATTCCCCGTGCGCGTGAGTATCATTTTCACGAGAGCCTGATTGATATCGCGGGTAACAATGTGGCCGGCGTGAGAGTCGAATAATACGGGGATTGAGGCTGAAAGTAAACAGGAATCTTCATAATCCGTAATAGTGAGATGAGTTAATTGCTGGGAGGGATGTGAGGATTACATGATCCCACGCGAACAGTTTAAAGCAGTTTAAAGTGTTACGAGTAAACTTGGGTCTAGAGAAAAATTTAAAAAAAAAGTTAATAGTTTTTTGGAAATAACACTTCCATCTTTCTAAGTTTTGCAAATTTTCATTTTTTCTCACATTTCCCTAATTTCCGAAATTTTTCCCAAAGATAAATGTCGTCTGACCATTGCGGGAATTATCAATTATGATTTTTACTTATATATTTTAATTTTTTCAGGGGATATCAAGACGAGTTTACTGGCAGGGAGTAAATTCAACGTTACGTGGCATTTGGCATATCCTCATAGGGTGAGTAAAGAGGAACACAATATAAGGAAATTTGTTTCGGGATCCCCACCGACCCACCCGCCTACCCACCCACCTACTCACTCAACCAACCAACCATCCAACCAACCAACCACCCACCCAACCAACCACTCACCCAATCAACCACCCAACCAACCACTCACCCAATCAACCACCCAACCAACCACCCACCCACCCACCCAACCACCCACCCACCCACCCACCCACCCACCCACCCAACCACCCACCCAACCAACCACCCACCCACCCACCCAACCAACCAACCACCCACCCATCCAACCAACCACCCACCCACCCAACCAATCACCCACCCACCCAACCAACCACCCACCCACCCAACCAACCACCCGCCCACCCAACCAACCAACCCATCCACCCACCCACCCAACCAACCAACTAACCAACCACCCACCCACCCACCCACCCATCCACCTAACCAACCACCCTCCCGCTCACTCAACCAACCAAGCACCCACCCACCCAACCACCGACCCACCTGCCCACCCACCCACCCAATCGCCACCTGCCCACTCACTCAGTGGCAGGGGAGGGGGGGGGGGTGGGGGGTCCGTCACAGGCGCGCACCATGGTAGCGGTAGAGTTTTTGGAGGTTTACCCTGTGTTTAGAAATACGATAGGCTAAATGACAAGACTCGGCCCCAATCGCATGGGTGGGTGTTCAGTACTCCCTTTCGAAGAGATGCTGAGGAGCAGCTACCGTGGGGAGTACAAGAGAGACGGAGGAACCACACACATATAGACCGTCTAGAACGCATACGAACCGAATGCATTGAACACATCATCCATCTCAATTACTCAAATTCAAAGTGAAACTGAGTACCATAATTGATGATTCGTTGAAATCATTGAATCATGGTATGCATTATTGAAGAAGAATGAAATAATGAAAGAATTTACAGGTAAATATCATTGAAATAGCTCAGCATAAAGAGTATATTGACTCCTAACAATTCCTGCTGAGCCAATGGTTTACCGCTGTATTATACGATCACTAAATACCTGAGCCTTCCTTTTTCTGAATAATTCAAAGCGCGACTACCTTGAGAAGAAAACGCGTGTAGGCCGTCCGGTTTTGCCCCCTACTAGTCACCCCTCACGCCCCCCCCCCCCGCCCCGTCCCTACACTTTAGCAACATTTCCTACGAGAGTGTCGCAATGGTCGATGGAATCTCCGTAGAAACTTCACCGCTGGTGTCGGATAACCGGCTTTTTTGTGGCTACTACAGGAGGTCGAGCCCTTCACTAAATTTTATTCATTCATGAATTGGATTGTGAATTAGATCAGTCTTGATGCATCGAGATTTTTCACATTTTTACCAGTCTGACATTTACGGAATTCTTGAACAATACAAGTAATTAGTAATTGCAGAACTTTTAGAGTTTGGAAAATTATTGAATTTCAAAGTTTTTTAAAATTTTGGAATTTTGAAAATTTTGAAATTGTGAAAATTTTGGGATTTTGAAAATATTGAAAATTTTGAACATCTTGGGATTTTAATTTTTTTGAAATTTCGAAAATTTTGGACTTTTAGAATTTTGAAAATTTTGAAATTTCCAAAATTTTGAAAAATTTTAAAAATTTTTGAGTTTTGAAAATTTTAGGAATCTCAATATCATAAAAATTCCCAAAATAGATTTTTCATCCAGTTCTCAGTTTCTCTGGACTTCAATTTAGAAAAAAAAAATTTGAATTAAAAAAAATTGAAAATAATAAAATTTTGAGTTGTTCAAAATGTTCAAAAATTTCAGAAATTCTCGAAAATTTCGACATTTTGCAATCGAGTTGTGGAATAAAAATCCATTGTTGATGCAATGTTTCCAAATATGAATAAAAAAATTTCAATCGTCCAATTTCGACTTGTTTTGCTGAGTACACAAAATTTATTCTATCGTTTACCACTTGATGGATCAAACGCTTGTGAAATTCCCGGGAGCCAATCGAAGTTCAGGAATGTGTGATTTGGAATACCCATCGCTATCCATTACGAAACAATATTTTATTTCATGAATGTTATTCGCGAGAACTCTGGGTTTGGCAAACCATGTCAAATGCACTTTACCGAGGATCTGCTGGAATTATTAAATGCATTGATCAATAGGTTTAGGCAATTTGAACAATTGAGCCCGTAGGAAAGATTGATTGCAGTAGGTATGGGAAAAGCTTCAACAGAATAATTGTTCAAAAAATTTGGTAATATAGCTAATTGTTCAAAAATTAAGTTGTTCAAAATTTTTGTACTGGCTACTTGTTCCAAAGTTCGAAGGAGTTAATCGTTTGAAACTGTGAACAAACTAGTTGTTAAAAAATTTTGAACAAGCTAATGGTTCAAAAGTGAGAGCGAACTGATTGTTTGAAAATTTTGAACAAGCTAATGGTTCAAAAGTGAGAGCGAACTGATTGTTTGAAAATTTTGAACAAGTTAATTGTTCAAAAATTTCGAACAAGCTAATTGTGAAAAAATTTTGAACAAGCTAATTGTTCCAAAGTTCGAACAAGTTAATCGTTCAAAAGTGTGAGCGAACTGATTGTTCGAGAATTTTGAACAACTTAATTGTTCAAAAATGTTGAATGAGCTAATTGTTTAAAAATTTTCAACAAACTCATTTGGAATTATTCAATTCCTTCAAAATTTTGAACAAATTAATGGTTCACGAGTTTTTTAAACTTTTAGAATAAAGTTCTATACAATGTCTTCATAAGTCAGATACGTCAATGGTTTAGAAGACCCGAACAACGGAGTTGTTCAAGGAAATTCATCAACTTAATTGTTCAGAAGATTTTGAACAGCGAACATAATCATCAAATTTTCTATCCATACTATTAAAACAAATTTAAGACTTGGATTGTTCACACAATGCTGATCATCGATGCGTATGACAATTCGAGAATTGAATGATGTTCAAAAATTGAACAATCGAATTGTTCAAAAAAATTTACCAATGAGATTCCTAAAAACAAAATCAATTAATTTGACTAAAAAATCAAATTATTAGACAGTGCCAATCGAATTGTTCCCAACTTATGGCCACAAATTGTTCAGAAAGTGAACAACAATTGTTGAAAAATGTAAATATTGAAATTGGTTCAAACATTTTGAACCTTTGAGTTGTCTGAAATTATTTGAACAAACAATTTGTTCAATTTGTTCAACAAAAAAATTGAACAAACAATTTGTTCGATTTGTTCAACAAAAAAATTGTACAAACAATTTGTTCAATTCGTTCAACAAAAGAATTGAACAAACAATTTGTTCAATTCGTCCAACAAAAAAATTGAACAAACAATTTGTTCAATTTGTTCAACAAAAAAATTGAACAAACAACTTGTTCAGCAACAAAATTGAACAAACAATTTGTTCAACAAAAAAATTGAACAAATTCATTATTATTCAACGACTATCGACGATATATTGAACAAAACCTGTCGTTGGAGAGCCAAGAAGTTTGGTATGCACGTGTCGATGACACGGCTACGATTTGAGGCGTGCTCGATACACGCACGTGAGAGAGTCCGTTATGACCTCAAAAAATAAGCATGACAGCATTTTGAAGCGGCTCAGGTGGTGGCCGTCGAGATTTTCATCCGCGGAAGTATTAATTTTCTCTCACCCCCCCCCCCCTCCCCCCTGTGGATACCGCTCGAACAAGGCTATAAAGTTGAAATGATTGATGCTCCTGATGCATGTATGCAAACAAATGAGCAGATGAATTCCTTCAACGACTAATTTATTCAGAAACTATCGATGAAACCGTTTGAAAATTTTCCAACAAATGAATTGTTCAAAAACCTCGATCTCAACACAATTGTTCAAAAATGTTGAACAACGCGATACTGTTGTTGAACAATTTTATATCAATCGCAAAATTACGAATAATTAATGTGATCGATCATTTTGAACAAATGAGGTGTTCGTTAATTTTGAACAAATAGTTGTTCAGGAATTCTCAACAATTTATTTTTTCAGAATGAGTGATTTGTTTGAAATTTTAACGAACGATTATTCTGGAGTGCTCAATACGAGAATTGCACACAAAAGTTGAACAAGAAAATTGTTCACAAATGTGGAGCAATGGAATTGTTTACAAATGTTGAACAATCAAATTGTTCAAAAATATTGAACAACACAATTGACCAGGAATGTTGAACAACCAAATTGTTCACAAATGTTGCACAACCAAATTGTTCAGAAATGGTGAACACCCAAATTGTTCACGAAAGTTGAACAACCAAATTGTTCACAAATGTTGCACAACCAAATTGTTCACCAATGTTGCACAACCAAATTGTTCAGAAATGTTGAACACCCCAATTGTTCACAAATGTTGAACAACCAGGTTGTTCACAAGTGTTGAACAACCAAATTGTTCACAAATATTGCACACCCAAATTGTTCAGAAATGTTGAACAACCAAGTTGTTCACAAGTGTTGAACAACCAAATTGTTCACAAAGGTTGCACAACCAAATTGTTCAGAAATGTTGAACACCCAAATTGTTCACAAATGTTGAACAACCAAGTTGTTCACAAATCCTTCATCGAAATCTTCCCCCCCCCCCCTTCTCACCATTCCTTCAGTCGGCAAAACCGCCTGGACATAGGTACAAAGTGGAGAATTATTAATGCTCTTGATGCATGTAATGACCTGAAAATGCTGGACGATAAAAATGGGGAAAAAATATCGTAATGACGCGCAGGTGTTATTGGCCTGGCGCGTCAATGCGGAAATCATCGGCGTTGACCTTCATTCAGCATTCCAGCGGGGCCTCGCCGTGTGGGGCTTACGTTAGTGACTCCCCTTAAACCCATCCCCGTTACGACGTGCGATTATAATTAAATGGGGAGGTGGGGACGGAAGAGGGACGGGGGGGGGGGGTTACCGATCGCCCCGTTACATTTCCTCGCCCACTGAAAATTATGAGGGATCAATGACTTCTGATGAAGAAATAAAAGTGTGCCCAAACCTGAGAATTTAGATGACTTGGAAATTTTCTAGGAATTATGTTCCAAGCAACTGTTGCATGAATCTGAGCGTCTCTTTTAATTTCTAGGAGCTTTTAAATTTTCTTCGTGTTCTTATCCCAAAATTTTTTTAGCATTTCAATAGTGTTAATTTTTTTTGCACACAGTCACTCGATTGGAGTGGATGGGTGGGTGGGAGGCTTGGTGGGAGGGTGGGGTGGGTGTGTGGGTAGGTGGGTGGTTGGGTAGGTGTGTGGGTGTGTGGGAGGTTGAGTGGATGGGTGTGCGGGAGAATGTGTGGGAGGGTGGGTGAGTGGGTGTGTGGGAGGGCGGGCGGGTGGGTGGATGTGTCTGTAGGGGGGTGGGTGGGTGCGTATGTGGCTGAAATACACCTATGAAAATGTAAAACTAATATTTTTTTGTTAAACACATTCAACTTTTTTTAATTCAATGAATTGGAAAGTAATATTTATTACACACCTAAAGTGCGATTCTGAGAATGGTAAATAAGGCCAATATCAATTTCTCGATATATACGCTCCCGCCAAATGTTTGTTTTACCTCAGTATGTATCGTAAAAAACCTGCATAAAGTGCTTTATGAAAATCCTCAAAGACGATTTGAGGATTTATCAAGCAATCGATCCAAGTGGCAATTTTTACCGCACAATATAAACGTAAAGAGCACGGGAATTCCCGTTTTTATGTCGCTAAGACGCAATCCCCACTTTTATTTCTCTTTTTATTTAGCCACAAATTGCCCTGAATTAAATAAAAATAAAATAGGTGACGTTGGAATTCTCACGTCTCTAGCAATGTCTCAATTTCCACAGAATTTGTTCTCGATTGGCTTCCAATTTGTTCTGACACCTGGAAAATCATAAGATATTTTCACGATTAGAAATTCCGGGTCATATATGAGTTAGCAAGTGCCAGTTCGCTAATTACTTAGCTTTTTTTTTAAATTTTCTCTTTGGCATTTCTAGTGACGGTTTTCTACGTGCGTCTTTTTTTTCCATCCGTCCCTCTCCCTTGCACTCCCCACGGTAGCAGCTCTTCAGGATTTCCTTCGGAAGGGAGTACTGGACACCCCATATGCGGCCGGGGCCGACTTTTGCCATTTACGCCATCGTATTTCTAAACACAGGGTAAACCTCCAGAAACCCCTGTGCTACGATGGCGGGCGCCCATGATGAAACCCACACCCCCCGTCGGGTTAGGTACCCGGCCCAGGATGATGTGTGTGTATGTGTGTCTGTGTGTGTGTGTGGGTGGATGTGTTGTGTAGGTGAGTGAGTATGTTGTGTAGGGGGGTGGGTGGATTGTCTAAGTGGGTGGGCGGGTGGGTTATCTGAGTGGGTGGCCTGTCTGAGTGGGTGGGTGGGTTGTATAGGTGGGTGAGTGGGTTGTATAGGTGGGTGAGTGGGTTGTATAGGTGGGTGAGTGGGTTGTATAGATGGGCGGGTGGGGGCATTGGCGGATGGATGGATGGATGGGGGGGGGGGGGGGGTAAGCGGGTGGATGGGGAGTGGGTGAGTGGGTTGTATAGGTGGGCGGGTGGGGGGATTGGCGGATGGATGGATGGGGAGGGGGTGAGTGGGTGGATGGGGAGAAGGGGGGAGTGGGTGGATGGGGAGAAGGGGGGAGTGAGTGGGTGGGGGGGGGGTAGGGGGGAGTGAGTGGGTGGGAGGGTCGGCGGATGGGTGGGAGGGAAGGTTGGCCGATGGGTGGGTAGGTTCGGAGCGGGTGGGTGAATCGGTGGGTGTTATGTGGGGATTGTGCTGACAGAATCATCAAAACCAGAGGAAAACACAACAAAAATACTTTTCCCAATATACACTTCTCGCTGTGGGTAGTCTCAATCAAACAGAGTAAAAGCAGATTTACTGGGGAAAGAAATAATTCCCACAGTACCCGCAAGAGTAAGACGACTCATAATCCAACTTGGATGCTTGGCGAAGTGTCCGTAGGACACCTCAAAGAGCCACTCAGAGACGGGACCGCAACGTTTATTACCCACATTCCTTTGTGCATCATGACGCGCTTGTCCTGTCTCCCAGATGCTCAATGGGCTTTCTCCAGAGAGCTTCTTACCATTTTCCCAACTTCTTGCCCCAGCACCCTGACACATTCAATTATTGCTCGAGACAGATGTCGAGTGCGGAATTTCCGCTGTTGAGATGTTTCCAATGTTTTTATTTTACGGATTTTTTGACCTTTCCAATGCCATCTTTTTTTTCTTATTTATTTTCCAAAATACGTTCTCCACAATGAGCAACATTTTTTTTTTCTATTTGCAAATTCCCTGTTGTGCAATTTTTTGAGTTGGTAAAAAATTGGAGTTTGCTTAAGTTTGCATTTTTTTTTTAACATTTCTTACTTAGAAAGTTTTTCCGTTTCTAGAATTTCCAAAATTTTGGAAATTTCACCAACCTTTTGTTCCGATCCACGACACTTTCAATTACTCCACCACGACAGATGCCAAGTGCGGAATTTCCGTTGTTGAGACGTCTCAGCAGTTCTGGATTATTATATCCGAGATTATGGCTGAGGTATGCTCTGCGAGGGTGGGGTGGGGCAGAGGGGGGGGGGGGGGGGGGGGGAGCCGCGGATAACTGTCGCTACGGTAAAAGTATGGGAGCGCTAGGCACGCGCGTATCGTACCAATGGAATCCCGGTGAAAGCCAAATACCTACGGTATTTACGCAAAACGGGTTGGGCTACTGAAGACTAGTCTATCAGACTTTTTTCACAGGGATTCGTTAAAATTGGTGTTATCACTTCCCAATGCGCTCCCCGAAGGACCTTGGAAATGAGGTCCGGAGATGCTTTAACAAATGGAGACTCCAACTCAATTCTCTAAAATTTTTTGAACTTTTCATAAGCCGAAATGCACTTCCACCCCCTAACCCCCCCCCCCCCATCCCGCCCCCTTCCAACACCCCACACCTCCAAGTGCATTATACCACCTGAAGAGACTATGGTACCATCAGACCAAAAAGTGCCAATCTATGGGTTTGACCCTCCGCGCGCCAAAATTATAACTTCCCGATGTCTGCGTGTGTGTGTGTACTTTCTTTCCAATCTCTCATTTTTCTCACCATACAGCTCTCTCCGTGATTTCAGTTGTTTACAACGCTCTAACGCCGAAACGGTTAAAGATACGAAAAAAGTCAAACGACACAAAATATGTATTTTTTTATAAGGAACAACATTTATTCGACACATTTTTGCGTATCTATAATATTTCGTGAGATACAACGTTATAAACAATTGAAATTGTTGATGACAATAGAAACCAGGAGACATATATGGTGCAAAAACTAATGAGCTCTAAGTTACGGCAAGACGCTTCGATTGCGTCATACAGGACCTTGATCGGATAATTTGTTCACGAGAAATCGTTCCGGGAAATTTTTGGTTACATACGTACATCGGCACACACACACACACACACACATACAGACATTTTGTTTTAAATAGTCTAGAAAGGTCAGAAATAGCATGAAACGTGGAGATCTGATGGAAAATCGATTTTTCATTTTCGCGGGCAAAACTATAACTCCCCCTATCGGGAAGTTAAAAATTTTGCTAATTTATAAACCGAAGTATGGGAATAATCTGAGGTATAAATGTGTTCTGTTGCAGGGAGGATTCAGATTGCAGATTCTCGACGCACTTGACAGGCCGCTCATTGATTTGACACCTGTCACGCAGCTTAGTGAATTCGTCGAGGAGGACGCAACGTAAGCTCACAAAAAACATCAATGAAAATACTTTTTAGATACTCGAACAATGTCCAAAAATATTAAAATATCTTGGGTTAAAAATTTCTAATTGATTTGGGAGTTTGTAGTTAGTTCCGGAGCACAGAGATTTGTCGCTATAATTTTTTTCCGCTCCGTTTGACGCTGCTGGTCGCATGGCGAGCGCCGCGCCGCCGCGCGGCACGACGCTCACCATGCGATCTTGAAGGGCTACATAACGTGTTTTTGGAATTTGAGAGCCAATTTTTGGATCTAAACGATTTTAAATCACTTTTTTTTTTTTTTTTTTTTTTTTTTTTTTTTTTTTTTTTTTTTAAGAGAACCGAAAAAAAAGTTATTATGGAATAACATGTTAATGTTATTTTCTCATGTCGTCAAGTTTGTTCTCGTCTATCCGCGAAAAGTGAAATGACGAATAGACCTAATTACATAACTCATTTTCATCCATTCTCTCTTTAATAGGGCGCAGAGTTATCCCGTTGAATTACCACAGAATTTCACCTGCACAGATTGCACAGTGAGATTGCTCCGCGAAGCTGAAGAGTGGGGCTCAAGTTACAGGTTTTGGTCCTGTGCGGATATTGACGTGAGTTGCAAAAGCGAAAAATAAAAGTATGAAATTCCAGTAAGGCATATGCCAATTAATCAGAATGGAGAATTTTAAATATGTGGATGGGATTTGGGAATTCTGGGAGAGCGCGAACATGTTTGGGGATTGGAAGAGTTGGGAACTTTTGGAAAGTTTGACCAGGTTTGGGAGACAAAATTTTTAGAGAAATTCAACATTTTTGAAGAATTTCGAAGAAAATCATTTTTTGCAAGATTTGCAAAGTTTGAAAAACTCCAGAAATTTTGAAATTTTATCACAATATTGTTTCAGTGCATAGGATCCATATATCCTCGAAGAGAAGAAAAATCGAAATTTTTAAAATTTCAAAATTTTTAAATTGACAATTATCAAAATTTCAAACTTTCGAAATTTCAAAATTTTTGGAATTTCAATATTTCAAATGATCAACATTTCAAATTTTGAAAATTTCAAATTCCCTGCATTTAAAATTTTCAAATTTTCAAAATTTCAAAACTTCAAAAAACTCCGAAATCACAAAATTTTTAGAAATTTCAGGAATTCCAGAAAACTTAAAAAACTTCCAAAATTTTCAAAAATTTTCAAAAATTAGCAAAAATTTCAAAAATTTTCCAAAATTTCTAAAATTTAAAAAACCTCCAAAACGACAAAACATTCAGTAATTTTAGGAATTTCAAAAGATTTCGAAAATTTGTGAAATTTTCAAAAATCTTCAAAAATTTCTGAAATTTTCAAAAATGTCAAAAAGATCAAAATTTTTAAAAAATTCAAAGATTTCAAAAATTTCAAAAATTTCAAAAATTTCAAAAATTTCAAAAATTTCAAAAATTTCAAAAATTTCAAAAATTTCAAAAATTTCAAAAATTTCAAAAATTTCAAAAACTCCAAAACTTTCAGAAAAATTGCCAAAAATTACCAAAAATATTTTTCTCAAAGACATCCAAAGCCTAACCACAAACATTCGATCTTCACAAACGCTAACATTCCTCCCTTGGGCATGATCCACAGATCCTGGAAAAAAAGACATACAGAGAGGATTGCAGTGGTCACGGAAGATACCTGTTGGGCAGGTGCAGGTGTGACAGGTTTTACCACGGCCCAAGGTGTGAGTTCCGTGAGGACTGTCTCGATGATTCCGATTGTGGTAATCAGGGCACGTGTGTCGACAATGGTGGTACAACATCTCCAACAAAACATTGTTACTGCAACATCGGATGGTTCGGTCCTGGGTGTAGCAAACGTTAGTACACATTTTTTTCATACATTAGTACACATACAACTTCCCACCATTATTCAGGCTTTAATTAACCATAATTAGGGATAATAATGAGAGTGAGGAATTAGCAAAAATTGTTCAGTCTCCCGTGATTTTATAGCGTTAACCGCAATGACGAAATTCGAGCTGATGGAACGGATTACAATGCGGTATTCGAACGTGTAAGGTTTCACGGGGGACAAATGAAACTCCGAGATACCGCGATCGAAATGCCGTGTTCGAGTGTTGAAAGAATAAAAAAAAAACAAAAAACGAAGCCCCACATCAATAACTTTTCGATTTGGTATCTTCCGCCGTCAATGTTTCATTCCCCGAGATTTCGCCAAAACCCGAATATCTCGTGAACGAGTGATTCTACGCCAAAATGTTACTAAGCTTTTTTTGCAGAGAATTTCATTCCGGATAAAAAAGTCTTATACCATTTTTCTGTAAAGTGGCTTTTCGTCCCGATAAATCCAAAATTCCAAAGATATGCAACCAAGACTGAAAGAAGAGCTATATGATCCCAATGTCTTATAGCATTTTCAATTTTCAAGTCAACCTTTATTGCTCAAATTTCCGGCATTTTCAAGTCAGCGGCGCACTTGTATGGTAGAGTTGGGATCTAGGAGTTAAGAGTCTAAAAGACAATTTCCGGAAGCAGAGGGTCGGATAATTAGGCACGAACCAACGTAACTGAGTATTATAACGAATGATTGGGTCGTTGCTTCCGAGATTGAAAATCAACCCAGGTGTATTATCAAGTAATTTTTAAGGCCACCCATTCACCCACTCACCCACTCGCCCACTCACTCATCGATCCATCCACCCATTCACCCACCCACCCACTCACCCATTCACCCACCCAACCACCTATCCACCCACCCACCCACCCACCCAACCACCTATCCACCCACCCACCCAACCACCTATCCACCCACCTACCCAACCAGCTATCCACCCACCCAACCACCTACCCACCCACCTATTCACCATTGACCCACCCGCCCACTAACCCATTTATTCAACCACCTACCCACTTACCCACCCACTCAACCACGCACCTGTTCACCCACTCACCCATCCGCTCACAAATGCACCCACTCACCCACCCACCCATACCCATTCACTCACCCACCCACCCATTCACCCGCTCACTCACCCTCCCACCCACTCACCCACTCACAGACCCACCCCCACATACACACACACGTTTTTATCTGCCTACTACATCAAAGGTGCTCGGTTCGGGTCCGGCCTCCGTAGCATATTTATTATAAGACATTTTCTCACAATTTCTGACTCATAGCAGGAACTATGTGGGTACTATCGTGTATAATATAGGCGGGTGCCCATGGCATAAGACCGCTAAGCCGGACGCGAGCCCAGCCCGACACGGGGGGCGGCGGATTCCATCCCTGACGCATCACAGAGGTTTTCCGGGTGTTTTACTCTGTACTTAGAAAGGATGATAGCTTGAGTGGAGAAAATGTATTACCATTGTGTTGGTAACCAACATCGTTCGGGATCTCGCGGATTAATACGAGTAGATAAGGACTGAGAAAAAATACATATTTGTTTTCATTTTTTTTTTGCTTCGCTGTATGCATATGATTTTCCACTGGGGCGAATCGCAATTTTTTACGATTTAAAAGTGGGCCTTATGCATGAGCCCCTCCTAGATTTTACGTTATGAAGCAGAAGAAATTACTTCGTTGCGTTGTGAAACGCGCAGACTTATATATAGTCATGCCTAAATATCGCCTTCGAAATTGCGCATTTATTAAAATTTATAAAAATTCTAAAAAAAAAAAAAAGAGTTTTAGACTTTGAAAGTTCCAAGGTTTGGAATTTTTTTCTGAAGTTTTAGAAAATTGAGAAAAATGGAAAATAATTTAGATCAAACATTAAAATTTGTTTCAATTTTTTTGAGTTTCACTTTTAACTAAAATTACAGTTCCCGTCTAAAAAAAAACATATACATTCGTTCCATGTACACCTTATTTATTCTTTTACGATCATACCTAACATTGAATTTTTAGAGTATAATAAATATGCGGATAATATTAGTAATTTCAAATCAACAATAACAAGTTTCTCTCTTCCTTTGGTCAACGAATCATATTAAAAATCCCATAAGTTGCAACAATAATGAGCCACAATATAAAGAAAGAGATTATTTTCATTCACGTAGTATTGTGGCCTTAACGATGAAAATAGGCTCATTGGATTATTATTGAAAACCGGTTTCCGTTCAAGATGTCAGTCCATCTAGTCATCTAAAATAAAAATAAAAAATTTACTCAATTCGATTTGAAAGTATCATAATTCAAAATCAGAAACAAAAATTTTCAAAAACCCAATATAGCAAAAAAAAAAAAATCTTCAGAAACAGAAAATCACAATTTTAATTTTCAAAATTTGAAACCGGAAGTCGATGACCTTTCCGGATCCGGCGAGCATCCGGCCACCCCTACCACAACCGCCATATAACTTCTTCGCGCCAACGACTTATCAGCAATCATCATTATTACTAAATCTTCTTCAGTGAAAAAAACATACACACATCGTGACGTCACTGATCCAATCCAACCAGCCTCCCGCCCACATCTCGTTTATCCCACCTCTGTACCCTAACAAGAATTATGATTCACAGGCTCGACAGTCAAAACGACCGATATCGATCTTGATGGTTACACGATGAAGCGCTTCTCCGATGACTTTGCATTCTACTGGCGAATCATCAAGGACACGAGTGAGCTGGAAGGTATCATGGTGGTGAATGGTACATCGTGGGTTGGCGTTGGTTGGCGTCCCAGTAGTTTGACCCGATCGTGCCGCGCCTTTCCCGAGATACATGGAAGAAATGATAATGCTGAGCCTCTACCGCGTCCCGAGCCAAAGTCGGAGCCCACGAGTCGATCGAATTCTGCCAAGGCCAAACAAAATGCCGAGCCCGAGCCGGAGCCGGAGGCATCCAAGCTCGGACGTAAACAAACACTTCGTGAGCCGACCGCCGAACCCGAACCCGAAAGCGAGCCAAGCGCTGAGCCGAGATCCGGGGCTAAACGACGATCCGCCAAACCCCATGAGCTCGGTGTTACACCGAGAATTGATTCGGACGTGACGGTGCAAACGAGCGTCACTTATCGGGTCAGCACCAAACAAGGTAAGGGAAAATGTCGGGATTTAAAGGGCTGCTAGACAGCTTCCGGAATTTACATTTCGCTTTAGGGTGACGCGTCCACCAGAAATCGGAGCAATTTGGTTGGACTCCGCGTTACCTAATGTCACCATTGTAACACCAAATCATCATATTGATCTCATTGATTTATTGCACTATTATGATGATGATTTTAGAGAGGTTTTGGCGGGAAAACATATCGCAGATTTGGAATATACAAAAATGATTTGTGGAAAAAATTTGATGACTTGACGGACAAACGATCCTGTTAAATTTTGCGAGACAAATGAGATGAAAATGAATGAGGAGGTGTCTGAAAACAACTCATCGAGAGCAGCAAGTTTTATAGGAGTGAAAAATGGGGTTGCCATTTGAAAAAAAGAACTTTGTGCTTGCAGCTTGCAAGGGAGAGCTTGCAAACTCAAAATAACGCATGTGCTGCGTATGCTGTTTCATCGGTCGTGGATAGCCGCACTATCCGGAACTGCTCCGGCGCTCCCGGTCCCTCTTGCCCTCATTTTTGCGGGACTCAGTTTTCCACCGCTCTACAGTTAAAGGGTGAAAACCCTGCCAGTATTTGTCCCAATCTCTTTCACAACGTGTTAACTTTAGCCCAGAAACCACAGGATTGTTAATCCGTCCAGAATCGTACGAAGTGATTATAGTCGGATTTTTATAAGAATTGCCTTCGGGTTTTCACATGTATCGGATGTCCTCAAGACCCTGCAACTTTTGTTGAGAATATTGTTTTGTGACCGACCTCCGTTACAAGATATTTAGGTGCATCGTTCCAAATGGGACACTCTGTATACGAGTAATCCGCTTTTCTGATGGAGTTCAGGTGAAGAATTTCCATTATCGTTTAGATCAGTTCCTTGAAGGATGTCTGACGTTATCCGAAGGTGGACATCCAGCGAGATGACACCTTGGATGAGTCTGGATCTTGTTTCATATTCCTTCATTTCCAGTGGGTCTATATAGTTCACCAAAGCTGTTATGAGCTGGCTTAGTGTCTTCAGTTCTCTCCAACCCATGTCCAAGTGGACTCGAACTATATAACGTAGTCAAACCTTCCTTAGGCAAAGTACAAGACACTTGGATACTATGGCAATCTTTCCAAGACTAGATTTGACTTATTCAATTGTTCGATAAGTTGGGTGGTTAGTGCAGGGGAGTCTAGACGAAAACTCTGCAGACGGTGATCATGAATTCTTGATCAGGGTCTCAAGGGTATTGTGGAGCGCCTTGGTTCCAATGGTGGCGACGGAAGGTAACATTCTGATGAGTTACCTGAAGGCTCATACACAAAAATGAACATCGTCAGAGTCGAAAGTCGTAAGAACATTCCTTATTGGTCTGTCATAATTTATTTTTCAATCGCGATTCATTTACCGCTTGATCAGTCAGATAACATCGTGAAGTTGGTTGGCAATCGCATTTGCGTCGATAAACATCGATATTTGGGATCGATTCGGGTTTAGTTTTGAAAAGTATGACATTTTTCAAGTTGTCATAACTGATGTAGTTTTTGAAAATTATATACGCAGAATATTTTTTGAGCTTCTGCTAATTTATTTTCGAGTGTTTTACATATTCTGTCCAGTGTTGACAAATTTTATATGTACGCGATAATTACAGAAAAAGCAAAAGATGGTTGCTCCTACAGTGGACTCTCCCACTAGTGCACTGCACGGGACCGGACGCTCCGCCGCGCTGTCCCACAAGTGACCCTCCCCTACTTCTCCCACTCCCGGATGCTAGTAACCACAGTGAGGTAGCATTCAAAGTCACGTGGGGCCATTCGCACAGTGGTGGGGAGGCCGCGCTTGCGGAGGTAGTGAGTGATGGGGTCATGATGATAGTGACTATAGGGAACTTGACTCGGCTGAACTTAAGGATATTCCACCTATATTGGCGAAGATATAAGAATTGCTTGAAATTTTGACATAATGTTTTTGAAGCGGTAACAGATGCCTGTATGAAATTTGAGATTCATTCACAACACCGTTTTGTAGGTATTAATTATCAAACTTCTCAATTAACACGGCCTCTTATGGGAAAAATAAAAATCTCTGTAAATACAGTTCAAAATATAAAAATTTGTTGAAATTTTGAAAATTTACTATTGAAGCAGATATAAAACGACGGTGAAAATTTCATGACGATTGACTAAAATTTTTTTTCATTAATTTGTTTAAACAATATAATATTGATTCGCAAAATCAAATACAATATAATAATTTTCTGTAGCTATCACTTCAACTAATTAACGCATTGAAATTTTAATTGAAAATTATTGGCGATAAATATAACGAACTATAGAAAGGGTCATAAACTTTTGTTTTGACTATACGGGTTGAATATCCTTAAAGTGGCTGGTGAAAATTTTACCAGAATTTTCACAGCTATTAGCTGTTAGAAGGTCGAGTTTCAAGTATGAGCGCACGCGCGACGAGGGTCACCTCGTACGGTAGATGGCGTTAGTAAGAAAAAGATACTGTAAGCATAATTGAATCAATACGGATGAATCAAGTGGCCGAACCGGTTCACCATCGTGGAAAGGGAAAATAGCGGGGATGTTATCAGTGTGTCAGGTGGCCTTAGGAATACATACTTCCGTTCGCGAGAGAATCCTCCTCTAGAAGTTGAGCAAATTTACTGACTAACTAGCAGATGCCCCCGGCATTGCTGGCATCAAAGAATGAGGGAAAGAATTTTCTTGGATTTTCCGATTAATATTAAAAAAATTTCTGGATTCTTCCAAATTTTTTCTCGAAGTTTCTAAACATTTATAGAAATTTTTCCCAATTTTTCCATGGTCGCAGTTAGGTCTGCGACCTCAGCCGACACCATTTGGGGCAGATTCCTTCGCAACTAAGAATCTTAGACGTATTAATGGAACGAGAATAACTGTTTTAATTGCACGTTGAATCCGGGATAAACGATTCTTATTTTTTTTTTCTTTTTTCTTCAGGACGCAAGAAGAGATCTCCCGAGACGCCAAGCGCTGAGCCAACTGGTAAGAATATTAAAAAATATTTATTATGACGATTTATTTACACTGAGTCATCTTCGCAATTTCTCAGTTTGTCTTATCGTTTGATACTCGCTCGGTTGCACCAGAAAAATGAATATTTCCCTTGGCTCGAATGAGGTAAATTGCTCCGCGGGATTGAGCATTGCAATTACTTTTTTTTTTTTCTTTTCATTGTTTACAATTATCCCATGCTCATTTTCATTCGTGCACATCTGTGTTATTCCTCTTCCACCCCTTTTTTGGATAGTCGCACGGCGACTGAGAAACTTTTATTATGTTATTTCACATTATGATCTTTCTGTTTTATGGAGAAAGAACGGTGGAAGCATGATCATTGTTTGGTAAATTACGAGGATGGGTGTGTTTGTAGTTGATGTAGTAGCGCCAATTGAATTACCAGTTTTACCTTGTATTTTTTTTTAAATTAAAAAGTAACTCTATATTTTAGTTATTTTTCATTCATTTTATCTGCGTGCAACCGTAAAAAATTTAACGCATTTTAAATATTTGCACAACAATTAAGAAATATTTAATTCATTCACATACTTTCATTCATCATTTCTTCTAATGTAAAAATGACATATATATACCACTATCATAGTACCTCACAAAACTCATCAGACCAATAGATACATGCAAACGACCACCCTCCTCCCCACCCCCCCCCCCCTATCACGTACTAATTACAAATGTCAAAAAAAAAGAAACAACACAGTAGTTCCTGATCCCAATTTACGTAGATTATAACACGTAACAGTGACACAACAGTAGTGTATTACATAATCATACAGATTTTAGTTAACTCACCTGACTCATCCACCTCACTCGACACAATTCAATTTATTTGATAATTGTTGATTATTTTGTAAAGGCACATGGTGATGGTTGAGTATAGTTGCATGGTGTTGTTGCTTTTGTTGCACAGGTGAGCCTACGAGTGAACCAGAGCCTGAAAATTTACATCCTGAGCCTAATTCCGTACCAATATCCGAACCAAGTAGTGTGCCCGCTTCTGAACCTAAATCTGAACCAAGTAGTGAACCTGCTTCTGAACCTAGTAGTGTGCCTAAATCAGAACCTGAACCTCATTCAATACCTGAACCTCATTCAGTACCTGAACCCCATTCAGAGCCTGAACCCCATTCAGAACCTGAACCAAATTCCAAACCTGAGCCCCAAGCTAAACTTAAACGCCAACCTGATCCTCATTCACAACCTGAACCTAAATCAGAGCCTGAACCTAGTTCAGAACCTGAACCTAAATCAGAGCCTGAACCTAGTTCAGAACCTGAACCTACATCAGAGCCTGAACCTAGTTCAGAACCTGAACCTAAATCCGAACCCGAACCCAAATCCGAACCTGAACCTAAATCTGAACCTGAACCTAAATCTGAACCTGAACCTAATTCTGAACCCGAACCTCAACCTGAACCCGAGCCTGAACCTAACTCAGAACCTGAACCTGAACCTGAATCAGTACCTGGAAATTTAAACATAATATCACATCCCGAGCCTGTGGCCCCATTGGATACTGAGTCTAGCACCAAATCGGGAGGAGCCGAAGGTAATGATTAAATTCCAGTAGCAACTTAGCAATCACCACAAAAGTATGTAGTAGCTCGTACAGTAGAAATCACTGGTTTGAGTCATAAAAAAAAATTTATCACTAGCCAGTCGTAGTCACTCATCTGTTTACAAAGGTTATACTCACCCTATTATCAGTAGTACGTGCTTCTCTTGGATGGAGAACGGAGAGAAAAGAAACAAATCTTGATTCTAGGCACCAGGTATGCCAATAAGTGACGTTACTTGGACATTTGACCTTATTCGATGACTACGTATTGGTGGAATCAGTGGAAACTTGGGTGAATCAGGGAAGAATTTATTGCGGAAAATATTTGTGGAGTGGAATCTTATACGTTTGATGGTTAGGAATGAAGAGTTCATGAAAATTAAAAGGATTGAAAATTTGGTTACTTAATGTTTAACAATTTCTGATTGGATTATTCTTAACGCAGTCGCTTCCTGATTCAATTCCATGCAATTTACTTATTCCTGCAGACGTTAGGACGGGGATACAACCTGCTTTTACTTGATTCAAGAACGTTTTTTCACTCTGTTCTTCATCATAATGAACTGCCATAAATGAATTCGATAATGAAGTGGTAAACGAAGTAAGTGCATTTCTCTCTTGACAATATCTCCGAACTTGGGGTAGATACAGTCAAGTCCGTGAGGACTTTTTTTTAGTGCTCAATCTGATCTACAAAAAGTTCTCTACAAGATTTTGTCCATCTACCCCTCTACCCATCTAAATTTTGAGGTATTCATCAAAAGGGAAATCAGGTCAACGCAGCATTGATCCCATGGACAGTTCATACGTTTAGTATCCTCGATATCTCAAAATCTTGAAGAAATGGAGGAAATTCTATATAGAACTTTTTATAGAGACGATGAAGCTCTATAAAAAAGTTCCTATGAAGATTATCTCAAGTCCCCTAGGTTCTTAGATATTCACAGAAAACCGGGCCACCTTCCATCGCTGTACTACGTTGCTGCAGGTTCCTACTAATTGCAATATTGATTTCATTTTTGTTCATGTTCATGGATCTGTGAGGTGAATTGTCCATGCGATTAATAATCACCGGGAGGGGCCATTCAAACATTACGTCACATGGTGGGAGGGGGGGGGGGTGGCGCAGGTGCGACGTCACGCCTTTTTGTCCATTTTTTAAAATATGTGATCGAAAATGCGTTTTCTGTCCGAGAGAAAAAAAAATAGCAATCATGAAATTTTGAGTGGTGAAATACAACAGGTGTCGCCACCTGCGACTATGTCACGTGACGCGCTGACCAATCACACCGCGCATGGCGCATTCAGACTCTCCTGTGCAAATGCGGGCAAACACGCATGCGCCGGCGGTAGTCGGTCAACTTCGGATCTAGACCGAATATACAAGTTTGAATAGTCGTTAAAATTTCGCGCCACTCAAAATCAACCAATAACTAAAAATTCACTACATGAAAGTGAGTTCAATTTTGATCGAAGCTAAGGTACGCCGAGAGACTCCAATTGCGACATTGATTTGCTTGATCACAACTTTCCTTCGTAAATAATGATTGATTAAAACTTGGCGATTTTCATGCTTCATGTTTAAAAAAAAAACCGGAAACTAGTGCATGAATGTCTTTCAAAATCTAATCAGGTCTCAGTTGCGTGAAGACGCATCGATTAAAAAAAAATTACTGAATCGGGTGATTCGTTTGCAAGAAATCGTTGTCCAAAAATTGTGGGCACACACGTACGCGTAAACACACATACACACATTTTATTAGAAATGCTCTAGAATGATTAGAGAGACTTTGAAACGTGGAGATATGATGAAATTTTCACTTTGGATTTTCGGGGCCGTTACAATAACTTCCCTATATCGCTAAGTTAATTAACTAAGGGGGGTAATAAACGTAAGAAACTGGGGGGGGGGGGGTTTGCATTTTCTGACGGGTTGTGATGGAGGGTAGGGGGGGGGGTAGGAGGGTAGGAGGGTGGGTGGGAGGCTAGGAGGGTAGGTGGGTGGGTAGGAGGGTAGGTGGATGGGTAGGAGGGTAGGTGGGTAGGAAGGTGGGTGGGGGGGTAGGAGGGTGGGTGGGGGGGTAGGAGGGTGGGTGGGGGGGTAGGAGGGTGGGTGGGGGGGTAGGAGGGTGGGTGGGGGGGTAGGAGGGTGGGTGGGAGGGTAGGAGGGTGGGAGGGTAGGAGGGTGGGAGGGTAGGAGGGTGGGAGGGTAGGAGGGTGGATGGGGGGGGGGAGAAGTCTAATGTCCAAAAAACGTGTGACGTAATATTTGAATGTCCCCGGAAGTTAACTTACCTCGTTCTACCACTTCACTCCATAATTGTACATTTGGCATTTTCCACGATACAAAATAGGTCCATTGCGTCCGGATGTGCACAAGTATACACCGAAGCACGACTTCAATCCAATGGACTGCACTGACATGGTGATTGGCATGGCTCGAGGCAATACCCATAGAATTGGTGATTATTACACGAGAGATCGTTCAACACCGAGACGTGATGCTTTTTGGGGTGGTAAGGAGAGCTTAACAGCTGCTATGGGATATGAGAAGGATGGTGTTACTACTATTGTGTTCAGACGAAGATTACAGACGAATGAGCTAACTGATCATGAGATCATTGATGGAGATATGCAAGTTATTTGGGCTAAGGGACAAGAGCCGGGTAAATATGTTCATCAGCCGCCCAGTGGTATTGAGAAGAGCAAAGTCACGGTACAAGATTTTTATAAAGCTGATGAACTGAAATATCATGGACACAGGAGTCAGAGAGGCGTGGCGGCCTTCAACTTCTTTGGTGAGTTTTTATTTAGGATTCAATGTTGGTATTTTGTTGGGCAAATTAGGTGAAAAATTTCTAGATTTTTTTTTCTTCAATGATTTATCGCGAAGGAGGCGAATAAGAGGGGGGGGGGGGGGGGGCGATGATGATGTTGGGAATTGGTTTAATGTGATGGTATTGCCCACAGATGAAAAGAACAAGCAGGAATTTGGGGGACATAATTCTTTGCTTGATAGCGGAAAATGCGGAGGTGAATGGAGACATCCAAGGAACTGTGCGGTTGAAAATGCCACCTGCGATTATTACATTCGTTGGATCTACAGGGCGAAGAAGGTAAACACACTCGACATAGCTTTCTCTTTTCATGATTATTCCCGGGTCGAACACCTCCGGGCTAAACTTTCGTTCAAGTTAAATGAAATGGCACGGTTGTTGGGGCAATTTTTTTTTCTTTTTTTTCTCATTTCAAGACGTATAAATGCAAATTTTGTACGAGTTTAGGGCGATGATGGAGGCTTATATATGCATGAATGTTTGAAAAAATTATTGGCAAAGATCTACTGTTGATTTTAATTGTTTGAATTTTTTTCACCCATGAAATTGATTCAACTTCAATATTTTGCCGTTATTTCAGGGTGCTGAAGAATTTTGAAATTTTAAATTGATCCAAAATTTTTGATGATTTCTCGAGAAATTTTCAAATATTCAGTTCTGTTTAATTTTACAAAACTTTCCCAAATACAAAACAAAATTTTTATTTTCCAAACATTTTCAAAATTTTTCCAATTTTTTTAAAAATTGTTCCAAACTTTTTCTAAATTTTATCACAGTACTCCAAAATTGTTAAAATTTTTCTCCAATTTTTAGAAAAGCGTTCCGAATTTCTTCGAATTTTTAGGAAATTTTTTTCATTTTAAAAAAACAATTCCAAATTTTGTTAAAATTCTTCTGAATTCTTACGAAAATTTCCCAAATTTGTTCTAAATTTCCAGCGTTTTTCAAAATTTATTGAAAATTTGTCAAATTTTTGAGAAACTGTTTCAGAAATTTTCCAATTTGTTAAAAAAATTGCAATTCCCTTCAAAATTTTTTGAAACGCTGCAGCGTATCTTGATATGTCCATACACCCTGTGCGCATCGCCTGTGCGTCGATGGCAGAGAGGGGGCGATCGCCAAGCAGTGGAGCATATCTATATATATTTGTCACGGAAATTGCCTATCGCAAGCGCAACTTCTTCCGATTCCATGCGCCGCACTAGATGTTTCACATAAAAAAAAACAAAAAATATTGCATTTTGTTATCTCAAAAGATTGCGGATATAAAAAAAAATCGAAATACTTAGTCGATTGAAATGACAAGTTTGTTGGTTTTTTTCGTGATATTTCCATCCATAAAAATTTTAATTTGACAAAAGTGAAAATTCAAATTTGAAAAAAGTCAAAAAGTTGGAGATTACGTTCTTCATTGGACGATCGAGTTTTTATTGATGCATGACACCGTTTTTCAGGAGGAAGTGACATTCACGATTATCACGAAGGACACGGATAAGTGGACGGGTGTCGGTTTTTCGGAGGATGAGAAAATGGTAAGCACCTAAATTTTCGTTCAATATCTAACGCAGCTTCCTCAGGACCAAGTAGCTAGGCACGACAAGAATAGGAGTGGCCATTCGCTCGTTTCCTATGTTTAGCACCCATAGAATCTTCACCTGATCCCTCAATGCTTAATTGTTCTTAGACTCAAACGGATGCGGTTTTGGGCTGGGTAGACCGTACAAATGGTCGGGCATTTGTCATGGACACGTGGATCAGTGGCTACAGCCTGCCCCTATTGGATCAATCCCAGGACATTATGAACGCCAGTGGAAAACTGGAGAACGGCATGACAACTCTGACATTCACCCGTAAACGATCTACAAAGGACACCAATGACCTATCATTTACGGACAATCACTGCCTCTACATGATGTTCCCTGTCAAAGGTGGAATGTTCAATGCAGTCAACAAGAAAATACGCAAACACCTCAGTATACCCATTGTCTCATCGGAGAGAATATGCATCAAGTCCTGTGGCATTGATGGTAAAATACACAATTTAACCTGCCAGCGTGAATACAAATTAAGGGGGTGTGTGTTTGTCCACATTGAACTTGTGGAAGAGGAAATTCCACTCATTCCACCCGCACCAAATTTCTCGGAATTTTTTTTCAAAACTTTTCACGGCAAATGTTGAAGCTGTGAAGCACTTTGAAGCGACCTTGAGCATATGCATTAATGACTTACGGCGGGAATTTCAAAAAAAAATTTAATTCTAAATTTTAATTAGTGCAGACATTTGGGAACTCTTAGATGTAAAACCTGTAAATCCCACGTTTACCCCGTAATGAAATGCGCTCCTTTGACCATGCTCTTTTAGCGCCAAGCTAAACCCTGTAACTTCATCAACATTTCAGAGGAGGAAGAAGGCCCTTCTACGCCATCACCCGCGCGACTGTATTACGACGTCGAGGTAAAATTGGTGAATCTCGGCGATGGTTTTCAAGCACCACAGCCGGGTAGTCAAGATTTTGAGGTAATTTCAAACACAATTTCCGACAATTTCGGCCCCACTTTGACCAAATTACCTGGGTATTACGCAATTAAACTCAACGAGCTGCAGAGGTAAGTGAATTTCTGTGTTTTTGTTCCACGATTAGAGAGTAATTCTGAGTGCCGTTTTGCTATTAACGCCGGTCTTTTATTTTCTTGAAGAAATGGTGATGATGGTGTTATTGCCAAGATGAATTTGATATTGGACAAAAATGAGGCTAAGGGGAGATCGCTGAGACCAAGTGACACAGTTGCGAAGGCTGAGGGAGCACTTAAAGAGGCTCTACTTACGGGCAGAGTTGGCTCGTTAAATGTGGATCCCCAGCACTTGTTCGTCAGAGCTCCTCTGTGTATGTATAGTCAATATATTTACGGATTAAGGGGTTACTAGCCACCCACATGCACTCACACACACTCACCTACCCATTCACATCCACCCACCTACTTACCCACATCCATCCACCCACCTACTTACCCACATCTATCCACCCACCCACATCCATCCACCCACCCACTTACCCACATCCATCCACCCACCCACTTACCCACATCCACCTACCTACTTACCCATATCCACCCACCCACCCACCCACATACACTCACCCAACCTACCCACCCACATCCATTCACCCACCCACTTACCCACTTCCACCCACTCACATCCACCTACCTACTTCCCCCTATCCATCCACCCACCCACTTGCCCACATCCACCTACCCACCCACCCATTCACATCCACCTACCTACTTACCCACATCCACCTATCCGCCCACCCACCCACTTACACGTCCACCCACCCACACGCATAATATCTAAGCATAGGGGAGGAGGTTTTCAAGAATTTTGAATATTGTGTCTTTTGCCGGTACAAGAAATATATAGGAGATATGTTAACATAAGGGGGGGGGGGGAATTCTCATGAACTTGTTTACGCAATAGGTGAATTGTGCTAAACACAACATCCTCCATTGTCACAGGATAAAAACTATATGAAAAACGAAATTTACATTACTGGCTAAAGTGTAAATGGAAATTTGTGGTAATTTAATTATCCATCAGTGATTTTTTATTAACCTTTTTATGTACTACTCTTCAGCTAATGACCTTTTCGATGACCCCGAGGATGGTAGCGTCAGATCAAACGACTTGTTAATGGGGGTAACAAAGCTTTACGTTGTCATTGGTTGTGTCGCTGCACTGGTTGCTGTTGCCCTCCTTCAGGCAACTTGCACTGTATACAAAGCCACGAGGAAACGCACCACAAAGGTAATACATCAATCTACCATTTGCATTGTATTACACTGTTTTGAATCACATTAATCAAAACTTGGAGTTAACATTTTCCTTGATTGTAACACAAATTGTTTTGGATGACGTTCTCGGCTTTCGAATGTCATATGAAAGTACTTTCTCGTCTTCGCCTTTTCGCTACATTAAATTTTGTTTTTAAAATCGTTTCAAAATTTTCGAAAATTTTGAAGGTTTTGAAAATTTCGAAAGGGTTCAAAATTTCGTAACATTTTCAAAAAATTGGAATTTTGACGAGTTTTGAAGTTAAATATTTTGAAAAAAATTTCAAACAATTTTTCATTTTTTCGAACTCTCGAAATTGATTTTTTCTCAAATTAACTTTTCGAATTTGTTGAGACAAAAATTTTGAGAAATTTTGTTATTTGAAAATTTATGTGAGATGTTTCCAAAAAACTAGAAATTTCAGGAGGTTTTAGGCAGTGTTAAAATTTCGAAATTTTGAATTTTACCGCGAAAAGTACACTCTTTTTAATCAAAAGTTGGCGTTAACATCATTCTTTATAGTAACCCACCATAATTTATCTCTAGTTTCTTTTGAATGCCAAACGACATAACTTTATTTCTTACTCACTATCTTTCTACGTCACTGACAATGCTTCGTCGTTTTTCCCGCTTATTAGTTGGAGTGAAACTTCCAGGGGTTTGAATACGCTTCTCCATTGCACGAAAACTCATTAGACTCAATCTCAGAAAAATATTAAACAACTTCATAATTTTCGAAAATTAAAAAAAAAATGTGGGTATAAAAATAAAAAAAAAATCAACCTATTCAAATATTTCAAAAGTCCCAAAAGTTCCAAAATTCAAAATTAGTAAACGCTCCAAAAATTTGAAAACCTTAATTTTTTTTTTGAAGTTAAAATAAAAAAAAACAAAATCAGACTACCCACCCACCCACCTACCCACTCACATCCACGCACCTACTTACCGACATCCATCCACCCACTCACACCCACCTACCCACCCACGCCCACTTACCCACATTCACCTACGCACCCACCCACATCCATCCATCCATCCACCAACCCACATCCATCCACCCACTCACATCCATCCACCCACCCACTTACCCACATCCACCCACCCGCATCCATCCACCCACCCGCATCCATCCACCCACCCACACCCACTTAGCCACCCACATCCCTCCATCCACCCACTTACCCACCCACCCACTCACATTCACCCACATCCATCCGCCCGCCCACCCACCCACCCACATCCATCCATCCACCTAAATAAATTAATTAAACAAGTGATTAAAAAAAAAAGTTAAACAAGTCTTTTTTGAAAGTCTTTCCAATGGAAGTTTCTCTTCTCTCCCGTATCTATCTCTACGCGTTCATTTTTGTTCTAATCTGCCAACTGATGAAAAAACCTCACTGCTTTGCTTGTTGCATGAAACGCGCTCTTTGCCACCTCCGCCTGATGATATAGAGGGTGTACTCGCTGCCTTTGGTATCTTCTCCCATCTCGGCCAATCCGATTCATCGAACATCCGCGACCCGCTATCATCGCCACAATGATCATGGCCATCATCATCAGCATCGCCATAATGAACATATACCGCCAAACATGCATCGGCCTAGTCCGCATTGGTAGTGATGGGAGGGGGTGGTGTTTTTTTTCAGTCGAGTTTTTCCTTTGAAGGTACCTTTTGCTAAACCTGCCTCACTCATTCATTCACTCCAAGTTTTGATGGAACCCCCGACCTCATTCAAAGCACATTTACTCACAACGTTGATTGAAAATGTTTTCCAAAAATCTCAAATTCCAAAATTTTGAAAATGTCAAATATGTCGAAAAATTGACCAATTTCTCAAGTTTTGGCAACTTTGGACATTGGAAAGTCGGTGTAACAATTTGTCACTAGACCCCACGTGCAAAGTTGTACACCGGCCAATAGATAACTCGATATCGACAAAGTGGGCCCTTTTCACATTACTCGTCCTGATGGTGGATTTAGTTGATAGAAATAGGATGACTTGAGGACGTCCGGATAACATCCTCATGACTTGTCCTGATCAGGTCAACAGATGTGCTCGTGGACCTGAGAGTCTCTAGCAGGACACGAGATCCCCATTTGAGCCCTCGTCGTTGGTAAGAAATTTCCGATTTGCTGTAGAGTCGATGAGGATACTCCAAGCGAGGGCTCGAATGGGGATTCAATGGACCAGAATCTCGAAGGTCCCAACCAATTGTCATGTAGAAAGCATCCTGGTACCACGTGCAAAATTTCTTCATTTTTTCAGCAGGAGCGTTTGATTGCTCACAATGCTTGGAGGGATTATTCGACTGGTGCCAATACAAATTTTGCATTTGAAGCATTTGAGACGGAGGAGAAGGCGCCACCTCCGCCAGTATCAAGTCTTCCAAGACATCGAGATGTTACGGATGGTGTGATTGCAAGGTCGAGCAATGGCATGAGCCCAATGGAAAATCATCATAGGCTGACTGCTAATCAGCATAGTTCAGCGCCTAGGGCCACGTACAGTCTACCACGCGCACCCGGACCACGTCAACCACCCCCACCACCCCAGCCAGGTTATTACACACAAGATCGGAGGAATCACAGACCCAAGAGCCATCATGGCAATGGGGTGTCATCCCAGCAATCATCCCAACAACCTGATTTCTATTTCATGCCAAGCCAGAGGAAGTACAGCGGCGAAGTTGTACGCGTCTATGTTGACTATGGCAATCAGAAAGCCAAGTGAGAAGCTAGGGGGTTTCAAAATAAAAATTGAGGAAAATATTTTTGAAATTTGAGAAAATTTTATAGTTCCAAAAACTTCGAAATTTTTAGACTCTGCTTTGACTCGTTCATTTTTTTTTCTATTTATAAACTTTGAGTTTATGAGGTTTTGAAATTGTGTTTTCAATTGCTAAACCATTAATTAAATTTTTCAAAATTAGAGATGCTTGAAAAAAAAATCGAATTTATTTTTTTGGGTTTTAAAATTTTAGACGCAAACAGCGGAGAACTAGTACGCGTTATAATTATAGAAATGATAATTGTAGTAATGAAAATCCGTAAAGCCGATCAATAATCAGCTGAGGGCGATGTCAGACTAGGTGAAACGATGCAATAATGCTTTTTTTGTAAATAATTGCCAATGTTTTTTTTATCATTGTTATCTGAGTGATGTTTTCTAGTGATGATAGGGAACTTGCAGATTTAATTGTAATTTTTGTAAACATATTTTCAAAATGTTGGTAATGTCATAACGTTTTTTCGATTTTTAAAATTCTCGAAATTTTCCATAAAACCGGAAATTTCGAAAATTTTGGTAATTAATTTTTTTCTAAATTTAGTTTTTATAACGAAATTGTTTTTCCAAAAAAAATCAAAAATGTCAATTCAAGGGTTCATAATGAGTTTTGTAATTATCGGTAGTTTCTAAAAAAATCGCAAGTTCTCTTTCCTTCGGCACTTACTGATGAAAAATGACATTAAAATAGAAACACACTGTGAGGAATTTTCTCCGCATTTTTTCCATTTTTTTTTTGTTCCATTTATGTATTTTTAAGTAAATTTCTAACAGTGTGTTACTGGTGCTGAAGTGGCCGATGTGGGGTAGTCACTGGCAAAGTGTCTCATTTTTTGTTGTATATAAAAAAAAAGAAGAAAATAGGGGGCGAGACCTCATCGACAATGCGCGTCACGTATTTGAGTATTAGACAGGGGAAGAATTCATTTTGTTTTCATGTAGAAACGAGGGAACATTTTGAAACCACATGTGTGAAAATCTCTTTGGCTTCCTCAAAAAACGGAAAAAAATTATTGAAATTTGTTTGGATTTTTGACAAATTTTCAGCTTTTTAAATGTTTTGAATAACAATTTTTCCGGGAAATTTGAAAATATTGAAAATATTAATGGAATTTTTGAAATTTTGAAAATCTAGATTTTCAAAAAATTGAAACGAAAAAAAAAATCAAAATTCAAAGTCTCTATTTCCTATGGGAACGTCATAAGATTTTTTTCATACGCAAAAACGATCCAAATTTATACAAAATCTGTAGCCCTGCGCTCTCGACCAAAGAGACTTACGTATTAATATTTAAAGAACATTGATAAGCGCAGGTGATTGTCTCCTAATTATTGTGTTTTTTTCTTAATTTTTTGGTCAAAGATAAATGGCATAGATACGTGGCGCAGCGAAAATTTTATTGCTCCGACGTCCCGAACCAAGTACCTACTTTATACTCTAAGAAATAATTGCAATGTGCTATTTATGTAAGTTACCCCTAACGTACTATACTACTTGTAGATAAAGAAAAGAAAAAATTGGATGAAATTGTTATTTGCGAGATGTAAATTGCGAGCTAGGAACTCGGATAATTTACCCAAGTGCAATAAAAGTTTGTACATTCTTTTTTAACCTGAATTGTTTTTTATCATTTTAATTGAGTTGGTGAAGAGGCAAGTTGTAATGGACCTGAAAATGATAAAATTTTTTGATTTTTCAGGTGAGTGTGTTTGAACTGTGTGTATGTGTGTACATGGCTGAATTACATTCAATAATTCTCTAAATTTTTTTTGGGAATTTTTGATATTTTGAAAATATTTTTAAAAACTTAAATTTTCGCGAATATTCATAAAACTTCGGAAATTTTTGAAATTATTTTTTTTTTAGAAATATCGGCAGTTTTTTTGAATTTGGAAAATTTTCGAACATCGCTGAATAGATTTCAGAATATAGAAAAAAAAATTAGTCTTCCGAAATTTTGAAGATTTTGACAGTTCCAATTCTGGTGATTTTTTTTTAATTGTTTTTTTTTTAATGTGCAAGTTTTCAGTTCTTAGTCGTAATACTAGTTCGAGTTCAATTTCTAAAATTGGCAAGTTTCTATGCTTACAATTTTTTTAATTATTTTTTTTTCAGAACTGAATTTGAGAAATTACATTTTTCCATTTTTCAATTTTTTTCTTTGAATTTTTAAAAATGTGAAAAGTGCAAATCTTGACAAATTGTAATAAGTGAAAATTTTCTCAATTTTTTAAAAATTTCCCAAATTCTAAAACTTTCAGAATTTTTACATTCTGTGATTATAAAAATTTTCATAATTTAAAACATTCTCCTTTTATCCATTTTTCAAATTTTCAATTTTTTTGTTTAGACTATATCCGAAATTATGGAATTTTCTCAAAAAAAATTGGGGCGTCAAAAAATTAAGGCTTCACTTTGGGAATTTTGAGAATTATTCCCTGCCACTTTGCACTTTTTTTATTTTTTATTTAGTTCTTTGCAATTTTGAAATTTTGTGAAAAATTGTTTTTGTTATGCTCAATGGCTATACTGATTTTTTTTTGTTTTTTTTTTATTCATTTAAAGTGATGTGATGTTTTTGCTATTTGTCATGTAATTAATTTTGCCTTGGAAATTTTGTGTTGAATGAGCTGATGCAGAAATGAGGGGCAAAAATCATACAACAATTGGGAGGTACGTGTCAATATTATTTATTTCATTTATCTCCTTCTTTTAAGTAACTTAAAGGCATATGGGCTCCCCTGGACTCATCCACTATTCACCAATAAATCATTAACGTTAAAACACTCTCTTAACCCTAATTTTAATGACATAACATGTTTTTTTTCCTTTATCATTATCATCAATTAAATTGTATTACTTATAGAAGACTGAGTGTAGTAATTTGCCTGTGTGCGCTAGCGCTCTCATTTGCTATCAGTGATTATCACATAGGCTATTCAAAATAAAATGGCGGGAAAATTATTTTGCAAAATGTCTCATCACTTCAGTACCCCAACTTTTTATCAAGATGAATATTTCGAGCTGACAATTCTACAAGCTACGCTCATTGTTTCTCTGTATTCCTATTTTGTTCTTTTTTTCTCCTATTTTGTTTTTAGCTCTGTTTTTTTTTTGTTTTAAAAAAGAGAATTGTCACTGAAGTTTCAGATACTCAACAACAGTGTGTACGTGACACTCGAGGTTTTTTGTTTATTATGTTTTTTTAGGTACAATTTTTAGCAATTGGGTCGGCCTAACGAGATACTACAAGGCCATTGTCGTGACCCTGTCCAATTTTTTCAGCTGTTTACAATTTCACATCTGTCACACACACACTATCAGGTTCATTTTGTTTTTCCGCGACACACATAGGGCTCAATTAAGATTATTCAATGCGATTAAATGGTATGTGGAGATTTTTCTGCCAGTCTAGCCATCAATTTTTTTCTCTCATTTTTATTGAGAGTTCTGGGAAAATTGGAACAGCTGTCAAAAATTGACAGTTGTCAAAAAATTGACAGCTGTCAAAAATTGACAGTTGTCAAAAAGTTGACTCCTGCCAAAAACTGACAGTTGTAAAGGAAATTGACTCCTGTCAAAAATTGACAGTTATCAAGAAATTGACAGCTGTCAAAAATTGACAGTTGTCAAAAAGTTGACTCCTGCCAAAAATTGACAGTTGTAAAGGAAATTGACTCCTGTCAAAATTGACAGTTATCAAGAAATTGACAGCTGTCAAAAATTGACAGTTGTCAAAAAGTTGACTCCTGCCAAAAACTGACAGTTGTAAAGGAAATTGACTCCTGTCAAAAATTGACAGTTATCAAAAAATTGACAGTTGCAAAAGTTTGACCACTGTCAATAGTTGAGAAGTCGTTGATAGTTTGGAGTTTTCAGTTTCAAATTTCACAACTGCCGAAAATTGACAGTGGTCAACTGACAGTCACTAAAAGTTGACAGTTTGCAATTTGAAATTTCATTGACATCGAACGGTGACAGTTAGAAAGTATTACAGCTTGTCAAGAGTTAACAAGCTCTGAAAGTTGACAACTGTCAGAGTTCAATTATTTTTTGACATGTGTCAACTTTTCGTGACGGTGAACTCATGAAAAGTCGCTAACGTGAGAACTTCCAGTGTGAAAATCTGTTACAAGTTGTTTTTATTAACCTTTTCAAACATTCTGTAAAGTTTGGCATATTCGCCAAAAGTTGACAGTTGTCAAGAGCAGGCTGTTATCGAAATCTGCATCGACGAGTTTCATCTTGAAATGTCATAGCACAATTTTCAGTATTTAGGAGCTGTCAAAAACTGACAACTGTTGACAGTTGACAGGTTTTATGTAGAAATTTGACAGACACCAAAAGTAGACAGTTGTCAAGAAGGAAACCTTCTCCGAGATAACCAGACCCGAACCTTGACAACTGTCAAACTTCAACAATTGATTTTCTCTGAAAACTGTCAACTTTTGACAGCTGTCAACATTGACCTTCACATTCAAACATATGCATTTTTTCAATTGTTCCAAGATTTTTATACTTATATTCAAGTTATATCCACGCTCTTTTCCTATCGCAATAAATCGACAAAATTTCTTTCCTAAAATTGTATTTGCCTCCAGGAAGTTCCAAAAAATCCGAAAAAATTCACAAAATGCCCTAATACATCACACAATCGTATTTAATTTTTCCAGAATTTTTGGAAACTCAGAAAAAAAATGGCGGCTAGATTGGCACAGAACCAACATAGTAATTTTATTTGTTCCGAGGCACATGATCAACCCCGATTCAAAAAAAAATGGCAACAATAAAAAAGAAAAAAAAAATAAAGCAAATGACACAATTAATGATGTTGCTTTTCATTCACGGATAAATGTTAATTCTAAAATCTATAGTGTTACTGTTGATTTAATTAATCAGACAGCGCATGTTTAAATATCAACGACAGCGACGGCAGTTTGTTTCCAAGCGTCGTCGAATAATTCACACATTAATGGAATTTTGATGGCAATAACAATAATTATAATACTACGGTACCGTGCGCACAAGTCATCTCCTAATTTATTTAATTTTTTTTTCGTCCTCAGGGCGCATAACATTTTTCATATATATATATTACGATATTAATTCAGTAGTGAAGTGCTAGATCGTCAAATTTGATTGTTAAAGTCTTCAGCTTAAATGAAAAAAGGGACAAGTGAAAGTTGCCCCGAATGTGCTACTTTGCCTATAGGATCCTGACACATTTGATTAACCATCCTCGTAGCTGTGTGTTGGTGTGTGTTTGTGTCTGTGTGTGTGTATCTTCAGCTACACCAACAATTTCCAGTGTTGATAACCCTCTATCGCGCGAACAGTGCGAGATATGAAAAAGCATGCTAAATGAAAATTGTTCCTTTCGTAAAACTGCACATTTCATGTTATATGACATTTTTACGTATCTCCAATGGTTCTCACGAGAGGGCGTTATAAAAATTCTGAGAAGGGAAGAGATGTGGTTTTCGGTGAATATCTTCAAATCTAAGCAAGATAGCACCATTTTGATAATAGCCTTTTTTGTAGAGCACAATCAGATCTACAAATTTGTTCCTATACCTATTTTCCTATCTACTGCGGATTTTGAGATATTCAATGAAAACTTAGTGAGCTCACTGAACTTAGCTTCTCTGCTGTGCTGAACAATTGCGATTGATCAATTCACTACGGTCTATCACTTCACCAATGAATTAGTCTCCATTTGAAATGACACTAAAAGACAACAAGCAATGCATTCAACCTATAATGTTCATTTCGGTGGTTATTTATTTTAACATTTTCGCTGAAAATCAAAAGGCGAAATAAAAAAAATGTCACTGTAATGAAGGAGAAGTTGACGCTCGGACAAGGCACAACCTTGCTCGATTCTCGAATGACATTGTCGGCATTATTTTATTCTGACGTCAGTGCCAAAAGTCATTCGATAAAGATTTATTTCCCTTAAATTGTCAATCCTGATGCGGCGAGGGAGAAGGGCAACGGTGACAGATGCTGTCTGGCATATTTTCCACACAAGTGAAAACTGTGAAACACTTTTGTACTTCCATCTTTTTTTCTTTCCGAATGAAAAAAAAAATTAGTAGGGTGAGATGTGACGAATTGTTTTGACGCTCCAGTTCATTGAATTTGTTAATTGTCTACCCCCACCGCTGCTCTTAAATCGCCTAATTTTGAATTATGTAATTACATCCTTGCTGCTCACTTCCGCTGCCTTATGTCGGAGTCCTTGTTGGGCGTTGGTTTTCTGAGCGTCGATGGAAGCAGAAAATTATATTGTGAGATTGTTTTTTTTTTTTCTTAATGTCGAGGGGGACATCTGAGTAAAATTTTGGAGAAATCTAAAAATTTTTTTTTGCTCAAAAAATGATCTAGGGCCTAGATGCTCAGGGAAGACATCGATGCAGACGGCTAATTGTGTGGTGCAGACATCGCAGATTGAAGGTACATGAACATATTATACGATTTTACAGTACTTTAAAATTTTAATCGCGTTTTTCTCGAAACCACTTTTTTTGGTACGGACGGACACATAACTCGAACAAATCTTAACCGATCGATCTGAAATCTTGACGGTATATTCAAAAGACCTCTATCTATCGACATACGTAGGATTTTTTTTATATTGCTTTTTTTTTATCAACAATTTTGTGACGTTTTTTTTCGTGAAAATTTAAACTTTTTTTTCGATCACGCACCATTTTGCGAAAACTCGATATATCGAACAAAAATCCTACGTGTGTCGATAGCTGTTGATGTATAGGAACTAACCAAACTTGATTTTTTGTTCCAGATTAAAAATTAAGGACGCTCGCTGTCCGGCCATGGATCACCTTCCAAAAATAGGGCGTACGAAGAAATGCTGCACAGCCGCCATTTTGTTTTGGATTTATTTGAAAAAATTATATTTGTACTTCGTGTCTAATATCATGAAACTTACTCTACAAATTTTCGATTGGCTCTTTCATTTAGCCAAACAAAAATTCCAGAAAATCCGCTTTTTTTATTTACTCAGATGTCCCCTCTTGAGGGCTGCTTAACATAAGTTGGAGACACTCATAAGTTGGATCATGTGTTAATCACGGTGAAAAATGCTTTCCAAAATTAATATTTTGACCACGAGACTTAGTGAATGGCTTTTGAAATTTTTTTTTTCTTTAATTTAATTCTTGATTTTACTGGCAAATTGGAGAATAGAAATTATGTCATAAAGATTTTTCAGGTTCGTCGCTGAATGATGGAGACTGGTACGAAATGTGAAAATGCAAAGTTTGTATGTAACTGGGTCATTTAGATTATCATTTGTCCTTAGATGAAGGAATGGAACGCTCAAAAACTGAGAATTTTGCACCTCACTTTTTCCAAAATATCTCGACCCTCTAAAAAATAATATTTTTCTTTTTCGACGTGTTCACAAAGTAAAATATGGAAAATTTGCACGAACTTTTCTGTATCTTTTTTTTCGGTATTAACGACATAAAATCGACGATTGGTGATACCAGGTACCGGTAGACCATTCAATGAAATTGGTGGAAATAAAAAAAACGCAAAACTGATGCAATATCATGGAATTACACACATGAAATTGAGGCGTAAAATGGGGCGATTCAATGGGCACCTCCCCTGTTTTTCAATGTTCGCCGATGCATGCATCGTCGGCATCATTCTCAAGTCAGATCTCCCTTTCTCAGCGTAACTAACACATGATCATTCAGTTGTCCTTTTCACATCTAACATAAACGAAGCTTGCAACTCAAATGACAATTACAAAGTTTCGTAGCAGTAACTTCACTGCAATTTCTCAATCACTTTCAGCACCAGTTTTTGATTAGTGAGCGCCATATTTAATTTTGACGTTAAAGATATTCCACCTATATTGGCGAAGATATAAGAATTGCTTGAAATTTTGACATAATGTTTTTGAAGCGGTAACAGATACCTGCATAAAATTTGAAATTGATTCACAACACCGTTTTGTAGTTGTTAATTATCAAAGTTCTCAATTAAGACGGCCTCTTATGGGAAAAATAAAAGTTTCTGTAAGTACAGTTCAAAATATAAAAATTTGTTGAAATTTTGAAAATTTCCTATTGAAGCAGATATAAAACGATGGTAAAAATTTCATGACGATTGACTAAATTTTTTTTTCATTAATTTGTTTAAACAATATAATATTGATTCGCAAAATCAAATACAATATAATAATTTTCTATGGCTGTCACTTCGACTAATGAACGCATTGAAATATTAATTGAAAATTATTGGTGATAAATATAACGAATTATAGAAAGGGTCATAAACTTTTGTTTCGACTATACGTGTTGAATATCCTTAAGTCTTCCGATTGGTCGAAAATGTAATTCCGGCCAATCACAACGCGTAATTTTAACTTTAATTGAGATTAACTTAATAGAGAACTGGCCCTCAATTACATCCGCCAACGATAAAAAGATCGCATGAAAAACTAGGAAGCGATCATATTCCATCATCCTAAAATCTACCCCAAACCTGAAGAAACCTGAAAAACTGATGTGAAGTCCTGCTACAAGCTTTCATAACCTGTTCCACCGAACAAAGCGTTAATAAAGCATGCTGCTTATGCTGGAGTTTATGAGTGCTCCATAAAAAATGAAAAAAAAAAACAAATTATGACAAAGCCCGGGGGATTCAACACTCACAAGGTAACAGGAAGGCGGCGGGCTTTGACGATTCCCATGGGTCTTGAAATAAATTTCCCTCTCATCTATCCTTAATTCCCATAAATAAAGACATAAATCCCGTGGTGGTGCAAGCACGACCGACCAATTGTTCGTGCGAACAGGGAATGCGGTTTCAGGTTTGCTGTCAGAATAAGGTGGGGTTTGGAAGGCCGAGGCGGCAATGGTTTTGAGAATCGTCACTGCAGTGAGCTACGGTGGTATAGATCTGAGGGTAGAATTGTGGCATGCATCTCCCGCCGGGGGGATAACAGAATTGTACGGGTCTTGTAAGGTGGGCTGTAGAGGGCGGATACTGGTGTCACTGGTGGTTTAACTGGGTAACTCTGGTATATGTAGTGCAATGTAGGAAGAAGGGGGGTAAGAGAATATGCAGTCATCGGATTCTCATGGGAGTAAATCGGGCTTTGGCCTAGCGTTGACTAGCACGAGTAGCTGAAGGGATTTGCCGTGTAGTAGTGGCATTTCCTTTCTTATTCCCCCCCATCCTTGCCCTCTACTTTTCCCTGGGCATAAACTTGACTTACTCACGCCAGTGTATCGAAGCAATGTAGGATGGAACGCAAGAACTTCAGGTAATGCGCAGAAAGGCATGGTCTAACTTTAGTTGGCACGAGGTATTTCACGGGGATTCTTTACATTACTACTGGAATCTTGCGATAAACAGTGGTATTTGTTGTGGCATGCAGTCAGCATCAAGGAAGGAGGTGGAAAGAAAATAGTTAGGCGAAGAAAAAACAATATCGGGATAAATTTATAACTCACGTGTCAGGGCTTTGGTCAGTATCAGATTCCTCCAGCTCCGATTTATTACGCTTTTTCTCATAGATGAGAATAATTGTACATAGGACAACGACCTCAGCGCATATGCCGAGGAATGGCCAAAGCGCTGCCAATTTGTCCTTTACTCTGAGTGTTGTTGTCGAGTTGCCAGCCACATGTGGATTATCTAGCTGAGTCCAGTCGTAACCAATGTAACATGCTACATCACCATGATCAGCCTTGCCAATATTTTCAACCGACAGTGTGCCACTATTGACATTGCCATTGCGCAGTAACTTCACACGTCCCTCGTCAGCTGTATAATTTTTACCAGCGAATAACCATTGGACTTTTAAACCACTACCGTGACGCTCAGTTGTGCAGCTAATTGACAACTTTTCACCCTCAACCACAGTGACTGATACTGGCAGCTTTGGCGCCGTTGGTTTCTCTATAATTATGAAAACAATGGTAGGTTGTGATGAACATTGCATTCTCTTTATACCTCGGTCGAAAGTACTTATATTCGTCATCAATTTCGAAGCAGAAAGTCTAAGATTCGTGCATCGATGAAACTACACGCACGCCATCTACAACAGCGGGACGATATTTTTTTTCCGCGCATCGGTGCGTGGGACTGCTGTTAGTCACTAGTCAGCAGCTCTATCTACGATAATGTGAAATGTAACCTCAAAACTACTTCAGTGTAATTAATGAATCATTGAAAAAAATATTAATAAAGGCAATGACGTCCAGTGATGAGTCGATGGACGAGGAAGAGTTTCTGAGGGATTTTGATGCAGACGCACGATTGATAATAGAGACAGAAACATATCTTGAAGGTTAATTTTCTTTGCGTTTCTTTTTTATGTTATGCCTGCCCCCGACGAGCAGCGCTCGCTTCGCTTGTGCTGCAAATGTCGGGGCAGGCATCAGTATCAATAACCCAAATTATCAATTTTCGTACTTTCGACCGGCTATAAAGAAAAATAGTATGCACCACACGGGCAGGAATTTCAGACTTCCTGCTCTTATGGTGTAATATACTATTTTTTTAAAAAATCACAGAGGAAATTCTGAAAGAGTGCACTATAAATTTTGTGTGTTAACTTGGCTCAGGTTTGACCAACTGTACAAAGATGAAACACCAACAAGATACAATATACTGGGAGTTAATGGAGGAATTTTGCATAGTCGTCTCATACATTGAAATTAGAATCCATAAATTAAACTTACCAACAATTTCAAATGTTGTAGTGGCATTATTACTACCACTGACATTGCAGACATATGTACCAGTTGCATTGGCTGTTGAATTGATGCGTAGAATGCCATCTTGTTCGTGGATTTTAAGGTAATTTTTACCTCTCAGGTAATCCTCAATTGGCTGATCCTCGTAGAGCCATTGTGCTTTATCATTGACGGTGCGATTTTCACACTCAAGTTTCAGTGGTAAGCTCTCGGGTGTGAGCACTTTGTATTTGATAGCTGTAATCAAGCAAAACGATCCACATAAGAGTGATGATTAATGCATAATTATATGAGAGTATAATTAATCATGCTAGTGCACTGTGCAGACATTAAATAATGGTTAAACTTATTCTCCACGTTAACAACATTATTTACAATATTAAATCTAGCGAAAGGCACTTCAAACGCTTGAGGTGTACTTCCTAAAAGCAGCGAATTTTCTCCGGAAACTTTCAGGGAGGGGGAAAAAAATGCAAAAGAAAATACGAGCGTGGAAAGGATAAAAGGTTGGAGTAGTATAGATGCAACACCATAGTGAAGTGTCTCCTACTACTTGGACCTGCACCCATTTCCTTTCCTTTTTCCACCCAGTCTACAAAAACTGGACAGTGTGCCGACCCCCGAGCAAAGTCAGCTCGAGCATATATGCAAGCGAGTTAGGGCTTACACTCGGTAATTAAACGCAAACTCTTGGTAAATTAGATGCAGCAATTATCGTGAGCGTTTAGCCGACACGGAGAATTTTTACACCAAAAGCAGGTATCGGAAAGGACAAGAAAAGGTGGGCTCGAATGTTACGTTTCCCCATTTTGTATACTTTTTTTTGGAACTTTATTTTTCCAATGACACTTTAATGTTGAATATTAATGTAAATATGAAATATGAGCATTGCTGGTTTTGTTGGTAAGGATATTGAAGAAGTTCCGGTTTCAGGTGAGGTCCATTTTGAGGACATGCAGAAAACTTCCCAATGGCTACATTACTTATACGGCTGTATCCCCAGCTTCAAAATTTATAATCTCTTCTGATGATGTAAATGGATGTACTGATACTGACGTTTTCAAGTAGGATGTTTTATCGCAAATTCTTCAAAATGAAATTGTGCAAAGGACGCACAGTTATACCGGCCCAAGTAGTGTTTTTCAATACAAGATCGATACTTTGGCGGATCGATGCTGAACTCTTCGATTCGATTCACTGCAGAGTATCGATACTCTTTGGTGTATCGGAAAACACTAGGCCCAAGCCAAAGAGAAGTTCTTGGGTAGAAGTTGAGTCATTTTATCTCCAGATGGCGCATATGGGACTTTGCAAGTTTGTATGTGAAGAAAAATTTCGCGCCACTTGTAAAAAGTGAATAACTATTAAATGGGTAGATGAATTTTACCCGAATTTCACACAAGCCTGAAAACCGCATTTATCTTCCAATTACGACTTTTATTAACTCGATCATAAGATGCGCTAAGAAAAGCTGATCCATTCAAAATTTTCATGGTTTTGGGGCATCATACTTTTCTGGATAAATTTGAAACCACTGTATCGATTCAATCCAAAATCTAATCAGCTCTTAGTTACATGAAAACGCATCGATTAAAAACAAAATTAATCAAATCCCTTCATTGGTGTTGAAGAAAACGTTGGACAGAAATTTGTGGCACATGCATACGGATACCCATACAGCGTTACATACACACAAACTTTTTGTTAGAATAGCTTTAAACGATTGGCCATAGCTTGGAGCGTGGAGACATGATGAAATTTCCATTTCTGATTTTCGGGGCCCCTGCAATAGCATTCCCTTCGGAAAGTTGAAAATCAGAGGAATTCGGGTAGCGGCAATTTTCGAAAATTTGACAAGCATATGTAAATATGCCAGCGCCATTGGCCGCCTTCAAACCACTCTGCATTACCATTATCGAAGAAAGCCCTAACAGCATATCGATTACAACGATTTTCCTTGACATCCAGAATACCGCGCATTTACTTCTCCCCCCCCCCCTTCTGTTTTGCCCTCTCACAAGCAATTTTTTTCACCGCTCGTTATCAACGAGATGCACACGCGCACGATCGCAGCATCGAGTATAGGGCTAACTGCAGGTATGGCGTAGACCTCGTAATGACAAAAACGCTTGCCGTCGGCTTTAACGACCAGCTTTTGCCATATCCCCTAACACTCTTTCACGCTGGGCCACCATCAACGGCCATTCTCCATAGCACACGTTACGCCCCTGTACATATCCTAGATATCCTTCCATCTCTCGCCAGATTCGCCATGTAAAAAAGGCACAAGTTGGGTGAAAAGAGGGGACATATTAAAAAGTGGGAGGGGGGGGGGAGGGTTCCAAAGAAAAATAAAAAACAAGACCATTTCGGATATGCCGGGGGGCGCTAAAGCATTGTGAGCTCTCCTTGTTGTTCGTGGGTGGGAGGGGGGGGGGGTGGATTGTTGTACGATGCTTTTCACGCGGTTTGCCACAATATGTAATGTGCCACGACTGAAACAAAAGGTGCGTCTGTACCACGGATGCCCACTTTTTCGGCAACTGTGGTGTAGCAAAACGCTAGCAATTATTCCCATTCTATTTTTTTTACAATCACCCCAAACTTTCCATCGGTCGTCGCAGGAAAAAAATCCCAACATAGTTTGTGAATAGTTTTTCAACATAGAACTCAAGATCGATCAATAATAATCCAGGATTATTTATGGGCATTTTTCTAGAATGCGAAATGAAACTTTCAAGCATGAGAGATAGCCCGCAGTTATTAGGCTAAAGACCGCAGGATTGTGGAGGGAGGGGGTGGCCGGGATGAATGTTAAATTGTGATAAATGAACACCCCACAGGCTATGTCTTGGGACTACATTAGCCAGAAAGCCGTCGCTCGATTGACTTGAAAAGGTGAACCATGGAAAAGGGAAGGCTGGGTTCACTGAACAAACTTGGACTTTGTGGTCTTGCACATGTTAAGAATTCATGTCACTACACATAGAAAAATAAAGTCGAAGTCACCTGTGGGGAATGTCAGAGTGAGCTTTTCAATGTCTGACTCCATCAGAGTGCTTGCAACAAAAATAATTTGATTAGAACTCAAAAAAATTTTTGCCTGATCTTTCCTGCCCATGTGGGGACGCTTGAACGATGAGATCAATCTTGGTCCGACCTTCGATGCCGAAGCTTGGACTTGATAATTTCGACATAGCTTCATCCCATGTATAAGCTTAGATTAAATCAAGCTTAGTTATATCAAAGATATCCAAGCGTTGTTGGCCCAGCTTGTGCCAAGCTTGGCTCAACCTTAGCGGCCCTAGCGTTGGTCCACAAGCAGAATGCAATCTACGGCCAATATTGGCTACATACATACATCCAAGCTTACTAGAATCACCCAAACCCAAGTTTCAGAAACCATGTTGTGCTAAGCTTGGTCCGAGCTCAGCTTTGTTAGCTTTGAATCTTAGATTTAAGAAACATGAATCCCGCATTGCTCATACCATCTAAACTCAAGCTTCTGAACTAAGGTTGAACTAAGCTGGATTGAAGCATATTCTTCCTAGTTTCGATTTACCGGCCTCAGCGAAACTCTGCTTAATATTGGATTCATACATAAATCTAGGATTGCTGCTCCACCTGACCCCAAGCTTGGAAACGAATGTTCAACTAAGCTTGGTCCAACCTCAATGTTCCTATCTTCCAAGTTTGAACCAAGATAAATTTTGTACCAAGATTAATTTCGATGCTTCGAGCACGAGGAACTTTGGAACTTTGACGAAAATGAATTTCGAGACTTGTACCAAGATAAAGTCCGAAGCTTGAATGAAGATAAAGTTTGAAGCTTGTATTAACCTACGTAACCAAGCTAGGACGAAGCTTATTCTCTAAGCTGCCATTGGTGTTACATTCGCATGTTCGGCACGGATTGACCGAGGCTTCAAAACAGAGCTTTGGCGAAGCTTAGTCGAGCCTCGTCCAAGCTTTGATCAAGCTTCATCGCATGGTCAATTCCCACCTGGGTGGAGACCTTCAGAAGGTTTGATTGAATCCTTCACAAGTGAACCTTCGAGCTGCTGGCACAAGCCTCCAACACTCTCCAATGAAGCTTCTCCATGTCCCAGAAGGAAACTTTCATCCTCATCGATACATGTTATATACACGCATGAATGGTAGCCCAGGATCACAGGTAGAATTCTCTTGAGACAATCTTAACTACAAAGCCATCTTGCAATAGATTCAACTTGAAAGACGACCTATCCAAAGGGAATACTACGTCAATTGAACAAGCGCATAGACTCTGGATTTTCACCGAGTGAAAAGGGCTAACGGAATAAACAATCTTGGTGTATCAGAGTTGCGGTGAGAGCTGGGAGCACCAGTGTCCAGAAGACTGATCCTGTGATGCATGACCAACTCTTGTAACTCCATGCATAAGACATTTGTGGCGAACAGTAGAGAGGGAAAAAAGGGGGGCAGTGAATCATTCACTGGGTGAAACTCCCTCGTTTTATTTCTACAGAAGGGAGTTGCAATAATTCATAGCTACTCTTGGACGGGAAATAATTCAGTTTAGATGATAATTTTTTGCTTCTTTTTCGACCCAAGTACCCAATACTGTAGATACACAGAATCAGCTGGTGGAGGGAATGTTGGAAATGGACTAATGAATATTCTGCAGTGTGGACGGCGTTGGTAATTTGCATTCGTCGTGTATAATCCGAACAATTTGGAGATCGTTGGGAAGGTTAAGGGAGGGGGGTAGTTGGGTGGTCCATGGTAACAGCTTCTACCAGTCTACGATGCCCACCTGATCGTCCTGTCACGGCTCACAGACCATTTATGCCATGCAGGTACAGATAGGGGGGGTTAACCTAGGTCGATATAACGCTTTTGGCCTCTGTCACTTGTAAACTGAGCTTCTGGTAACCTTATATGCTACCTTTGCTTATGCATTAATACATGGAACTTCAAACGTGGTGAAAATGGAAATTGAAGGGTAAATAGAATGAAGTCAAGTGGAGGAGTCTCGATAATCTTGGACTTGGAAACGAATGAATTCGGGAATTTCTAAACAAACTCATCTGGTAATTTTCTTCCCTAATTTTCAAAGTAGATACTTTTAGGAACTATCTGCAATTCATAAAGGGAAATTAAGATTCAAATCCAGTGTAATATCATTAGGAAAAATTTGAATACAACATTCGTTCAGAATTCAAATACATAATTAGCGAAAGAAAAACTTTCTCAAAAAGATACGAAGCCAGGGGGGGGGGGAGCGGGTGGGGGGTAAGTTACAATCATGTCTGGCAGTATGATCAAAGCCGAGACAATTCATTTTCCAATATTTCCCAGTAAAACTTGTACTCTAATTCAGTTGAGTATCTGGCGTTGAGTAATGTTTCCATTAAGAAAAATCCGATTAAACGTAAATGAAAAACCAATTCAGTGGATGGAAATGGTGGAGTCGTGGAAAAATAATGCATGGTGGATTGAGCGAACACTTGTGTTTGAATAACCGTAGAAACCTCAAAAAAAAAACACTAATTGAACTTCATTCATTTTTTCGCCCATTGAAGGAGCAAAAAAAAATGTGTTTCAATAGAAAATATGCGATTGTGGGGGAGGGGTGAGGGGGGTGGGAGGTCGGTTTGAGTCGAGTGCTCGGTGGGGTAGTGCATTCCAATACTATAACGTATGTACGAAACAGTCGGGACATTTACATATATATTATTGCCCACCCTGCGAGTGGGTGGGCCCTCGTCGACAACACCCGGTTTACCAAATCCTATATCTATGAAGAGAAAACGTTATTCTCTCTTCCTCTGACCTCAAAACAACCCCGGCAAAGCCCCCCCCCCCTCCACCCCCTCCCACCCCACCATCATTTTACCAACGCTGACCGTTCGCACGAAATATACAGATACATGTGTAGTCAATATTATCCTTCATCCTTCTAAAATATAAATGTAAATCCGCGCTACCTACCCCCAATGCACTTTCCACGAGTTATGGCAATTCGTATTCTCGATATGAAAATACACAACCGTGGGAATTTTTTCGTTATAGTTATTCTTTTGAGAAAATCAACGAGAGACGGAGGAAAGAAAAAAAAGAATCAACTATATAAATGAATATATTATAAGCATATATTGAGATTATGCATATGCTTACTTGACTCGTGTATGTACATCTTTTATAGTCCTTATTTTACCCTGCGCTACAGTGATGAAAAATAAATATGTAGGTGGGGAGAAAAAACGAAACAACTTTGCCGCACCTCAGAATGTATCGCACAGTGTGTAATATTCTATGCATACAGCCTGAGAGTCTCGGAGATGCTGGGAAAAAAAATGAAATAAATAAGAACAAAAAAAAAACATATATATATTCAACGTAAAAGAACTCGGGGGGATTTGAGGATTAAAAAGTCTGACGAAAAAGTTTCACTACGGGATCTTTTGCGGTCGACTCAGAGGAGTGTACATTGCAAAAAACGAGAAAAAGAAGGGGAAAAAATTTGCCTATGGTAATACGAGTGAAATGCCCCACCACGAACTGAGGAATGGGTGGAAAAGGAAATCGCAGATGCAGAGCATTTAGAATGAAGTAACAAATAGTATATAGGGCTTATGTGAAAAGAGCATGATCGATTTAAATCCTGAATCCTTTTCCTGGAATACTCTCTGTATGGACCAACGGTTTGTCCCTGGGGCGATTGCCCCAACACCCACCACCCACCCGGTAGTCAGATGTCACTGAAATCCACCAAACTCCCCCAAGGATTTGGATTTTCTGGTCACGCTCCAATGGGGCTATTTTAGCATCCGGTTGAGCTCTACCTAGAAGAGCCGAGACACGTAGTCGTGTGCAGATGATATTGTCATATTTGAGGAGGTGAACGAGTGGTTAGAATCATCCGAATGAGCCGGCGTTTACGGTTAGGATGAGTGCACTCGGTATTATATGTGAATTATGACAGTTTGTAGAAAGACAATGCTGGGATAGGAAGGTTTAGTCGGGTTTGAGGGAAGGATTTGGTTCCCACCGAATGCCCAGTGATTAACCAGTGTATGCTTTGGACACGTCCAAGAACGGTTAATGATGGAATCCGATGCTGCGAGGGAAGTTTTAAGCCACTGTTACAATGTGTGAGTGAAGATGTTCGAACGAAAGGTCCAAGTTGGAGGCAGCACATTGGAGATCATTCCTTCAGGGGAAGCGCTTTTTCCAATGGGTCCAATGGGCTATCTTAGCATTCGGTTAAGTTCTCGCTGGAACGTTTGCTGGTAGCAGAAAAGCTCTCAATCTTGTAGGTAAATTACGACCATGGAATGACGGTTTGCACGGATGGAAAGATTTAGTCATTGGTAACGGATGGATTTGACTGCCGGTTTGGTGTCCACAAACGTCCGTTAACCTGTCAATACTTCTGATATATTTCATTGCTTGACGGATAATGAATCCTGATTTGGTGCAAGGATGGCTCACAATAAGAAACTGTTTCTGGATAACGGCTGGATCCCCAGCTTCTAAATTTATAATCTCTTCTGATGATGTAAATAGATGTACTGACACTGACATTTTCAAGTAGGATGTTTTATCGCAAAATTTTTCTAAATGAAACGGTACAAAGCTCGCACAGTTATACCGGCCCAAGTAGTGTTTTTCAATACAGGATCGATACTTTGGCGGATCGATACTGAACTCTTCGATTCGATTCACTGCAGAGTATCGATACGCTTAGGTGTATCGGAAAACACTAGGCCCAAGCCAAAGAGAAGTTCTTGGGTAGAAGTTGAGAGTCATTTTATCTCCAGATGGCGCATATGGAACTTTGCAAGTTTGAATGTGAAGAAAAATTTCGCGCCACTTGCAAAAAGTGAATAACTATTGAATGGGTAGATGAATTTTGCCCGAATTTCACACAAGCCTGAAAACCGCATTTATCTTCCAATTACGACTTTTATTAACTCGATCGTAACATGCCCTAAGAAAAGCTGATCCATTCAAAATTTTCATGGTTTTGGGGCATCATTCTTTTCTGGATAAATTTGAAACTACTGTATCGATTTAATCCAAGATCTAATCAGCTCTTAGTTACGTGAAAACGCATCGATTAAAAAGAAATTAATCAAATCGCTTCATGGGGTTGAAAAAATCGTTGGACAAAAATTTCAAATTTGAAGGTTTGATTTAAAAAAATTTTGGCGCTTAAAATTCTAAAATGTGGAGTTTATGGCCTAGATTGTAGGCTGAGATTGAGCTACCCTAATGTCGGGTTGGAAAATTTATGGGGTCACTTTGTGCAGATGCACTTGACACATCTAACATGGGTTCTTACTAATTAAAAAATTGAGGAAGAAATAAAGTGACTGAGGGAAATGGCTAGAGGGGATTTTTAAGCTTACAAAGGAGTACGCGGGCCTGAAGTAGTTTTGTTAAACTTTTTCACAAGTTTTAATGCGTATTTCCGTCACGTAAATAAGCTTGATGAATTTATTAAGGGCCTGAAGAAGTTTGGCGTGATTCAGCTTCCCAATTAAAACGTAAAATTTTTACTTCGTCATTGAAGATTCGAAGTTGATTGTAAAGTCAATCAAGTGGGGTTGAGGAAGTTGTGGTTAGCGCTAAATGGTCCTGTATTATAAAAAAATTATTCGAAAACTGAGTAAAATCCAATCAAAGGAGTGTGAAAAATCACAAATTTGGAGGAACATGAGATTTTGAAAATGAAAAAAAAAAAAATATTGGAAGAGAAACCTTTATCTATTTTCAAAGATTTCAAACTTTGCTAATTAAAAATAGTGATAATGTCAAGTTGAAGAAAATGGAAAATTTTTCAAAATTTAAAATTCTTTGCTGTCCTGAGGAACTTCGAGCAGATTCAATTTCTCAATCAAAAAAGACTGAACTGAAAATTTTACTTCATTGGTGGCTGTGAACGAATATTCGGACTTCGTTAAAAAGTCAATCAACTGGAATAAAACACGTTTCCATCAGTGGTGAACGGTTTAGACTAACGGAAAAGCAAGTCAAAAAGTTAAAAAAAAAAATGCCAAAAAATTGTCAAGCTAGAAAAAAAATCACAGAAAATTTGGGAGATTTGCCAATTCCCGAATTGAAAAAAAAATGAAATTGGTCAAAATAATTTTTTTTTAATCGAAAATTTTAAGAAACCCCGCGAAATTTGAAAAATCTCCAAATTTCGAAATAAAACTATTTTGAAAATTGCAAAAAGTACATTTTGCGACTTTGGACTAGAATTGCAAATGTAAAATTTTGGGCCGAAAAATTAAGTTAAAAAAAACGGAAAAAAAATATGAAAAATCTTCTGTTTGCATGTCTGAAGAACATTGGGATGGTGGGTTAAAAAGTCCCAAAAATGGCACATATTTAAAATTGTCACAGCAATACTATCGTTGATAAACATTGGCCATTTAGAACGTGGTACCTATCTGTCCGATAGAATTCCCCCCCCCCCCCCCGGGTTGCCATCAAAACAACCACCGGCATAAACTGGTGGCCATCCGGCCTCACGTGATACCGGCTAATCGAATAATAGCAGGCTGACTGGGTCACGAGGAAATTACATGGATGTAATTGCAGACTGTGCGCGATCTGTATTAAATTGGAAAGTGGATGCAAAACATGGAATATCGCAGATTCATTTATGCTCTACAATGTCGACGAGTTTTTCTGCACATACTTGCGTCCCAAGGTTCCGAGGTGCTGGATTCTAATCCTTAGCACTGGAGAATTTCAAAATCACAGTAACTCAAAACATGAAATTTAGAAATTCTAACAAATTCAACAACAATTGTATTCTAATATACTTTGTTTTAATCAATCTGGTTTTGACCATGACATATTCTTATATTGAAATGACCAATTTTAAATGCTGAAATTGAACTGGATTCTACTTTGTATTCTTAGTCCTTAGGGGGCTTTTTGCCTTAGGACTTAATAAAATGCTAAACAAACAAACAAACAAACAAACAACAAGCATGATTATTTTGCATTTTCAATGATCGATGTTCCATCAGATCTCCACGTTTCATGGTATTTCTGACTTTCTAGACTATTTAAAACAAAATGTCTGTATGTGTGTGTGTGTGTGTGTGTGTGTGTGTGTGCCGATGTACGTATGTAACCAAAAATTTCCCGGAACGATTCCTCGTGAACAAATCATCCGATCGAGGTCCTGTATGACGCAATCGAAGTGTCTTGCCGTAACTTAGAGCTGATTAGTTTTTGGTCCATATATGTCTCCTGGTTTCTATTGTCATTAGCAATTTCAATTGTTTATAACGCTGTATCTCACGAAATATTATAGATACGCAAAAATGTGTCGAATAAATGTTGTTCATTATAAAGAAACACATATTTTGTGTTCTTTGACTTTTTTTGTATCTCCAACCGTTTAAGACTTCCGGGCAACATTGCAGGAGGTAACAGATTGCTGCAGCCGAGGTTGGGGCTTCCCAATCTACTGTTACGATCTTTACATTGAGAGAAATCTCAATTGTGTTACAAAGTTGGGCTCGGAAAATGCAATATCCAGCTGAAGATTCATAAATAATTTTGCATCAGTGGTTTGTGTAGTGGTTATTGTTTTGGATGCAGCGACTTCCAATTAGGATTGCGACTAATCAACAGTTGGATCCTGAAATTTTTTCTAAAGTTTGGGTCTGCTTTCTGAGGGCGTGTAAAGGGTTGCCGAATGCAATTTATTGGTCTGATAAACTCCCTTAAAAAGCCCGCCGAAATGATGAGATTTTCAAAATCTGAATTTTTTCCAACTCGTCCCAAGGTCTATATTAAATTGGGAAGTGTATGCAAAACATGGAGTATCACAGATTCATTTATGCTGTACAATGTCAACGAGTTTTTTTGCCCATTCCCTCATGCCAGGCTTTTGGGGGCTTCCATATCCCAATCCCGTCTACTGTATATGGTTTTTAGGATGGGGTGGGATGTCCGTGAGGGCGGAGAACTCTATCTTGTCGCTGGTTATTGCGACACGACGGCGCCACAAGCCCACCGTTTAGACCGTAAGCTGACTTTGCCTCGCAGAATTTAATTTTACCACGGTAATTTACAGTATATTCCTCCCACCCCCCCCCCGGGCCATTTTATACGGTCCTCCTTCATTTCTTCAAAGCCTCACGACACAACCAACGACGGGATAAACAGTTTTGCCAACGTGGAGAACCATTTTCTAGGGCTACATTCTACCACTTTGTTCACGGATTTTTATTAGACTTTTGAGCTACTCAAAATGCGATTGAAAAAGTTTTGAATATTTTTGAAATGGAATTGAGAGGGCAGAAATGATAATTCACAAAATTTGGGAATTTTAGAACGATGCAAAATTTTAGAATTTATGAATTTTTCGAAATTTCTGAAGTTTTCATAATTTTCGAAATTGTAACTTTTTTCTAATAAAAGACTTCTTGTAATAAAAAGCATAGACAGTATAAAAAATTTCAAAAAAAAATTTGTTCTATTAAAACCTCCGGAATTACTGAAATTTTCGAAATATCCGAATTTTTTAAATTCAGAAAACGCCAATTCTCAGTTTTTTAGAAATTTTAAAAAAAATTGAAAATGTTGTGGAAATTTAAAATTTTTGTAGAAATTCAAAAATTTTGTAGAAATTTTCTAAAAACTTCGGCACTCAAGATTTTAGTTATTTTCAAAATATTGGTTGGTTTCGACTGTAATCTTTTTAATGTTTAAGATGGCTAAGATCGTTCATCAATTCTTGCCTTTCTGTTTTCCTCCCTAGTTTCTGTTGAAAGCCTGAGGAAAATTATGAGCAAAAAAAAAATTGCACATGAATTGAGGGGCGCGGTGGTGTTTTAAATTTTTTTTTATTTTGTTTTATTCGCTCAGTTCATTTAAGCTGCACGCTAAGGTGAAAAACTTTGATCAAGGCGGTGAGTTTGCTCGTTTAATTTTTATTTCACTAGCTTAACAGCTATAATGGTCTTGAGTAGGACGAATCGAGCTCGTAATTATAAGTTTTCTTGATGATTTTGAGGGGGTGCGATTCAACGGTCTCAAACGATCGTGTAACTAATTTATCCAGCCCGACTGATGATATTTTGAAATTGTAATACAATGGGATTGAATAACCCCACGGATCACTGGTGCAATTCCAACTCTAATTGGACTGTGAAAATGAGTCGTTAGAGATGGATTTCATGTGTGGCATATGTTGGATGACTAATTGGATTAATTACAGCTATATGGAAAATATGCTTGTGATGGTCAGGTGTAAAAATGTTGCATGGGGGGGGGGGGGGGGGGGGGGGGGACTAGTTGACACTTTGTTGGAATGCGCTATGATGGTCGGCAATTTTCCACACCCAGGGAATATTTGAAAATTTGGGATCTTTTGGCTATTTTGAGAACGCTACATTTTTTCAAAAAAATATTTTGGATAGTTTGATCCAAGTGAAACTCAAATTTTTTTGAAATTCCGAAAACTGAAAATTTTTCGAATGTTGAAATTGGAGAAAAAGAGAAAAAACTAGTGATATGAAAGTGTTTGCCTCCGTTGGGAGCAAAAATAAAACTTCCCGATTTGTAATTTCTGTTTCCCATTCCTAGATTTTCCGACACGTCAAGTAAATGCTTAAAGACTGGTTTCAGAGGAAAAAATAGGAATCATGACATTTTGAATACTGGAATACAACAGATGTCGCTACCTGCAACTATGTCACGTGACGCACTGACCAATCACACTGCGCATCGCGCATTCAGACTCTCCTGTGCAAATGCGGGCAAACACGCATGCGCCGTCGGTAGTCGGACAACTTCGGATCTAGACCGAATATAAAAGTTTGAATAGTCATTAAAATTTCGCGCCACTCAAAATCAACCAATAACTAATAATGCACTACATGAAAGTGAGTCAAATTGTGATCGAAGCTGAGGTACGTCGAGAGACTCCAATTGCGACATTGATTAGCTTGATCACAACTTTCCTTCGTAAATAATGATGGATTAAAACTTGGCGATTTTCGTGCTTCATGTTTAAAAAAAAAACCGGAAACTAGTGCATGAATTTCTTCCAAAATCTAATCAGATCTCAGTTGCGTGAAAACGCATCGATAAAAAAAAAATGATCGAATCGGGTGATTCGTTTGTAAGAAATCGTTGTCTAAAAATTGGGGGCACATACGTACACGTGCACTTTTGATTTTCGGGGCCATTACAACAATTTCCCTACATCGGGAAGTTAAATTTTTTTTGAGATTTCCAAATGTTGAAAATTTCGGAAATTTTTGATGAGCATATCATACTTATGATTTTGCGGGAAGATAAAAATTAAAGAAAAAACATTTGGAAAATAGAAATTCACAAAACATTATCAAAAATTTTACATGACTATAAACCTGTCCTTGCTAAAAACAACATACGAAGATTAAGGTGATGCCCTTCTGCATACACCGGGCAATTTCATCGTGTCATACATTCTCGTGGGGAATGCTAAGATGTCGACAATTTTCTTGGGTAGAAAACCATATCAAACCCAGATAACGAGATAATAGTCACGGTAGTTCACTCGGCCAGGCTCTACCCATCCCTCTTCTTGACTAACGCACATATATAAAGAAAGGATGAAGAGGGAAGCAAAAGAGCTCAGTTGTACCAAAGTAGAAGGTACGACAGAGCTTCCAGAGTCGAGAGAATGCCCCCTCGATCCACCATAAATCTTTCTAATCCTTGCATTTTGCGAGTAAAATATGACCGAGCAGAGTGTATTCCTCCTAGTTCACCCAAATGGAGTCGAGCGCAAGATTTCCCTGCTTCTAGGCATTTTTAGCACATCGTTAGTCTGGCATATTGAATATCATATTTTTTGCAGGCAAAATATATATTTTCGATAAAAGTTGTGTGTGTGTGTAAAAATTTGGAAATGTCTAAACATTTTTGTTTTGAAAATTAATTAAATACTCTGATGAAATGGTAAAGAAAAATCGAATTATTTTCTGCGCATGCGTAATATGGTTTCTGTAACAATTATTTTTTTCTTGTAAGAAATATATATATTTAGTTCTTCAGATTATATTCAAGCGGGGCCATGCAAAACAACTGTTAATTCATCTGGAATAAAAAGGAAATATCGGCAGAAATTCTCCAATAGTTTCGATCGTTGATACAATAAGTAGCTTTTAATGATTTCGAACAATACTGTAATCTTATCTCTCCCGTGACCGATAATAAAATATCATATATGACAATGTAGACAGAGAAGCATTCAGTGGACACTTTGCGAAGTTACTTAGTCCAAGCGACCATTGTGGAATTATCGAGACCATTCAATGTTCTGGAGAATTTAAAATTTGCAATTTTCCTAAATTAAATTTTCTAAAAAATTTCAAAATTGGGAAATTTTTCAATATTGAAAGAAAATAATTGCAATTTTCGGATATTTTGAATTTAAAAAATTGTTTCCACTTGACGGTTTGTGGAATTTTTGGAATTCCTTGTATCCTAAATATTTATAAATTTTTGAGAAATTTGAAATTTTTGCAAATTTTCTGGAGTATTAATTTTTTTTCAAATTTGCACAAAAAAAAATATTTCCAATAAAAACCAGTCCAGAGCCGTTGCTTGAGACCTTGGTTGTTATACAGCGTCGTTAAATAAAATTTTTAAAAAAAATCAAATTTACGCAAATTTTGAAACTTTTTGAAAGTTGAGAATTTGTGAAATTCTCGAAATTTTCTAAGTTTATCCACACGTTCTTAGAGAAATTGTACCCACTAATCATGTACCCCATTAAAACTTTTCAAATTTGAGAAACAAATATTCACTTGAAGGATGCGTGCCGACTATTGATTCCGAACACTTTATCATCAGATACTTTTCTTATCGTGTAATATTAGGGATGCACAAGTTGGCGTAATACAGAGCAGATGCAGCACGACAGTATGTGCATGTATATGATATGAAAGTATGGATAAGTTTGGGTACTTTGAGAATGTTCAAATTGCTCCACGTTCTTAACTTAACTCCAAACCTTCCTAAACTTTTTGCTATAAAAAAATCGAATTTAACAAAAACCAGATCTTCATTATATACTAATATTTGTGTATTTTTGAAATTTTTCCAATGTTTCAATTTTTTTAAATTTGTCAAATTTTTCCAATTTGTCAATTTTTTAAAATTTTTCAAAATTTTCAAATTTTTCAAATGTTTCAATATTTTCAAACTTTCGACATTTTTGGATTTTTTTGGAATCTTAAAAATTTGAAATTTGCTATTTGGAATTTATGAAATTTTTGAATCTCTTGAGATTTCTTATTTTTTCTTAATGTTGTCTGTAGAATGACAAAACGAACTAAAAATCATTGAATTTTAAAAATTTCAAAGACTGTCAGAAATATTCAAAATTTATGAAATTTCTGGATTTCAAATTTCAAAATTTATGAAATTTCTGGACTCAAAATTTTCAGTATTTTTAAAAATTTCAAAAAAGTGCATAAATTTTTTAATTTCCATAATTTCAAAAATGTCCAAAGTTTTGAAGAACTCCTTATTAGTATTCACCACTTTATCATCATATACTGTTCCTACAGTGTAATATTAGGGATGCATAAGTTTGCGTAATAAGAGAGCAGATGCAGCAGGATGTGCATGTATATGACATGAAAGTATCGAGAAAACTAGAGCAGAAGAGCGAGACAATATCGAGGCATCGAGCTGCGAATGGAGCAAGTACAACGGATACATACATATAACACGTTACTCTCAAATGTAAACTGTGGAAAAGCTGCCAGAGGCGAGAAAGAAACTAAACTTTTGGATAAAACACATAAACCATAACAAGTTTATACACGATGTAAAACTTTATTATTTACTCTTCTTTTTTTCGGCAATATATTTTATATTGCTGGAAAAAAATGAGATTATGCGAGTAATTGCAAGCGCTTTAAAAGAATAACAGAGCTAACCAACAGAAGAGGAAACAAAATCAAAGTAGTAAAGTTGAGTAGGAAAGTATCGAGTATAACAGAGTGCCAACTGAAAGTATTCGTCAAAATCTTTTAAATTCTAATTTTTGGCAATAAATTAATAATATTCCCTTTTCGAATTAAAAAAAAAAATTTTCAAAAGTTTTCCAATTATTCAAATTCTTTCGCAAATTTTCAATTTTTAGATATTAATAACCTTATAAAAGCTCAAATTTCTAAAATTCTTCGATATTTCAATTTATTTAAGACCTTTGTGAACATTTTAATAGCTACGTAGTTGCGAAAGTTGGTGAAATTTAATTAAAAAGCTTGACGAAACAAAGTTCTAGAAGACTTTTCCGTAAGCAGTGGACACCCTGATGTAGCCTTGGCTAAACCATAAACTTAGGAAAATTATTAAATAGATGATAGGTAGCTAAACAATATTTAATGCTGCGTCGCATCCATAGCCAACGTTAAACAGTAATTAATCATTGTTGTTTCCTATTACGAACCGCTTTTAATCACCAAGAAGTACGAGCCGTTGCCTTTAGTGCACTGGTATTTGCCCGTGTGTTCCTCCTTAGCTGATGAACTGTATATAGATGATGTCCCATTTTTAAGTGGATCAACTGCAATCTCTCCAGTCTTCAGTTGTGCTATTTCTTGATCATTTTTCCTCCAGGCAAGTTGATTTCCAGGCGGATTATGACAACTTATACGCCAAGGCTGCCCCTCGAGAATTGAATCCTCTGGTCCATGGTATTGCACTTTTTTTAACAAGAATGTTTACAATCATATAATCACTTATTATGTTGAATAGAGAAAGGAATTTTAGTTGAAGGTGTGAGCCATTTAGAACGGTTCAATAGGTAAGTTTAAGAGTAAATTTCATTGCATAGAGTCCGAGTTTTTCTAGATGTTGAAGATTTGGATGGTTGGAATAACTCACTAGGATTTTTTGGAGATAATTTTTTTTACAAGTTTCAAATGATACTTGGAGATCAAAATCAATTTCTTAACAAGAATGGTTACGAACATATATATCCACTTGTTAGGGTGTGTTAGGTAAGGTAGAGAAAGAAATTTTAGTTGAAGATTTGGGGCATTTAGTACGGTTCAATAGGTAAGTTTGAGAGTAAATTTCGGTGCATAGAGTTCGAGTCTTTATAGATGTTGAAGATTTGGATGGTTGGAATAACTCACTAGGAATTTTTGGAGATAATTTTTTTTACAAGTTTCAAATGATGCTTGGAGATCAAAATCAATTTCTTAACAAGAATGGTTACGAACATATATATCCACTTGTTAGGGTGTGTTAGGTAAGGTAGAGAAAGAAATTTTAGTTGAAGGTTTGGGGCATTTAGAACGGTTCAATAGGTAAGTTTAAGAGTAAATTTCGGTGCATAGAGTTCGAGTCTTTCTAGATGTTGAAGGTTCGGATTGTTGGTCCGATCATGATATTAAGCGCGCTCCTTCGAATCCCCTCAAATAAAATCCCACTTGAACGATGTAAATGAGCTGAGCTAATTACCAATGTCGTTTGATAAAAGTCGGCCAATTCAAGGATTACCTCTGATACTATCTGTTAAGCTAGATATCCTATATTCCGTCTATGGTCTTGTCATTGATAGACCTCCTCAACAGTTTGGTAATTCGCATGGATGTAACAATGCGATCATTGGTTATGCTGTGTTAGGTAAGAAAGCTGTTTAGACCACATCAATGGGAAATTTTAAGAAATTTTGTTTGGGGGGGGGGGGGGAGTGGGGTCAAATGGCCCTGGAAATGGGAAACTTTTTTTTTAGAAAGACTTTGAATTTTTTGATGACTTGCTATGTTGTGTTTGGTGTTAGATACAGGAAATTTCAGGCGAAGATTTGAGCTTTTTACAACAGCATGGTAGGAAATTTTGGGGTTTAAAGTTGGTGAAGAGACTTCTAGTTACCAGTATTTATCATACCTTCGTTATCGATAATTTAAGATAACATTAATGGCTTTTGGATGGAAAAATTGAGAAAGTTGGTATTGTGGCAATAAGTTTTAAAATTGGAAAGAAAAATTCTGGTTTCATGTTATTTAAAATTATTCAAATTCGCAGATTTTTTGTTTTGAAAATTATGTAAATTTTGAGGGATAATTAATTTTTGGGTACGGAAGTCAATTTATGTGTAAAGTGGCCCAAGATTTGCTTCGAGAATCTGCTATGAAATATAGATTTTTGCCAACGATTCTGCTAAGCCGAATTTCAAATTTCGGCCCTAACAAAATGAAAATTTGAACGGCAATAGAGACTAACAAATGTGTTGGCTCCGGCTCATGACGCACACTCCTTGCGATGACGACAATTTAGCCATGAAAAAGAATGACGTTAACTCTCTCAATTGATCACTATACGAGTCACACACCCTTTGTGCATCAGATTGATTAAAAAATCCCAAACAGGTTTACACTGACAGAAACAAAAAATTATTGAGAGGAGTGTTGTTGAAACAAGTTTCCTTGGGCGGATTTTTGAGATAGTAATACTTCTTTCATAGTGGACATTTAATCCAATTATTGCCATTTTTAAATTTAAAAAAAATATGAATTCCTCGTTATTATCCGTTCAACTTTTTTCAGAATTGTTGATAACTTTTAAGCACCTTAAATTTTCAAGAAATTGGATTAGAAAAAAAAAATACGAACATTTTGACAAATTTGATTCGTTTCTTAACTTTTCTATTTTTTTAATTTCTACATCTGAATTCATGAGATGAATTACGCATGTATTGTGGGAATTTCCATGCTTGAGTGTCCCAAAAAAATTTGAAAATTAAAGAATGTTAATTTTAGAATTTCACTGAATGGGACTTAGGGAGTAACATGGGTTTCGCTTCTTCTTCATAATTTGGTCCATATCTCGTGATAGCGAGATCATATCAAAATTTTGTCAATAACATTTTTTGTGCACAATTTAATGCTCAACAAAAACTGTTTCTAGTGAATTTTCGTTATGTTCCTTAGATAACGAGATATGACCTCAAACATTGGAGGAGAGTAAAACCTCAGTAAACTTCAACGAAATGAAAGTTATTTCATGTTAAAAAACAATTCAACAAAATTAATTTTTTCTGAATTCTGCCAGTGTAGGTCACCAAAAGCCAATGATTCATCGAATAAAGCCCCTTTGTACTTGCAATAAATATCCAGCTCGTACATATGGGCGCCGGGTGAATGTGTTGTATGCGCGCGCCAGAAGCACGTGCTCCCAGCTGGTTTTAGCTCGCCAAGAAAAAAAAAAACCAAGGCCAACGGGAGAGGAACTGATTAGATTTGATATAAAAAAAAATTCCACGGCTTAAAACGTACACAATTTGATCAACTAGATCCCCATTTCATTGCTTACTTATCAACCTTGTCAAGCGTGCACAATATTTGGCAAGATATTAACAATCTCGAACTATTCTCAGCAAACTACGTCATCCAGACCCCTCTATCGACGAAGTTTCTCATAAAAGATCAATCATTCGTTAACAAGTGCTTTTAGAGAAAAATGTTATAGAACACTTTCTGTAGAGAATTTAATTCTCGACAAAAAAGTTCTTCACAAAATTTCTCTAAGTGAACTAATTCCCGAGATAAATGTACTTTTATGTCTCATTACGCGCGAAATTAGAGCGATACTGTTTTTTATTTTTTTTTTAAATTCCAAAAGTAGATTTTTAAAGGGAACGAAATTGTCACGTGACCTAGGAAAATTGATTTTTCCCTACCCTAATTTTTCCCCATAACCCCAAACGAATACGCGATTTATTCTGGTAAGAAAAAACAAGACCAAACGAAATCAAATTAGATAAAAAATAATGCACGAAATTACCAATACCACTCAATTGTAAGTTATTAGAAAAAAGCAGTGTTGTGTTAAATATGAAGCAAGTGACATAGGAATTAGGGTTACACTCTTTTTAAAAATCCATAAAACTAAACATTAAGGGTGTTTGTACAATGTGAGATGAAAAGTAAAAAAGAAAATTAGAAAAGTACAGAATTGAGAAGTTGATCCTGCAATATACATATAGGCTCTGATGACGATTATTCAGTGAAAAATAAGAAAAAAAATTAAATAGGAAATTTAAAAATTGTTTAAAGGGAACCATTAAGTTTTTTTAAATTTTACATTTTTTATTGAAATTGGTTATGTTAAATGTCAGTTAAGTTCATATACCAATATCTGAACACGAAAAATTTGTAAAAAAAATTTGGCGTTTAATTGGCTACCATACGATTCAATTTTCTACTCAATTCTTAAGGTTGAAACCATTTTTCTAAATTTCTCAATCGAAACGTAAATTGATTATTACATCTAATTACATTTTTAAAAATCTCCTCAATATCGATATTTTTCCTTCATTTTACAGTGACTTAATTTATTGAATGACAAATTGTGTAGTTGTAGTAGTATTAAATTGTCACTAAAAAATAGGCCAAAAAAATTGTAATTAAAAATTGGGCAAAAAAATTGTAATGAAAAATTAGGCAAAAAAAATTCCCAAAAAAATTGTAGTTTGTAAATTGAATGAAATGAAGTTATTTGTGACTTAAACAAAAAGCACAACTTCCTGTTTGGAGGGGAAGGAAGTGTCCCATGATTGTAACTTGATTCATTGAAAAAAAAACTAAAAATATTGAAGACTTTTGCTTTAGACGATTGTAGGCCAAATTCGCAATAAACAATTCTTTTTTTACCCCAAATTTTTCGTTCCATCACATACTTAAAATTCCACCATATGATTGATGTCAATCAGATATGTCTAGTCTTTTGAGGCTCATATTACTGTCTCCCCAAACATGAAAATTGATATCTACGTTATTAGTTAATCAATTAAAAATTGTTAATAACATATTTGTAAAATTTTGCCACTTTGACTTGAGCAGACGTCAAAAATATGTCAACGTTTTTCGTAACCTCCGCGAACAATTTCTACAGTATTTTCCGAATATTTTCCGCAAGAATGGACAAACATCCTTAAATACCATAAATTGTCCCAATAACATTGAAATAAAACATGGACTCACCAGCCTGGACCGTAGCTAAATATAGAAAACCCAGTAGCAGTACAGAATCAGCTTGCCTCCTCATTTTCGTCATGCGTAATTCCTTGGTATAATAATTATCTAAAAAAAAAACAGAATTCAGTCAAAACGAGAAGTTACTTGGAAAAATTTATACAAATTTGAAAACAATTAATTGGAATAACTGAGAAACTCGATAACCACAAATGTAAAATTTTTGAGGTCGAAACCTTTGTAGGGGCAGCACTGTTTCTATTGGCTCGTAGAATGGTCGATTGATTTTCAAAATGACGTTTTCACTTTTCTTGAATTGTTGAGTTATCAATTTTTTATCACTTGGGGATAATGGAGATTAGGTGACGAACTGTTTATGAGTTATCTTTCGGAAAAATCTGGCACACTTGACTGTCAGGTTGTATGATATTCACGCTACACACACACCCACTTAAGAGACTATTCCGTAGTTCGGTGTGTGGGAAATTTTCAGGGATTTTAGGGGGGGGGGCAAAATGGCGGCTCTGGGGATTTGTCGTCTTTATTGAACGCATGGGCTCGGTAGATTGTGGTCCTCGTTAGCAGTGGATGGGTTGTGGGCGGGGGAAGGGTGTTGGGAGAGGCGAGCACGGAGAATTACAAGGAACACTGGAAACGGAACGTTTCCCGCGAAAGACACCAGATGGGGACATTTAAAGTCGCTGTGCGCATGCGCCATCTGCGAGAGTTGCGCGGATGAACTTGTAAGTGGAAATGATGAGAGTTTTGATTCTGTTTTATGCTGTGAAGTTTGGAAAAAAATTGGCCATCACTTATATTTAAAAATTTAGCGTTTCTCACAGTTTTAGGAATTTTTTTTTTAATCTTCAGCACGTGAAATCATCAGAGTTTCTTATGATTGAGGTATCTGATGTTTTCGCAATTTGTGAGAGTTTTTCGATTAAATGCATAACTTGGTTAAACATAATGTTGGTCATATCCCAATAATTATTATTATTATTATTCCGTTATTGCTTTTTTTTTAATTTTTGAATTTTCAATGTTTTCTACATTCTTTAACTTCAATACTTCCCGCTAAACAGACGACTCAGGAGTTTTATGCGCGTGCGCATGCGCGGGCTGGGTGTTTGGATAAAGTAGTATGTGTATGGATCTGTGCGTTTTTTTGGCGGGAGCGGGGGAGTTGCGAACATATCATAACAAAGAAAAACGTTACTCCGCCATTTTTTTTGGTATTGTTGTAGGTTTTTCACTTTTGTTGTATCTTCAACGAATGTGAAAAAGCTGGAAAATTTTGAATTGTTCCAAGTCATCGAAAATTGTAAATTTTTGAAGGATTCAACTGGTTCAACTCCTGAAAACTGTTCCAATGGCATTAGTTATCGCAAAAAGTGAGCGTACAATTTTCAATCTCTGTGTGGGCTTTTTTATTGCAACGAATCGGTATTTTGGTGAAAATTGCAGTTCAAATATGGCACGTCGAATCATAACAAGCAGTAGAATTCAATTTTTTTTTATTACTCGCGAATGTCAGTTTAGAGTTGTGATAAACTCGGTGTGCCGTTGAATTGGCCGAATATTTGATCGCCACGAGTGTTCGTCGATGGGGCAAGTGGCGAGTGAATGGAAAGAATTAATTCATCAAAATTTATTGAATTCAATTTTTCGATCAGTTTTACAATGCATTGAATTACATGGACGGACAAGTGGTTTACAGTGTTGGGAGAAAAATTTGGTTTAATATTCATTTCTCTAGAATATTTGATTTTTTTCATAATTTCTGAATTTTCCATACTTTGTAAATTTATTTTTTTTTAATAAAATTTTTTCTATATTTGAAAATTTTTGCACTTAAGGTCATTTCTCAAAATACTCACTTTGAAGAAAAAATTAATTTTCAAAATACCATTTTCGCATTTTTGAACGTACAAGAAAATAGGATTTTTTTATATTGATTTTTTTACTAATCAAACTTGATTTTTTGTTCCAGATCGAAAATTGATTCCCGTCCGAAAATAGGGACTACAAAGAAATGCTGCACAGTCGCCATTTTGTTTCGGATTTATTTGAAAAAATTATATTTCGTACTACGTGTCTAATATTATAATACTTACTTTACAAATTTTTGATTGGCTCTGTCATTTGGCCAAAAACAATTCCAGAAATTCTTTCCATTCCAGAAATGCTTTTTTTGAGGTACTCAAATGTCCCTCCTTAAGGGTTACTCTTCGATGTATAGTAAGTGAAATTAGTCCTGTTTTTTCAAGCCTTAGTCTATGACACAAATTTAAAATGTATTCGTAAATACAAATTCATAAAAACTTATTTCATTCCATATTCAAAAACTTCATAATTTGTAATCCGAAACACAGATTCCTTCTGATATCCGTTTTCTTTATTAGCTCGAAATTTTACAAGTGCATACAGCTATATTATAGGAATATAAGTATACTAGGGGGCTCTGCCCCCTGTTCGCTCCGCTCGCAGACCCCCCCGTCGGTTTCGGGTGTCGCATGATAGACTCAACTTTGGTAAGACGCTTTCGTAACATTTTTTTCCCCCTCCCTTTGATATACCCCCCCCCCCTTTGATATACCACCCCTCCCTTTGATATACCACCCCCCTCCCTTTGATATACCACCCCCCTCCCTTTGATATACCACCCCCCTCCCTTTGATATGCCCCCCGCCCTTTGATATACCACCCCTCCCTTTGATATACCCCCCCCCCCTCTTAAAATGTCTTAATTTTGAGTACCAATTTTGTGTCACCAGAAGTCGATTTGAATTTTTGTAATATAGTGAGATACGCATACACCCACATACGTACTCATACATATACCAATATATTTACATACATACATATATACATACATACATACATTCTTGGCTTACATGTGGTAATATCAGTAGACAGAGGAAGCATATTAGTAGTAATGACCATAGTCCGAAATTTCATTGACATTCGCTGGAAACTGTCCATTTTTGTGGATTCACACTTTTAGATGACTATTATTGAGGAACTTTGTAATAATTTTTATACATTTATGATCTAGCATCTGGAGAAATGCTCGGCTTGAGTACGGATGGCACATTTGATTTTTGTAGTGATGATATCATAGTTTGCCTGGGTTGACCGTATTCTGATATCTCAAAACCTAATGCAGCCAGAGAAAAAATCATTTGACACTTTTTGTAGAGGAGAAATATATCTACAATAATAGGTCATATGAAATTTTTTTTATCATCCTTAGATTTTGACATATTCCAGAAAATGGTGGAAAATTCGAGGTTTAGAGTTTCATTTCCAGTTTCAGTTTATTCAATTCTGTACATGCATATTGACACTCATATTTTAGCATTTAATTCCAAGGGGAACATTATTCACATTAATGTGCGTATTTCAAAACCGAAATACCTCGAAATAACGTGAATTTAATCTCCGTTGATTCCAATCGTTAGCATAAATTAGTCATCCTAAATTGCGAAAATTCGCGATATTAAATGGCGGAAACGTGGCACTGTAGAGCGGGTTTTTGTTGGGTTTGGCTTAATTGTGATCATTCTACCGACAGTTAACTGAAACAAAGTTGAGGTAGGACCTCCGCCAATGAGTTAAACTACTAACGAACGCAGCGAGGGGGGGGGGGAGGGGATGCAGTTTTTAGATTAGAATTAAAAAAAATTTTTTTGCAATTGGACATTTTTAACAAATTTTTTCGATCATTGCAAAATTTTTGAAGTTTTTTAAATTTTCGACATTCCAAAAACTTTTTTATTTCAAAAAAATGTTAAATTCCAATTTTTGCCAAAATAAACATTTAAAATTTTCTCGA